>JAUTXW010000379.1:1072500-1817500 GCA_030620095.1 Kuschelorhynchus macadamiae
ATATATATATATATATGTTTTTTTTTTCAGATTTGTTAGTTCCAGTTCCATTGTTGTTGTTCTTCGTTTTGTTTCCATATTTATTCCTGGCATTTTTTGTACATAGTTTTGGTAAGTTTTCCTTTTATTACTATTGTAATTTGAAATTTTGGAAACTGCTTACAATGGTTTACTTTAAAATTTTAATAAAATAATAAAGAAATATTTAATTTTACGATTTTTCAATTAATACTTTTTTTAAAACTCTATGGTGAATCCGCTCTATATAGATATTTAAAAATAATTTATAATTCGATAAATACAAAACATGAAAGGTCGTTTAAAGCATATTGGAAATCTATGGATATTTTTTTCTTAGATTTATGATATTTTACCAAAAAATCATTTTTGCGGCATAATTTCTGGTCTTTAAAAACTAAATTTAAAATAAAAAATGTTTAATTTTGAACTTGAATAACGTAACACCTTTATCATATAAGATCTTCTGTTAATGATCGTTAAGAAAACATTTAATTTCAAATAGAATATTTTATATTTAAATGTACTGTTTTTTTTTTGAAATATTGTTAAAATACGAGTTTCTTTCTTAATACATATCTTTCATTCCTATAATAAATATATAGTACAGAAAAATTTAAAAAAAAATCGTAATATTAAAACTATAGAACTTATATTTTGTGAGATTGATATGGAATGTGTAGAAAATTCTCTATTGGGATACTAATATTGTGTGGAAAAATTAATTATTTATTTTTTTTTCTAACTTTATAGTTGATTATTTTAAAATCTATGGTATTTAGCATTCTTTATGATCACTCAATAAAAATATCCTAAATTTCTTTACCCGGAACTTCCCTCGTGATGATTTTTTTCTATTTCTTAGGAATAGTAACCCAATTTAGTTCAGTACATGGTCACAGTATATATGTGTTACATATACTGTCTTTTCATTTTTATTTGTTCCATTATATTGGATTTCTACCAATATTTTACAATTTTCTTTCTACCTATGCTACACATTCAATAAGTAATTTTTACATTGACACATACCGCCATTTTGTTACGTCATGTTAAATTCGTACCAGTTAATCCGTATATCACATTTAATTGTTCTGTCGATGTTTTAAAAATTTTATTGGGCCGCCATTTTTATTCGCAATCTTAAATTGAAAGCCATATTATCAGTCTTTACCTACTCCGTTGGTCCGCAGATACTTCCCAGATATTGTTTCTAACTGATTTTCGTTATTGATCGTCTTGTTATGTTAAAGAGGTGTATTATTTAGGGTTAGGTTCCAGTAAAAACCTTTTTTCAAATGTCGACGTTTAGCAACTGAGGATGCACAAATTAAGTTCCGAAACATCTGCAATTTAAAAAGATACTTGTTTTTTTTACTGGATCTTAATCCCAAATAATACACCACTCTAACCACAAGAAGATTGTTAACGACAAGCATTAAGAAACTTAATATCCAGGGAATATCTGCGTACCAACTGTGTAAGTAGAGATCGATAATATGGGTTTCATGCAGGATAGAGGATCTATATATGTATCCTGAGGATGCACAAATTAAGTTCCGAAACGTCGACAATTTAAAAAGATACTTGTTTTTTTTTACTGGATCTTAACCCCAAATAATACACCACTCTAACAAAATTTTTTTAACATTGTTCAGCCATATTGCATTTTTACCAAAATATTATCAGGTCATCCCCATATGACCCATAATTTTTGGTCAAAATTTGAAGGCAATCGGGTAAGTAGTATTTAAGCTATGTCGCGAACTGTCAGAAGACCGACGGAATTGATAAAACATGTTTTACAATTATTGTAATGTAATTACATTACAAAAATTTTATTTGGCCGCAATTTTGTTCCGCCATCTTGAATTAGTAACACAGTTTTGCTAGTTGAGTCCTATATCATAATTAGTTATGGCACACAATTTGAAATCATTAAATAGTTTTGTTCCGCCATCTTGGAATCGTACCAAAATTTTACCAATTGATTCCAACATAATACTTGATTTTAATGCAAAATTTTAAATAAATTCGACGAGTAGCTTTTTCATAATATTTTTTTAACATTTCTCTAGGCCGCCATTTTTTTTGCTATTCTCGATTTTTCCCAAAATATTACCAGATCATCTCTTAATTTTTTATCAAAATTTGAAGTCGATCGGGTTAGTAGTCTTTAAGCTATGCCGCGAACTGACATACCGATAAAACATATTTTTTGGGATCTAGCGACGCTGAAACGTAAATATGTGTAAAAGTGAGAGGGTGATTTTTTCACGATTACAAACATTTTATTTGGCAGCCATTTTGTTCAACCATCTGGAATTAGTACCACTATTTTATTAGTTGATCCCTATACTACAATTAGTTATGGCACACAATTTGATATCAAAACATTTCACTAAGCCGCCATTTTGTTTCGCCATATTGGATTTTTACCAAAATGTTACCAGGTCATCCCTACATGACCCTTAATTTTTGACGAAAATTTCAAGTCAATCGGGTAAGTAGTTTTGAGCTACGCCGCGAACAGACAGACAGATCGACGGAATTGAGAAAACATCATTTTCGTCATCTAGGGACCCTGAAACGTGAAGATCTGAAAAAATCTCGGAGAGCGATTTTTTCACGATTACAATACTTCCCTTTTACAAGGGAAGTAAAAAGCATTTATTTTTCAATAGAATAGAACTTATTGGATCGTACTGTTTATCTCAGAAATATTTTTTAATTTTTAAGTCAATATGTGTTTTTTTATATCTATAATAAATACATTCTATGCAGAGGTCTGGAAAAAAATTTTAATAATATTATTTGAGCTAAAAAGTTGTTTGAGGCAAATTTGAAATCTGCGGAAAACTCTCTATCAGACTATTAATAGTTCCCTAAAAACCTCTTTAATACTTTTTTCGGACTTTGAAAAAAAAAATAGATAAAATTTTTTTTTAAGATTTATCACTGAATATCTCCAAATCTATGGCACTTAATGTCTCTTATAAATATTCATAGGAAAATACATTTAATTCTGAATAAAATAGATTTTATTAATAATTGTGCTGTCTATTTCAAAAATAAATTTAAATTTTCGATTTTCATGTTGGTGTATGTTTTTTATCTCTATAATAAATTTGCTTTATACAGAGGTCCGTTAAAAATTTATAACGAGCATATTATTTGTATTAGGAGGTTGTGTAGGGTAAATTTAGAATTTTCAATTTTATTACCGAAAATTTCAAAATTTCAAAAAACGTTTTTTTATAGGTACTCATTAGAAAAAATATTAAATTCTAAACAAACTATATCTTATTAGTTGTGCTACTTATCCCAAAAGTATTTTTAAATTTTTTATTTTCACATTTATGTATTTTTTTTAATCTCTATACGATGAACATGTTTTATGTAGTGGTTCGGCTAAGAATTTATAATTAGGAAATTATAGGTAGTAAAAAATCATTGGGAGTACATGTGTTACGCTCAAAAAATTCTCTATTAAATTAGAAATTATGCGGAAAAATCAATTACTTTTACGACTTAAAAAAAAATAAGAATATTTTTTCAACTTTAATATTAAATATCTGAAAATTTACGACACCTAATGTTTCTTATGAATACTCTTAGGAAAAAGTATTAATTTTGAATAGGGTAAACTTTACCTACTAGTCCTATTCCCAGTCTAAACTCCCTAACAGGTACTCCTGCTCTACATCTAAGACGCTCATTTCTATTACTAAAATACGCTGCTAAACTATGGTGTAACCCTAATTCCCCTCAATCAGTTTTTTCACCCCTCAATTCTTGAGGAATCCTATATCCGTAGAAATCAAACTATCCCACCCAATATTCAATTCCGAAAACTATTCAGATTATATAACATAAAATTTGCTCTAAAAATGTCTAGTCCGAATCACTACTTTCCTCTCTGGATATATCCAGAACTACATCTAAATCTCTCCCTATCTAAATTTGATAAAAACATTACAAACTATAAAATCGTCAAAAATGAATTAAACAATATTATTGATAATAAATACCGAGACTTCAATATTTTTATACTGATGGTTCTAAAACTAATAACAAAACAAGCGAAGCTTTTTATTTGTAATTTCTCAAGCAATGTAACCTTAATCCTAATAATAGCATACTTACTGCAGAACTTCACGCTATTGAAGAAACCATCTTATATATCGCAAACTCTTCGATAAATAAATATCTTATAGCATCTGATTCTAGGAGCGCACTCCTTTCACTCAATAAATATCATCTTCATGATCACCCTTCAGTCCTGAACATTTTAAGTAAATTAACTAAATGTCACCAAAGAGGACATATATGTTTTATCTGGATTCCTAGTCACATAGGAATAAAAAGAAACGAAATAGCGGACATTATGGCAAAATCAGCCATAAGAGTCTCTTCATTAATTCCATACATCTTGTATTATAAAGATCTTATACCACCAATTAAAAAAATTAGAGATCTATTCCACCTAGAATGGGACCTAAATGACAGGTGACAACAATAAACTACAAAAAATTATCCCCACTATCCCCTTTCCTTATCTAAAAGTTAATCTTAATAAAAAAAGATAAATCCTTAATCTTCAGAATATTAATAGGCCACTCAAACATTTCTAACTTATATAACAAAATATAAAGGTACCATTTCATGAACAGGGCGCTAAATGGTCATTAGATACCGATGCGCCGCCTCTCTTTCTCTCTGTCTGTCTCTCTCTCTCTCTCTCTCTCTCTCTCTCTCTCTCTCTCTCTCTCTCTCTCTCTCTCTCTCTCTCTCTCTCTCTCTCTCTCTCTCTCTCTCTCTCTCTCTCTCTCTCCACACTGCTGCAGCCCCTCCAAGTATGAGCCAGATAGATTGAGAGGGTGACCCCTTATGCCATACCTTTCTAATTGTTGTAAAAAGAGGGCGGATTGACAGTCAAATGTCTTGGTGAGGTCACATAGTATAGCGGCTGAATGGAGTCCCAGCTCAAGACACCTGACTATGCTGTTCACGACCTCACTGACAGCGATAATTGTGGAATATCCTTTTCTAAAACCAAATTGTTGTTTGTTTAATAAATCATTAGTTTCAAAAAAATTGCGGAGCCTGTCCTTTAATATAATTTCAAAGACTTAAAAAATATGGAACTATTGAAATGGGGGGGTAATTATTAGGCACATCAGCATCTCCCCTCTTCAGTAATGGCACCACCTTTGACAACTTAAAACAGTCTGGAAAAATACGAGCCTAAATATTTTCATTGAAGATTTCCGAAAGTGGAAGACTCACAAATAGGGTGATTTTGGCAAAATTTCATATGCCATGGACTCAGTATCTTCTTATTTATTTTATTACGGAACACCAAAATTTTAAGTTTAGGCTTTAAAACTTTGTTTAAATAGAACTAAAAATAATGAAATAAAAATTTTTATACAAAAAATAGAACCAACTTCAAAAATAAAGCACTAAAAAGTATAAAACATGGTATATGTGTAGACACTCAGTATATGAATGTTTGTGAATAAGTAATTAAGAATTAGTTTGATGCCAATTTCATAAAGTCAAACTTTCATTGTGGAATAAAATATTTTTTACCTTTTAGTGCTTATTACTTCCCTCTTAAAAGGGAAGTTTTGTAATCTTGACAAACAAAAATCTTTTTTGGCTTTTTCGCAACTGTATAAAAATATTTATTTTTAAATTAATTGAAGCAAATATTTAATAAAATTACATAATTGTTTATACTATGTATCGAAACATTCCGTAGGCAGACTAGTCTGCATGTTGAGGTATGTAATTTTATTAAATATTCGCTTCAATTAATTTAAAGTTAAATATTTTTATACAGTTGCGAAAAGGCAAAAAAAGATTTTTGTTTGTCATTCCAAACGCAGCAAATAATCACATTTAAAAATAAAATTGTAATCTTGAAAAAATCACCCTCCCAGATTTTTTCAAGGTCAGATTTCAGGGTTCCTAGATGCCGAAACACATGTTTTCTCAATTTGCTCGGGCTTCTGTCTGTGTAGCTAAAAAACTACTTACCCGATTGACAAAAATTAAGGGTCATATGACCTGGTAACAATTTGGTAAAAATTCAATATGGCGAAAGAAAATGGCGGTCTAATAAGGTCTTAAATAAATTATTAAAAAACTACTTATCCAATTTATCTCAAATTTTGCAAAAAAAAATAGGGATTATGTTGGATTCAACTGGTAAAAGTTTGGTAGAAATCCAAGATGGCTGAACAAAATGTTGACTTAATAAAATATTTAAAAATTCATTCTGAAAAAACTTTTTAATAGATTAATTTCAAATTGTGTGCCATAACTAATTGTGTTATAGGTTTAACCTAGTAAAATTGTGCTACTAATTCAAGATGGCGGAAAAAAATGGCGGCCAAATAAAATGTTTGTAAATACAAAAAAATCCCCCACTCAGATTTTACATATCTTCACATTATCAACTTAAGAACCACTTAATCAGATTGACTTCAAATGTTATCCCAAAATTAAGGGACATATGAGGATGACCTGGTAGTATTTTGGTGACAATTCAATATGCCGGAACGAGATGACGGCCTAGTGAAGCATAAATTATTACAAAAAAAAGTAATTATCCAATTTACCTCAAATTTTGCACAAAAATCAAGGGTTACGTAGGAATTGAAGCCGTATTGACGGATGAAATTTTTGAGTCATATAAACATCATTATTTTGACTCCAGAACAGCACGGGTTTTTTAAAGGACGATCAACGGCTACAAATTTAACTATATATCAGAACTTCCATATACATAATATCGAGGAAGGATGTTAAATTAATGTGCAATTATATGTATGATATTGGTACTATAAAAGGCTTGTACAATTCGCTTGTTAGAGAATGCAACAGTATAATTTGGTCCCCATCCTACTTGTGCCAAGAAAATCGACTCCAGGCAGTGCAAAATAGGTTTGCGAAATTTGTATTATTCATACACCGATTTTATTACAAAGATATACCATATAGCACTAGGATTCAGGATTCAGTTGATTGGATTGGATGGCCTAAAAAAACGTCGAGAGCATCATGGTCTTCTTCAGTTATCAGTGATAATATTGATTGTACAGAGTTGCTTTCTAACATTAATTTCCGAATCCCCCGGAGACAAAGAAGAAACAGGCACTTATTCCAGGAATCACCCCACAGAACTAACTATGGTTTTCAAATTTGTATTGGATAATTAATGGAAAATTACAATCAATTTTATAATCATGACATTTTTCATAATTCTCTGCAATCATTTAAAAGCAATGTTTGAGTTTTTTAGATTTTATGTTGTACATGTGTGATTACTTATTGATATATCCTATTATTAGTTTTATTGTAGCCTTTAGGAAATAATTTGTACCACTCGGAGAGAGATCTTGTAGAGTACCGAATCCTAAATAAAAATAAATAAATAAATAAAAGATAGCAAAACAAATAGTGACATAAGAAAATATTTACAAAATCAGCATGAAAAAACTACTTATTAAATTAATTTCAAATTTTGTGCGAGCATTGAGTGTGATATAGAGATAAACTGGTAAAATTGTGGTACGAATTTAAGATGATGAAAAAAAAAGCTGCTTAACAAATTTTTTAATAAATCAATGTAAAAAAATCTTATTCAGTTGACTTTAAATTTTGTAGAAAAATTAAATCTGATAAACTGGTACAAAATCAAAATGACATAACAAAATGGCGGTGTGTGCCATGTATGTAAAAACTACAAAATTATGTCCAAAAATCAAGTGGGACATAGGTAAAAGGAAACTAGTAAAATATTGGTAGGAATTCAATATGAACACAAAATTGTGCCCAACAAAAATGTTCGAAAAGACAGTATATATGTGTTACTAAATGACTATGTAATGAACTAAATTGGGTCAAATTTCAATTTTTTTTATTTATTTCCTAAATTTTTTTCATTTTAATTTTTTTTTTCAGTCAGCCCAATTTTCTCAATATGAACAGTGGATTACACTTCTCAATGAGTCGCCAATGTAATTCGTACTAGTGTCAGTGAACCCTATATGTACTACATAAGAGGTTGAAGCTGCAGTAAGTTTAAACAGCCCGCTGATCAGTGACGCATGGAGATTAAAACCCCCGGAGAGCCTAAGTCTAAAGTTTTAGCAACGCTGGCAGTCTGTCGAAGAACAATTTAAAAAAACTCAGAAGCAATCTGTGCGTTACTGAATCCGATATATACATACGTGAGGACATGTTTATACCAAGTTATGTGAGGAAGTGGCTGCTGGACTATATGTAAAGTTTTGTCAAAACCCCCCCCCCTTATGTTTCGATACATTTGATCCCAGTTATGTGAGGCAGTAGTTGAAGGACTGAACAAAAGTTGCTCAGTATCAAGAGAACCAAGTTATGTAGGCAGTAGCTGAAGGACTACATGTAAATCTGTTAAGTGTCGAGACCCCCCCCCTATTCGACCTTATGGTGAGGACCAGAGGCATATTCCTAGAAAATCACAGCTAAGTCTTAGATTTAACAATTGACAATCTTATTTTTATTTATTTATTAATTTGTGAAGATTTTCAAATTATGTAAAGGAACATAATGTAACCAACCAGCCTTTTTCTGATTTAATATGGTTACCAAATTGATTACTTGCACGATTCTTTATCATATCATTTTTTGAGTAAAAAATTAGGAATTTAGGAATAAACCTGAAGTAAAAATTAATATACATACTAATAATAACAATAATCCTTTAATGATATTTTGAAAAAGCAAATGCAAAGTCATTTAAATACAAGGGAGGATGGAATATCCCAATGAATTTATATTTCTTTTGTCTACTTTCAGAAAAACTTGAATGAAAAATGAAAACGAATAATAAAAAAGCAGCATCAATACAAAAACAAACTGCCAGAACCGCAACAAAAATATTTTAAATAATTTAAAAATAAATTGCAAAAATACCTAATTTTCTTCTTCAAGTGCCGTACCCATATTCGGGCGTTGGCGATGGTCAGTAAGTGCCTTGAAACCTATCTTATATCAAGATGTATATGGTTTCTTGAATGCACTACGCTAGACCATTATACTAGGGAATGTGTTCTACGTAGTGGTTTCCCGTTGCTTTCTACGCAGTTGTGTCGACCTATATGATATTAAAATTCCCTATTAGTTATTTGATTAGAGATTAACTGTATACATAAAAATACAAAGACCAAAAATTTTCTCAGGTTTGCTAAAAGTTTTTAATTTTTTTATTGTTTTTCAGGAGCTATCATTACTATCAATAGTAATCACTTGAATTATTTTTTAAATTATTTTCTAATATATAGTTCTATTTCGTCAAATTATAAACAATGTTTGTGAAGCCTCGTGGTGAAATTGGTAAAGTCTTTGCCTATGTCGCGACTCGATCAAAACTTTTTTAGTTTTTTTTTTAACAAGACATAATTAATAAAAATGCGAATTATAACAAATAAAACAATACAATTCTGTTGTACAAGGAAAAGAACTGTGGCACCGTAGGGTGTTGTACCATTATACAGTTTTTGACAAAATTAGTGAATAATGTAATGTTTAAGAAAAGTTTGATGTTCGATATTTTTCTAACCGCTCTATGGATTTCGATGATCTTTTTTATATGGTAGGCCAATATTTCAGAAATCATCCTATGATATTTAAGTTTTATAGGTATTTGTGATTTTTGTCCAATGATTCAAAAACACACTGTGGAAAGAACTGGTATGTTCGGTAGTTCGCCGCAAAGTCATGTTATAGCGCCATCCTTTATCAGTATTCTCTTTTTTATTCATCTTTTTATGTTTATTTTTAGTGGAAACATACCGTTTTTTATCCCTGTATGTTTTTTATCTAACAAAAATCCCAAGACTTCAGTTTAATTGGATTTAATTTTAAATTACCAAATTTACAATAAATATGAACAAAATGAACAACTTTTACTTAATAACGAGTATTCCCACTTCTTGCGGTGATCACAGATTGACAGCGTCGTGTTATATTTAAAATTAGCCGTTGGGATTTCGATTTGTTCCATCTGTCGCCAAATTTCCCTAAGCCTTTTTGTTAGCTGGTCTAGGTTTCTAGGTTGGGGTTGCAGTGCTGTTACTCTTCTTCCGATCGTATCCCATAAATGTTCAATGTATGTGTAAAGATGATCTCGCACAACCCTAGCTACGTGAGGGCGTGCTTTACCATGCATAAGCATGAATTGTCCTAAAAATATCATTTTTCCATATTTCACTTAGTTCTCTAGATACTGACAATCTTCAATAACAATATACAATGGATCTTATAGGGTTAAACAAATTTATTGTTTTAAACCACCGTGTGCGATAATTTAACAAAAATTGTTTTTTTTTTATTTTTACACATTTTACGATATCTTTGAAAATTAATAAAAAAAATAAATCAAATAAATAAAATTTGCATTGTAACTTATGGGCAAAAATTAAAACTTGCCTTTTTGACATTTCGATGCACTGCATTTGGTAATTTATTAAAAATAATGTTTTTTTGCTCTTATACGTTTTTCGATATTTCTCTTACTTTTCGGAATATTGACCGTCTTCAGTACCAATTTACATTGTTTCTTATGGAGCAGACAAAAAAAAACTAATTTTTAATCTTAAAATACTGCGTTCGAAACCTTAAACAAAATAGTTTTTTTTTTAATTTTACTCTTTTCATTTTATATTTTGAAATGACAAAGATATAAATGTAAATACAAAAAAAAACATTACTCTTATAGGTTTTTCAATATTTCGCCTAATTTTTGAGATATTGACAATCTCCAGAACCAATTTGCATTCTGTCTTATGGGTTAAATTTTTTTTTAATTATTTAAAGTCTTAACTGGTTACGTCATGCGGTGCAACGCAGTATAAAGTTTCTTTTTATTAGCGCATACTACGTTTTTTCTTTTTTATATATAAATCGTTTTTCAATATTATTTACTTACATTTTTGACATCCCGATTATGGAAGCACTGTCTTTTAATTCAGATTTATGTAGTAATTTAGGTTCAAACCTTAAGGTTACGTCAATGATACGACTTGTTCGTTCTATCAATTGGTTTTATTCTAATTAATATTATACATTACAAAATCATGCAATAGACAAGTTCATTGCTTTGCCAGCAATTGCTGACACAGCTGACCTACATTATGTTGTTAGTTCAATACACTTTATTGTTCAATAGTTATAATATACAGGGTGATGCAACTCCATACTACATCTCCCCTGAGACATTGAAAGAATTTACATTTTATTTTAATGGAAATTCTTCCACATGTCTATTGGATAATTAATAAAATAATGGTTAATATTATAATTTAGAGATGGTGCAAGAAAGAACAGAAGAAAGGAAAACAAGGAAGTAAAAGAGTAGAGAAATAGACGTATAGAAAAGCGGCGCCATAATACCTTAAATATAGTATAGTATAATTAGTATCCCTAGTACTGCTTACTATCTAGTTTCTTACTGAAAATACAATTTAGTTCTATTTTTATGAATTACAGTTTCCTTATTATCTTTTAATATAGTAACATTTGGGGTGTCCATTGTGTCATTTTTAACAACTAAATATGGACCTAGGAAACAAGGACTCGTTAATTTATTACCTACCTCATTTTTTACCAAAATCAAATCACCCTTTTTGTATTCAATCGGATTGGCTCTGTTATCAAAAGTTTGTTTTCTTTTAATTTTTGATTTCAATAAATTGGTTTTAACATCTTCGTGTGCTCGTTGTAATCGATACTTTAGTTCAAGAGGGTAACTTTCGAAATTATAAAGAGGTTCCACGGGATTACTTAAATTACTTGGTATGTTACACTCTCTACCAAAAACTAGTTCAAAAGGGATATATTTAGTTTCAGTGTGAACCGTTGTATTATACGAAAAACACCAATAGGGAATCCACATACTCCAAGTGTCGCTTAGATTTTCGGTTTGCATTCTTAGATATGCCCCTAAAACCTTGTGGGAATTTTCTAAGGAGCCGACGCTCTGGTGTCTATAGCTAGAGGCGTAAATCTGATTTATCTTTAAGAGAACACATACTTCCTTCATTGTGGAAGAGATAAATTCCGATCCTCTATCCGAAGCAATCTCCTGTGGTATCCCATATCTCAAAATAAAGTTTTCCACAAAAGATCTTGCGACCGATACAGCATCTTTATTTTTTAAAGGGTATGCCTCAACAAATTTTGAAATTTCGCACTGAATCGTTAAAATATATGTAAAACCCTTTATATCAGTGGGCAAAGGTCCTACAATGTCTAAATATACCTTTTGAAAAGAGAAGTCAGCAGTAGAAGTAATTACCATAGGTTCTCGGGTATAGTGACTAGAATGCTTCTGTTTTTGACATTTATCACATTTTTTAACAAAGTCTCTAACGTCCTTATCTAAACCTGACCAAAAATAATGCTTTTTTATATTATTTAACATTCTATTTATACCTGCGTGACCACTAGTGGGGAGTAAGTGAAAATCATTTAATATAATTTTTCTTTCATCCAATCCATTATTCTTTTTACTCCTTTTATAATATGTATACGGGGGCCCCTCCAATTTAACATATTTTTTATGCCATTACCTACGCATTTAATAAATTCCTTACTAGTCTCATCTTTTAAAATATATAACTCCTCTACTTTTGTTTTATTACTTATTTCAGTCAGATCCCTCAACATTTCGTCTCGCGCCAACATTGATCCGGTATTCTGACAATAAAATAAAGTAGAGTGTAATGGTACATAATAAAAGTTCCCCACGTGTTCTGTCACGTCTTTTTGCATAGATATTATGTTTGAGTATGTCGTTATGACTAGCTCAGTACAATGTTTTGGTTTTTTAAGAATTGTTACAATGTTCGGTTGATCAATCCCAACATGTGTATTATTCTTAGTTACCTCTAATTTTTGTTCTTTTACATTCCTGCACTGATTTCTAGTCATAACGGCCACTAAGTTATTGTTTATATTTTTTAACTCGTCTGAAGTTAATTTTATTCTCGATAAAGCATCGGCAGTGACATTTTCACTACCTTTTACATATTCTACATAAAAATCATATTCTTCGAGCCCCAAACGAAATTTTGTTAATCTGCTTGAAGGGTCAGCTAAACTAAATAAGTATAAAAGTGGTTTATGGTCTGTTCGTATTTTAAATCGACGTCCATATAAATACGGCCTAAAATGCCTCACTGCCCAAAAGATTGCTAGTAATTCTTTATGCATAATGGGATAATTAATTTCCGCTTTATTCAAAGTTCTGCTCGTATATGCTACAGGTTTATTATTTTTATTTGATAACACGGCCCCGATAGCAAAATTGGACGAGTCCTTTTGAAGAATAAACTCATTTTGCTCTGAAAAATCAGGATAATCTAAAATTGGATAATTTATAAGAGCATTTTTTAAGGTTTCAAAGCTTTTGTTACATTCAATCGTCCACTCAAATCTTGCATACTTTCTACATAGTTTGTTTAACGGTACAGATATTTCCGCAAAATTTGGAATGAATTTTCGGTAGTAGTTTGCAAAAGCTACAAACCGTTTTGCCTCGTCAGCGTTTTTAGGAACAGGGTATTCTTTCAAGGCTTTTACTTTGTCCGGATCAGGTGATATACCTTTATCGCTGACAATGTGCCCTAGATAAAATATCTCCTTCCTTAAAAAGTCGCATTTTAAGGGGTTTAATTTTAAATTTACTTGTCTTAACCTTAAAATAACATCCATAAGATTTTTATTATGATCCTCTAAATTTCTCCCAAAAACAATTAAATCGTCTAGGTAAACAAAACATTTTTCGTAGTTGAGACCTGCCATTGCGACTGTCATTAGCCTAGAAAAAGCACTAGGACTAATTTTCAACTCCATTGGCAGTCTTTTCGTTTGCTATTGACCTCGGTCAGTCATAAAAGCTGTTACCTTCCTACTTTGTTCGTCTAACTCTACTTGATAGTAACCTTGACTTAAATCTAAATGAGAGAAATAAAGAGCACCTGCAAGAGAATCTAAAATATCATTCACACGTGCTATCTGGAACTTAATATCAACTAAATTACGGTTTAAAAATCTGTAATCTAACACGAGTCTTGTACGTTTCTGTCCCGATGAATCACTCTTCTTTGGTACTAGCAACACTGGAGAGGACCATTCGCTCTGAGCTCTTTCAATAATGTCATCTTCACACATTTGCGAAATTTGCCTATTTATTTCCTCTTTTTGGGTTTGTGCCAGCCTATAAGGTTTCACGTATACCGGTTGTGTACCTGGTTTGACTTGAATTGATTGTTTATAAATATTTGTAACAGATAGTTTATCCCCCGGCATATGAAATATATCCGCAAATTTAGCAGTAAGCCCTTCTATGAAGCTTCTTTCTTCGTGATTTAAATAATTTAATTTTAGCATACTGAACAACTTTTTTACTCTTTCGACCGAATTACTATTAGTACCAAATTGGCAACACTCATAGTCATTCAAGCTTTCGGCTTTAGGCAAACAATTTTTTAAACAAACCTCACTTTCACGCGTGTTCAAAATTCTAACCGGTACTTCGCCCTTTTCTGGTCGTGCTATTACACCTGCCACAAATACACCCTGGCATATTTCATTCGGTAAAATCACACACTCATCTTTTAGTCCCGTTTTAATGTATTGAATAATTTCACACCTGGGAGGAATCACTAAAATGTGATTATCTGTAGCATTCAAATTTAAGATTACTTCTTTTTTATTGTTTAAAAGAGTTAAAGTATTTTTTTCATAATTTAATTTAGCTTTGTATGACCTTAAAAAATCTTCTCCAATTATTCCACTGGTATGACATGGTAATGTCTCGAATATATAACATTTTACTCTAAACTGTACACTTCCTACATATAGGTTTAAAAAACTATAACCTATGGAAATTAATTTACCTCCTATGCCATTTATTTCTAATTTTTCTTTGAACAAGGGTATGGTTGAGTCTAAATCTGACAGTTTAATTGCGCTTAAAGTAGCCCCGGAATCTACGGTAAAGTTCACTTTTTTACTATTTACATAAAAAGATACCGCATTAGAGCATGTGTCCGAATATGTAAATATTTGTTTACTACATTTTTCATTTTTAGGGACGAAAAAAGGTTTCCCCGCTTGACGGCGAGTTATCTCCGTCACCTACATTTAACACTTGCTCAGCAAAATTAATGTTGTTATTCCGTCGAATTCCTCTAGACCCGTGTCGCGTAAACGACCGGCCTTGCTGACCACGAAAATTATTGTTGTTACCTCGGTTAAAATTGTTATTATATCTTGGAAAACGCTGATTATTACGATTACTAAAATTCATTCTATTATTAAAGCTGTTATTATTATGCTGTCTTGAAAATGTTTGTGCCCTATTATTAAAACTCCTACGAAAATTTCTGCTATAATTTGCTCTCCCCCTATGATTTAAATTAAAAATTTGGGGATTATCTGATGGTTGAAAAGAATTTGATTCATCTTGTGCCTCTCTTATGGCATCTTTTAAAAACTCGAAATTTCTTGACGATATAATTGTACTGAGTCTTTGATTTTTAAGGCCATTTGCAAACCTTTTTATTGCTGTTTTTTCGTTAATAGGCCTTAAAATGTCATAGACTTCAGGGTCGTCGTTTGCTTGTGAAATTGTTAATTCGACAAAAATGTCCTCAAGCTCTTTGCCAAATTCTTCGATAGATTTATTATTTTGTCTGATAGAAAATAATTTTGTTTGAAGGGCAGTACTTGATTTTTGGGTCAAAAGATAAGTTTTTATGTCGGTTATAAGGGTTGCAAGAGACGCATAAGTAGATTTTAGCCTTAATTTCGCTTTACCTGAGAGCCTAGTTTTCAAAATAAATTTTATTAAATGTGGTTTATCGTCATCTTTAAGAATAGAATTATAAAATTCCCCTGATTCAATCAAATTTTTTATAGTTTCTTCCGATCCGTTTAATACAGGTAAAAGGCTAGATGCTACTTTTAAATCAAAAGACGACATATTTTACTAGAATTAACACTTTTTTGTTGACTAAACGCTAAGATTTCCTTATATACTATCTTTATTTTTGAAACAATATTCTTAAGAACTAAAATATCGCTGTCATCTAATTCTGAATCGTTAATTTTCGTATTTATAACATAAATTTCCCCTTGTAGCTTGCTATAAATAATTTTAGCTTCATCGGTTCTTTTTTCTGTTAGAGGCAATTTTCGCCTTTCGTAACTTACTACTAAATTATTCTTAATTACAGTTAAGGAGCTGAGAATTTCTTTAAGCTTATCTCCTATAAGAAACTATATTAGAACTTATTATTATCATTTTTTATTAATAAAATGCGTATAACGAGTCCTTACTTCCTGATAACGATTACTAAGTTTAACTATTTATCTAATAAAAAAAAATCCTACAAAATAACAGAATAATATCACCACTTACATGTAGAACTTAGCGTTAATTTAGTTTATATTATGTATGCATAATTATTGTTTCTTCGTATCTTTAGCCATATTATTCCATATACCATTACTGCTTTTTCCATTATTTTCCATATCCATACATTAACTTGTGTATACCTAAAAGAGAACCCTAAAATTTAATCATTTTCCTCTTGGTTCAAGCCTTCAGTGGATCTGCGCAAAACTTCTTTGTTTACGTCTCGCCTAATTGTCTTTTTCAAACCTTTTTTGCATCGTTTTATTGCTAGATATGTTACACTTGCCAGTAACGCTGAGATCAATATAATTAAAAGGTACTCGGAAAGAGAAAATCCCTTATTTTCATTGGTTATTTCTCCCCTTGAATCTCCATTCGACGCCTGGTTTATAACAATTTCTTCTTTAGAATTGGCCTTTCCCATCGCTTGTCGGTTGTTATAGTGGTAAAATAGTAACCCAGAGGGCTGGCAGTGTCGCCATGTAGTAATTTAGGTTCAACCCTTAAGGTTACGTCAATGATACGACTTATTCGTTCTATCAATTGGTTTTATTCTAATTAATATTATACATTACAAAATCATGCAATAGACAAGTTCATTGCTTTGCCAGCAATTGCTGACACAGCTGACCTACATTATGTTGTTAGTTCAATACACTTTATTGTTCAATAGTTATAATATACAGGGTGATACAACTCCATACTACAATTAATATTTTTTTCTTCGATAATACAAAGTCACAATATTGAGATGAAAGGGAAAGGAAAAAAAATGTAAAAGAAATAGACAAAGAAAGAATAGTTGAAAGATGGAAAGATAGATGAAGTGAAAGTCAGTGTCGGTGATACGTATTGAAATTGATTCGTCGTCAAGATAGGTATAGTTTTCCAATCGGTAGTGTCTCATACAAATCAATAAGCAAACACAATCGTTAACGACGTATTGATAATCGATTAAATGTTTAACTTAAATATAATATAGTCAAAAAATGCTAAGTAGTAGTAATCGGTAATATTGTCTCGAAATCGGTTTATAAAAGTCTAAATCGGTAAATATGTCTTAAATCTGGTGATACGTCTTATTCTGGAGAAAGGTCGAAATAGCTTATCTCACAATCAGTAATGAGTCTTAGTAATGTTTTTTGTCGCAACGTCACGGAGAAAAGATGTAAGAAAGCTAGTCGATATCAGAATATTGCGGACGATAGGGCGGAGATGGAACCATACGATGGATGAAATCATGTCCCGATGTGCCTGGCCGATCGTAGATAGATATCCGCCTTCTGAGCTGCTCGTCGTCCATAAATGGAATGACAGACCACGTTGCGGTAGTGCTAACCGACCAGCGCGTCGATGTCCATCGCGAGTAGGTGTTCGTCGCTCTGGACATCCGCGAATTCTCTGTCCCCATCGTCGACAACAGCAACGTTAGTCCCTGCATTATTATCTCCGTCCTCAATGTGTACGGCAGGAGCAGATGTTGGGTCTCCTATTAGGCCATCCGGGTACGAACCTTAGAGGTTGGTAAGCGGCACCGTACACTTCTGAGAGGGCGCCTGCATAGACGACATTACGCGATAAAACAGAGCCATCGCGGAATGCAAAACATTCCTGGAGGGTAGAACCGATCAAATTTACTCTTATCGAGTCGTAGTTGCCGACTCGCGAGAACGCTATGTATAGCTGGCCGTGAGCGAAGCACGGAGCCGGTAAGTGCAACCCTGCCCGAGCGAAGGTCTGGCCTTGCGATTTGTTTATCGTCATCGCGAACGCCAACCGAATTGGGAACTGCACCCTTCGCACGCGATTCGCCAATTCTGGTACCTCGGACTGGACAATCATCTTCGGTAGCCAGAATTTTTGGCCTCTGTTAGCTCCGGATATCGTTTCCAATTCGATACGGTGTTCGTAGAGATGACGAACCACGAATCTGCAGCCGTTGCAAAGACCAGCCGAGATGTCAATGTTGCGCAACAGCATCACGACAGCCCCGACTTTCAAGACGAGTTTGTGTGGTGGAAGATTAGAGGTAGTGATGGCGTGCAGGACGTCTTGCGGCACGTGAAAGTCGTCCTCATCATTACGCAATAATGTATCCACGGAGTGGTAAGTTTTACTTACTCCCGGCACGCGTTCCAAAATATAACGATTAATATCGTTGACGACCGCCTTCGTGGGACAAAGTATCACGCGGTCGGATAGATCCCGATGGTCTGGGATAATGCCATACACTCATTCTATGAGCAACTCGCGACGCGGAACGTTGGTAACTACGGGCAAACGGATCAAATCTTTCGGCGCGTTCGGTGCTCGGATATTTACGTGGGGTATTTTTCCTTCGCCTAAATTTAGCAACCACGTCGCGTAAGAGGAAGCTTCCACGGGCGTGGTACTGCGTAAAGCACGCAAATTTGTCGTCAATTTGAAACGCACGTCTACGTGCTGCCAGAGGCGGCTGGATTTGACGGTATGGGCCAAAATGGTTGAAACACTCCCTCTGATAACGATAGGTAGCGTCTGTCGAAAATCTCCCCCAAAGAGCACTACCTTTTTCCCGAAGGGTATGGCGTCGTTGAAAGTGATGTCTCTCAAATACCTATCCACCGCTTCCAAGGCGAACAGTGAAGTCATCGATACCTCATCCCACAAAATGATGTTCGTCGCGGCCATTTCCGAGCTGCGTTCGTGTTCTGCCGGCCAACCGGCTTTTGAATGCTCGTCTAGGTTGAGAGGCAACCTAAACGCTTTTGTGAACCGTTTTACCCTCGAAAAGCAACGAAGCAGCGATCCCCGTGTAAGCGGCCGATAGAATTTTGAGTTGGTGTAGCGTCTTCATCGTCGCAAATTTATAGATGATTACGTTGTACAAAAGTTTTTCCGGTTCCGGCCGGACCGTCGACGAAGAAAATCGAAGCACCCTGATTTCCACCCATCAGCGCCGCGTGCCCCTGAACAAAGTCGGTAATTTCGAAATGTTGTAAAATTCTGGCATCAGTTAGTAAATTTTGATTTCTTAAAACCGCGTATACAACGTAATCGTACACTTTTCGTTGATCTTCCGTCAGCGCACCCACTCGATATATCTGATGCGCTATCAATAACCGTCGCCTCTCGTCTTGGTCTTCTTCCGTAGGAAGTAATTGACTATTCGCCTCCGGATGGGCCGCGTCGAGTGGTGCACCTTCGGGTACCGTCTCGTCGTCGACCAAACCGATTTGTCGTAGTGTCGCGTCATCCCGGTTTTGTTTAATTATGGCCTCGATGTCGTTAAGCGACTGCAACCGGGTCGCCGCGACGCACGAAATCTCCGATCATGTGCGGATTTTTAAAGTCAGGCCATAATGCCACGACGCTCGCTAAAATGTTGTCGCCGGCGTCGAACGAAACCAAAATGATCATCGCGTAAAGACGGCGCAACCTATTCGGCAAGTTCGTGTCGGTCGCCTCTCTCAACGCTTCCCTATACAGGTCGACGTTTTCGAAAAGGTTGAGACCGACACACGCTTCCCTATAAGTTTCGCACACCGTCCCGTCCGGTAAAGTTTTCAAATTTTGAAAAGATAGAGCACCCCGAACGTGCTGTAACAGCGTACGTAAATAAAAAAGTTCGGAATCGACCGCTGTTACTTCCACGAGGGCCCCGATCGCTTTTGAAGATTGGCGACGTCTTTGCCAAGTGGTGGTCGCGCTGTTCCACACATAATGTTCCGGGATCTCGATGTATTTGTACCCGCGCGCTTCGCGATCCTCCCTATTCAAACGAAAGTAGGCCATCAATTTGGTGTCTCTATTAGCCCGTTCTAATATTTCTTGGCCGTCTTGTTCCTCCTCGATGAAAAAGATCAGGTCCGGTCTGTTCTGGTACTTTTGCAGATGTTCGATGTTTGCCGAAATTTCCGGCCATCGTGGCGAGCAAGTAAAAGTGATGAACAGATCAGGCTTACCGTGTCGTGCTACTACCGCCAGCGCATCCAAGTACGCACGATTTTGATGGCGGTACCCCCCCTGAAATGATGCAGGTAAAATCCTAACGATACCTACACGGCATTGTTCTGCGGCCGCGCGACGTTCCAAATAGTGCCTGATAGAATCATAATTGGCGAAGCTCAACTGAATGTTGTTTTGTTTTAAATACCACAGGTAATTTCCTTCAATTTTGACCCACGCGTCCACCACGTATTGTTGAAACAACTTTCCCGAGTTGTGTAAAATCGAAAACGTTCGTCGAACTTGCAACCTGTAGCGATAAAATTCGCGAAAAGTAACCGATCTGTTTGTCCCTGTTGTGTCGCAAATTTTCATAGTCGTAACGGTGCTCTCCGTGAGGAAAAAGCAACGGATACGTCATAGGATCGCTCAATTTATTTAAATTTTTGAGTTCATGGTGTCCGCGTTCCCCTTCATCGTTGGCGTCGCGATTGCGAGGATACACAATCAAATCGACGCTGAACGGAGGCTCCCCTTCGAATACCGCTGCAATTTCGCTACGGCTTTCCGGCAAAGCGAAATTCCGCCGTTGACGATTGATATCGTCACGAAACGCAATCACGATATTGTCCAGAGAGTCCCGACCGTCTCGCGCGATTCTCTCCCTGATCACCTCCCCCGCGGTCATGTACCTCTGAATCAACGGATTAGTATCTCACAACATGTTTTCGATGTTCCGCAACGTAAATTGCGGCACGCGATTCTCGATAAAATCGGCACGACGATTAACGGCGTCGTCAATATCCAAAAAGTAATATTGCGCGTTACGCAAATTTTGCCCCAGATTACCGTCATCTAATCGTGGTATAGCCTGACAATGATGGTAGACCTGTCCGCATCTGGTGAAACACCACATACCACGAACATTAACCGGATTCGCATCTTCGGGAATTCTTGCCTTAAAGGTCGCCATCGCAAATAAACTATTGACTGTCCTAATTTCTTCCCTGAAATTCGTAGCCATCGGACTATCGTCCGTTAGGTATTCGTGTAATACCCGGGGACAATCGCCCAATGGCTGTAAAACAATATCCCCATTTTTACAACAGCCTAAGTTCATCCCCTGACGATTAACCTTTTCCTTTTCAAAAAACTTTGCTCAACAATAAACGCAAGCAACCCTGAACCTCCCCACCTCAAAAATAGGAATTCGGTTTTCAGCCCTCTCCCTGATCCCAATAAAGATGGCAGACCTATAGGTGCGGGTGCGTGGTATTACCGCGTGTCTTCTGCGTGGAACCGGTGCTTCCTGAGAATGGTGAGGATTGATCAAGAATCGACCAGGAGATAATGGTTGAGAAAGTAATGTTGTGTTCGCGCTAACACCAGTCAATTGACTATTGTCGCCGGCATTGTTCAACACCGGTACTTGCGCGTTCACCGGAACCGCCTGACTAACAATATCCGGAGTAGCCGATATTATTACATCCTGAGATTCTGGTATACTAACTCGAGAAGCGGGCGTTGACGAAACTGACGCAGGCACTCCGACAGGCAAACTACGGTCATTCATACCTGTCCGAGCATCTCGGGTAACTTCCGTTACCATCGTGGGTTGTTGTTGGTGGTGGTGTTGTCGTCTCTGGTCTTCGAGACGAATTAAACGAACAACCAGTTGTCTAGACCGCGCCATTACCTCGCGTTTATCAAGGACAACGACCAAACGTTTCGGTTGCAATTGCTGACGCCGAAGCGGAGTCAATCGTACAACCAATCGTTTCGGACCTTGTCTCTGATTAAGGGGAGTCAAGTGCACGACTAAACGTCTCGTCTGTTGCTGATGCTCAAGAGGAGTTAAACGTATAACCTACTCTATTGTAAGGAAAATAAATTTCCTTAAAATAGGTTTTGTCATGCGAACGGCAGCTCTTCGTCAGGTGGCAAAGTGGGAATGAGCAAGGAATACTTACACTTTATTCTGGGCGCCACTCAGTTTGAATATTCAATTGTTCGTAGAGCTCTTAACTGAGAAATTCCGCTCTAAAAAAAAAACTGTTCAAAAGAAACACTTGAAATAAGTTCCAATTCGTTTACTTTACCTTTCTTTTTTTTTTGTCCTTTTTTTTAAACAATTGTAATGCCTTATTAATATTTGACAATGATTTTGGTAATAAAGATGAATTTAGATATAAAATGAAAATGATGTTTTAGAACCTACTCTGATAATTTAATTGACACGCAAACTTTAATAAAGAAACTCGAATAACTATCCATATACCACTTTCTTGATCAAGAACTGACGTATATAAGAATATCTGCTATATAAATACCGTATAATCAATAATTAGTAAGTATACTATTTCAAACCTTAATATCAGATTAGGTTTTACATAACTAATCAGATACCAACATATTATTAAGTAAAATGGTTAATAAATAAAATAGAACAAAAAGTTAATTAATAGAACATGCCTGAAGGGCTGAAAATTCTATTAGGTTAATCATAAAAAATATATATATATAATCTACAAAAAAAAATAATTAAACTGGAATGAACTGGCCTTTTATCCAAAACTGTAGGTACTTGGCTGCGGAACTAGAGGAACAGCTGCTCAGCTACACTAGCAACAAGTGGATATCAGCACGTGGTCAAACCATATGGACCCAATAAAAACCATAAACCAAGTTAAGCATCGATTTCTTTGAAAATCCCTTCAAAGAATGCCCAGGGCTTTTCTATATAGCCAGAGGGAGGAGTAGAAAAAAGGGGTTAAATCCCAAGGTAAAAACCCTGTAAAAAATATTACAGTAAAAAACGTGGCCTTGAAGATGAAGTAATAATAAAATCGCTTACCTTATTAGCTTAAGGGTTTCATCACATAATATAAAAAAAGGTAAAGGAAACAGAAGTTTTCCTAACTAACTAATTTAGTGCAAACATGCCGCACTAGACAAAAGAAAATGAACTCAAGACTTTCACATTACATGTCGTCTTTAGACATCCAGGATGTCATACCAAAAGTGACCTATATCAAAAATGGCCCTTCACCTTCCCACTTCAATCAACAGCTGATTGAACAAGGAGAAGCCACACTACATCAAAAATATGAAATTTAAGGAAATCACCTTGAAGGAGAAATAAGATTTCATGAGATTCACATTTGAGAACTGGCAACGTTGTAGAGACATTTCAAAGACAAAGACTTGTTGACAGAAAGGTGTTTCGGTTGGTAACAATTGTGCCCCAGGGTTGCGTAAAATAGATTTACACGTTCAAAGCGAGTGCAAACTAAAATAATTGTTTAAATTCTTACCAGAGTTAACAAAATATAAATAAATAGTAGGATTTTAAATTTAAAATGCTACATTGCCCCTCTCCAAAAGAAAAAATTAAAGGCTACATATTAGACTTTACATTTTTATGTGTATAAAAGGGTCAAAACAAAATAAATCATTTTCTCTAGTTTATATTCTGAATCCTAACAACAAAATTTACATTATTAATAGTAATTTTAAAGGGAAAGACAGTTTTTAGTTTTGTCAATGATTTTAGTTTTGATATCTGACGTGTATCATTCGTCCTCAGAGGAAGTCACTATAGGTAGGTCACAATATGGATCAAGGTTTCAAATTGGGGGGTCATAGTTGGGTATGTCTACTAAAATTGACAAAACCATAGTAAAAAAAAAAACACCAAGAACAGGGCAAAACCATCTCAGAATTATCTGAATAATATCTAAATAAAGCTACATCTAATAAAAGAAAAAACTGTACATATATCACTTCAATCTAGTGATATTTAGAAGAGTATAAAGGAACTAAAACTACTAATCATAGTTTTCATGAATCAGAAATGAGATGTGAAGCATAGTTTTCAAATAGGACATCATATAATGGTATAACAGCTTCAACATCACTAGGACACAATCCTTAGATGTGAAAAAAAATAATATAAATATTATTTATATGATGAGGCACTATAAGCAATACTTAGTATGCTTTAGCACAGTCTGTTACGATGAACAGAAATTTAGTGACTAAGTCACAGAAGTAAACCTTCGTAAAGAGGTTGAATCCTAAGAAACAATATATACAAAAAGGTAATGAAGATAAAATGAATTATCTTTAAATACTTGATTTGGTTTATCACCAAGGATACAAATCAAAAGGGTAAGTTTGTCCAAATTGGAACAAGATATCTCAATCAACCTGAACAAGGCAGAGAACAAGGTAAATCCCAAAATCGAATTCCACTTTGGAAAAGGTAAGGTAACTGTTAAAACTAACATATGGATATGCAAATAAAATCTAACATAAGAGAGGTACTTTGCAGAATCCATAAGGTAAGGTACATGTTCAACTAATAAATGAACCATGCAAATGTTAGTTAACATAAAATAAGAGAGGTAATTTACAATCAGCAAGGTAAGGTAAGCAAAAGATAAACTGATTTGGTAAATTGAAAAGATAATTTAAACACAAGTCATTTTGACACAATAAATGTTAAATATATAATATAAAGAGATAAAAGAAGTCTAGTATTAGAATTTCTTCAAGGTAACCTACATAATTGTAAGAGAGATAATATGAAAACAGTTTGGCTAGTGTCACTGTGGAAAATAACAAACACAATAAAGATAATAACTGTTAAGTGACACTGTCATTGAGATAGGTAATATTAAAATCAAATTTAAGAAGAAACTGACTCCAGATCTTCATCAGAATCTGCAGAAAAAGGTAAAAGATCTTTTACATGCCATTTTCCAGCTTTGGAACCATCAATATTTCTAAGCTCGCAAACCAAAGGAGACAATTTTTTAGATACTACAGAAAGGATATGAGGAGTTTATTTTCAAAACGCAATTTCTGCAAAAAACTTATTGTGGAGTAATTGAGTGTTTTCTGCTGCTAAAAAAATATGCCTAAATTTATTTTGCAACTGACATCAATTTAATTATTGGTGATCCTAATACAGTATTCCTGATGATTTTTTTCTTAAAATATTTTGTTTACGATAGATACATACACAAAAAAATTAAATAAATTGCATTTTGAAAATAAAGCAGTATTTAAGAGCATTTTGAAAATAAATTTAGGCATATATCTCGGTTTGAAAAAAAACACAGAATCCATTTTTTTAAGTTTTTATTACATAACACATTTTAGGTTAAACGATTAATGAAGATTATAAACCAAACCTATATTTTCACACCGCAGTCTTCTTCCGCGCACTCACACTCAACATCTTCAACATCATCATCTTCTCCTTTATCTGCTTCACTGCCTTCTTTTCCACTTGAAGAACCAGTTTTTTCTATTAAATTTTTGTAAAACGCAAATTTTGCGTTGTTTTTCCAGTCCTCGTCGCATAAACGCAACAATTGTTCAATATTTTTTAACTTGAGTTCTTTGATGGTATGCGTCAAAGGCAACTGGGTAATAGTTGCTCTACTAATCGGTATTCCTTTTTTCATTATAGGCATAAATTCCTTTGATATGTCGTCGTTTCTATAATTTTCCTCCATTTTAACTTTAACGACTATGTTTTTAGTTTTAGGGTTTTTTTCTTTTCTTATATAAATCCTTTTCATCTGACTAATCCCGGTAAGTTTTCTGCAATTATCATCACTCAATTTCTTAATATTATGAAGGTCCCAGTCAATTCCCAGCCTCCTTACTTTTCCTACCTCTTCCAATATTTTCTCATAATCTTCTTTTAATAAAATTTGACTATGCCTTCTGTATTGTTTTTCTATTTGACCGAATATACGGTCTGCTGGCATATATGAATGCCCCCTAACGGGAAATATTAGAGTTATATTTTGAAGGTTGTCAGGAGCATCATGATATAACCAAAAGCACATGGCATGAATAACATAACAGTTTTTATTTTGGCCCGCGCACCCGTCAGCAAAAAATCTTAGACTAGTGCACGTTTCCGTTATTTCTAATTCACTTAAGAAATCTCCCACAGCTGAGGCAACCTCGTTCGCACCCCTGCCAGCTTGGTCTTCACTCCAAGTATAGAATATGGGAGCCTTACACTTTAAATCTGTGATGCACAAGTTATAAAAAGATAATTGACGAAGGTAATATGCTTCACCAACAGGTAATTTTGGCAAAGGCTGAACCTGTTGCATGTCAAAGCAGTATGAGAGTGAATTATCCACATTTGCATTCATGAACATGGTAAATTGCTTTGCTCTAAGTTTATGGATACGAAGATCAGTTAAAATTGGAACAATTGGCTTATTTTCCTGTTTGCACGTTTTTAGTTTATTTTTCAATCTGAAACACAAACTGCATACGTCGGTAGCAGGTGTACCGAAACCTATGTTAAAATCTGAACAAAAAATTTTATAAAAATAACCGTAGTTCACTATCATGTCAGGATTTTGTTTATTGTACATTTCGCACAACTTGGCAACACTTAATTCAGATGACAAATACAATCGTTTCGATTTTTGACGGTTATAATGACTCTCTCTAGCTCTTAGGCTTCCTATAAACTTTTGTACTCTTGCCTTCTTATTTTCATTTTTCTTCGACTTATGATCACCACCTCTCCTCTCCTTAATATCTTGTCCATCCCTAATAAAGTTTGCTACTGTATTGACTCTTCTGGCAGTTATATTAAAACAAGAAGTGAAAAATTTCTGGCAAACGTTCACTAGTTGCCCGTTCAGTTTTCTCATCTTATATTTTATTTGTTTAGTATGCTTTTGATCCCGAGCTGTTGGTTTGTACTTAGAAACCCTTCTTTTAGGCGTTGAAACTACTAGCAGGTGTGACAACTTCCGATTTTGAACAATCTTGTCCGGTACTCGGAAAAATTTAGCTCTCGCATGAAGTATATCGCCATTTGTAATATTATTACAATTTAAAGACTTTTTTGCGTGTTTACAAGGCCTTTCAAAAGACTGTATGAAGTTTTCATTAAAATGATTTCCATACCTAAAAACGTAAAAAATAAAATTAAAAAATGTAAATAGGTATTCACGGAAAAAAATCGTTTACCTTATTTCCTTACGCCTCTCTCGTTTATTTTTGCCCCTTTTCCTCTTTCTTGCACCTTCATTTTTTTCAGAAACTGCAACGGTATCTATATCGTGATCCATTTTTCTATTTTAGATCGTACAATGCCGGCACAAAACAATCAAAACATCGATATAAACATCAAATGTTGTCTGTCTATTGCACGGCTCAGCCGTCTTGGAAATACTATTACATTTACGACACGTCGCGTAAAGCTTGATCTACACTTATGCGTTTGTCGTTGAACGTTACTAACTAGCAGATATTTTATATGGCTGTAAATTAACAGTATGATTTAAACAAGTATTAATAATTATCATTCCACATACAATATTTGTTTGCGCGAATAACTTGACCAGAAAGTAATTAAACGTATAAATTGCGATTTAAAAAGAAAAATGTAGAAATTGCGGTTTGAAAAAAATTTTTTTTGTAGATATTGCACTTTGAAAAAAAACCTGAAAAATGCCTTGAATTTTAAACACCAGAAATAGCTCTTTGATCAATTATTTCGACAGGAAATGATTCAGGTCTGCTTTACGATTCAAATGACACCTAAAACTGAAAAATAAATTTTTTGTAGAAATTTCGTTTTGAAAATAAGCTCCTCATATGTTTAGGACTGAGTTTAGCCGCAAATTTATCGGCTGCAACAGACAAAGACTTATTTGGACGCCATACTTTATCACCTACATTAAATGTGACATCTCTTTTACGAAGATTATAAGATTTTGAATTCCTTTCATAGGCAGAATGTAATTTCTGACGAATTTCAACAAACAGTTTACGAAATTCTAACAAATTTTCAGCATAAGATGTTCTATCTCCAGGTAATATTTCAATGGATTGATCTGTGAGAGTGTGATTGTAATATTCACCAGATAAAGGAATGTGTCGACCAAACATTAAATAAGAAGGTGGAAAACCAGTTACTTCATGAACCGCGGTATTAATGGCTTGTCTAATTTCAGGAACATGTAAGTCCCAATCCTCATGTTTATCAATATAACACCGAATTGCAGTAGTAATGGTTTTATTACTTCTTTCTACAAAATTACACTGTGGTGAATAATAAGGGGTGAACCACTGTTTGACTTTGTATTTTTCACACAACTCTCGAAGGTTATGACCAGAAAAATTTGTAGCATTATCACAAATAATGATTTGTGGAACTCCAAAGACAAGAAAAACATCATTCTCTAAACGATCTACAATTAAAGATGACTTGGAATGTTTTAAAGGAAAGATAAATGTATATTTCGAAAACCAATCAGATACTACAAGAAGCCATTTATTTCCTTTCTTTGAACGTGGGAGTGGACCAACAAAATCTAAAGAAAGAATTTGTCCAGGTGAATTGACAATTTTTTCTTTTCCCATGGTGCCAATTTTGGGTAAATTAGAATGTTTCTGTGCACCACATACTAAACATTTACGAATAAATTTTAAAACTTCTATACGCATACGAGGCCAGTAGAATCTTTCCTGTATTCGAAACAATGTCTTTCGAAATCCAAAATGACCACTAGTTGGAGGTGTATGACAGGAGTCAATAATTTTATTCCTTTGAGGTTTAGGCACTACCGTTTTCCATTCCTGAGTGTTAAAAGTATAGGAGCTGTTACTAGGAATAAACTTTTGAACAGATCCATTCTGAACACGCCATTGAGGATATTTGTCTGGATTTCTTATAATGTTATCACGGTGGGAAACATACCAAGGATCAAGAGAATCTGGATCAATAGATATTACAGAAACTTCAGGAGTTATAGTTTGAGAATTTGAAGTATTAGGCATATTCTCATCAATAATATTAGAATAAGGAATACGACTTAAGGCATCAGGGACTAAGTGCATTGAACCTTTTCTATGCTGCAAATCAAAAGTGTGTTGTCTAAGCCTAAGCAACCAACGACTAAGTTTACCAGAGGGAGTTTTCAAGTTGTTGAGCCAAAGAAGACTGTAATGATCAGTGATGACCGTAAAACGAGTACCTTCAATCCAAGGTCTAAATTTTTCAATGCAGAATATAACTACCAAACATTCACGTTCAGTCACTGAATAATTTTTCTCAGCTCTAGATAGTGCACGACTGGCATAAGCAATTACCCTCTCTTCACCATCGATAAACTGAGTCAGCATGCCACCAAGTCCAACATCTGAGGCATCAGATTGAACAAAAAACTTTTGAGTAAAATCTGGCTGGGCTAACACAGGTGCACTAACTAAGCTTTGCTTAATAGACAAGAATGCAGCTTCTGTTTCATCATTCCAACTAATTGGTTCCCTTTTCTTTTTACCTTTAAGAAGAGCATTGATAGGGCTGACAAGGGAAGAAAAATCTTTGATGAATCTACGGTACCAAGAACACATTCCGATGAACCGTTTTACTTCTGTAGAGGTACGAGGTCGAGGATAGTTTGTCATTGATTCAATTTTGGATGGATCAGTAGCAAGAGAATTATTTCCAATAATATAGCCAAGGTATTTTAGAGATGTTTTAAAAAATTGACATTTTTCTAAATTAACAGTTAAACCAGCATCCTTGAGAAGATTTCTTGCAGTGTTAAGCAATTCAATATGATGCTCAAAAGTAGGGGAACATAGTAAAATGTCATCTAAATAAGAAAATATGTGAGGCTCATACTTTGGACCAAAAATAGAATCAACAAGTCTTTGTTGTGTTTGTGCTGCATTGCACAGACCAAAAGGGACCACTGTAAATTGAAATTGACCACGACCAATAACAGAAAAAGCTGTTTTCTCCTTAGAAGCATCATCTAACGGTATCTGCCAAAAAGCTTTTCTAAGATCAATAGAAGTTATAAATTTAGCATTCCTCAAATTATTTAAAATACGATCTATATGGGCTAATGGAAAGCTGTCATGTTTAGTTATTTCATTCAAAAAACGTCCATCGTAGCAAAATCTATACTCTCCATTTGATTTTTTAACAAGTAAGGTAGGGGAAGACCAAGGACTTTGTGATTCTTCGACAACACCTAATTTAATCATAGAATCTAACTCTTTATTTAAAATTTCTTGCATATAGGGAGAAAGTAAATAGGGTTTTCTTTTAAAAGGTTTGTGATCACCAGTATCTATAGTTAATTTAATTTTATTAGTCCTACCTAGTCTATCAGTACTATCTATTTCTTTAAAAGAATCAATAACTTTTTGAGATATAACTTTCTGTTGAGAAGACAAATCATCTAACGAACAAAGTTTTGAAAAGAAAAAATTTTTAGGCAACTCTGGCACAGTTCTGACTTTATTATTATTTTGATGAATATACCAATTATTATTTTTAAAATCCATAACTAATTTAAAACTTTTAGCAAAATCCATTCCAAAAATAAATGCATGTGTTACAGAAGGTACAACCAGAACTTTAATTATCTGACAAGAGTCATTAATAAAAATAGGTAAATCTGAGACACCAAAAACTTTTTGCTGAGTACCATCAGCAGTACAAATATTGTAATTTTTAAGTGGATAAATTTTAATTTTTAATTACTTTAAAATTTTCATGCCTTTAGAACCAACAATAGAAGAATTGGCTCCAGAGTCTAATAAAATTATTATGTTTTGATCAAAAAGTTTGACGGAGATATAAGGTCTATTATCTTGACTCTTCTGAACAAACACTGGTAAAATTTCATTAGTCTTAAAACTTGTTTTGTAAAATTCAGAAACTTGTTTAAGCCAATTGTTCCATTCTGCTTTATTAAAATACTTATTTGTGGTTAAAGTCTTGCCAAAGTCCTGACCACAGGCAGCACTTGACAACCTATTTAGTTTTTTGAACACTTAGGACATGAATTAATTTTTACATTTGGTTCTCCACAGCGAAAACAAAATAACTTTCTTCTATCTTTGCAATGATGATAAGTATGATTAGGTAATTGACAGTTAAAACAAACAATTTTATTTTTGGATTGGTTATGAGAGGTAGAAGGTTCAACATTATGACTCTCAGGCTTTTTCTCAGAGTGATTTGATTCTTGATGACTATTATAAGAAAATGACCTTTTAGAATTCTTAGAAAAATGTTTCGAATGACTTGGTCTAGAGTTAGTTTGATCAGAATTACCCAAAAATGATATTTGAGGTGGTTTCTTAGAAACCATCTTTGAGGCTTCCTCTAATTTTCTACAACAAACAGATAAATCATTCAGGGTATCTATATTCTGCAAAGCTAACTGAGTAATATATTCAGGGAGTATATTCTTACGGGCATATTTTACCTTAGTAACCTCTGCTGGGGTAGTTGACAAGCGAGAGAATAAATTTTCTAAATGCGCAATGAATATGGTAACAGACTCATTTCTTTTCTGTTTCCTCTGTCTAATTTGTTCCCAGACATCATCATCTGCATAAGGAGGTAAAAAGTCTTTCTTAAGTTTAGATACTAAAGAAGGCCAATCCGAAACAATAGATTTAATACTACGGTACCATATAAATGCATCTCCAATAAAAAATTCTACTGCAGAAGTAAAAAGTTCCAGTTCAGAAACATTGCGAGCCTGAGCAAGGTCAGAAACTCTTTCCAGAAAGTAAAATACATCTTTAGGGTCACCATTAAACTTAATTCCCCAAGTTGATATGGGTTGTTTACTAGCTAAGCAAGTAACAACAGGATTTACATTTACAATAGGAGCTGGTGTTGGGTTAATTAAATTAATATTTGAAACATTAGGATCTTCAACAATTTTATCCTCTAGGTCAGACTCTAATTTTAGACAAGTTGTATAAGATTCATTAGAAAACTGTTTAATAGTACCATCATCTTCTTTAGGAATGACCATTCTATGTGTTCGACCACATAAATGAGCCAACCTAGACCTTACTCTAAGATAAGTGCTATCTGTAGAAGTGCCTTCAAAGTCAGAAATTAAATTTTCAATAGAAGTAATACTTTTTGTTATTTCTAGTTTTTCATAATCAAATTTATGCATATAAGATTCCATACATATTTGACCACCTGGTTTGTTAGTCTCTTTCTTTAAAAGTCTATTTAAAATTTTCCTTTTCTCATCTACTGTACGGTCAGTATAAACTGAACGAATATTTAATTCATAGTTAAGCTCATAATCTAATAGATGATTAACTTGGAACTTGTCACAGAAAGAAGCCATTTTGTTAACGTTAAAGAGTATAAATGTGTATTTCAATAAAAATCTAGCTAATCTAGTAAGATTTTATGAGACAACCAGTATAGTATCTTATATTAAGATTTATTTTAATAAGAAAAGCATAAAAGTAAAAGTATGATTTTTTGAGATTAGAAATTTATGATTACAAGATATAGCACTCAACTTTTGTTGAAACCTGTATAATATTCTAAAAGGTTATAGGCCAAGCTCTAATAATATAAGGAATCAAAATGTTTAGTGTTCGATAACTGAAAAGTCCAATTTTAACTACTCGATAACTGGGTACGGTTTACAAATTTACTATACGAAAGGTACTATTTTACAAATAAAAGTAATCGAACAGGTTTTTTAAGTGTTAAGAGTTAAAAAGTATTTACTTGAACACAAATAGAACTTAATTTCTTGAATTATTTCACTGATATAAAAACTACTAATAGTGACACACCATTATCATACCAAATCAAATATTAAGAACCATGAGGAGATACACTGCAGTAGGTAAGACATGTATATATGTAAAAATATAAGATAGAAATATCAGATAAAGAATTATGAAAAATCAGAGTTGTAATTTTAAATACCTACATAAGAAAAAGTATAAGGCCACTATAATAAAACTTGAGAGAAAATGTTGGTATTTAAAACGACAGAATTATGAAACTTATTTCAAATGGAAGAAAAGAAAAACTGAAAGTGTAAGCATTCAGAGCCCCACGCCTATGGGCGCTATTTATTATAACCTACTCTATTGTAAGGAAAATAAATTTCCTTAAAATAGGTTTTGTCATGCGAACGGCAGCTCTTCGTCAGGTGGCAAAGTGGGAATGAGCAAGGAATACTTACACCTTATTCTGGGCGCCACTCAGTTTGAATATTCAATTGTTCGTAGAGCTCTTAACTGAGAAATTCCGCTCTAAAAAAAAAACTGTTCAAAAGAAACACTTGAAATAAGTTCCAATTCGTTTACTTTACCTTTCTTTTTTTTTTTTTTTTGTCCTTTTTTTTTAAACAATTGTAATGCCTTATTAATATTTGACAATGATTTTGGCAATAAAGATGAATTTAGATATAAAATGAAAATGATGTTTTAGAACCAACTCTGATAATTTAATTGACACGCAAACTTTAATAAAGAAACTCGAATAACTATCCATATACCACTTTCTTGATCAAGAACTGACGTATATAAGAATATCTGCTATATAAATACCGTATAATCAATAATTAGTAAGTATACTATTTCAAACCTTAATATCAGATTAGGTTTTACATAACTAATCAGATAACAACATATTATTAAGTAAAATGGTTAATAAATAAAATAGAACAAAAAGTTAATTAATAGAACATGCCTGAAGGGCTGAAAATTCTATTAGGTTAATCATAAAAAATATATATATATAATCTACAAAAAAAATAATTAAACTGGAATGAACTGGCCTTTTATCCAAAACTGTAGGTACTTGGCTGCGAAACTATAGGAACAGCTGCTCAGCTACACTAGCAACAAGTGGATATCAGCACGTGGTCAAACCATATGGACCCAATAAAAACCATAAACCAAGTTAAGCATCGATTTCTTTGAAAATCCCTTCAAAGAATGCCCAGGGCTTTTCTATATAGCCAGAGGGAGGAGTAGAAAAAAGGGGTTAAATCCCAAGGTAAAAACCCTGTAAAAAATATTACAGTAAAAAACGTGACCTTGAAGATGAAGTAATAATAAAATCGCTTACCTTATTAGCTTAAGGGTTTCATCACATAATATAAAAAAAGGTAAAGGAAACAGAAGTTTTCCTAACTAACTAATTTAGTGCAAACATGCCGCACTAGACAAAAGAAAATGAACTCAAGACTTTCACATTACATGTCGTCTTTAGACATCCAGGATGTCATACCAAAAGTGACCTATATCAAAAATGGCCCTTCACCTTCCCACTTCAATCAACAGCTGATTGAACAAGGAGAAGCCACACTACATCAAAAATATGAAATTTAAGGAAATCACCTTGAAGGAGAAATAAGATTTCATGAGATTCACATTTGAGAACTGGCAACGTTGTAGAGACATTTCAAAGACAGCTGACTTGTTGACAGAAAGGTGTTTCGGTTGGTAACAATTGTGCCCCAGGGTTGCGTAAAATAGATTTACACGTTCAAAGCGAGTGCAAACTAAAATAATTGTTTAAATTCTTACCAGAGTTAACAAAATATAAATAAATAGTAGGATTTTAAATTTAAAATGCTACAGTACTACCAATTCTCTTAATTGCGGTCCAACAACATGCGAAACTGATGGTAAAGAAACGGTGCGTTCCTGTACCGGAAGTATCCTCGATGACGAACCTCTTTCGCTTTCCATAGACACGTCATTTTCTTTTGTCTCACTCATCCTCTCAATCAAAACCCGTAATTCCCTGTTCCCATTCGCGTTACTTTCATTCCTTAAACTAATCCTCCTTGTAGGGGCCATTTTTCAAATAAAATCTGAAATAAATATCGAAAAAGAGACTGTAATAAAACGTATAGTGGATAAAAATAAAATTTGAAATATTATGCAAATCTAGAAATAAATCGGTACACTAATAATTCATGCGGTAAACAATTTGTCGATAATATTAAATCTAATCGAAACAACAATCGTAAAGTAAGCGTGTAATAAAAATTTAAAATTAAAATCAATTTCGCATTCGAAAATGTAACAAAAAATTATACTAAATGAAACGACGGGAATGTATATTTTATTAGAAATAAAAAGCCAAAATTTAAAAAAATATACTTTTATTAATGTATAATAATCGATACAATTCACAAAAAATAAATACAAATAATTTAGTTATAATAGCATCGCTTATTTTATAATAAAAAAAATTAAGTGATATATCGAAAAAAAAAATCTTCTTCTTATTCTTCTTCGGTAATGAAACGACACAATTTCACATAATAATTTTTAAACATAAGTCACAAAACAAACACTTTATTTCGGACTGAAATACTGTAAAAAAAATTTTTTTGTGATTTTTTTCTATAACTTAGGTTTTCTCCCGTAATGTAAGTAGCGATAATGAATACTTACAGAAAAGGGAAGAGCAAATTTTTTTCGCAAAACCCATAGGAATTGAGTAAATCGAAAATCAAACTTTCTAATTTTCAATGGATCTTTATTTCGACTATTTCGGACCGATCTGTTATAAAATAACGTATTAGGGAGTTTTTCGATACGCAAAAATCGTTTATGATATTTTCAAACACATCAGAGTAACATATTCCGAAATACAGTCCTCTCTCAGGATCGTTTTTTATTACGTCTTATGCAAATTTTTTTTTTTTTGATATTTTCCACCACTGCATGCAACAACTGTCCAAAATCAAAAACATTTTTATTCTCATACTTTTTTTGGTTTTTCGATTAATTTTCGAGTTATTTACCATCCTTATAACAAATTACGTTACGTCTTATGGATGGAAAAAAATAAATTTTATCTTTTTACATTGTCATCCGCCATACTTTATATTTTAGATGAAATTAATTTTTGCTTATATTTCAAGATTTTCTCGAATCGCAATTACTTTTTAAAATATTAAAGTCTAAAAATAAATGTAAACAAAATTAAATACAAATTACATTATACCTTATAGGAAAAAATTATAGGTTTTTTTCTAAAAATTTCAATTTCTGGTACACGAAAAGCAAATAAGAAACTAATTTTTTTTTATTTTTACACTTTTTTTAAGATCTCACCTAAATTTCGAGATACTAATCACCCTCAGGACCAATTCACGTTATGTCTTATAGAAAAATATTTTTTTTTTTAATATAATTTAGTCACTAAATTTTATAGCTTACCCAAAATGAAAAGTTTTTTATCTTGGACTTTTTCTCTTATTGCTTTGAATAAGGGAAAAAAAAGAACAATAAAATAATTTTTGCATTTTCGTTTCGTCTTATGAGGAAAAAAATCTAAATTTTTTTTATGCATGTATTGCCCTACGCCGATCGATAATAAAATAAAATTAAAAAATTTTTTTACTCTTGAACTTTTTTTAATATCTTATCAAATTTCAAAGAAAAATAAAATGAAAAATCGATCACCCGTATCGTTTATGTAAGAGAAAAAATTAAAATGCAAAAATTAAATTTTCAAATTGGCTATCAGATAAAAAAACGAAAAAAAAACGATATTTATTCTTTTCCGTTCTTCAATATATCGTTTAGTTTCCGAAATATTGACCATCATCAGGAAATTTCTACGAATATAAAGTACAATCGGAACGTAGCAAAATCGAAACCAAATACTTTGTTAAATTCTCGTGGTCAAACATAATATATTGTAATAACATTTTGAATTTTTCTCAAAAATCAATTTTTTGCTTATAAATCGAAAACGATACGAATTACAGGGAAAAGTTGTACCGTTAACATTTAAAGGCAAAAAGAAAATACACACTCTGACGCTTTACGTTTGAGGATACAGTGGTCCGTTTAATAGTTATAGGCCAAAAACTGAAAATTAGTTTTTGGTCGATATTTCACAAACGAAATAGATTAGGCGAAATTTCAATTTTTTTTCCGAAAGTATCGATGAATACCTACAAAAAGGGAAGAGCAACTTTTTTTCCTAAAACTTATAAGAACTGAGTAAATCGAAAATGAAACTTTTTAATTTTCAATTGATGGTTATTTTTACCATTTCGAACCATACCTACAATGTGCTATAAAATAACGTATAAAGGGGTTTTTCGATACACGAAAATCGTTTTTGATATTTTCAAACACATCAGAATGTTTTTTCATATTTCTGTCTACTATATGTATTATTTAAAAAAAATAAATTTTAATTTAATTTACGGGATATTAATTATCTCCAAATAAAGTTAGTTGTTATCGTATCTTGTGAACAAATTAAAATTGTTCAAAAAACAAATATTTACTTAATATTATAATTATCATACTAACTCTTTAAATAGCAATAGTAAAAAATGAAACAAATTAAAAATGGCGTTCCACCTATTATCATTGTAATTTATAAACTATCATTATTGTTTTAAAAAAAAGCAAGAACGATGTGTTACTTTCATATTTTACTTCACAATTTTGTGTACTTGAAATTGAAATCAATGTAAAAAATAATATCAAAAATAACTTCCCAATAATAAATCAAAAGACGACCCAAGTAAAAGTATGAACGATAAACAAAAACAAAGGAAACAGGAACTCTGAAACAAAGGAAAATTTCAAATTAAAAAAAATCAATATTAAATTTACACTTATCTATTTTAAAAAATAATTGATGATATAATTCAACTCACCAAAAAAACAACTACAACAACAGGAAAAACAGGAACAATCTTAAAATGGAGAAATGGAAAGAACAAAAATCTGAAAGGTAAGAATCAAATCATTAGTAAATGTTTTCTAAGCAAGTTATAATGAAATCTTAAAAAATAATAACATTATTTGTATTAAAATTATTAGAGGAAAACTCAAAAATATATATGTTCACAAAAAAAAAACCAAAATACTTTCAGCTCCTCTCAAAAAAAAAAAAAAAAAATTTATTTGTACAACTCCTTAAATTTATAAATGTGTTTGTCGCTATCATGTATATATAACAACAAATTGATAGAAATAATAGACAAAATCAATTTATATTATCACTTATAAAAAAAAAATGCATTTGTTTTTTATATTGCATATAAATAAATATAAATGTAAACATAAAATAAGCACAATTTACATTGTACCATACGAGAAAAAAACATAAATTTTCCTAAAAAAGTTTTGATCATTCGTATTCAATAAGTAAATAAAAAACTAATTTTATATTCTTATAAATTTTTCAATATGTGGCCCAATTATCGAAATATTGACCATCTTCTAACCCGATTTGTATTGCGTTGAATGGGTCAAAAAAAATTTTTTTTTTTCAAAATATAATTTAAAATGAATGCATAATATAGACTGTCGAAAATAAAAAGTTTTTTGTCGTAAGTTTTGTATCGTATCTTTTTATACAGCGAGGGAAAAAAATAACTTAAAAAAATTTGTATGTTTTACCATTTAGTCTTATAGAGGAAAAAAAATAAATGCTTTCAAAACGTTCGTTAAACTGCACTATTTTATATTTGAAACTAAATAAATAACTTTTTATTCTTACGGTTTTTTTAATATTTTATCAAATTTCCAAAAAAAAATTCAACTAATCAGTTAACATTACACTTTATGGAAGGGAAAAAATTAAAATGCAAAAATTAAATTTCTGAATCGGCTATTCCATAAAAAACCGGAAAAAAAACGATATTTATTTTTTCCTATTTTTCAATATATCATTTAGTTTCTGAAATATTGACCATCATCAGAAAATTTCTATCCATATAAAGCACATTGGAAAAGTAACAATATCGCGATTAAATACTCTTTAAATATCTCTAATCAAAAAAGTACTTTATCATTATAAGCAATAACAATAAAAGAAACGGTAAGACAAAACAATAAGTTAAAAAGCCAAAAACAACTTAATAAGAAATGTTTTTCAATCAGGTTATGAGTAAATATCAAGTAAATGCGACGTCACTGACATGAAAAAAGTTATGAAATACCCCAAAAACATATATATATATATACACAAAAATATAAAACTACAGTAGCAGATATATGCAATAAACGTAATGTATGCAAAAAAAAAAAATTTTTTTAAGCACCAGGTTAAGCGTGACGTTTTTAAAGTGTGCGAAAAAAACATTTGTGAGCTAAACCTACAAATTTTACCATAAAAATAAAATATCTCATTTTTATTCACCAAAATCATTATAAGCAATAACAATTACAGAAACGGTAAGACAGAAAACAATAAGTTAAAAAGTCAAAAACAACTTAATAGAAATGTTTTTCAATCAGGTTATGAGTAAATATCAAGTAAATTCGACATTAGTGACATGAAAAATGTTATTAAATTACCCAAAAACATATACAGTCAGTCCAAAAAGTCTCAGTACAGTAGGTAGTTTATATGATATTTTTCTATAGTATTTTATTTGATAATTGAAACGACTCGAAAATAAGTTTTTTTCAATATTTTAAGCTTAACTAACGTCTTTTAGTTATAAATACAACAAAGGGACATTTTATTCAAAAGTTATTATCCTTAAATATTAAACAAATGCATGTAAAATTAATGTCAAAAAAGTCTCCGTACACTTTTAATTTTATTTAAAAAAGCACGTTATAGTTAGTTGCATTTAATCAAGGTGCCTGTGGCTGGCCAGCATAAAACAAATGAATGATTTTCGGCCATAATGAATTACCTGTCACATTGTTGTTGGTACATTTATTGTTAGTTTTTAAGAAAGCAGTAAAAATGAGCGAAAGAAATCGTGAGATTCCAGTACCAATTCGAAAACTGATAATTGATATGTGGAAAGAAAAAAAATCATTTCGACATATCGGAAAAATTGTGAAGAAGCCGCATACTACCATTCAGTACATTGTGAATCAGTATAAATTAACGGGTTCCTACAAGATTCGACCTCGCTCTGGACGTCCCAAAAAACTGACTCCACGTGAAGAAGGTAGTATCGTTAGGCAAGTGACTATAGATCACAAGAAAAGTGCTCCTAAATTGAAGAAGTTCGAGAGTTATTTTCAAAAAATATTTGTTCACAAACGGTGAGAAATTGTATACACAGGGCTGGCTATAGGGGATGTGTGGCCAGGAAGAAACCATTAATTTCGGACGCTAATCGAAAAAAACGATTGGCCTTTGCTACAGAGCACGTTAACCAGCCTCCGGAGTTTTGGGAATCAGTAATTTTTAGCGATGAAACTAAAATTAACCTTTTTGGGTCTGATGGTAGAGCTAAAGTTTGGCGAAAGAAGAATACCGCCTTTGACATCAAGAACCTTTGTTCCACAGTTAGATACGGGGGCGGCAATGTTATGCTATGGGGCTGCATGTCTGCTGGAGGAGTTGGAAATCTGCATTTTATTAATGGGACCATGGATCAGCATGTCTACATGAACATTTTGCGCGACAATTTACCAGAAAGTGTACAGAAATTGGGCCTCCAAGGGAGATACATGTTCCAACAAGACAACGATCCAAAACACACAGCAAACTTGGTGCGAGAATGGATGATCCATAATGTGCGACAGCAGCTTCATACACCCCCACAGTCACCTGATGTTAACCCTATTGAGCATTTATGGGAGGAAGTTAAACGCCGCGTTCGCCAACATAGCGTTTCAAGCAAAGAAGCGTTGAAGAACAGAATATTGTACGAATGGGAGAACATTACACCAGAAGTGACTAGAAAGCTGGTTTCCAGCATGACAAGAAGGTTGCAAGCCATTATCAGGGCTAAGGGCGGTCCGACCAAATATTAGTTTCCATTTGTTTTCCTATTCTGTTAAAGTATTACTAAAAATTATTAACTGTATGGAGACTTTTTTGGCATTAATTTTGTATATGTTTTTCTATTATTTGTATAACTTTTAAATATAATGTTCCTTTGTTACAATTACTACTGAAAATCATTAGATATGTCTTAAAAATTAATAAAAACATGTTAGATCCTAGTTGTGATTAATTAATTTAATACAACAGAAAAATTCTGTACAACACAGATAGTGTACGGAGACTTTTTGGACTGACTGTATATATATAAGGTACTGTATGGTAATAAGGCCGGGTTAATATTTAAAATTTATTTATTATCTTCCTAACAACATTTTAGGTATAACAAGTGAATTCAAGAATAACTGAACACCTCTTTATGAAAACTTAAACCTAAAAATACAAAAAACTAAAGATACATTTTTATTAAAAAAAACTTAGGAACTGGCATTTCGGCCTTATTACCAAACCAGTCAGGTAATAAGGCGTTCTGTAAAAAATCGAGACAGGTAATAAGGCCTGCCATCAAGACAAGTAAAAAAGGCTAAAAACAAATTACATTTTAGGTCCTCGAACATTTGGGACATATGAAAATGTCTTTATCCTTTTTGGTAAGCCCGACGCACTCTTCATGTACCCAGGTACCACATGCCGAGCAGGATCTCATATCAGCCACATAATCCTTATCGCATACTGAACACAACCAAACTTCATCAACTCCATTTGAGGTTCCAGCACTACTGGTACTTGGCAAATTTGTTGACAGTCTTGATGAATTATTAATCTTATTCTTGATGGAACTATAATCGTCAAATACTTGCCTTTTAACTTCTTGAGCTCGATAATTAAAGGCTTTTCTGCGTACTTTGGTTGCTTTATTAATCTGCATATCAGGTGTAATTAGAACTTCAGAAAAAGAATTGTCGTGTGCTTTCTTTGGCATTAGCTTTGCCAACGGGACCTCATCTTCCGAATCCCACTCGTCTGTGTCATTTTCTCTTCGGTCATCTGTTACATGGTCATTGTTTTCTTCCTGAGAACGGCGGCGATTGGTCGGAAGACTAGGTGCGAATGCGTGTTCTGGAACTGCATTCTTGTTGAACGAGTAAATGCCCGTTGCTCTGAAGCCGTGTGATATATTGCTGATGGACATACGCTTACCCCAAATTGGAGTAAAAACATCCGCAAATCTCTCTTTATTAAGCCTCCTTTCCGGATGTTGATCCCAGTATTTCAGAAGTTGCTGATCCCAATGGGACTCAAATGAGCGAAAAACTGACTTGTCCGTTGGCTGGAGTTCGTGGGTAGTATTACTCGGTAGGCATAAAAGTTCAATCCCCAGATTTTCCGCTTTATCTGCGATGGTCACATCTAAATGGCTTGCAGCGCCGTCAAAGATTAAAATTGTTGGCGCGGAAGACATAAAATTGGCAAAATGATCCAACCATTTTAAAAATATTTCGGTGGTCATACTACCTTTTGGTGTCATGTGAACAGCCGATCCCGCTGGTAGTCCATCAGAATAAACAGGTTTTAGGCGTTGTCCTTTAAACAGTACCATGGGTGGTATAACTTGGCCAAGCGCATTTGCACATGCGACCACTGTTACGTTTTCTGCGTGTTCTGATGCAACTAAATGCACCCTTTTCGAACCCTTTTGAGCTAACACACGCTATTGGTGATGTAGTTTTAGTCTGCAGCCCTTTTCGTCCATGTTATAAATTTTTTCAGGGCGATGTTTAAGACCAGTCCGCTCCAATAACTTTTCTAGCTTATCAAAATAATCGCCAACAATAAAAGGGTTTAATTTCTGAGCACGGGCAGGATTCAGTTGTTGAGCTCGTCGTTGTGAAATATTCGGATGGCGTTTTAAGAATGATCGGTACCATTCCTTACCCGCTAGTTGAGCGTTTTTATTAAATTTATGTGGAACACCAAGCGCTTCACAAAATTTGAAAACACTGCGACGTAAAACTTTTGAAGTTAGCGGGAATCCTTTCTTCGCAAATCTGATGATTTTCTCCTCTAAGTCCTTTTCTTGGTCAACGTTCAATATGGGTTTTGCTCCCAATGATCGTTTTGTTGAACCAGATTTAAGATGGTTTCTTAGTGTTCGGCGCGGAATGCCGCAATGTTGTTCCACTGATTCTTGCGAATGACCCTGTCTTAACAACTGCAAGGCTTCTTCCATCATGTCTTCCGTCCAATTGGCCCTAATGCCCCGATTTTTCTTTCCCATAGCTGCAAGATAAAAAAAAATGGTGTTACATACAATTTTGTAACCGGCCTTATTGCATGACATGAATTTTAATGGCAGATCACAATTAAGGCAGGTAATAAGGCCGGGACCTTATCACCTGGAAAGCATACCATCGACATTTTAAGGTTAGATTCATCTAGCAAATATCATATTAATATCTAATAACTAACTCAGCCTCTAATTAACATCAACTTTACTAACTGACACCTAATATAGAGTCCAATATAGTCTTACAAGGAAAATATTACTTACCGTTTACGGTTGTTTCTTATAAAAACAGAAATAAATTAGAACTCACTAATCTAACACTTGCACACAGCCGATCGGGAAGGGACACTGGCTGCATTTTTGCATTATTCGCATTAGTTTAAGACTCCTAATACGAGGTGGCGCTAGATGTGTCAATTGTGAACGTGTTTTGTATTTTATAAATGTTCGGCCTTATTACATGGCCGGCCTTGTTACCCTACAGTACCTTATATATATATATATATATATATATATATATATATATATATATATATATATATATATATATATATATATATATATATATATATATATATATATATATATATATATATATATATATATATATATATATATATATATATATATATATATATATATATATATATATATATATATATAAAAATACAAAACTACAGTAGCAGAAATATGCAATAAACATAATATATGCAAAGAAAAGAAGTTTTATTACCAGATTAAGCGTGTCGTTTTTAAATTATACGAAAAGAAACATATTTATGAGCTAAAACCACAAATTTTACCATAAAAATAAATTATTTCATTTGTACTCACCAAAATATAACAAAAAAACCTTCAATAATTCGAAAAAACTTCCAAAAATCTAATGCAGTAGTATACTCTTGTCTAACGACAGCTACAAACTGACGCTTCGTAATGGCGACTAACAAATGCTGCTCGTTTTGTGTAACAGCAACCAACCGAAAATTGTCGAAATTAATCGATAACATCAATTTACATTGATTCTTATGGGAAAAAAAATTATTGATTTTTTTAAATTTCAATATGCAATATCGATTATTTAAGGAAAAAGAAAATATTTTTATTCTTTTATATTTTTCAATATTTCATTTAATTGTCTAGATTTTGCCCATCTTCAATAGAAATTTACATTAGATCTTATGGAGAGAAAACAAATTTTTTTCTTTTATTATTTCAAACCACCGGATTCGATAACCTAACAGAAATTGTTTTTTTTTCTATTCTTACACATTTTTCGATAACTTCGCTAATTAATTGAGAAAAAAAATAAATCTAATAAATACAATTTGCATTGCATCTTACGGGAAAAAATTAAAACATGTTTTTTTGTCATTACGAATCAACGCATTTAGTAATTCATTAAAAATAATATTTTTTTTATTCTTGGACATTTTGCGACATTTCAATCACTTTTCGAGATATCGACCGTCTTCAGTACCGATTTACATTGATTCTTATGGAGGAAATAAAAAATTAAATATTACCGGTACGATATTGTCGATTAGCAAATCGAAATAATTCAATTATAATTATCGAGAAAACATACAATATCAAAACTGGTAATAAAAATTTTATGTAATATAAAAAAACTACATACTAAAAACTTAAAATTAAATAGTCAATCGATTGATGTGCATTTTTTTGGGTAATACGAAATGACAATATTAAGACGAAATAAAAAATGAAAAAAAGAAAAAAAAAAAAAAAAAAGAAGAAAAAAAAATATTTATATAAATAGACAGAGAAAGAATAGTAAAAAGATGGAAAAATAGACGTGGTAAAGGTCGGTGTTTGTATTAAACTTCATAGGTCGTCGTTGTCAAAATAGATATAGTCTCACAATCGGTAATGTCTCGCATAAATCAATAAGCAAACTTAATCGTCGAAGATGTATAAACGATCGATTAAAAGTTTTAACTTGGCTTATTGATTTTGTCAAAGAAGAAATGTCGAAATCGGGTGCTAAAGATAGAAATGGTCGAAATCGGGTAATATTGTCTTAATCGGGGAATAACGTCACAATCAGGTATTAAGTCTTAATCAGATAATGTTGTCGCAATCGGGTGTTATTGTCAAAATCGGTTGTCTCAAAATCGGGAGGTATCAGTTCTAGATGTTAGTCATCGTAATGAGATGAAAGACAGGAAAGCTAGTCACTGTCGGAATATTGCGGACGATAGGGCGGAGATGGGACGATGCGATCGATGGAAAAATTTCCCGATGTTCCTGGCCGATCGCGGATGAATATGCGCCTTCTGAGGTGCTCGTCGTCCATAAATGGAACGACAGAGATGTCCATCGCGAGTAGATGTTCGTCGCTCTGGACATCCGCGAATTCTCTGTCCCCATCGTCGACAACAGCAACGTTACTCCCTGCGTTATTATCTCCATCCTCAATGTGTACGGCAGGAGCAGCAATGTTGGGTCTCCTGTTAGGCCATCCGGATACGAACCTTAGAGGTTGGTAAGCGGCACCGTACACTTCTGAGAAGGCGCCTGTATACACGACATTACGCGTTAAAACAGAGCCATCGCGGAATGCAAAACATCCCTGGATGGTAGAACTGATTAAATTCACTTTTATCGAGTCGTAGTTGCCGACTCGCGAGAACGCTACGTATAGCTGGCCGTGAGCGAAGCACGGAGCCGGTAAGTGCAACCCTGCCCGAGCGAAGGTCTGGCCTTGCGATTTGTTTATCGTCATCGCGAACGCTAACCGAATCGGGAACTGCACCCTTCGCACGCGGTTCGCCAATTCTGGTACCTCCGACTGGACAATCATCTTCGGTAGCCAGAATTGTTGGCCCCTGTTAGCTCCGGATATCGTTTCCAATTCGATACGGTGTTCGTAGAGATGACGAACCACGAATCTGCAGCCGTTGTAAAGACCAGCCGAGATGTCAATGTTGCGCAACAGCATCACGACAGCCCCGACTTTTAGGACGAGTTCGTGCGGTGGAAGATTAGAGGTAGTGATGGCGTGCAGGACGTCTTGCGGCACGTGAAAGTCGTCCTCATCATTACGCAATAATGTATCCACGGAGTGGTAAGTTTTACTTACTCCCGGCACGCGGTCCAAAATATAACGCTTAATATCGTTGACGACCGCGTTCGTGGGACAAAGTATCACGCGGTCGGATAGATCCCGATGTTCTGGGATAACGCCATACACCCATTCTATGAGCAACTCGCGACGCGGAACGTTGGTGACTGCGGGCAAACGAATTAAATCTTTCGGCGTGTTCGGTGCCCTGATATTTACGTGGGGTACTTTTCCTTCGCCTAAATTTAGCAACCACGTCGCGTAAGAGGCAGCATCCACGGGCGTGGTACTGCGTAAAGCACGCAAATTTGTCGTCAATTTAAAAGCACGTCTACCTGCTGCCAGAGGCGGCTGGCTTTGACGGTATGGGCCAAAATGGTTGAAATACTGCCTCTGATAACGATAGGTAGCGTCTGTCGAAAATCTCCCCCAAAGAGCACTACCTTTTTCCCGAAGGGTATGGCGTCGTTGAAAGTGATATCTCTCAAATACCTATCCACCGCTTCCAAGGCGAACCGTGAAGTCATCGATACCTCATCCCACAAAATGATGTTCGTCGCGGCCATTTCCGCGCTGCGTTCGTGTTCTGCCGGCCAACCGGCTTTTGAATGCTCGTCTAGGTTGTGAGGCAACCTAAACGCTTTATGAACCGTTTTACCCTCGAAAAGCAATGAAGCAGCGATCCCCGTGTAAGCGGCCGATAGAATTTTGAGTCGGTGTAGCGTCTTCATCGTCGCAAATTTATAGATGATTACGTTGTACATAAAAGTTTTTCCGGTTCCGGCCGGACCGTCGACAAAGAAAATCGAAGCACCCTGATTCCCACCCATCAGCGCCGCGTGCCCCTGAACAAAGTCGGTAATTTCGAAATGTTTTAGTAAATTTTGATTTCTTAAAACCGCGTATACAACGTAATCGTACACTTCGTTGATCTTCCGTCAGTGCACCCACTCGATATGTCTGATGCGCTATCAATAACCGTCGCCTCTCGTCTTCGTCTTCCTCCGTAGGAAGTAATTGACTATTCGCCTCCGGATGGGGCGCGTCGAGCGGTGCGCCTTCGGGTACCGCCTCGTCGTCGACCAAACCGATTTGTTGTAATGTCGCGTCATCCCGGTTTTGTTTAATTATGGCCTCGATGTCGTTAAGTGCCCGACGCACACAGGCGGATTTTACTGAAAACCTGGCCAAAACCCGTTATACGATTGAAATAATTTCTGACATATTTAAATTTATAAAAACAAAAATTTTAATGCTGAGAATTAACAATTACATGAAAAATCTTTTATAAACATTAAAATTGCTTCCTGGAAAAAGGAAAACGCACACCTTAAATAAAATGTGTATCCCTGTCAATCTATATGTAACTTTAACATTTAGTAGTAAAAAAATGCTATAAAAACTGTTAACGTCGACATATATATATTTTCATTTCACCACATTTTTTATCTACCTGGTGACCCAAAAATTGTACAGTAAAGGATTTGTTTATCACAATCACAATACTAGAAAACTACTGTAGCATTTATCTTCAAATCATTTGATAGTCCGTTTTATTGACTTTGCTAGAAAAAGAATATTTATTTTTCCAGCAAAGTTAAGAACTAAGCTAAAGTTAAAATTTTAACAGAAATATATAACTGTAACACCCTTATATACCTTATATAACAAATAAAGGCAATAAATAACGAACATAATATTAACTCTAACACTAACCTTTTTTGATCAACTAAGGACACAAACATTTCTTTTAATTCCTTCGGATATTCTGTTGCTACTGAATATTTTTTTTGATTTTTTTTTGAAATTCCAACAATATATGGATCAGAAGAAACCAACAAGTTGTGAAACACGTCTTCCATATTTTGAACACGGGAAAACTTGCGTGAATAACGCTCTTTATAGGCTTTGATATCCTTATTCCGAGACTCCTGAGCCTCTTCCGAAAGGAGACCTAAAGGCACTATTGCATTTTCTAGTATTTCGAATCCATGGAATAAAATTTTGTGTAAAGTTATGGGCATGGGATACCAAGGGTAATTTTTTACAAATATTGCAGCTGTTTTTAAACAATAATTTTTAAACATGCAGGAATTAATGGTAAAAGTACTTAAAAGAGCTAAAAGAATTATGTGGAACCTATAAATAATGTTTTTGTTGATGCCTGTGATTTCCGCGGATTCTTCAAAATTGTGAAAAAATCGCCTAGCCGTGTTGCCGTCATTACTGCTACCATACCCAGGCTTTGGCTTGTCTACTATCAATCCCATCATAGTACGAAATTTTTCTTGAATAGTTTTTCATTTTGCACAATTTCTTTTTCTTCTTTGGTCCTAGCTTGCCATTTGCAAATTTTTAGTTTGTAGCTCAGGTGAAGTAGGCATTCAAATAAACGAATTATAGCATGTAGTGGTGATATTCCTAGTTCAAGCAATTTTTTGTTATTAACTTTGGCTAACAAACATTTTGAAATCATGTTAAAGTCTTTGGATGTAAGCCCACACAAGTAACAACGTTGTTGTGATGTTATTTCAGCAATGGCATAAACAGTTTTACCATCTATCATGCTGAGGATTAGGTGATGCTCAATTAAAAAAAATTTGCCATTCAAATCAACCTCGGTGAATGTAAGAAACTCTATTTGATTCCTAACATTTTGGATTTCATTTCTAGTCAGATCTGCAGTTTCCTTGGCAAAAAAAAGTTTTAACGGCCTGCAACTTCTTGGAGAAGAGGCAGAGGGGTTTCTCCAAATTATAGTATGAGTGGTATTTTCAGAATTACGTATTTCAAGTTGAATTGTGGAAACAGCTATTAGAAAAATACTGGCGTCCGATACTGAATTATCTTCGAAAAGCTGCTTATACTCGGACTGTCCAGATGTGCCATCACAACCCCATTTTGACGCCATGTGAATAGTATGGGTTTCTTCAGGAATGGAAGATAAAACAGCGCTTAAAGACTTTAAAAGTCTTTTACCGGTATGATCTAGTAAGTCTTGTAACGGTACTTCTGCGGAAGACTCAGTTATTACCATTTTTTCAGGATAACAGTTTTTTCTTGCAGATGTAATCAATTCATATGGAGGATACATTTTACAGGTATGATCTAAAGCTCCTTGTCTGATTAAATTATATTGGAATTTGGTGAGTTTTGCAAAAACAACAAGAGCTAATGATTCGTCTGGGGTATATTGTGCATAGCTTGAATTTGAAGTATTAGGTTGGTTAACAGAAAGTATGTTTTGAACAACTTTTGCCGCTTTTGATTTTCCTTCAGTCCTAATCTTCATTTGAGTGGCAAAAATTAACTCCTGGGTAGAGTTTAAACGCAAATTTTCCGTTTTCCTACGTTTAGATCTTTCACTACTTTCCTCAAATAACTTGGACGGTCTACCTCCAGGCAAATGTGGTACCGAAAATTTTACCACAGTATTTAACCAATTTGATTCTTTGGCATAAAAAATATTTTTAATTCTTTTTGTCGAATTCCATCTAGTTTTATATTCATTTATAAATTTGTATAGCTTTTGTTTATCTCGAGGTACTAGCTCTTCTATTATGTTTAATAACTGTTTAACTTTGACGTTAAAATATTGAAACGTTTCTTTGTTTTTAGGACAACTAAGATAAAGTTCCAAAAGCTGGCTTCGGGAAATATTTTTTATCTTGAAATCTAAAACCAATAATTCAGTTTTAATTTAAGACCTGTGGTCTATAGTATCAATATTTTAAACTCAAACTTTATTTTCAATTGATTTTAATAAAGATATGGTTATATATCATATAAGAGGTACCGATAACGATAATTTTTTACACTTAGATTTGTAAAAAAAGTTTTTCTTAAGTATATGCAAAAAATTTACGGCCATATTATCGAGTTAATTTTAAGTAGAAAAGTTTATATAAACCCTGGGTTTGCAAATATTTCGTTTCCGAGATACAGGGTGTTCAAAATTTTTGATTTTTTGAAATAACTTATATATAAAAATATATATATAAAAAAATAACTTGTTATAAAATAAATATTTTGCAGAAAATTTGGTATGTGGAGTTTTTTTGAAAAATTATAAATTAGGTATTGATATTTTTGCAGCACCTAGTTTATTTGTCGGCAAACTTCTGAGTTTTTTATGAATAAATCTTATTTTTACATATTTACTAAGCAAAAAGGTACATTTGTTCAACATTCATTTTCAACACCCTGTATATCGGAAACGAAACATTTGCGGATCCATATTATTTATATACACTTTTTTACTTAAAATTGACTCAAGAATATGCCATAATTTTTTTTAACGTTCTTAAGAAACACCCTGTATAACGTGTAACCTATTAAAAAACAAACTCTTTCAATTCTATTGTACTAGTTAAGATGACTACCAAATTTTTAATCTAGAGCTAAAAACTAGCAGGCAAAAAATATTTGATTGTTTAGCTATTATATGCACCTTTTCATAAAAGCTGCCGAAATCAAAGAAGTTTGTTGAAGTTGATACTTTTTTAGTCGTGACCTTATGATAACGAATGATTTAAAACAAAAAAAAAATATTTTTACATCTGCATAATTTAAAATAAAGAGACAACGTAAAATATATTTTTCATTAAAATAATAAAATACATACCTTGGCAGTCTGCCTCCATGTTATGTAACTTATTACTTATCACACAACTGTTAAAAACATTAATTTACTTGGACACTACGTCAAGAAAAATTCAGTGGTTTAATATACGCATTACAACTGGTAAGTTTGACATGTCAAAACAAAAACAATTGTTATTTTTATTTGAGCGTCACATTGTCATAGCCTACTATGGTTATCATTAAATAATATAATAACATTCTTATCTTGTTTGGACCAGTTTGATATTATGGGGTTTTGGCCAAACTTTTTTTAATTTCCGCTTGTGTGCGACGTAATGCGACTGGAACCGGGTCGCCGCGACGCACGAAATCTCCAATCATATGCGGATTTTTAAAGTCATGCCGTAATGCCACGACGCTCGCTAAAATGTTGTCGCCGGCGTCGAACGAAACCAAAATGATCATCGCGTAAAGACGGCGCAACCTATTCGGCAAGTTCGTGTCGGTCGCCTCTCTCAACGCTTCCCTATACAGGTCGACGTTTTCCAAAAGGTTGAGACCGACACACGCTTCCCTATAAGTTTCGCACACCGTCCCGTCCGGTAAAGTTTTCAAATTTTGAAAAGAGAGAACCCCGAACGTGCTGTAACAGCGTACGTTAATAAAAAAGTTCGGAATCGACCGCTGTTACTTCCACGAGGGCCCCGATCGTTTTTGAAGATTGGCGACGTCTTTGCCAAGTGGTGGTCGCGCTGTTCCACACATAATGTTCCGGGATCTCGATGTATTTGTACCCGCGCGCTGCGCGATCCTCCCTAAATAAATAAAATAAGAAATGTTTTTCAATCAGGTTATGAGTAAATATGAAGTAAATACGACGTCACTGACATGAAAAAAGTTATGAAATACCCCAAAAACATATATATACACAAAAATATAAAACTACAGTAGCAGAAATATGTAATAAACATAATGTATGCAAGAAAAAAAAACTTTTTGAAGCACCAGGTTAAGCGTGACGTTTTTAAAGTATGCGAAAAGAAACATATTTATGAGCTAAAACCACAAATTTTACCATAAAAATAAAGTATTTCATTTGTACTCACCAAAATGTAACAAAAGAACCTTCGCTGTTTCAAAAAAAAACTCGAAAAACTTTCAAAATTCAAATTTTATGATGTGTTTATATTGAAACGCAGCTACAAACTGACGCTTCGTAATGGCGACTAACAAATGCTGCTCGTTTTGTGTAACTTAGCAACCAACCGAAAATTGCCGAAATTAATCGATAACATCAATTTACATTGATTCTTATGGGAAAAAAAATTTTTATTGATTTTTTAAAATTTCAATATGCAATATCGATTATTTAAGGAAAATGAAAATATTTTTATTCTTTTACGTTTTTCAATATCTCATTTAATTGTCTAGATTTTGCCCATCTTCAATAGAAATTTACATTAGATCTTAAGGAGAGAAAACAATTTTTTTTCTTTTATTATTTCAAACCAGAGGATTCGATAACCTAACAGAAATTGTGTTTTTTTCTATTCTTACACATTTTTCGATAACTTCGCTAATTAATTGAGAAAAAAAATAAATCTAATAAATACAATTTGCATTGCATCTTATGGGAAAAAATTAAAACATGTTTTTTTGTCATTTCGAATCAACGCATTTAGTAATTCATTAAAAATAATATTTTTTTTATTCTTGGACATTTTGCGACATTTCAATCACTTTTCGAGATATCGACCGTCTTCAGTACCGATTTACATTGATTCTTATGGAGGAATAAAAAATTAAATATTAACGGTACGATATTGTCGATTAGCAAATCGAAAGTAAAAAATGCTATATGAGTAGATGCTATGTATAATTCAATTATAATTATCGAGAAACAATACAATATCAAAACTGGTAATACAAATTTTATATAATATAAAAAAACTACATACTAAAAACTTAAAATTAAATAGTCAATCGATTGATATACATTTTTTTGGGTAACACGAAATAACAATATTAAGACGAAATAAAAAATGGAAAAAAGAAAAAAAAAAGAAAGAAGAAAAAAAATTTATATAAATAGACAGAGAAAGAATAGTAAAAAGATGGAAAAATAGACGAGGCGAAGGTCGGTGTTTGTGTTAAAATTCATGGGTCGTCGTCGTCAGAATAGATTTAGTCTCGCAATCGGTAATGTCTCGCATAAATCAATAAGCAAACTTAATCGTCGAAGATGTATGAACGATCGATTAAGAATTTAACTTGGCTTATTGATTTTGTCAAAGAAGAAATGTCGAAATCGGGTGCTAAAGTCCAAGTCGGTAAGAATGGTCGAAATCGGGTAATGTTGTCTTAATCGGGGATGTCACAATCGGGTATTAAGTCTTAATCAGATAATGTTGTCGCAATCGGGTGTTATTTTCAAAATCGGTTGTCACAAAATCGGGAGGTATCAGTTCTAGTTGTCATTGTTTTAAACCGTCGTAATTAGATAAAGGACAGGAAAGCTAGTCGCTGTCGGAATATTGCGGACGATAGGGCGGAGATGGGACGATACGATTGTTGAAAAAATTTCCCGATGTGCCTGGCCGATCGCGGATGGAGATGCGCCTTCTGAGGTGTTCGTCGTCCATAAATGGAACGACGGAGACACGATCAGAAGGGCGCACTACCACGTTGCGGTAGTGCTGACCGACCAGCGTGTCTATGTCCATCGCGAGTAGATGTTCGTCGCTCTGGACATCCGCGAATTCTCTGTCCCCATCGTCAACAGCAACGTTATTAAATATTAACGGTACGATATTGTCGATTAGCAAATCGAAAGTAAAAAATGCTATATGAGTAGATGCTATGTATAATTCAATTATAATTATCGAGAAACAATACAATATCAAAACTGGTAATACAAATTTTATATAACATAAAAAAAACTACATACCAAAAACTTAAAATTAAATAGTCAATCGATTGATGTACATTTTTTTGGGTAACACGAAATGACAATATTAAGACGAAATAAAAAATGGAAAAAAGAAAAAAAAAAGAAAGAAAAAAAAAATATTTATATAAATAGACAGAGAAAGAATAGTAAAAAGATGGAAAAATAGACGAGGCGAAGGTCGGTGTTTGTGTTATAATTCATGGGTCGTCGTCGTCAAAATAGATATGAGTCTCACAATCGGTAATGTCTCGCATAAATCAATAAGCAAACTTAATCGTCGAAGATGTATAAACGATCGATTAAAAGTTTTAACTTGGCTTATTGATTTTGTCAAAGAAGAAATGTCGAAATCGGGTGGTAAAGTCCAAATCGGTAAAAATAGTCGAAATCTGGTAATATTGTCTTAATTGGGGAATCATGTCGCAATTGGGTATTAGTCTTAATCGGGTTATATTGTCATAATCGGGTAAATCTCACAATCGGTCGTCTCTAAATCGGGATATGCGTCAGTTCCAGGTGTTAGTGCTGTCAATCGTCGTAATGAGAGATAAAAGACAGGAAAGCTAGTCGCTGTCGGAATATTGCGGACGATAGGGCGGAGATGGGACGATGCGATTGATGAAAAAATTTCCCGATGTGCCTGGCCGATCGCGGACGGAGATGCGCCTTCTGAGGTGCTCGTCGTCCATAAGTGGAACGACGGAGACACGATCAGAAGGGCGCACTACCACGTTGCGGTAGTGCTGACCGACCAGCGCGTCGATGTCCATCGCGAGTAGGTGTTCGTCGCTCTGGACATCCGCGAATTCTCTGTCCCCATCGTCGACAACAGCAACGTTACTCCCTGCGTTATTATCTCCATCCTCGATGTGTACGGCAGGAGCAGCGATGTTGGGTCTCCTGTTAGGCCATCCGGGTACGAACCGTAGAGGTTGGTAAGCGGCACCGTACACTTCTGAGAAAGCGCCTGCATAGACGACATTACGCGATAAAACAGAGCCATCGCGGAATGCAAAACATCCCTGGATGGTGGAACTGATCAAATTAACTCTTATCGAGTCGTAATTGCCGACTCGCGAGAACGCTACGTATAGCTGGCCGTGAGCGAAGCACGGAGCCGGTAAGTGCAACCCTGCCCGAGCGAAGGTCTGGCCTTGCGATTTGTTTATCGTCATCGCGAACGCCAACCGAATTGGGAACTGCACTCTTCGCACGCGGTGCGCCAATTCTGGTACCTCCGACTGGACAATCATCTTCGGTAGCCAGAATTTTTGGCCTCTGTTTGCTCCGGATATAGTTTCCAATTCGATACGGTGTTCGTAGAGATGACGAACCACGAATCTGCAGCCGTTGCAAAGACCAGCCGAGATGTCGATGTTGCGCAACAGCATCACGACAGCCCCGACTTTTAGGACGAGTTCGTGCGGTGGAAGATTAGAGGTAGTGATGGCGTGCAGGACGTCTTGTGGCACGTGAAAGTCGTCCTCATCATTACGCAATAATGTATCCACGGAATAGTAAGTTTTACTTACTCCCGGCACGCGTTCCAAAATGTAACGATTAATATCGTTGACGACCGCGTTCGTGGGACAAAGTATCACGCGGTCGGATAGATCCCGATGGTCTGGGATAACGCCATACACCCATTCTATGAGCAACTCGCGACGCGGAACGTTGGTGATTGCGGGCAAACGAATTAGATCTTTCGGCGCGTTCGGTGCTCGGATATTTACGTGGGGTATTTTACCTTCGCCTAAATTTAGCAACCACGTCGCGAAAGAGGCAGCTTCCACGGGCGTGGTACTGCGTAAAGCACGCAAATTTGTCGTCAATTTAAAATGCACATCTACGTGCTGCCAGAGGCGGCTGGCTTTGACGGTATGGGCCAAAATGGTTGAAACACTCCCTCTGATAACGATAGGTAGCGTCTGTCGAAAATCTCCCCCAAAGAGCACTACCTTTTTCCCGAAGGGTATGGCGTCGTTGAAAGTAATATCTCTCAAATACCTATCCACCGCTTCCAGGGCGAACCGTGAAGTTATCGATACCTCATCCCACAAAATGATGTCGGTCGCGGCCATTTCCGCGCTGCGTTCGTGTTCTGCCGGCCAACCGGCTTTTGAATGTTCGTCTAGGTTGAGAGGCAACCTAAACGCTTTATGAACCGTTTTACCCTCGAAAAGCAACGAAGCAGCGATCCCCGTGTAGGCGACCGATAGAATTTTGAGTCGGTGTAGCGTCTTCATCGTCGCAAATTTATAGATAATTACGTTGTACAAAAAAGTTTTTCCGGTTCCGGCCGGACCGTCGACGAAGAAAATCGAAGCACCCTGATTCCCACCCATCAGCGTCGCGTGCCCCTGAACGAAGTCGGTAATTTCGAAATGTTGTAAAATTCTGGCATCAGTTAGTAAATTTTGATTTCTTAAAACCGCGTATACAACGTAATTATACACTTTTCGTTGATCTTCCGTCAGCGCATCCACTCGATATGTCTGATGCGCTATCAATAACCGTCGCCTCTCGTCTTCGTCTTCCCCCGTAGGAAGTAATTGACTATTCGCCTCCGGACGGGCCGCGTCGAGTGGTGCACCTTCGGGTACCGCCTCGTCGTCGACCAAACCGATTTGTCGTAATGTCGCGTCATCCCGGTTTTGTTTAATTATGGCCTCGATGTCGTTGAGTGCCCGACGTAATGCGACTGGAACCGTGTCGCCGCGACCCACGAAATCTCCGATCATGTGCGGATTTTTAAAATCAGGCCATAATGCCACGACGCTCGCTAAAATATTATCGCCGGCGTCGAACGAAACCAAAATGATCATCGCGTACAGACGGCGCAACCTATTCGGCAAGTTCGTGTCGGTCGCCTCTCTCAACGCTTCCCTATACAGGTCGACGTTTTCCAAAAGGTTGAGACCGACACACGCTTCCCTATAAGTTTCGCACACCGTCCCGTCCGGTAAAGTTTTCAAATTTTGAAAAGAGAGAACCCCGAACGTGCTGTAACAGCGTACGTTAATAAAAAAGTTCGGAATCGACCGCTGTTACTTCCACGAGGGCCCCGATCGTTTTTGAAGATTGGCGACGTCTTTGCCAAGTGGTGGTCGCGCTGTTCCACACATAATGTTCCGGGATCTCGATGTATTTGTACCCGCGCGCTGCGCGATCCTCCCTAAATAAATAAAATAAGAAATGTTTTTCAATCAGGTTATGAGTAAATATGAAGTAAATACGACGTCACTGACATGAAAAAAGTTATGAAATACCCCAAAAACATATATATACACAAAAATATAAAACTACAGTAGCAGAAATATGTAATAAACATAATGTATGCAAGAAAAAAAAACTTTTTGAAGCACCAGGTTAAGCGTGACGTTTTTAAAGTATGCGAAAAGAAACATATTTATGAGCTAAAACCACAAATTTTACCATAAAAATAAAGTATTTCATTTGTACTCACCAAAATGTAACAAAAGAACCTTCGCTGTTTCAAAAAAAACTCGAAAAACTTTCAAAATTCAAATTTTATGATGTGTTTATATTGAAACGCAGCTACAAACTGACGCTTCGTAATGGCGACTAACAAATGCTGCTCGTTTTGTGTAACTTAGCAACCAACCGAAAATTGCCGAAATTAATCGATAACATCAATTTACATTGATTCTTATGGGAAAAAAAAATTTTATTGATTTTTTAAAATTTCAATATGCAATATCGATTACTTAAGGAAAATGAAAATATTTTTATTCTTTTACGTTTTTCAATATTTCATTTAATTGTCTAGATTTTGCCCATCTTCAATAGAAATTTACATTAGATCTTAAGGAGAGAAAACAATTTTTTTTCATTTATTATTTCAAACCAGAGGATTCGATAACCTAACAGAAATTGTGTTTTTTTCTATTCTTACACATTTTTCGATAACTTCGCTAATTAATTGAGAAAAAAAATAAATCTAATAAATACAATTTGCATTGCATCTTATGGGAAAAAATTAAAACATGTTTTTTTGTCATTTCGAATCAACGCATTTAGTAATTCATTAAAAATAATATTTTTTTTATTCTTGGACATTTTGCGACATTTCAATCACTTTTCGAGATATCGACCGTCTTCAGTACCGATTTACATTGATTCTTATGGAGGAATAAAAAATTAAATATTAACGGTACGATATTGTCGATTAGCAAATCGAAAGTAAAAAATGCTATATGAGTAGATGCTATGTATAATTCAATTATAATTATCGAGAAACAATACAATATCAAAACTGGTAATACAAATTTTATATAATATAAAAAAACTACATACTAAAAACTTAAAATTAAATAGTCAATCGATTGATATACATTTTTTTGGGTAACACGAAATAACAATATTAAGACGAAATAAAAAATGGAAAAAAGAAAAAAAAAAGAAAGAAGAAAAAAAATTTATATAAATAGACAGAGAAAGAATAGTAAAAAGATGGAAAAATAGACGAGGCGAAGGTCGGTGTTTGTGTTAAAATTCATGGGTCGTCGTCGTCAGAATAGATTTAGTCTCGCAATCGGTAATGTCTCGCATAAATCAATAAGCAAACTTAATCGTCGAAGATGTATGAACGATCGATTAAGAATTTAACTTGGCTTATTGATTTTGTCAAAGAAGAAATGTCGAAATCGGGTGCTAAAGTCCAAGTCGGTAAGAATGGTCGAAATCGGGTAATGTTGTCTTAATCGGGGATGTCACAATCGGGTATTAAGTCTTAATCAGATAATGTTGTCGCAATCGGGTGTTATTTTCAAAATCGGTTGTCACAAAATCGGGAGGTATCAGTTCTAGTTGTCATTGTTTTAAACCGTCGTAATTAGATAAAGGACAGGAAAGCTAGTCGCTGTCGGAATATTGCGGACGATAGGGCGGAGATGGGACGATACGATTGTTGAAAAAATTTCCCGATGTGCCTGGCCGATCGCGGATGGAGATGCGCCTTCTGAGGTGTTCGTCGTCCATAAATGGAACGACGGAGACACGATCAGAAGGGCGCACTACCACGTTGCGGTAGTGCTGACCGACCAGCGTGTCTATGTCCATCGCGAGTAGATGTTCGTCGCTCTGGACATCCGCGAATTCTCTGTCCCCATCGTCAACAGCAACGTTATTAAATATTAACGGTACGATATTGTCGATTAGCAAATCGAAAGTAAAAAATGCTATATGAGTAGATGCTATGTATAATTCAATTATAATTATCGAGAAACAATACAATATCAAAACTGGTAATACAAATTTTATATAACATAAAAAAACTACATACCAAAAACTTAAAATTAAATAGTCAATCGATTGATGTACATTTTTTTGGGTAACACGAAATGACAATATTAAGACGAAATAAAAAATGGAAAAAAGAAAAAAAAAAAGAAAGAAAAAAAAAATATTTATATAAATAGACAGAGAAAGAATAGTAAAAAGATGGAAAAATAGACGAGGCGAAGGTCGGTGTTTGTGTTATAATTCATGGGTCGTCGTCGTCAAAATAGATATGAGTCTCACAATCGGTAATGTCTCGCATAAATCAATAAGCAAACTTAATCGTCGAAGATGTATAAACGATCGATTAAAAGTTTTAACTTGGCTTATTGATTTTGTCAAAGAAGAAATGTCTAAATCGGGTGGTAAAGTCCAAATCGGTAAAAATAGTCGAAATCTGGTAATATTGTCTTAATTGGGGAATCATGTCGCAATTGGGTATTAGTCTTAATCGGGTTATATTGTCATAATCGGGTAAATCTCACAATCGGTCGTCTCTAAATCGGGATATGCGTCAGTTCCAGGTGTTAGTGCTGTCAATCGTCGTAATGAGAGATAAAAGACAGGAAAGCTAGTCGCTGTCGGAATATTGCGGACGATAGGGCGGAGATGGGACGATGCGATTGATGAAAAAATTTCCCGATGTGCCTGGCCGATCGCGGACGGAGATGCGCCTTCTGAGGTGCTCGTCGTCCATAAGTGGAACGACGGAGACACGATCAGAAGGGCGCACTACCACGTTGCGGTAGTGCTGACCGACCAGCGCGTCGATGTCCATCGCGAGTAGGTGTTCGTCGCTCTGGACATCCGCGAATTCTCTGTCCCCATCGTCGACAACAGCAACGTTACTCCCTGCGTTATTATCTCCATCCTCGATGTGTACGGCAGGAGCAGCGATGTTGGGTCTCCTGTTAGGCCATCCGGGTACGAACCGTAGAGGTTGGTAAGCGGCACCGTACACTTCTGAGAAAGCGCCTGCATAGACGACATTACGCGATAAAACAGAGCCATCGCGGAATGCAAAACATCCCTGGATGGTGGAACTGATCAAATTAACTCTTATCGAGTCGTAATTGCCGACTCGCGAGAACGCTACGTATAGCTGGCCGTGAGCGAAACACGGAGCCGGTAAGTGCAACCCTGCCCGAGCGAAGGTCTGGCCTTGCGATTTGTTTATCGTCATCGCGAACGCCAACCGAATTGGGAACTGCACCCTTCGCACGCGGTGCGCCAATTCTGGTACCTCCGACTGGACAATCATCTTCGGTAGCCAGAATTTTTGGCCTCTGTTTGCTCCGGATATAGTTTCCAATTCGATACGGTGTTCGTAGAGATGACGAACCACGAATCTGCAGCCGTTGCAAAGACCAGCCGAGATGTCGATGTTGCGCAACAGCATCACGACAGCCCCGACTTTTAGGACGAGTTCGTGCGGTGGAAGATTAGAGGTAGTGATGGCGTGCAGGACGTCTTGTGGCACGTGAAAGTCGTCCTCATCATTACGCAATAATGTATCCACGGAATAGTAAATTTTACTTACTCCCGGCACGCGTTCCAAAATGTAACGATTAATATCGTTGACGACCGCGTTCGTGGGACAAAGTATCACGCGGTCGGATAGATCCCGATGGTCTGGGATAACGCCATACACCCATTCTATGAGCAACTCGCGACGCGGAACGTTGGTGATTGCGGGCAAACGAATTAGATCTTTCGGTGCTCGGATATTTACGTGGGGTATTTTACCTTCGCCTAAATTTAGCAACCACGTCGCGAAAGAGGCAGCTTCCACGGGCGTGGTACTGCGTAAAGCACGCAAATTTGTCGTCAATTTAAAATGCACATCTACGTGCTGCCAGAGGCGGCTGGCTTTGACGGTATGGGCCAAAATGGTTGAAACACTCCCTCTGATAACGATAGGTAGCGTCTGTCGAAAATCTCCCCCAAAGAGCACTACCTTTTTCCCGAAGGGTATGGCGTCGTTGAAAGTAATATCTCTCAAATACCTATCCACCGCTTCCAGGGCGAACCGTGAAGTTATCGATACCTCATCCCACAAAATGATGTCGGTCGCGGCCATTTCCGCGCTGCGTTCGTGTTCTGCCGGCCAACCGGCTTTTGAATGTTCGTCTAGGTTGAGAGGCAACCTAAACGCTTTATGAACCGTTTTACCCTCGAAAAGCAACGAAGCAGCGATCCCCGTGTAGGCGACCGATAGAATTTTGAGTCGGTGTAGCGTCTTCATCGTCGCAAATTTATAGATAATTACGTTGTACAAAAAAGTTTTTCCGGTTCCGGCCGGACCGTCGACGAAGAAAATCGAAGCACCCTGATTCCCACCCATCAGCGTCGCGTGCCCCTGAACGAAGTCGGTAATTTCGAAATGTTGTAAAATTCTGGCATCAGTTAGTAAATTTTGATTTCTTAAAACCGCGTATACAACGTAATTATACACTTTTCGTTGATCTTCCGTCAGCGCATCCACTCGATATGTCTGATGCGCTATCAATAACCGTCGCCTCTCGTCTTCGTCTTCCCCCGTAGGAAGTAATTGACTATTCGCCTCCGGACGGGCCGCGTCGAGTGGTGCACCTTCGGGTACCGCCTCGTCGTCGACCAAACCGATTTGTCGTAATGTCGCGTCATCCCGGTTTTGTTTAATTATGGCCTCGATGTCGTTGAGTGCCCGACGTAATGCGACTGGAACCGTGTCGCCGCGACCCACGAAATCTCCGATCATGTGCGGATTTTTAAAATCAGGCCATAATGCCACGACGCTCGCTAAAATATTATCGCCGGCGTCGAACGAAACCAAAATGATCATCGCGTACAGACGGCGCAACCTATTCGGCAAGTTCGTGTCGGTCGCCTCTCTCAACGCTTCCCTATACAGGTCGACGTTTTCCAAAAGGTTGAGACCGACACACGCTTCTTTATAAGTTTCGCACACCGTCCCGTCCGGTAAAGTTTTCAAATTTTGAAAAGAGAGAACCCCGAACGTGCTGTAACAGCGTACGTTAATAAAAAAGTTCGGAATCGACCGCTGTTACTTCCACGAGGGCCCCGATCGTTTTTGAAGATTGGCGACGTCTTTGCCAAGTGGTGGTCGCGCTGTTCCACACATAATGTTCCGGGATCTCGATGTATTTGTACCCGCGCGCTGCGCGATCCTCCCTAAATAAATAAAATAAGAAATGTTTTTCAATCAGGTTATGAGTAAATATGAAGTAAACACCCTGATTCCCACCCATCAGCGCCGCGTGCCCCTGAACAAAGTCGGTAATTTCGAAATGTTGCAAAATTCTGGCATCAGTTAGTAAATTTTGATTTCTTAAAACCGCGTATACAACGTAATCGTACACTTTCCGTTGATCTTCCGTCAGCGCACCCACTCGATATGTCTGATGCGCTATCAATAACCGTCGCCTCTCGTCTTCGTCTTCCCCCGTAGGAAGTAATTGACTGTTCGCCTCCAGATGGGCCGCGTTGAGTGGTGCACCTTCGGGTACCGCCTCGTCGACCAAACCGATTTGTTGGAGTGTCGCGTCATACCGGTTTTGTTTAATTATGGCCTCGATGTCGTTGAGTGCCCGACGTAATGCGACTGGAACCGGGTCGCCGCGACGCACAAAATCTCCGATCATGTGCGGATTTTTAAAATCAGGCCATAATGCCACGACGCTCGCTAAAATATTATTGCCGGCGTCGAACGAAACCAAAATAATTATCGCGTAAAGACGGCGCAACCTATTCGGCAAGTTCGTGTTTGTCGCCTCCCTCAACGCTTCCCTATAGAGGTCGACGTTTTCGAAGAGGTTGAGACCGACACACGCTTCCCTATAAGTTTCGCACACCGTCCCGTCCGGTAAAGTTTTCAAATTTTGAAAAGATAAAGCACCCCGAACGTGCTGTAACAGCGTACGTAAATAAAAAAGTTCGGAATCGACCGCTGTTACTTCCACGAGGGCCCCGATTGTTTTTGAAGATTGGCGACGTTTTTGCCAAGTGGTGGTCGCGCTGTTCCACACATAATGTTACGGGATCTCGATGTATTTGTACCCGCGCGCTTCGCGATCCTCCCTATTCAAACGAAAGTAGGCCATCAATTTGGTGTCTCTATTAGCCCGTTCTAATATTTCTAGGCCGTCTTTTCGTGAAACGCCACTTGTTTACCGTCTTCCAAATGAATGGGAAGGCACTGAAGACTATGTGACCGATCGCTGGTTTTAAATTCGAAAATGTGCCAGGTCGCTTCTATCGAACTGACGTATAGTTTTTAATTTCGCCGAAATTTATGACGCGGCCGCCTTCTGTCATTTCGATAGTGCACATATCGGGACCCTTATTCACGTACTTGTATAGGTACTTTACGGAAGCCAAACTACCTACACATTCGAAATTAATGTGGCTTCGATATTTTAAAGCCGCATACCGATTGTAAGGTACCACGTCCCGATTTGTATAACGATGCCCATCGATGATGACCGATCTTCCGTCGTTTCTTCTCCGATATTCCGGACGTCCGTCTACGGTTGTTAGATTATAATTTAGTTCCGTGTTGTCACGATAGGGTTTGGGAAATCCCTTCGAGCAATGCCCGTCGCGTATACATCCGGCATTCATGTTTGTGGGCGCGCAAACGTGATGGATGTAATTTTCGGCGACGATCCCATACAGTTCCGGTTCGGTTTCCGGATCTGGTATTTCGGCGCATACGATTTGGTCGACCTTTTCCGCATCGTTTAATTTGTCCTCCGGACGAAACATGGTCAAAATATGGGCGTGAGGCAAGCCCCTTTTCTGAAACTACGACATAAAAGTAATTCAATACGGTTCCGTACAACTGTTTTTTCACCATATCGTCTATAAATTCCAGCAGTTTGACGTGGAAAACCCTACAGATCAGGTCCAGTCTGTTCTGGTACTTTTGCCGATGTTCGATGTTTGCCGAAATTTACGGCCATCGTGGCGAGCAAGTAAAAGTGATGAACAGATCAGGCTTACCGTGTCGTGCTATTACCGCCAGCGCATCCAAGTACGCACGATTTTGATGGCGGTACCCCCCCTGAAATGACGCTGGTAAAATCCTAACGATTGATGTACATTTTTTTGGGTAACACGAAATGACAATATTAAGACGAAATAAAAAATGGAAAAAAGAAAAAAAAAAAAGAAAGAAGAAAAAAATATTTATATAAATAGACAGAGAAAGAATAGTTAAAAGATGGAAAAATAGACGAGGCGAAGGTCGGTGTTTGTGTTAAAATTCATGGGTCGTCGTCGTCAAAATAGATATGAGTCTCACAATCGGTAATGTCTCGCATAAATCAATAAGCAGACTTAATCGTCGAAGATGTATAAACGATCGATTAAAAGTTTTAACTTGGCTTATTGATTTTGTCAAAGAAGAAATGTCGAAATCGTGTGGTAAAGTCCAAATCGGTAAAAATAGTCGAAATCTGGTAATATTGTCTTAATTGGGGAATCATGTCGCAATTGGGTATTAGTCTTAATCGGGTAATATTGTCGCAATCGGGTTAATCTCAAAATCGGTCGTCTCTAAATCGGGATGTTTCAGTTCTAGGTGTTATTGTTGTTAATCGTCGTAATGAGATAAAAGACAGGAAAGCTAGTCGCTGTCGGAATATTGCGGACGATAGGGCGGAGATGGGACGATACGATTGATGAAAAAATTTCCCGATGTGCCTGGCCGATCGCGGATGGAGATGCGCCTTCTGAGGTGCTCGTCGTCCATGAGTGGAACGACGGAGACACGATCAGAAGGGCGCACTACCACGTTGCGGTATTGCTGACCGACCAGCGCGTCGATGTCCATCGCGAGTAGATGTTCGTCGCTCTGGACATCCGCGAATTCTCTGTCCCCATCGTCGACAACAGCAGCGTTACTCCCTGCGTTATTATCTCCATCCTCGATGTGTACGGCAGGAGCAGCGATGTTGGGTCTCCTGTTAGGCCATCCGGATACGAACCGTAGAGGTTGGTAAGCGGCACCGTACAGGGTGGTCAAAATTGGTCTGTTTTAACAGAGAAAACCTATTTCCTGACTAGATAGAGCAAAACTGACTTAGGTGTCATGGGCTCGATTTCTGAGAAATGTTTAATGGCAAAAACCGCCTGCCGATATTTTCACTGCCAACTGAGATATAGGGCGTTTTTCAATTTTCGGCCATTTTGAAAATTGTCCATAACTTTTTTATTTTGCGGAATATTAACATTCTGCAAAGACATTCTAAAGGCACTTTTTTATGTGCAATCCAGTGGCATACTCAGATTTTTTCTATAGTTGTCCGTTTTATCATAAATAGGCAAAACTTTTTTTTTTTCAAATGGAAATCATAGTTGGCTATAAATTATAAAAAATGCTCGCGTTTAGCCCTTTTCAGTGATATAAAGTTGTAGGTACTTATTTTCAAAAATAACGAAAATATTAGGTGTTTTTGGTTTACATCGAAGTAGGCTTTGATTTGTGATGACAATATCTCAATTATGTATTGTTAAGATTTATAGTTTGTTAGCAACTTAAACACAACTTTAAATAACACTAGCTAACGTTATTTTAATTATTTATTATTAATTTTTTTTATTTTTTTTTGTTTACATAGCAAAGTTAAACAAAATTAACAAACTAAACTATTTACAGCTACAAGTGAAAATAAAAAATAATTATGAAAATCTAGGTATTTAGTTAGATAGGTTTCTGATAAATATATTTAGAGAAGTTGTTCAAATTGAGCCCCTCCCTGTTGAATACAAACTAAGCATCTTTTGCGTACCGAGTTGCAACTATTTATTAGTTCAACTGGGCTAATAGATGCAAAAGCTTGCCTAGTGGCCTCTTGCAATTCTTCTTTTGTGTGAAAGGTTCTTCCTTTAAATATCAAGTCCTTCAATCTTCCCCACAAAAAAAAATCTAAGGGAGTTAAGTCACAGGACCTAGCAGGCCAAGGTATGGGGCCCCACGTACCAATCCAATTTTCTCGAAATTCGAAGTTTAAAAGATCAGTTGTGATCCTTGCATTGTGCGGGGGACAACCATCTTGTTGATAGTAGATATTTCTGGCATCAGCTAAAGGTATGTCTTCCAACAAAGGGACAATATATGTGCGCAAAATATTTACATAATCATCTGCAGTTAAATTTCCATCGTAAAAATAAGGTCCCACAAATCTTCCTCGGAATATCCCCACCCATATATTGAATCCACACCGACCTTGCCGGTCTTGTTGCACAACTACGTGTGGATTTTCAGTGGACCAGTGATATGAATTATATCTATTAAATATACCAGAAGTATCTACTCTGGATTCATCAATTTTTGCTCATACCACTGACAAAATCTCAATCTTCTAGCGGCGTCCCCTTCACGGAGTTGATGAACTCTTCTCGTTCTGTACGGTTTGAATTTATGTTTTTTGAGTATTTTTAAAACGGTGGTCTTTGGAACATTCGTTATATTAGCCAATGTTCGAGAGGAGGTGCCAGGATGATCTAATACCTCACCAATTATATTTAGCTGCTGGATTTCCTTTTCTTCCTTTAGTTCATAATGTCTTGTTCTTAACTTTTTAAAACTTCCGTAATTTACTAAATTACTTTTTAATGTTTGATAAATTCGGTTATCCGGTTGACGTCGCTCGGGAAATGTATTAAAATATAATTCACTAGCTGCTTCAGGAACTTCGTTAGATAATATGTAACATTTTAACATATCATACTTTTCATAATTCTCAAACATATTTTGTCAGCAACTTAACACAACTTTATAAAGATAACACCAAAACGCAATAATTACACCAGACTACAGTAATCTGACAGCAATATATTCAAAATATTGAACGCGCGTCATTATTCCAAGGCCTACTTCGATGTAAACCAAAAACACCTAATATTTTCGTTATTTTTGAAAATAAGTACCTACAACTTTATATCACTGAAAAGGGCTAAACGCGAGCATTTTTTATAATTTATAGCCAACTATGATTTCCATTTAACAAAAAAAATTTTGCCTATTTATGATAAAACGGACAACTATAGAAAAAATCTGAGTACGCCACTGGATTGCACATAAAAAAGTGCCTTTAGAATGTCTTTGCAGAATGTTAATATTCCGCAAAATAAAAAAGTTATGGACAATTTTCAAAATGGCCGAAAATTGAAAAACGCCCTATATCTCAGTTGGCAGTGAAAATATCGGCAGCCGGTTTTTGCCATTAAACATTTCTCAGAAATCGAGCCCATGACACCTAAGTCAGTTTTGCTCTATCTAGTCAGGAAATAGGTTTTCTCTGTTAAAACAGACCAATTTCGACCACCCGGTACACTTCTGAGAAAGCGCCTGCATAGACGACATTACGCGATAAAACAGAGCCATCGCGGAATGCAAAACATCCCTGGATGGTGGAACTGATCAAATTAACTCTTATCGAGTCGTAATTGCCGACTCGCGAGAACGCTACGTATAGCTGGCCGTGAGCGAAGCACGGAGCCGGTAAGTGCAACCCTGCCCGAGCGAAGGTCTGGCCTTGCGATTTGTTTATCGTCATCGCGAACGCCAACCGAATTGGGAACTGCACCCTTCGCACGCGGTGCGCCAATTCTGGTACCTCCGACTGGACAATCATCTTCGGTAGCCAGAATTTTTGGCCTCTGTTAGCTCCGGATATAGTTTCCAATTCGATACGGTGTTCGTAGAGATGACGAACCACGAATCTGCAGCCGTTGCAAAGACAAGCCGAGATGTCAATGTTGCGCAACAGCATCACGACAGCCCCGACTTTTACGACGAGTTCGTGCGGTGGAAGATTAGAGGTAGTGATGGCGTGCAGGACGTCTTGTGGCACGTGAAAGTCGTCCTCATCATTACGCAATAATGTATCCACGGAATAGTAAGTTTTACTTACTCCCGGCACGCGTTCCAAAATATAACGATTAATATCGTTGACGACCGCGTTCGTGGGACAAAGTATCACGCGGTCGGATAGATCCCGATGGTCTGGGATAACGCCATACACCCATTCTATGAGCAACTCGCGACGCGGAACGTTGGTAACTGCGGGCAAACGAATTAAATCTTTCGGCGCGTTCGGTGCTCGGATATTTACGTGGGGTATTTTTCCTTCGCCTAAATTTAGCAACCACGTCGCGAAAGAGGAAGCTTCCACGGGCGTGGTATTGCGTAAAGCACGCAAATTTGTCGTCAATTTAAAATGCACATCTACGTGCTGCCAGAGGCGGCTGGCTTTGACGGTATGAGCCAAAATGGTTGAAACACTCCCTCTGATAACGATAGGTAGCGTCTGTCGAAAATCTCCCCCAAAGAGCACTACCTTTTTCCCGAAGGGTATGGCGTCGTTGAAAGTAATGTCTCTCAAATACCTATCCACCGCTTCCAGGGCGAACCGTGAAGTCATCGATAACTCATCCCACAAAATGATGTCGGTCGCGGCCATTTCTGCGCTGCGTTCGTGTTCTGCCGGCCAACCGGCTTTTGAATGTTCGTCTAGGTTGAGAGGCAACCTAAACGCTTTATGAACCGTTTTACCCTCGAAAAGCAACGAAGCAGCGATCCCCGTGTAAGCGACCGATAGAATTTTGAGTCGGTGTAGCGTCTTCATCGTCGCAAATTTATAGATGATTACGTTGTACAAAAAAGTTTTTCCGGTTCCGGCCGGACCGTCGACGAAGAAAATCGAAGCACCCTGATTCCCACCCATCAGCGCCGCGTGCCCCTGAACAAAGTCGGTAATTTCGAAATGTTGCAAAATTCTGGCATCAGTTAGTAAATTTTGATTTCTTAAAACCGCGTATACAACGTAATCGTACACTTTCCTTTGATCTTCCGTCAGCGCACCCATTCGATATGTCTGATGCGCTATCAATAACCGTCGCCTCTCGTCTTCGTCTTCCCCCGTAGGAAGTAATTGACTGTTCGCCTCCGGATGGGCCGCGTCGAGTGGTGCACCTTCGGGTACCGCCTCGTCGTCGACCAAACCGATTTGTTGGAGTGTCGCGTCATCCCGGTTTTGTTTAATTATGGCCTCGATGTCGTTGAGTGCCCGACGTAATGCGACTGGAACCGGGTCGCCGCGACGCACAAAATCTCCGATCATGTGCGGATTTTTAAAATCAGGCCATAATGCCACGACGCTCGCTAAAATATTATTGCCGGCGTCGAACGAAACCAAAATAATCATCGCGTAAAGACGGCGCAACCTATTCGGCAAGTTCGTGTTTGTCGCCTCCCTCAACGCTTCCCTATAGAGGTCGACGTTTTCGAAGAGGTTGAGACCGACACACGCTTCTCTATAAGTTTCGCACACCGTCCCGTCCGGTAAAGTTTTCAAATTTTGAAAAGATAGAGCACCCCGAACGTGCTGTAACAGCGTACGTAAATAAAAAAGTTCGGAATCGACCGCTGTTTGTTGAAGATAGGCGACGTTTTTGCCAAGTGGTGGTCGCGCTGTTCCACACATAATGTTCCGGGATCTAGATGTATTTGCACCCGCGCGCTTCGCGATCCTCCCTATTCAAACGAAAGTAGGCCATCAATTTGGTGTCTCTATTAGCCCGTTCTAATATTTCTTGGCCGTCTTTTCGTGAAACGCCACTTGTTGACCGTCTTCCAAATGAATGGGAAGGCACTGAACACTATGTGACCGATCGCTGGTTTTAAATTCGAAAATGTGCCAGGTCGCTTCTATCGAACTGACGTAACGACAATCCGAATAGTTTTTAATTTCGTCGAAATTTATGACGCGGCCGCCTTCTGTCGTCATTTCGATAGTGCACATATCGGGACTCTTATTCACGTACTTGTATAGGTACTTTACGGAAGCCAAACTACCTACACATTCGAAATTAATGTGGCTTCGATATTTTAAAGCCGCATACCGATTGTAAGGTACCACGTCCCGATTTGTATAACGATGCCCATCGATGATGACCGATCTTCCGTCGTTTCTTCTCCGATATTCCGGACGTCCGTCTACGGTCGTTGTTAGATTATAATTTAGTTCCGTGTTGTCCCGATAGGGTTTGGGAAATCCCTTCGAGCAATGCCCGTCGCGTATACATCCGGCATTCATGTTTGTGGGCGCGCAAACGTGACGGATGTAATTTTCGGCGACGATCCCATACAGTTCCGGTTTGGTTTCCGGATCTGGTATTTCGGCGCATACGATTTGGTCGACCTTTTCCGCATCGTTTAATTTGTCCTCCGGACGAAACATGATCAAAATATGGGCGTGAAGCAAGCCCCTTTTCTGAAACTCTACGACATAAAAGTAATTTAATACGGTTCCGTACAACTGTTTTTTCACCATATCGTCTATAAATTCCAGCAGTTTGACGTGGAAAACCCTACAGATCAGGTCCGGTCTTTTCTGGTACTTTTGCCGATGTTCGATGTTTGCCGAAATTTCCGGCCATCGTGGCGAGCAAGTAAAAGTGATGAACAGATCAGGCTTACCGTGTCGTGCTACTACCGCCAGCGCATCCAAGTACGCACGATTTTGATGGCGGTACCCCCCCTGAAATGACGCTGGTAAAATCCTAACGATACCTACACTGCATCGTTCCGCGGCCGCGCGACGTTCCAAATAGTGCCTGACAGAATCATAATTGGCGAACCTCAACTGAATGTTGTTTTGTTTTAAATACCACAGGTAATTTCCCTCAATTTTTACCCACGCGTCCACCACGTATTGTTGAAACAACTTTCCCGAGTTGTGTAGAATCGAAAACGTTTGTCGAACTTGCAACCTGTAGCGATAAAATTCGCGAAAAGTAACCGATCTGTTTACGTTCCTGTTGTGTCGCAAATTTTCGTAGTCGTAACCGTGCTCCCCGTGAGGGAAAAGCAACGGATACGTCATAGGATCGCTCAATTTATTTAAATTTTTCAATTCATGACGTCCGCGTTCCCCTTCATCGTTGGCGTCGCGATTGCGAGGATACACAATCAAATCGACGCTGAACGGAGGCTTCCCTTCGAATACCGCTGCAATTTCGCTACGGCTTTCCGGCAAAGCAAAATTCCGCCGTTGACGATTGATATCGTCACGAAACGCAATCACGATATTGTCCAGAAAGTCCCGACCGTCTCGCGCGATTCTCTCCCTGATCACCTCCCCCGCGGTCATGTACCCCTGAATCAACGGATTAGTATCTCGCAACATGGTTTCGATGTTCCGCAACGTAAATTGCGGCACGCGATTCTCGATAAAATCGGCCCGACGATTAACGGCGTCGTCAATATCCAAAAAGTAATATTGCGCGTTACGCAAATTTTGCCCCAGATTACCGTCATCTAATCGTGGTATGGCCTGACAATGGTGGTAGACCTGTCCGCATATGGTGAAACACCACATACCACGAACATTAACCGGATTCGCATCTTCGGGAATTCTTGCCTTAAAGGTCGCCATCGCAAATAAACTATTGACTGTCCTAATTTCTTCCCTGAAATTCGTAGCCATCGGACTATCGTCCGTTAGGTATTCGTGTAAGACCCGGGGACAATCGCCCAATGGCTAAAACAATATCCCCATTTTTACAACAGGCTAAGTTTATCCCCTGACGATTAACCTTTTCCTTTTCGAAAAACTTTGCCCCACAATAATCGCAAGAAACCTTGAACCTCTCCACCTCAAAAATAGGAATTCGGTTTTCAGCCCCCTCCCTGATCCCAATCAAGATGGCAGACCTATAGGTGCGGGTGCGTGGTATTACCGCGTGTCTTCTGCGTGGAACCGGTGCTTCCTGAGAATGGTGAGGATTGATCAAGAATCGACCAGGAGATAATGGTTGAGAAAGTAATGTTGTGTTCGCGCTAACACCAGTCAATTGACTATTGTCGCCGGCATTGTTCAACACCGGTACTTGCGCGTTCACCGGAACCGCCTGACTAACAATATCCGGAGTAGCCGATATTATTACATCCTGAGATTCTGGTATACTAACTCGAGAAGCGGGCGTTGACGAAACTGACGCAGGCACTCCGACAGGCAAACTACGGTCAGTCATACCTGTCCGAGCATCTCGGGTAACTTCCATTACCATCGTAGGTTGTTGTTGGCGGTGGTGGTGGTGTTGTCGTCGTCTCTGATCTTCGAGACGAATTAAACGAACAACCAGTTGTCTAGACCGCGCCATTACCTCGCGTTTATCAAGGACAACGACCAAACGTTTCGGTTGCAATTGCTGCCGCCGAAGCGGAGTCAATCGTACAACCAATCGTTTCGGACCTTGTCGCTGATTAAGGGGAGTCAAGTGCACGACTAAACGTCTCGTCTGTTGCTGATGCTCAAGAGGAGTTAAACGTACTACCAATTCTCTTAATTGCGGTCCAACAACATGCGAAACTGATGGTAAAGAAACGGTGCGTTCCTGTCCCGGAAGTATCCTCGATGACGAACCTCTTTCGCTTTCCATCGACACGTCATTTTCTGTTGTCTCACTCATCCTCTCAATCAAAACCCGTAATTCCCTGTTCCCATTCGCGTTACTTTCATTCCTTAAACTAATCCTCCTCGGAGGGGCCATTTTTCAAACGAAATTCTGAAATAAATATCGAAAAAAGAGGCTGTAATAAAACGTATAGTGGATAAAAATAAAATTTAAAATATGCAAATCTCCTAGAAATAAACCGATACACCAATAATTCATGCGATAAACAATTTATCGATAATATTAGCTTTAATCGAAACAACTATCGCACAGTAAGCGTGTAATAAAAATTTAAAATTAAAATCAATTTCGCATTCGAAAATGTAACAAAAACTTATACTAAATGAAACGACGGGAATGTACATTTTATTAGAAATAAAAAGCCAAAATTCAAAATAAAAAATATTTTTATTAATGTATAATAATAATCGATACAATTCACAAAAAAGAAATAGAAATAATTTAATTATAACAGCATCGCTTATTTTATATTGAAAAAAATTAACTGACATCGAAAAAAAAATCTTCTTCGGTAATGAAATGACACAATTTCACATAATAATTTTTGAACATAAATCACAAATCACAAACATTTTATTTCGAACAGAAACACAGTGAAAAAAATTTTTTGTGTGATTTTTTTCTATAACTTGGGTTTTCTCCCGAAAGTAGCGATAATGAATACTTACAGAAAAGGGAAGAGCAAATTTTTTTCGCAAATCCCATAGGAATTGAATAAATCGAAAATCAAACTTTTCAATTTTCAATTGATTTTTATTTGGACTATTTCGGACTAATCTGTTGTAAAATAACATATTAGGGAGTTTTTCGATATGCAAAAATCGTTTATGATATTTTCAAACACATCAGAATAACATATTTCGAGATACAGCCATTCCTCAGGATCGTTTTGCATTACACGATATATAAATTTTTTTTTGTTTTTTTTATATTTTTGACCACTGTATTCGGCAATTAACCAAGATCTACAATATTTTTACTTTTACATTTTTTTAAAATTATTTTTCGAGATATCGATCATTTTTATAATGATTGTGCGATGAATCTTAAGAATCAAAATTAATTATGTTTTTTCATATTTCTATCTACTATATTTATTATTTAAAAAAAATAAATTTTAATTTAATTTACGGGATATTAATTATCTCCAAATAAAGTTAGTTGTTATCGTATCTTGTGAACAAATTAAACTTGTTGAAAAAGCAAATATTTACTTAATAGTATAATTATCATACTAACTCTTTAAATAGCAATAGTAAAAAATGAAACAAATTAAAAATGGCGTTCCACCTATTATCATTTTAATTTATAAACTATCATTATTGTTTAAAAAAAAAAGCAAGAACGATTTCTTACTTTCATATTTTACTTCACAATTTTGTGTACTTGAAATTGAAATCAATGTAAAAAATGGTATCAAAAATAACTTACCAATAATAAATCAGAAGACGGCCAAAGTAAAAGTATAAGGGATGATGAAAAAAAACTTAAAGAAACAGGAACTCTGAAACAAAGGAAAATTTCAAATTAAAAAAAATCAATATTAAATTTACACTTATCCATTTTAAAAAATAATTAATGATATAATTCAACTCACCAAAAAAACAACAACAGAAAAAACAGGAACAACAGTAAGAATTATATTTAAATTGAATGCATAATAAAAATTGGCGAAAATAAAATTTTTTTTGTCCTAAGTTTTTTATCGTATCTTTTCATACAGCGGGGGAAAAAAATAAGTTTTAAAAAAAATTTTATGTTTTACCATTTAGTCTTATGGAGGAAAAAAAATAAATGCTTTCAAAACGTTCGTTAAACTGCATCATTCTATATTTGAAACAAAATAAATAACTTTTTATTCTTACGGTTTTTTTAACATTTTATCAAATTTCCAAAAAAAAAATTCAACTAATCTGTTACCATTACACTTTATGGAAAGGAAAAAATTAAAATGCAAAAATTAAATTTCCGAATCGGCTATTCCATAAAAAACCGAAAAAAAAACGATATTTATTCTTTCCCATTTTTCAATATATCATTTAGTTTCTGAAATGTTGACCATAATTTCTATCCATATAGAGCACATTGGAAAAGTAACAAATTCGCGACTAAATACTCTTTAAATATCTCTAGTCAAAAAAATACTTTATCATTATAAGCAATAACAATAAAAGAAATGGTAAAACAAAAAACAGTAAGTTGAAAAGCCAAAAACAACTTAATAAAAATGTTTTTCAATCTGGTTATGAGTAAATGAATCGTGATTTGTTAAAAGGGCATCAGTCAAAGAGAATAGGTTTTGAGAAAGTTGAAAAAAATGTTTAAATTATCAAGATAATAAAATAATAACTCTTTTAATAATTTCAAGATGTTGTATATCATCATATGAACGTTTTTTGCGATAACTGTTGTCTTCGATTTATATCCTGTATTTTTTGCAAAATTTTGAAACTTCATGACTGATGCCCTTTTAACAAATTGAAAACTTTCGAGATATAAAAATCCTTCTGTGGGTTAATATTTTTTATTTTTTTTTTAATAATACTAACATATAATATGTTTTACAAACAAACTTAAGTCGTAATTTATTTATTAACATTAAAAAAATACTTTTGACTAAAATAGCTTTCGTCTCTATTCATGTTCTTGGACGTTGTTATTCACTGGCCAATTTAAAAGATTTTCATAAAATGGCTGATGTTCATTTGGCACATATTGTTTTAGTTTGGCAAAAATCTGCCATTTTTGAAGCTTTAATGGGCACTTTTTCGCTTAGATATGCACATCTATTAAGCGGGACAGGTAATTCTCTCTGGAGGCTCATAAAAAAGGTGTGAGAAATGAGGCCGTTGATCAAAGGGTGTGCCTTTATGTGGCCTTTCATTTCATGGTCATACACAAATTGATACAGGGTACTCACTGCAAAATTAATTTTATCCTTCCTTGGTTTGTGTTTTGTTTCTTCAGAAAAGGCAGTCTTTTTGTAATAATTTCTCCACCACATTTTAAAGTCCAAAATGTCTGTTGCTTTAACCTCTTTGACATGGAATTTGCCTGGTTTACCACTCAAAATAATATGTTCAGTTACTTCGTGAAGGTTGAAAATTCTGTCATGTTTCTTTAGTCTTCGTGAAATAATTCCAAAATCCCTGTCACAGGGTAGAAAACTGTGTCCCCTCACAGGAAAATAATGCTGAATCTTTTTAAATCTGCCAGAGTCTGTTAGGAAAAGCATATACCTCATTATAGTTTGATTTTTATTCTGAGCTGAGCAGTTGTCAGAAAAAAGACGAAGTTCTGTAATTTTTTCTGGGATTTGCTTTAAGAAGTCATGCAAAAACGAGCATACTTCGTCAGGACCTTTCCTCCCTTCACCTTCATGGTATATGTACAAAAAACTGGTGTTAGCTTTAATATTAGTGATGGCAAAGACGTTTATAGTTAACTGGCGAAGATAAAAAAGTTCTTGAACAGGAACTTTAGGCAGAGAAATATTTTGCATGAAATCAAAAGCTAAAGATAACACGTTATCTTCTTTCTTACCTTCATCCGATGATTCGTGTTTTAAGGCTGAATAAATTTTTTTACTTTTACGCTTGTGGACTATTAGTTCAGCCACTGCAGCGCGTTTAGCAACTTCATTTAAATGGGGTGACTTTATCTTTAAGTTAAGTTGCTCACATGTGCAACATGTGTCAACTTGAGGCCTTCCAAATCTATAATTAAAGTTCTCGGCAAAAAAAGATCGGTAAAAAGAATAGCTAACTTTCTTGTCAGGATTTCTTTCAAGGTACATCTTATGCATTGTTTTTAAATCTAAGTCAGCGCTCAAATAAAAAAGCTTTTGTCCAGAGTAGTGCGATTCTTTTAATGGAAATGAGGCAATGTGTTCTCGGACCTTTAATTTAACAGCAGGAGAAAGGCAATAACTAACAAATCTTCCTCTTTTGTCTTCTGGTATTTTCCCCTCCTGCTTTAGTTCCCTTACTCTTCTTACTCGCTTTGGAGTAATATCCATCACAGACGTGAAAGCTTTCAGACATACTTCAAGTCGTGTACTGGGTGATCGCGTATAATGTTACGCCCCTTTAACTTTTTTGTTTCTCACTGTAGAAAAAAAAGTATTATATAAAAGTTTTAGAACTCACTGCATACTATTTGCACAACATATTTTTGTATATACAGGGTGTGTCATAAACAAATACCAAAGCAAAGTTACCTTTTTTAAATGGAACACCCTGTATATTGTTGCATTTTTGGATTCTACAGAAAATTCTAAACACATTTCATGTATAATGTCCTATATCTAACATGAACCGTTTTCGACTTATTGCTGTTTGAAAATTAAATAATATGAGAAATAAGGTCGCGCAGGTCAAACATGTGTAATGAAACAAACTAAATAACACAAAGCAAAACTACGAACTAGAAAGCAGAAATATAAGTAGCTATACTAAATATAGAGTTGTTCGACTGGTCCTCCATTAACTTCAATACACCTTATTAAGGTTCTTCTTAATTTTTCCAAGGAGTTTCTGATCGACTCAGCATAATTAGTGTTTATTAGATTAATTTCATTTCTTATGAGTTGTTTAAGGTGTTCACGATTCTCTATGTTGTTTGCATTAATTCTATCTTTCAGTGTACCCCACAGGAAAGCATCTAAGGGTGTGAGGTCCGGACTATTAGGCGGCCATTTAATCGGACCATTCCGTCCGATCCAGTTTCCAAATATTTGAGTGAGATAGTTCGTTACTTCAACTATGTTGTGCGGCGGGGCGCCGTCTTGCTGAAACGTAAGTTGGTTTAAACGTGCTAGTGGTAAATCATCCAGAAACTCTGCTAACTCATTTTGAAGAAATTGCAAATATATATTCCCATTTAACACACCTTCAAAAAAATGTGGCCCAATGATTTTATTGTCAAGTATGCCGCACCATACATTTACAGACTGACGACCCTGATACTGGAATTCTCGGTAACTGTGGGGATTTTCTGTTGCCCAATGCCTCGTATTCTTCCTGTTTATCATTCCATTGGTGGCAAAAGTTGACTCGTCTGTCCAAAGAATTGTTTGTAGAAAGTTATTATTGTGGTTTATTATTCCCAGCATTTCACGGCAAAATTCTACTTTTTTCTTTCTTTGTGTGACGGTTAATTTTGGAGTAGGTCTAATTTTGAAAGGTTTGAAGCCAGCTAATTTAAGTGTTTTTTGAATTTTTCCATATGATGTATTTTTTGGATTATCTTGCATTTGCCTTAAGTCGGTTGAAATGGCTCTAATTGACTTATTCGGATTTTCTTGAATAGCCAGTAAAATGTTCAATTCGGTATCCTCGTCTTGTGGAATGCATCTTTTCTTTCTGCCCAAGTTTGAATCTCGTTGAAATTTAATAAATATTCTTCTAATGGTCTGTTTACAAGGAACATTCATCCGTGCATTATTTCTTCGTAGTTCTTGCTGCGCCATTTTCACATTATATAAGGCATTTTTGAATATGAATTCTTACTGCTTATCAAAATTGACAACTTGTGTCACGAAGTTAACCAAGTTAACAATATTGTTATCCATGGAAACCATAAAATACATCTTGACCTGCGCGACCTTATTTCTCATATTATTTAATTTTCAAACAGCAATAAGTCGAAAACGGTTCATGTTAGATATAGGACATTATACATGAAATGTGTTTAGAATTTCCTGTAGAATCCAAAAATGCAACAATATACAGGGTGTTCCATTTAAAAAAAGGTAACTTTGCTTTGGTATTTGTTTATGACACACCCTGTATATACAAAAATATGTTGTGCAAATAGTATGCAGTGAGTTCTAAAACTTTTATATAATACTTTTTTTTCTAGAGTGAGAAACAAAAAAGTTAAAGGGGGGTAACATTATACGCGATCACCCTGTACCATATGAGGAAAAAAAATATTTTTCTTTCTAAAAATTTCTATTCCTTGTATTCAATAAGTGAATAAAAAATTAAAATTTTTTTATTCCTATAAGTTTTTCATTATCTCACCTAATTTTCGAGATATTGACCATCTCCAGAACCAATATACATTGAATCTTATGTGTTAATTTTTTTTTAATTATTATTTGAAGTCACTGTGTTTTATAGCCTACCAATAATAAAAGGTTTTTCTATCTTGGACTTTTTAGCGCATGAAATTTGGTAAATATTTAAAATTCAAATCGCCATCAATTTTAATTGCCCATTCCCAATAATCACCTCACTGATAAATTTGATTAGCTCCTATGGTTTAGTTGTGACAATTCATGAATATACTAGAATCTAGGGGTACGTACGCCTTTCGATTTTCAATTTCAAAATCCATTTTTTGTTTATAATCCGAAAACTATCCAAATTACGAGAAAACTTCTCTCTAACATGTTCAGTTTGCGGATACAGTGGTCCGTTTAGTAGGTATATGCCAAAAACTAAATATCAGCATTTGACCGATATGTTACAAATGAAATGGATTAAGTAAACTTTTTTTTTGGAAAGTACTAATGGGTACGTACAAAAATGAAAAAGTATGTTTTTTTCGTGCGACCCATAGGAATTTTGTATTTGCAATTTGATATAAAATTATATTTAAGGGGGTTTTCCGATATACAAAATTAATTTATGATAATTTCAAAGGCATAAGAATAGCATATTTCGAAATATCGTCCGTCTTCAGAATCGTTTTGTATTGTGTTTTATGTAAATTTTTTTTTAGGTTTTCTGATATTTCTGACCACTGTGTTTTGTTTTTTTTGCTTTAGTTTCTGAGATATCGACCATCTTTATAGTGAATGTACAGTGCGTCTTATGGAAGAAAGAAATAAATTTTGTTTTTTGACATGTTTATCCCCTGTGTTTAATATTTTAGATTTTTTTTTATTTTTTGACGTTTTCGCATATCATTAGTTTCCGAGATATTGATCATCTTCAGAAACAATTCTCATTGTATCGTATGACTAGTAGAAAACTAATATTTATTTTTATTTCTTTGAACCACTGCATTCGACAATGTTCTTGCAGCTGTTAATTTTGAGTTTCTCAATTGTGTTTTTCTAAATTAGGCTCATCGTATTACAATATTCTTTTTTGTGTTACTTTGTATTAAAACTGGGCTTTAGTCTGTTGAAATAAATACACACATTTTCTTTTTTATTGAAAGGTATATTCTATATATTTTTTGTATTTTTAATGTTTAAACTTATACATTTTTTTATAGAACACCCTATTTTTTGTGTCGGAAAGATGTTTTCTTCCTGTTTTCAAAAATTATATAATATATTTGTTTTAACCATTTTTGAAAATTGGTAAAAAGTAATACATTAAATGAAACAAAATTGGTCTGTTTTGCCACGTTCTAAATTATAGGTGTCGAAAATTACCCAATTTGTTTCTTTTAAAATTATATAGTACATATTTTTGGTGAATTATCCCTTATTTCTAGAAAAAATTCATAAAGTTTTTTAATGTATTAGTGTCTTTATTGATATTTATTAGTTTGAGTTTAATGGTTGGTGTACATTATGTTCCTAAAAAAATATGGATATAGAAATGTGGCGCTAAGTACACGCAAAGCCGTATTATACCTTGAATAAACAGTACATTAAATGAAAATGCAGTGCGTCCCAAACTGGCATCTTTGGGCGTTGAGCTTCACCGAAATCCTTCAATGGATCCCAACCAAAGGAAATACAAAATTGAGATCCATATAGGGGGTATTTAATTTTATATAGAATGGATAGTCTATTCAGTGTATAATCAGTCTATCTTTGGTTCAAGTGATATTTTGATAGTAAAGTGTAACGATTCCCGAGATTTATTTATTTTATTATAAAGGTACAGGATAAATATATTGACTTCAGAAAAAAAAACACCCTCAGCCAAACATTTATTATCCAAACGATTTCAGTGTTTTACATGAGAATGTCGATACAGTTAGAGATTTGGAAGTGACCTTTGACAGAATGCTCGCATTTAGTTTTGTGTAACAAGGCAATAGATATATAGATATAGAGACTTTTATTATATATATGTGACACAACAGAGCGTGTATAATGAAGATTTTTGCGTTATATAGCCTTCAAACTATGTATTTCTAGTGAAGACATTTACAACTATGTCATGTTAATTTTGTTAAAGGTAAAAATCCTCTGAGATAGACGTAAAGATTTCGACAAATTATTTATTTTTAAACTAATTCATGATTAAATGCAATGTCCTGAACTATTACGTTCAATTAACTTAATGTTCCTGCTAGAAGCCTAAGCAAAGTGGGTACATTTTCTCCTCTCATCATACGATATATGGCCAATTCAGCTCCATGAATCGCATGATGATGCTTGGAAACCAGATTGAGCTTGATGTCTTCGGCTCCTCTTTTATTGATACCTATAAGGAACCCATTGTACCATTCATACCATTGATTTAGTGTTGTGGGTGTTAACTGAATAATGTAATATAGTTTTAATTTGAGGTGAGTAAAAGGAATATTCATCTTTGACTCTTATCTTCTTGAATATTCATTTGAATGTGCCCACGTATACTTAGTATTTAATTTTATTAGGACTTTTAAGTTTAGGATCTATTAGTATTAGTAGTGACTGTATAATTGTGAAAGTCCCGTTAATAAATAAATAAATAATTAACAAAAGTTAGCAAATAGTAAGATATTTTTGAGATATCTATAAAAATTTGTTTGAAATTATGAAGATTTGTCGTGTTCGAAAGACGTTTGAACATAAGTTAAAATGCTATTTTAGATATACAGGGTGTATTTAAATCGATGACTAAAAACAAAGATTTTAGGAACTAAAATTTATGATATACATTTCTCTGCAAGGCCTTCGCTTTTGAGAGACAGCTTATTAAAATATTTTTTTTAAACTTTTTCGTGATCTCTTTTTTTATCTTTTGATATCATTTTAATGAGCTGTAACTTTTTTTGTTTTTAAAGACATCAAAATGAAACAAAAATCAGTTTGAATAGTTATCTAGCAAGTTTTTTTTTTTAAGATCTTAACTTAATATTTTTTAAATGGAAAGCTCTATATAGTTTCAGATATTTTGATTCTACATGATATTTCAAGTATATTTTATAACGCATACTCTATACTTAACTTCAACTGTTTGCGAGAAAATGGCATGAAATCATGCAACAACTAAACAATATTTTACCATTTCTTTTATTATTGTTGTCTGTGTCGTGATGAAACAATTTATTTTACATTTGTCATATCCCTTCCGAATATTTTGACATATTACATTTTTAGTCGTTTACAATTGTCTGTTGTAATTATTTAGTATTCTAAATGACACAATTTAGTGATCATGAAAGGAGTGATATGCTTGCCATATACTTACTTAACCAAAAAAGCCCAATTCGCAGCGCGCAGAGAATATGGTAGACGTTATCCAGATCGTCGAATCCATTCAAAACAAATATTTACAAGATTATTTAAGAAAACGCAAGAAAGGGGAAGCATGTTTGATGTGAAAAGCCCTAGACCTTGTAGAGTTTTAGACGAAGAACCAACATACTCGGGTTTTATGAAGCATATCCATTAACGTCACTTAATAAATGTTCTCGAGCAATACTGGTGACCCGTAGTTCAGTTCAAAAAGTTATGAAAAACACAGATATAAACACTTTAAATTTCGGAAAACCCAGAAACTTATCGACCAGCAGTGCTAGATAAGACTTCTATTTTGTCAGGACTTCCTAGATAGATGTCGACAAAATCGTGATTTTTTAAAATAAATTTCTTGGTCTGATGAAAGTTCTTTTCCAACCAAACATCTGTTAACACCCGACACTGATCTACAAATAATTCTCATATAATCCACGCAATAAAAAGTCAAGGATTTCAGTCAATTAACGTTTGGTGTGGTGTGATATATTAGGTCTCATATTTATTGATCAAAAATTGACTGGGGAAATATTATTTGCATTTGTTACAATATGAGAAGCCCTACATATTGATAATTTACCAGTGAACACTTCAGCTAGGATAATGTGGCAGAAAGATGATGCCTTATAGCGTAATTCAAATTATTCATAGTTTTATGTTAAGTCGGAATATCCAAATGGCTGGATTGGAAAGGGAGGATCAATTGCTTGGCCCCCAAACAGTCTGGACTTGACTGTAATGGAGATTTGCTTTTGAGGGCACATTAAGAATATAATATATAAAACACCATGCGATAATGCTGACGAGCTGAGACGAAGAATTGTAAATACAGTAAATGAGTTAAGAGAAAATCCGAAAATATTAGTGAATAAACAAATCATACTATTAAAGTGTACGAAAAATGTGTTGAGAAAAATGGCAGCCAAGTAGAACCAATTTTAGAATAATTTAATGTTTGTAAAATTGTTTTTAAATACTGTATTACTTTGTTAATTGTTAGTTATAATTAAAATTTCATGTCGAATCAAAATTTCTGAAACTATATAGAGCTTTCCATTAAAAAAAATATAAGTTAGGTTAATCTCTTGAAAAAACGTTACTGGTTTGTTTTATTTTTAAAACAGAAAAAAACTTGTTAGATAACTATGCATGGCAAATGACGTTCTGTAAAATTTCTAGGGGCTAAAAAGGGTCGCGACCTGGAAAAAGTATTACCCTTAGATTTTTCTAAAATGTATTATAGCTATAGCCATTTCGTAGATGTCGCTCACAGTGTACTCTGTGCCAAATTTGACTGACAGATATTGATGAAAGAAACTGAAAACAATTTAAAATCTTATTACCCTGTATCTCAAAAAGGCCTTGCAGACACATGTTTATAAAAAACTTTCTAGAATGATTAAAAAAAAGTGCGGCCTGCATTTTTAGCCATCATTTAAAAAATACTCTGAATTTGGTATTTAATTATTTTTAAGTTTTTTTTATACAAAAGTATTTCTTAATGAAAGACTACTTTGTACAGCATATATATTTATATATATATATATATATATATATATATATATATATATATATATATATATATATACATACATATATATATACATATATATATATATATATATATATATATATATATATATATATATATATATATATATATATATATATATATATATATATATATATATATATATATATATACATATATATATATATATATATATATATATATATATATATATATATATATATATATATATATATATATATATATATATATATATATATATATATATATATATATATATATATATATATATATATATATATATATATATATATATATATATATATATATATATATATATATACATATATATATTCATATACATATACATATACATATATACATATATATATATATATATATATATATATATATATATATATATATATATATATATATATATATATATATATATATATATATGTATATATATTTGGGTTGAGCGGTCTCAGCTATTCTGACCAAGATTTGTCAATAAATAGAAGGATATTGAGTGACAATATGGTTTAACAATAATCCATACATCAAATTAATGGATATATTGATAATTCCTTATTTCCCAACTTTTGCTAACTCTAAAACCATGTGCCTGGATTGATGGCTTATTTTATAGTTATTTTTTTTTTTAGCGTTATTTTAAAGTTAAGGTATTAATATTCCTGTGATTTTATGCTTTATAAGAATAACAAATTATGTATACTCACTTTTGAAATTATGGATAGTTATCTGTTGGGTTTGAAAAATGTTTGGACATGAGCAGTAGCGTAACTAGTCAAAAGTAAGGAAGGGCACGACTCAGAGTTAAGGAGGGCACGACCCCAAAGCTAGATGCTTTCTTTAAATATTTTTACTTACTTATTTTTGTATTATTATTTAACCCTCCTCCCTCCGGTTACGTTACTGGACATGATTTAGAATTTTTGTTGAGTTATTGACATATAATTATGTTTGAGTTTGTTTATACAAAAAGATTTATCCTTATGAAACTATTTATGTTAAAAGGCTATATTTTTTTGTAAACTATATTTTTATATTAAAGATATCTAACAAAAAATGCATTCCTTGTTTTAAGTAAGAGATTGGTGTAAACATTTTATTGATATCTACGAAAATAGAGATTTTACTAAAAATATGGTACACAAGATTAATGGAAAATGTGGCGGAAACCATTGTCTGGCAGCTTGGCGATAAAACAACGATGGCTTATTAATAAATAATGGGTCAGACGGTTTTGTTAAAACAAAGGGGGTGCCAGACGTTTCATGGCGTCGCAATTTTTTTTAAAACTTAATTTTTTATCTTTAATGGATTTTATGCGGTACCATAATTAAAAATAGTTATTACAGGGTATCGAGTAATTCCATCATAGGTCATATATAATTACTCCCGTGTATTTACTAGAATATTCCGGTATATGGAACGTAATGGATTTTTCAGGTAGAAACTAATATTTATGTATTAATTTTTGAGAGCATCTCGGCATGTTACCATAATAGATAAACTTCTCAAAGAGCTCCCTTTCAAATGAGATAGTGTATGAAATATTAAAATTTGTATAATAACATCTACATGAATATACATATAAAAGGTAAATTTGTGTGGGGAAAGATGGAGATGTTAGCTGAATAGGAGTGGAGGCTTGGCGATACATTGGTGCAGCGAACCCTTTGCGTGACTGGCTACTCAAGAGGAATAATTGGTCGTAACTCACGGTAACTAACAACTTAAGGGTAAGACTATTCAATAGAGTCATTACAGTGACGCTTCAGTCTATTTCACGAGAAACCCAGGAGCGTTCCATTGGTGAACAAGTATGGAGTAATTTGTGGTGAAAAACCCTGGAGCTTTGCACTCCAAGATATTTATTAAGGGGGAACTGCATGCAGTATTATGGATCATTTGCAAGCCTTCCGCCGGTGCAATATTATGTTAAAACTATAAGAGATATGTATTAGCTTCAATTTGATTTTAATAGGGAAATATATATAGTTGGGCGCTAAAGGCGAATTTTTATGAAAAAATCAAATCTAGAATTATAAAATGGAAGTAGATTTGTCCATTTTCGACCATTTTTTGACCACTTTTTGACGCAAATGCCGTCGCATATAATTTTTTTCCACAAAATGGCTCTTTACCGCCTTGCATTGGTCTTTTGTCTACGTAACTGCAAAATTTGAAATGGTAAATCGTACTCATGTCTTTGTATTTCGCGTAACGAAATGTAATTTAAATTGCCTATACATAACACATTTTTTTTAGGTCGGCCGTGTAGGAGGTTTTCTCTAATACCCTATAATACTTTGAACTTGACTAGACCTTGTCGCTGGTTTTTCACTTTTTGCGTGCAGTTCTCCCTTAAGAGTAGGAGTTTAGAAAAATTAATTTAACCCAAGATTATGTTGATAAAAACTCGTTTAAAGAATAAGGCTCATTTTGACATAAAAATCCTTAAACATATTTCAAAAAGTCATTTGTCTGGCTTTAGTCTTCCGATATTAATAGGCAGATAATCAAAGAGTATCATGCTTCGATAAAGAAAGAGTGCCTCTCATAGGGTGCTCTTTTATATAGAGAAAATTGAAAATCGGTTTTATACCTAGTATTGTCCTTGTTTATAAATATAACCAAGGGTATTGTAGCTATGATTTTTTTCATACCAATCAAAGTTTAGGGGGTAATTTACTTAAATCATTCAAAAATGTAGGCAGTATCAACAGAGCGTGTACTCTAAAAAGGCCTATATATAAGACTAAATTTCATTCCAAATGGGATTCTTATGACGTTCTTTTACAAGATAGCATATAACGAGCAACCCCATATAATAACGAGAAACCTATCTAGTGAATAGACATTTGCATAATACATACAGCTTATAAAAAATACGGACTGACCAATCAAGGTTATAAATGATATGTACCGGGTGGTCGAAATTGGTCTGTTTTAACAGAGAAAACCTATTTCCTGACTAGATAGAGCAAAACTGACTTAGGTGTCATGGGCTCGATTTCTGAGAAATGTTTAATGGCAAAAACCGCCTGCCGATATTTTCACTGCCAACTGAGATATAGGGCGTTTTTCAATTTTCGGCCATTTTGAAAATTGTCCATAACTTTTTTATTTTGCGGAATATTAACATTCTGCAAAGACATTCTAAAGGCACTTTTTTATGTGCAATCCAGTGGCGTACTCAGATTTTTTCTATAGTTGTCCGTTTTATCATAAATAGGCAAAACTTTTTTTTTTCAAATGGAAATCATAGTTGGCTATAAATTATAAAAAATGCTCGCGTTTAGCCCTTTTCAGTGATATAAAGTTGTAGGTACTTATTTTCAAAAATAACGAAAATATTAGGTGTTTTTGGTTTACATCGAAGTAGGCCTTGGAATAATGACGCGCGTTCAATATTTTGAATATATTGCTGTCAGATTACTGTAGTCTGGTGTAATTATTGCGTTTTGGTGTTATCTTTATAAAGTTGTGTTAAGTTGCTGACAAAATATGTTTGAGAATTATGAAAAGTATGATATGTTAAAATGTTACATATTATCTAACGAAGTTCCTGAAGCAGCTAGTGAATTATATTTTAATACATTTCCCGAGCGACGTCAACCGGATAACCGAATTTATCAAACATTAAAAAGTAATTTAGTAAATTACGGAAGTTTTAAAAAGTTAAGAACAAGACATTATGAACTAAAGGAAGAAAAGGAAATCCAGCAGCTAAATATAATTGGTGAGGTATTAGATCATCCTGGCACCTCCTCTCGAACATTGGCTAATATAACGAATGTTCCAAAGACCACCGTTTTAAAAATACTCAAAAAACATAAATTCAAACCGTACAGAACGAGAAGAGTTCATCAACTCCGTGAAGGGGACGCCGCTAAAAGATTGAGATTTTGTCAGTGGTATGAGCAAAAATTCATGGAGAATGAGAATTTTCCATTAAATATTATTTGGAGTGATGAATCCAGAGTAGATACTTCTGGTATATTTAATAGATATAATTCATATCACTGGTCCACTGAAAATCCACACGTAGTTGTGCAACAAGACCGGCAAGGTCGGTGTGGATTCAATATATAGGTGGGGATATTCCGAGGAAGATTTGTGGGACCTTATTTTTACGATGGAAATTTAACTGCAGATGATTATGTAAATATTTTGCGCACATATATTGTCCCTTTGTTGGAAGACATACCTTTAGCTGATGCCAGAAATATCTACTATCAACAAGATGGTTGTCCCCCGCACAATGCAAGGATCACAACTGATCTTTTAAACTTCGAATTTCGAGAAAATTGGATTGGTACGTGGGGCCCCATACCTTGGCCTGCTAGGTCCTGTGACTTAACTCCCTTAGATTTTTTTTTGTGGGGAAGATTGAAGGACTTGATATTTAAAGGAAGAACCTTTCACACAAAAGAAGAATTGCAAGAGGCCACTAGGCAAGCTTTTGCATCTATTAGCCCAGTTGAACTAATAAATAGTTGCAACTCGGTACGCAAAAGATGCTTAGTTTGTATTCAACAGGGAGGGGCTCAATTTGAACAACTTCTCTAAATATATTTATCAGAAACCTATCTAACTAAATACCTAGATTTTCATAATTATTTTTTATTTTCACTTGTAGCTGTAAATAGTAGTTTAGTTTGTTAATTTTGTTCAACTTTGCTATGTAAACAAAAAAAATAAAAAAAATTAATAATAAATAATTAAAATAACGTTAGCTAGTGTTATTTAAAGTTGTGTTTAAGTTGCTAACAAACTATAAATCTTAACAATACATAATTGAGATATTGTCATCACAAATCAAAGCCTACTTCGATGTAAACCAAAAACACCTAATATTTTCGTTATATTTGAAAATAAGTACCTACAACTTTATATCACTGAAAAGGGCTAAACGCGAGCATTTTTTATAATTTATAGCCAACTATGATTTCCATTTGAAAAAAAAAAGTTTTGCCTATTTATGATAAAACGGAAAGCTATAGAAAAAATCTGAGTATGCCACTGGATTGCACATAAAAAAGTGCCTTTAGAATGTCTTTGCAGAATGTTAATATTCCGCAAAATAAAAAAGTTATGGACAATTTTCAAAATGGCCGAAAATTGAAAAACGCCCTATATCTCAGTTGGCAGTGAAAATATCGGCAGGCGGTTTTTGCCATTAAACATTTCTCAGAAATCGAGCCCAGACACCTAAGTCAGTTTTGCTCTATCTAGTCAGGAAATAGGTTTTCTCTGTTAAAACAGACCAATTTCGACCACCCTGTATACCTCAGTAGAATTTATTTAGAATAGGCAACCCAATTTAGGAGGCAATTTTTGCATTTAGTGGGATAGAAAAATTCGTAGAATTCTTTTATATTGAAAAAAAAAAACAAAAAAATAAAATTAGAAAAATACAAAATTCTGTTTTTTAAGACATAACACTACCGTATTACCAGGGATTTACGGCGGGGGTGTTATTCTGTGGTTGAATTAGGTAGTATATTTTTATTATACATTTTATACCTGTCGATTTTACCGGATTTTAATGCAATATAAAATTTTTTTCGGCGAAGATTATGGAAAAAATTTCCAAATTTTATATTTTTTGTATATTGACCCGAGATACATAGAATAATTAAAATTAAATTAAATATAATGTTTTAAAACATGTTTTTTTACAGAATAGTGATGGGGTCAAACAATATATATATATATATATATATATATATATATATATATATATATATATATATATATATATATATATATATATATATATATATATATATATATATATATATATATATATATATATATATATATATATATATATATATATATATATATATATATATATATATATATATATATATATATATATATATATATGATTTTTACTCCTTCACGGATGGAAAAATACAATGTGTTTTCATTCCGGGTGTACATCCGTTCACTACTGTCGTTCTGAAAAGAACAGTTTTGCTGACGTTTGACGAACAAAGGGCCCTAATAAACCTCCGAAAAAATAAAAACATCACAATCCTTCCAGCAGATAAAGGAAACGCAACCGTGGTTATGAATACTGAAGATTACGTACAAAAAATGCAGGATATCCTACAAGACAATTGTTATAGGCCTGTTCCAAGGGACCCGACAACGTACCTAGAAAAAACAACTAAAAATAAAATAAAAAGTTCACCAATAAACCCCGAAAGTCAACAAAAAATCATACCACGGGAAAAGTCGAGCAGATGTCCTAAACTCTATGGTTTACCAAAAATACACAAACCAGGCGCGCCTATCAGACCTATTGTTAGTGCTGTTAATTCGCCGCTACAAAAACTGGAGAAATACCTTTCTGAAATTATGCAACCAACTGTAGAAAAAGCTGATTCATTTGTAAAAAACTCGGAGCATTTCACTCGAATTATACGAGACATCGTCCTTGAAAAAAACGACATCATAGCAAGCCTAGATGTCAAATCGTTATATCCCAGTATTCCCATCGACGAAGCATTGGACAAGATTGCTATGAACGAGGATTTCCAGGCACATATAATAGAACTCTCGGAGCATTGCCTCAAAAATACTTATTTTTCTTTCAACGGGCAAATGTATAAACAAATGGATGGTGCTCCAATGGGGTCCTCGCTATCACCAGTAGTCGCGAATTTATTTATGATACACTTCGAGAAAGAAGCTCTTGAGAAAGCAAGTTTAAAACCCAAATTATGGATTCGTTATGTGGATGACATATTTATTATATGGCAACATGGTCATGCAGAGCTCGAAAAATTTCTGACTCACGTAAATTCAATCCACCCCAGAATACAATTTACTCTAGAGTTAGAGGAAAACAACAAACTACCATTTTTAGATGTTTTGATCACAAAACTACATAACGGACATTTCGAATACACCGTGTATAGAAAACCAACACATACAGACAGATATTTAAATGCAAAATCACATCATCACCCAGCACAAATTCAAGCTGTGGCAAATACTCTAATATCTAGATCCGTCCGACTAACTGAAACACAGACGAGACAAAACGAACTTAAGGTAATATCTAGTGCTTTAAAGAAAAATGGGTACACAAATCGCACCATAGAGAAAGCTATTAATGCACAAGTTTCCCGAACAACAAACAACAAAAAATATGAACCGGGAAAGCAACGAGTAGTCTTACCATATGTAAAAGGCACAACAGACAGAATCGGAAGAATTCTGAGGAAACACAACATACAAACAATACACAAGCCACAAACAACTATAGGTAAACTACTCGGAAACCCAAAAGATAAAATCAAACTGGAAAACCACGGAGTGTACAGTATTCCGTGCCAGGACTGTGAAAAGTTGTACGTAGGGCAAACTAACAGGCGAATATCAGCAAGAGTGGAAGAGCATAAACTCAGCATCAGAAATAAACAAACAACCTCAGCTTTATTCCTACATTATCAGGAAACCGGCCATAAAATAAATTTCGATGGGTGTAGGGAGATTGCCAATATAGAACATTATAAGACCAGAATAATCCGAGAAGCCATAGAAATTGAAAAGCAAGGTGATTTAAATAAAAGGGACGAATCATTAAAACTACCAACAGTATGGAAGACAATAATAGACAAATCTAAAATCGCAAAAACTCAAGCGCAATTAGCGCAACAACAACAGCACCATCCGGAAAACATAAATAACGACCAACGCCTGCGCAGATATAACCTTCGGCACCGAGTGGGGGTATAAAAGGAAGCGTCGCAGTCACCAACACTTCAGTCTCTATTCGGACGCGAGAAAGAAAGCTTCGAAAATGCCAAATGTGATTTTGGCGAAACGTCAGCAAAACTGTTCTTTTCAGAACGACAGTAGTGAACGGATGTACACCCGGAATGAAAACACAATATATAATATAGATATATATATATATATATATATATATATATATATATATATATATATATATATATATATATATATATATATATATATATATATATATATATATATATATATATATATATATATATATATATATATATATATATATATATATATATATATATATATAATATATATATATATATATATATATATATATATATATATAAATATATATATATATATATATATATATATATATACACATACATACATACATACATACATACATATACATATATATTTCGTTTTTTTTTCTTTAATCTGTATATAAATATTTTATTAATTATTTTCGTGGGCATAGGTTAGCTCATTGAAAAGTAAAATTATAGAATCCATTTTCTACTATATACTAGTTCCTGCCGCGTTATATAGTTACTACTTTTAATATATATATATGTATATATATATATATATATATATATATATATATATATATATATAAATTAATTGGACTTCTTTCTTGGATATAGGTTTATTTGCAAAATCAAACAATGAGATTAATTTGACGTTTCGCCTATCGTCCGTGGTAGGCTTTCTCAAAAATTGCTCATTCCTTTATTTTTTTTTGGTATATAAGGCTTTCCTTTCCTATCTACAATTAATTTATAAAACATTTAGTGATCTAATTAAAATTTAAATTAATTGTAGATAGGAAAGGAAAGCCTTATATACCAAAAAAAAAGGAATGAGCAATTTTTGAGAAAACCTACTACGATAGGCGAAACGTCAAGTTAATCCCATTGTTTGATTTCGCAAATAAACCTATACCCAAGAAATATGTCCAATTAATATATATCGGGTTTAAGAAACAAATTGAATAATTATATATATATATATATATATATATATATATATATATATATATATATATATATATATATTTTTTTTTTTCTTTAATCATATATAAATATTTTACTAATTATTTTCTTGGGCATAGGTTAGCTCATTGAGAAGTAAAACAATAATTCAATCGACGTTTCGCTCATTATATTGATCTTTCTCAAGATATTTATTTTCTACAATAAAAACATGCATAGTTAATATTTAAATTTTAATTATGTATTTAAATATATTAATTTAATATAAGTTTACATGATTAATTCGCCCCCGTTTCTACCAGTGGAGTTTTCGAAATATATAACGTTACAGTCGCGTACCAAATATATAAATTAGAGACTTTTTTATGATAATATGGCAAAATTTTTAATTATGAAGAATATAAATCATAATATAATTGTTTTTTTTTAAATATAAATATATATTTATAAATAGGTCGGTGTCAATAAATCACCAGAAATAAGGCTTTTTAAAAAAGTTTTCACCATATCACCAAATGGATCGAAAAATCATCAAATATTAGGTTCCATAGCAGAGTTGTGAAAGTTACTACTTCAAAAAAATTATCGTAGTTACTTTTAAAGTTACTTTCTGAAAAATGTAACTAGATACTCGGAAATACTAGTTATTTTATAAAAAATAATATCTAGTTCTTCGTTACTTTTTAAAAGTAACTAGATATTTCAACTAAGTTACTTTGAGAGTAACTAGTTACATTAAAACTTGTTACTTTTAAAAGTAACTTGCTACTTTTAAAGTAACTAGTTACTTCAAACGTAACTATAGATACTTTTGAAGCAAAAAGTTACTTTCAAAAGTAAAAGTTGCAAGTTAGTTTACAAAAGTTTCTATATATAGATACTTTTTTCCCAATTTTAAAACTTAGTTACGAGGTAACTAGTCCCACTCCCGCCACATAGCGGCCTACGCTAATATTCTATGTAGAACTGCGGCAGACGAACGGGAGACTATGCAGGAACAACTAGGCCTTACACGTTCACAGCGTCTGCTCCGTTTCTAGCGGGGTTGTTAGTTTCCACACTGGGCGGCAGTGGCGGCTCGCGGGTGAAAAAGTAAGTGAAGTGCAAATGAAGCAAGAAAATATCGCAATAATTTTTTTTCCAAAATTTTTTTATATGTGGAGGGGGTAGAATATTTTTTTACGACTTACCTAAATTTTGTATACTAAATCAATTCTCCTATTCTTCATAGCAGCAAATTTATTTATGACATCCTCATAAAATGGATGCGTTGCCCTAATCTTCTCCAGAAATTCCTTTTGAATTGAAATATTGCCAAGAGAAGTAAGTCTTTCTTGAGATATTGTATTTCTTAAATAAGTTTTTACACATTTGAAGCAAGAAAAACTCCTTTCCACTGAAGTACTTGTCGACTGTATTGTAAAAATAAGGGAAAACAATTTATAAGGTACCGGAGGTAAATATGGGCCGGCGGGTAATATGGGCCAAAACCGAAAATAGGCATATCAATGAACTTTGTGAACAATTCTGCAATAGCGCAATATTGTAGGTAATATAGGTAGTTAAAAATGTATTTGTTGCCCCACCCTCATGAAGGCGTCCTCTAAGAAATAAAATTAGTTCGAGATGCACCGTGCAGCGAAGCATACGTATAAATTTTCGGGTGTGTTTGTGAGCTTGTTTTTCGACACAAGATTTAAATTTTGAATTGTCTCCTATTTTGAGATAAGTACAAGTATATTGGGTATATGTACAAAAAATATTTAGTTTTTGTTGCAAGTTGTTCCTTAAAAAACAAAAAAAAATAATTTTATAGGCCTTTGGTGTAATATGGGCCAGAAGTTTGGCGGGTTATATGAGCCGTGGCCCATATAATCCAACCTGGCTCATATAACCCGACTTTGTTGCGCCATATACGATTGTACTTAGTACTAATGAATACATTGTCTTAAGTTTTGTTTTTATATTTCAGATACACGATGGGGAAAGTTTGCAAGAATCTGCGCAAGCAATGGATCGAAGAACAGCTTGAAAATGCCATCACAGCCGTTAGAAATGGTGAAAGCCAAAGACACGTGAGCGATTTAGAGTACCCCGACGTACTTTTAAAAGGAATTTAGTTCAAAGCTTGACTGAAAAAACGATTAGGCCTCCCTAGCATTTTAAGTAAGCAACAGGAGCAAAATTTCGTCAAACGAATTAAACGCTACTGTCAGGTGGGATTACCTTTTACCCCAAAAACGGTGCGGCGCCAAATGTTTAAATATTGTCAGACTAACAATATTCTAAATAGATTCAGTCAAGAACGGGATCTTGCAGGAAAGGACTGGTTGCGACTCTTTCTGAAGCGACATCCTGATTTGTCAGCAAGAAAGGCACAATCCATGAATCCTGCCCGAGCGCAGAAACTTAATAAGGCAATTGTGTCCGACTATTTTACAAAAATGAATGAAATCATGACAACTTTAGACCTTAAGAATACACCACAATGTGTCTACAACGTGGATGAAAAAGGCTGTCGCCTGACAGTTCACAATCAGCAACGTGTATTAGCTGAAAAGAGGGAAAACCGTATTCATATGGTAGCCCCCGAGCACGCGGAAAATGTTACCGTTGTAGCATGTTGTAATGCCATTGAAAACACCATTCCGCCTATGATATTATTCAAAGGAAAACGCCTGAAAAATTAATTTCTCGACAACTTACCCCACGGTTCCTTGGTCAAAATGGCCCCCAAAGGCAGCATGACAACAGAGCTCTTTAATGACTTTCTGAAGCATTTTGCAAATTATAAATCGAACGGTCCAACTCTGCTCGTTTTTGATGGTGCCTCTAGCCATCTGGATTATAGTATAGTAGAAACGGCCGAATCTTTTATTACACTCTTTTGTTTACCATCAAATACTACTCATGAGCTTCAACCGTTAGATAAAGCCGTGTTTCGGTCTTTCGAAGCCCATTGGGATCAAGAGTTATTGAGGTACTGGGATATCTACCCTCAAAGAAGTCTTAACAAGGCAAGGTTCAACATCATTTTGTCACGTGTTTGGCCAAAATGCATGACGCCAGAAAATATTATCAACGGATTCAGAGCTACAGTATTATTTCCTCTAAACCCGGAAGCAATACACGATTCAGCGTTTGCACCTTCTTTAGTGACACAGAGAGACGTAGTGGATGCCATACAAGAACCCATCGAGGTACTGGATAATCCCGAAGCAATTCTTCCAGAAAACGACAGTGATTCTTCAGAAGCAGAATCACTAAAGTTCCTAAACATGTTTCTCCTGAAAAATCCTTGGACGAAGCAAGTATGTCATTTAAAGAATTTCTACCGACTCCGGTAAATAAAACGAAGCCAATAATAACAGTTCGCAAAAAATCTTTGAATTATAAAGCCCAACACGTAACCAGAGATCTTTTTGATGGTGCAGCAAGGTCCAGTTTAATCAATTTAAGTGCTCCAGTTCCATCGCAAGTTAGTTCCAGCAAACAGCCGGCTTTGAGGAAAACTGTTACAGAGTCTTGGTTCTGTGCCGCCTGTAAGGAGGACAAGCAAGAGGATATGAGAATATGTATTAAATGTCTTACCTGATACCATGAGGTGTGCGTTGGCCTTGAGCCAGATGATACCGACAGTTTTGAATGCTGTTAATTAATTATTTTCTTAATCGATGTTTGTTGTTCAGAAGTTGTGTTGTTAGTTCATTTTGTTTGTTTAGGTTAATATTAGAGGGCTTTTACCTACCTAATATTTTGCTATGGTTAATACTTTTTGTACGTACTTTTTTTACTTAATAAAAGTAAATATTGCTGGTGGTAATGCTTTTTTTTTCATTAAAGATAAGTTTCAAGTATGAAAAATTAAATAAACCACAGATAAATCGATTTTTAAAGACTTTTCAATAGTGGTCCATATAATGCAACTAGGCGGGAAATATGGACCAAACACACCCTAAGGAATTTCGGTCGATGTTTCCTAAGGGAAAATTTTTGACAGGTAAATAACTGGACAGAGTTTTAATAAGATATGACTCTATATTTTTATGCAAAAATAAATAAATCAAAAGTCAAGGCGTTAAAAAAATATGTATTTTAAATAAAGGTGGTCCATATTTGCCGACAGTACCTTATGCTTCGGTAAAAATATATTTATTTTTATTAAATTTTTTCACTTGCTCTTGCAGCGATATATTCCAATTACTCTCATTGAAAAAAATAAGAGCAAGCTCATTTTTAAGTCGTTGACTTTTTGATAATATTTCTCCATATAAATGTAAGAAATATTCAAACGGGCCAGTCGGAAAATTTAAACTATATTCGGAAAATTTAGCAGAACCTGCCAAATATGAAAATGTAAGTTTTTCAGTCTTGAAATCTTAGTGTCATTTCCATTAAAATATAGTCCAATATTTCATAAAAATGGGTTCTATACTTAGCCCTAATTTCTTCAGGTGAAAGCTTAGCAAGTTCGCGTTTGTAATGATTTTTTTTGTAATACAATTTGCTGCCAAAATCAAACATGGCATTAAAAGAAGTGATTTTTCTTTTTTTAAGAAATATATTTTTTATATTTATGCAAAAATATGCCTAAGTCAATTTTTTATTGAAGAACGTCAATTTAGTATGTCCCTGATTGAGAAAATGTCATTAGGCACTAATGCCAGAAACGTGAATTCAAAATCGTTCATCTCACCTAAAAATCCTTTCGCAAGGTGGATTGATTTTTCATCAGATTTGTCAAAGTTTAATAAATTCAAAATTTAATTGAATACATATTTAAGTAAATATTATAAAAATATTCAAAAAGGATTTCTTGGTATCTGATTCTGGTATTTTTAAAATTGGCAGCATAAAATTTGAATGTTTTTGAGAAGGTAGCTACAATTTGAAGGATAATAGTTTCCCCAATTTTATCTTATAAGTATCTCTAAGAAAATCAGCTGTAATTCTCGATGGCATGCATTACATCGATATGTTTAATAAACGTGCTATTCGATTTTCGTTTTAGGATCAGTTAGAGCAGCAAAATACTTACATCTAATTGGATACGGGATAGATACATTTTTTAGTACATCATCCGGCATGTTTACATATTTTGGTTGTTAGGATACGGAAATAGAATTTCTAATTTTTTTATGCTGGTATATGTTTAGTATAAAAATATATTTTTTTAACAGTTTTACTTTTAAATAACAAAAAAAAATGGAAGTTTTCTCAAATATTTTTTATAACTTAATTTAATTAAAAAAAAATTTAAATTTTGCAGAAAAACTAAAAAAAAATGGGTTTTTTATTAAATTTAAATTTTAAATATTTTGATGCTTTCAAAAATAAAACTTTTGGCTTGACTTCTAAACTATCTGCTTATAGTTCCATGAAAGTTTTGAAAAGCGTTATATATTTAAAAAAACATGCTGAGTTGTAAAAAAACGGTTTCCTAATACAACTTCTAAACTACTTAAAATAATTAAAAACGTTTTTCATAGTTCCATGTAAATGTAAATTCCTGAGGCGCAATTTATTAAAATAAAATATTGTGACAGCCTTCAAATGTTTTTGTTTTCCTTTTCTTTTGTTCCATGTAGCTTTTAAAGGTTTTATTTAAAAAAATATTTTGAGACCTGTCAAGAAGTCTGTTTCTCTCAATTCCAACTGCTCAAAATTTTAAATACAGTTTTTATTATTCCTTGTAACTTTTAGTCTCACAATTTTGAGCGCTATCAAAAAAAAATGTTTCGTTCTCACTTCTGAGCTTCTGAGCGGCTGCCAAAAAAAAACTTTTGAGCAGTTACTTTTGTTTAAGTCAGATTTTTACATATTTTATAAAAATATATTTTTTAATTACATGCCCATATTTTATTCTACTATGTATTTGTCAATTTTTATATATTAAACAACTGGTCCAATTTAGGAGTCTTAATGGTCCAATATAAGCAACTGGTTGCCTTTTTGGACCTATTGCAGACCTTGGTTTTTCCTCTTATAATTTTAAAAACGCTTGTCATATCTATTGCTATTAGATCTTCATGTGCAGGCCAATAACGATTAATTTCGATGACAAAATTTGGAACGAATTAGCTGAAAAATAGAACGACACAAAAAGAAAATGGCAGCTTAATAAAATATCTAAAAATTCAGCCTGAAAAACTACTTAATGGACTGATTTTAAATTGTGTGCCATAACCAATTGTGGTATAGATATGAACTAGTAAAACTATGGCTATTCAATATGGCAAAACAAAAGGGGTGGCCAATAAAATATTGGTAATTGTGAAAAAATCACCCACTTAGGTTTTACATATTTTCAGATTTTAGCGTCCCTAGACGGCCAAAAATATGTTTTATCAATTCCGTCGGTCCGTCTGTTGGTTTGTTTGTCTGTCTGTCAGTTTGCGCCCTAGCTTAAAAACTACTCATCAGATTGACCTCAAATTTTAGTGAACAATTAAGGGTACTATGGGATGACCTGGTAATATTTTAGTAAAAATCCAATATAACAATAAACTATTTATCCAGTTGCCTCAAATTTTGCACAAAAATCACGTGTTACATAGAAATGAACTGATAACAGTTTGGTATGAATATAAGATAACAAAAACAACATGGAAGCCAAATATTTTTTCAAAAATCAACGTAAAAAATCTTATTCAAATGACTTTAAATTTTGCAGAAAAACTAAAAATGCGAAAATGGGATACATATTAAATTTATTTTAAATTATGTTCCAAAAATCAAGTGTGGCATAGGTGGATACTAGTAAAATATTGGTAGGAATCCAATATGATGGAATAAAATGGTGCCAAATAAAAATATTTGAAAAGATTTATATATGTTACTAAATGACTATGTATAACTTCACTATTTTCTAATAAAAGTTTTGGGTAAAGGAAATTTACCGATTTTTTTGATACTGTTTTAAATACTTTAATAATTCTTGAGGAAATACTATCATTGCTCTCATGGTAACAAAAATAATGTTGTGAGGGAAGGTCAAACATTTTTACTTTCAAATGTAGAGATCTCTGTTTTGGATTAACCGATTTTATTCAATTTGGTGTCGAAAACAGTGCTTTTTTTGCTATACTTTTGGAGCCCTAAACTGTACAGTAATGACTGTGAGTGGTCACTAGATGGCGTTGTTTCAGAACTCTCAATATAATGCTGATTTTCTCAAAAAAAATCAAATGGTACGCTATGAACTTTTACATCACATTAGCGAAATAAACATCCAGCTCCACATTAAAATTAAGAGAGTTGGTGATGGTCTCTCGAATCCGAAACATCGGTCCGGGCAAAAAAATCAAACCGTGTTCTCTATCTTGCTTCAGGGAAACAACAAAAAAGAAACGACGAAATTAACTAACAACCAACGATAGACTAATTACAAATATATTTAATTCTTGTAGTAGGTCAACTCGCATATACTAAATCTTTTTACCTTAAATAGTTTTCAGTAATTTTAAATATATTTGTTGTTAGTTCATTTCGTCAATTTTTTTTGTTGATTCACTGAAGCAAGGTAGAACTCGGTTTAATGTTTTTGCCCAAATCGAGTCCTGCCCTGTCTCGCCTTAGCTTTAGCTATTTTATTGCGAGGTTTAGGTAATTATGAAACTCAGTTTTATTGTTTCTTGTTTTGTTCCTTTGTTGAGTTTTGTTCTTTACCGTTATGCACGATTACTAAAGTTTTTATTTGAATTTGAAACTTTTTAGGTTTTTTGGTTTTCCTAAAGTTTTAGGATTAATTAAAATGAGAGATGAAAATAATTTCCACTTTGCCATTGTCACTTTTCTCCTCTACAAAACGGCAAGATTAATTTTCCAATCTGACGTTTCGGATTCGAGAGAGCATCATCAACTTTCTTAATTTAAATGCAGACCTGGATTTTTATGTCACTATTCAATGGCCTGCATAACTACCAAATAAATTATGACATAAAAGCCGTAGTGTACTCTTTGATTTTTTTGAGAAACTCAATATTATTTGGAGCATTCCGTAACAACGCCATCTAATGACCACTAACAAAGTCATTACGGTACGGTTTATGACTCCACGAGTAGAGCAAAAAACGCACGACACCAAGTTGAATAAAATCGATTGATCCAAAGCAGAGATATCTACATTTCAAAGTAAAATTGACCTTTTTCCACCACTTTATTTTTGAAAATAGACAAAAACGTTTCTTATATTTCCAACATACGTCAATTATGGAAATTTAAGAGAAAATTGGCAAATAACACTTTTATTACAGTGACTTTATACGAGGACAGTGGCGACAATAGTGGTTAACGTTTTGATTAGCTGATCAATCAATTTAGCAATAATTTTTATAACTATTATTTTCTCATTCATTTTTATACCAGATCTAATTCTTAAGCAAAATTTGAAATCAATCGAATACGCAGTTTTTTTCCACTATATTTCAAATATTTTATAGGCCGCCGTTTTGTATTCACCATCTGAAATTCGTATCAAATTTTTACCAGTTTATTCCCATGTCACTCTTACCCCTGATTGCACAAAACTTAATTGCTGTTTAGAATATTTAACCGAGCTTTCGGATTTGACAAGTTGTTTACAGAAATCTAGGAACTTGCTGTGACATTTAACATTCCGTTAAACATTCTAAATTCTAATTGAGCTTTCTGCAACCGCCATTAATTTGTGCACCAAATTTTACGCAAATTGGATAAACAGTATTTAAGTAATAAATTTTATAACAGGGGAGGGCTCGCATTACAATAATAAAACAAATCTGTTTTTGTGCTGCAGGCCCACATGCGCAAATACGGCCCTGTTCTCTCTAGAATAATTCTGAAACTTGCTTTAGACTCAAATTCAGGTAAATTAATTTTGCACACGGCTTTACACAGTTGCCAAAATTTTGCAGATATTTTTAGTTACAAGGGATAAAAAAGCCAAACTAAGAGGTAAATACTGTGGCTGAGGATAGTCTTTTCAAATTTCATTTACGCTCTGTCAAAACAATCACCCTCGCCTGACAAAAGCTCGAGCTGTAAATTCTTGTGCCCTCATTGGTGAATCGGTGATTAATGGTTGGATGCGGTACCCAATTATTTTTACCAGAGCCGAATTCAGTTTTCGCCGCTCTTCTCTATTATTTTAGTGCTTACGTACTGCGTGACTTTTATTAGTACTGTTAGTACCATTCGAGAAAGCTCGAAAAAATACCTATCACGGCGCCGGCATCTAGAAAAGGTGATATTCATAAATAATTCATAAATCTCCTTTACTCGGAACCTCCCTCGTTATGAATCTTTCCTTTTATTAGGAATAGTGAAGTTTGACTAAATTCAGTTCGGTACATAATCATTTAGTAACACATGTATACTGCCTTTCCAAAGAAAAATATATTGGGCGCTATTTTGTTCCATCATATGGGATTCGTATCAATATTTTGCTAGTTTCTACCTATGCCACACTTGATTTTTGGGCATAATTTAAAATAAATTCAATAAGTCATTTTTACATTGACACACCGCCATTTTGTTGTCATGTTGACTTTGTACCAGTTTATGCCGACATCGCATTTCATTTTTCTGCATTTGAATAAAAAAATGTTTTAAGTTTATTTTTTTATAACACTTAATGCTTGCACAAAATTTAAAATTAATCTAATTAAGTAGTTCTTCAAGCTGATTTTTTAAATATTTTATTAGGCCGCCATTTTGTTTTGCTGTCTTATGTTCATACCAATATGTTACCTTTTCATTCCTTCAGTTTCAGACGTGTGATAGGATAAATAGATTTTAGAATTAATTTTTTTAACATTTCACTACGCCGCCACACTGTTTCGCCATATTGGATTTTTACCAAAATGTTAACAGATTATCCCCATATTACCCCTAATTTTTGGTTAAAATTTGGAGTCAATCGGGTAAGTAGTTTTTTAGCTATGCCTCGAATAGTCAGACATATCGACTAAACTGAGATAACATGTTTTGGCATTTAGGAACCCTAAAACGTGAAGATCTGTAGAAACCTGGAAGCGTGACTCTTCCACATTTGACTACACCGCCATCTTGTTCCAGCATATGAAATTTTTACCAAAATATTACCAGGTCATCCCCAAATGACCCTTATTTTTTGACTAAAATTTAATAAGTAGTTTTTAAGCGATGCCCAACTGATAGACAAATAAACCGGCAGACAGACCGACGGAATTGATAGAACATATTTTTTGACCTCTAGGGACGCTAAAACGTGAAGACATGTAAAACCTGAGATGGTGATTTTTTCACGATTACAAACATTTTATTTGGCGGCCGTTTTGTTCCTCCATCTTTTCATCAATCCATAGTAGTACCAATTTTATTAAATTCATCTCTAAACCATAATTAGTTATGGTCACAATTTGAAATCAGTCCATTAAGTAGTTTTTTAGACTAAATTATTAAATATTTTATTTCGCCATCTTAAATTCGTACCAAAATTTTACCGTTTGATTCCCACATAATATTTGATTTTTTTGTGCAAAACTTGAGGTAAATTGGATAAATAGTTTTAAGTAATAGTTTTTTTTCAATATTTCACTAGGCCGCCATTTTCTTTCGCCATACTGGATATTTACCAAAATATAAATAAATATAAGTAAATCGGTTAAGTAATTGTATAGCTGTACAACGAACACACAGACCGACGTAATTGTTCCTTACCAGTGGAGAAGGCCTCTAAGGAGTAAAATGAAAATAATGAAGATTCAGGTGAGGAAATGTCCTTGCAGCAAGTAAGAGAACAACTTGTAAGTAGAAAAAGATGCAGAAATTAATTACGGCTTTTATTATTATGTCTTCTTTTCAGCCCACTAACTGTTATTATACTGCATTATTATTTACCCTTAATATCAGAAAGACGTAAGAACTACAAGGTACAAAAGGAAAGGTGTTAAACTGTGGAGCTACTTTACACAAAAATATGTTTTTCTAAACCTTTCGTCGTGTTTTTTAATTCGTTTTTCTCATTTTTTGTAAAATTTGCTCTTTGGCTGTTACGCCCGTCTGATATGACGTCCTCGATATTCTTCTAGAACAGCCCTGTTTCATCGTATGGCTCTTTGAGAGGAAAAAGATACTGAGCTCCCACGCGGATTTTTGAACACCGGCGCCTATGGGTACAGAATTCAATACATACATACAGAAAATACTAAGCATGCATGTCATTTGTTGATCACTCATTAATATTCAAACGGATTTCATGCAAATTATTGTTATTTTAAATAGTCGATAACGTAATTAATCAAAACATTTTTGAAGTTAATATTGGTTTATTCATTATTATTATTTATGAATATAGCTCTGTAAATGCCCTAATTTGATTTATCGAGTATATATAAAGCTACATATTTGCTTTTAAATTAAATATCAGTCAAGACATACGTTACTTTCGATACCCAAACTGGAACTTCACTCAACATGCGTTGAGCCTAAACTATGTAAAAAATGATCATTTTTTTGAATTCCTTATATCTCAACTAAACGTACCTATTGGTTTCGAGAGAAGCGAGCCATTTTATACTTAGACGTTTGTGCAAGTCGGTAGCTTTTGACGGGTCTAACTCGTATAGTAAATCTGTTAGTTTTTCCCAGAGTTACATCAGTCAGGTAATACATTTGATTAATTATTTTCATCATTAATTACTTTGATTCATTTATAAAAAATTTAATTAAAAGTGATTTTTTTTTATTATTACCAGACCACACCGTGCCATGCTTTAGTAACACCAATTTTTTTTCTTTTCAGCTCTAGAGCGACTTTCGATTTTTCTTTTTCTCTCGACTTTTCCTGCTAGCTATTTTCTGCTAGTTGCACTAATGCAGATTTGCTTATTTCTTTTTTCTCTTAAGTTGATTTTAAATGACTTTAGTTTACCTTTAAGCATAGGCGCCGGTATTCAAAAATCGCCGTGGAAGCTCAGTATCTTTTTCCTCCAAAAAAGACATTTGGTGAAACAAAGATGTACGAGAAGCATAATATAACAACGTCCTTTGATTTTTTTTTAATACGTATTTTAACATCTACTTTATTTGAAAAACCAAATTATTTGCAACTTAAAAAAAAACATTTAATTAAAAACACAAAACCCGTAAGTAACTATAATTAAAAGCATGACTACGGTATTTTTTATATTCAAAAAATTATCTGTTGTTTTTAAATAATTTCTATATACAAAGTAGTGTAGTTTTGTTTTTAATTAGAGTTACATATTGGTTTGTTTTTTTTTTTTAATTTAAGTTATTTGGTTTTTTAAATAAAATAGTCTTTAAAACATATATTAAAATTTAAAAAATCAAATTAAAAGCATTTACGGCCGGTTGCAGAAAGCTCAATTAAAGTTTAGAAATGTTTAACGGCATGTCAAATTTGACTATACTATAAGCAGCTTGTCAAATCCGAGAGCTCAGTTAAATATTATAAACAGCAATTAAGTTTTGTGCAACCGACTGTTAGTCCAAAATAAGTATAGAGTATATAATATCAGTGAAAATGTAATTTATTTTAAAACCGACTAAAATATAATATATAGGGTGTCCCATTTAAAATAACATAGTTTTGTGTCATAATTCAAGTTAGAAAAAATCTGCCGCGGAGTCTATGTAAAAATCCTTGTAAAAATATTTAAACATTTCTTTATATCCAATAATAATCGAAAACGGATCGATGTAGCCTTGATCTATTTGCGCGGTTGAAGTTGTTTCAAAAATCGAGTAAGGGAATGCGTTGTTAGATTTTTGTTCTCTTATTAAAGTTTCGCCAGAACCCTGTACGTACGTTGAAAAAGCGCAACCCTGTACACTGCTTTGTTTCCAACACATCGTCTACTCTAATAAATTACCTACTGTTAACCTGTCGCTCCTAGGTCCTTTATTAAGAGAATAGCCTAGTTTGATTAATCTATTATATATTTTATGCAGATCAAAATTTCAATTTGATAGCGCAATAAATACAGGGTGTTTTTTATTTGATGGCTAAACATGAAGGATGTAATTTCTGTCTCATTTTAGAACTAAAATTTCACATAAACATGTGCCCTCACGGTGGAATTTCTAAAAATACATAAATTTGTTTTTAAATATTTTTTTTAAAGGACATTGAAAAAAGAATATTTTTTACTTCAATAACTATTTTTTAAAAAACGTCGATTTTGTTCTTTTCTTCTGTTTATTTCTTCTTTGAATCATCATCAAATCATCATTAAATGTCACATTATAAATATACAAGGGGCGCAGAAAATAGGTGAAGATACGTAGGCCAAAAGAAAAAAGTGTGAAGGCAAAATTTCTGAGACGACCGAATTAAAGAGCGTAAAAATAAGTAAAAAAGTCATTTAAAGTTTTTTTGTACCAGTTGTAGGTTTTTGGGTAATTTTATGGTAAAAGAGTCAAAAATACTAAATGATGAGGTGTTTTCACATGTTCACTTAATTTTCTAAAAAATTGCCAGTTGAAAACATGTTGTAAAAAAGTATAAATAGACACATTCCACCTCTCAAGGGTGGAATTTCGAAAAATCCATAAATCGGTTTTTAAATTTTTTAAGGGCCATTCAGAAAAAATTATCGAAGATGGTGAAACCGTCCTTTAAAAACAAATATATGTTGTATGGATCGTTAAATTTTACATTATAAATATACAACGTGCGTAGACAATAGATGGAGGTACGAGGTGTTTTTACATGTTCACTTAATTTTCTAAAAAGTCGAAAAGATGTTGTAAAAAATATAAATAGACACATTTCACCTCCTCAAGGGTGGAATTTCGAAAAATCCATAAATCGGTTTTTAAATAATTTTTTTAAAGGCCATTCCAAAAAAAATGTTTTTTACTTTTAATACCTTACTATTTAAAAAAAAATCATCGAAAGATGGTGAAACCGTCCTTTTAAACAAAACTATTTTGTACGGATCGTTAAATTTTACATTATAAATATACAAGGTGCGTAGACAATAGGTGAAGGTACGTAGCCCAAAAGAAAAAAGTGTGACATCAAAATTTCTGTGGGAGAGAGCCTAAAAATAAGTTAAAAAGTGTTTTTAGGCAATTTATTTTATTCGCCATTAATTTTCTCGAAAACTGCCTCTATTACTTAGTAAAACGCTTTTAAGCGTTTTCTAACATGCTTTTGTCTTATATTATTTTTTTTTATAGTTTTATATAATTTGATAGCGTAATAACTTAACGATGGCGTAAGATGAAAAATGGAATTTTTGTTTCATTTTAGAACTGAAATTTCTCCAAAGACTTTCGTTTCTGAGATACAGGGTGTTAAAACTTTTTGACTCTTATTTACAACATACACAAAACCTATTGTTTTTACTCCTTATTAATGCAATTTTACATTTTTAGATTATTTTGAAATCCAGTGTAGAAAAAAAGTTGACAAAAAATCAAAAATTTGTTTCGAGAAATCTAGAAACAATCTTTGGATGATTTGTTTAGAAATATATTGCCGAAAGATCTTAGAATCATATTTACTCGAAAAGTATGAATAAACACCTTACACCCCCTCAAAAGCGGAATTTCGAAAAATCCATAAATCTGTTTTTAAATAATTTTTTGATTTTAAAAAAGAATATTTTTTAAAAAACGGCGATTTTCAAATTATTTTTTTTATATTTCCTTTTTATAAAAGATCATCCAAAGACGGCAAAACCGACCTCTTAAAACAAAAATATTTTGTATAGAAGGAATTTTTTAAATGGTGACCGGATTTCATGATTTTTTGAATAAAAAACTTATTGTCTTGTCCTATACAGAATAGTGGCCCTGGGGGAGAAACACTTCGCTCACTCTGCTATTTTTTTCTTTCAAAGCAATTAGCTACTTAAAAAAAATGGCGAATCACGTGTATTGCACATAAACATTTTATCCTATGTAGGGTGGCCCCAAAAAGGTTAAACAGCGGCGGGTATAGAGATATTTATCCCATAAAAATAGAAAATATTACCCGCAATAGGCTAAAAGTCACTAAATGGTAAAATTCAACGTATAATAACAGATCTATAAGGAACCTTGACGAAAGCTTAAATATGTTTGCTCAAAGTTTCCAAGAAATGCTTATAATATAAGCGCTACACATATTTAGCATCGTATCAATAAATATCTGTAAAGTTAATCTACCTTATAATTCAAATTTTGTAAATGCTCCAATCTCCTAAAAAAGTTTATACTCAAGCCGGTAACTTGGAAAATAGCGACATTAAATCAACTTTAGGGTATGTTTTTTTTAAGTTGCATGAAGTGCAAAATGAGATGCCATATCCAGTTATCTCAAAAAGAGGTGGATATTCGTTTTAATTACAATTTGTTCTAAATAACAAATATTAGACTTCAGCACCCTGTATCTCGGAAACGAAACACTTTTAACACATCTTTATATGAACTTTTTATCATAAAAATACTTGTGGAATTGTCCTGTAAAATATTGGACACTTATTAATTCCATGTATATGTTCAGATTCCCGGCCCTGGTCTCGTTCCCGATCCCGTGCCCATTCAGAATCCTTCGAGGGCGCACAGTGAGTTAAATCGGCCGTCTAGCACGACATAAGTCCCAAATGTAATTTTGCAATATTCTTAACATATTCTAGCAATCTATATTTAAGATAGTGTTACTAATAGAAAAATGCAATTGAGAAATAAAAATGTAATTACAGTTCTCGGAGGGGAGGCCTTAAAGTTAGTAAATATTTTAAATCTGAAATTAACATGTTTCTATACATCATTTTCGAAACATGAAATATGTTACTAAATATAGCAAATGTTTTTCTAATGTCTTGCATGATGAATACTGTTTATAATCAAACTTTTCTACGGTATCAAAACTTTTTAAATATTAAATCCCTTGTCTCAGAAATTTTGGGTCTTTTTATGTATTACTATATTTACGTACTTTTTCTAACTTGTAGAGCATGCAAAAAAAGCTTTGTCGAAGTTTGGTTTAATTTTTATATAAAAAATATGAAAAAGAATCCCTTTTAACCAAAAACCAAAAAATTAGCTTCTCATAGGTGCCCATTCCGGATTTATATAGCTTTAACTATGGCTCCTTAATTACTATTGACTACACCAAAAAAAAACTGCACGATTTTTATATAACCAGAACTTCGTAAAAAATCGTCCGAGTATAATAACGGTAAACATTTTGCAAAGACTAAGGTACAAAATTTCGGAATTTTGTATTACAGCTGTCATCTTTTTAAAATTGAAGATGGCGACCCATTTTAAAAATATGGATATTTGATCCCTCTGTAGAAATTTTATATGCCACATCGTGATAAAACTAAATTAACAGTTATAATGCCACATTATTTCCAAGCAAAATGATAACACTTTTAAAATTCGGTACATAACTAAGATATAATTTTATAAAACCACACTCCCTTCGATTCTTTTAATATTAGAAATGAAAATTTCAAATAAAAAACTAAGCAATTAGATACATTTTAACGACTTTTCTACCTTTACAAAAATAAATTTTAAACGAAGATATCTCCTAAGCTACCAGTTCAGTGCCAGTAATTGGCATTTTTGTAAAGATAATTTCATAAAAATATATAAAGTGCAATTTATAAAATATAAAATAAATACAAAAAAAAATATATTAAGTGCAATATTTAAAAAATATCGACGTCATTGTATATGGCAAATAACAAAAACAATTTATTTATCACGAAAAGTATACCTAACTAATTAATTTTTATTAAAATGTTTTATTACCAATATCAAAAAAAATAAGGAGTGCTTGGGTGCAGGTGCATTCGTAGTGGGCTTTTCTAAAACGTTATCTGTTACATAATGTTTAGTCTAAAAATTCTTTAATTGTTTATATAATGAATAGAATAGAAACTTAATGATATTTTGTACTTACAATTCTACATAACCTAAATAAAGCAATATTTGAAAACCAACTTATATACCCTACCCATTTATATTGTAATATTTAAATGACCCGTATCTTGTTTACATTATTTTTTGCAAAACATTTTGTTACCTATCCTAAAAAAGTATTATATGAAATTTAAAAAACGTTAAAACAATGCTTGAATAATTATGTCGTACTACATGGCCGATTTACCACACTGTGGGGCGTGCAGACAACTATTCTAAGTTACTATCTATGAGTATTAAAGCCCTGTAAAGGATCGAATTAGTGCTTATTTTTACATTTTTAATGCGTGTTTATTAGTTTCAGGGCTAAAATTGTTTAACTGTTGTTTATAAATTTTAGTAGAATGCAAATTGCGTATATTTAGGGAGGTTTAATTAAATTGTTGTAAATATACTAATCCATACGTAATTTTATCTAAATGTATGATATTTTTTTATTTTTTACTGCACATTTTTTAGCCTCATAATATAATGTCAATTTAATTATTGATCGAAACTAATTTTTGTTAGCGTTGAAAACAGTTAAATGCTTAATTTTTTAAAAATTGGATTTATGTTTAATTAACATAATATAATGCAACCAGCAAATGCTACTTATATTTAAAATACTGATAATTTAAATTGAAGTGATTGAAAACTCTGAGCATGCATGTCGTTCGTTGATCATTCATTAGTATTCAAACGGATTTGATGCAAATTATTATTGTTATTTTAAATGGCCAATAAGGTAATTAACCAAAAAATGTTTGATGTTAATATTGGTTTGTTCAATTTTAATATTTATAGCTCTGTGTAAATGCCTTAATTTGATTTATCTAGTATATTTAAAACTACATATTTCCTTTTCAATTAAAAATCAGTGGAGACATACGTTACTTTCGGTTTCCAAACTGGACTTCAGTCATCATGCCAGTGTTGCCAGAGGCTTTAAAAAATTGTACCAAATCCAACTTAAAATTGTACCAGATTTTAATCGATTGTACAGATACTGCCAGATTCCTTGTTTATAGATATATATAAACAAGGCCAGATTAGCAAGAACACGAGGCTAGTTTGTTCGGTAGGAGAGAAAACTCTTTCAAAATAAACTGAAGAGCAAAAAAAAAGTAATATCATTATATTGGATTCTATAGATCCAACATACTTACCTACCGACTTTTGAAAAATTGTTTAATATTGTAAACATGTACCAGATCTGTACAATTGTACCAGCTCTGGCAACGCTGGAAAAAAAAGGAACATTTTTTGAATTCCTATATCTCAACTAAACGTATTGGTTTCGCCAGAAGCCAGACATTTCATATTCAGACGGGTCAAACTCGTACAGTAAATCTGTTAGTTTTTCTCAGAGTTACATCAGTCAGGTAATAAATTTTAATCTTTATTTTCATAATTAATTACTTTGATTTATTTTGTACAAAATTTAATTGAAAGGGTATTTTTTTATTGTTACGGAACCACGCCGTGCCATGCTGTGGTGACATAATTTTTTTCTCAGTTCTACACCGACTTTTGATTTTTCTTTTTCTTTCGACCTTTCTTGCTAGCTATTTTTGCCAGTGGCACTAATATAGATTTGCTTTTAAGTTGATTTTAAATAGCTTTAGATTACCTTTAAGCATAGGCTTCGGTATTCAAAAATCCGTGTGGGGGGTCAGTCTTTTTCCTCCAAAAAAAGGTATGTGGTGACACAAGGCTGTACAAGAACCATAATATAACATTGCCCTTCGATTTTTTTTGTTTTAATACGTATTTTATTAACTAATTTATTTAAAAAAATCCAGTTACTTGAAACTTGAAAAAAACATTTAATTAAAAACGCGTAAGCAACTATAATTAGAAATATGACCGCAGTATTTTTTATTTTCAACAAATTACTCGTTTTTAAAAATTTTCAACAAATATTTTGAACATACAAAGTGTGGTTTTGTTTTTAATTAGATTTACATATTGGTTTGGTTTTTTGAATTTGGTTTTTTAAGTAAAATAGTCGTTAAAATATATATTAAAATTTAAAAAAAATCAAATTAAAAGCATTTAGTCCAAAATGAGTGAAAATTTAATTTATTTTAAATCCGAATGAAAAATAATATATATGGTGTCTCATTTAAAATAACATAGCTTTGTGCCATAATCCAAGTTAGAAAAAAATATTTAAATATTTTTTTATCTATGTTCAATAATATTCGAAAACGGATCGATGTATTCTTGATCTATTTGCGCGGTTGATATGGTGAAAGAAGGCTTGTACGAGAAGCATAATATAATAACGTCCATTGAATTTCTTTTTGTTTGTTTTAATATGCATTTTAACATCTACTTTATTTGAAAAACCAAATTATTTGCAACTTAAAAAAACATTTAATTAAAAACACCAAACCCGTAAGTAACTATAATTAAAAACATGACTACAGTATTTTTTATGTTCAAAAAATTATTTGTTGTTTTTAAATGTTTTCTACATACACAGCAGTGTAGGTTTGTTTTTAATTAGAGTTACATATTGGTTTGTCTTTTTTTATTCAAGTTATTTGGTTTTTTAAATAAAATAGTCATTAAAATATACATTAAAATAAAAGAAATCACATTAAAAGAATTTAGTCCAAAATAAGTATATATTTTATGTTCAAAAAATTATTCCTTGTTTTTAAGTATTTTCTACAAATATTTTGAACATACAAAGTAGTGCAGTTTTGTTTTTAATTAGAGTTACATATTGGTTTGGTTTTTTTGAATTTAAGTTATTGGTTTTTTTAAATAAAATAGTCTCATATATTAAAATTTAAAAAATCAAATTAAAATCATTTACGGCCGGTTGCAGAAAGCTTAGAACAATCTTAAAAAGCAGAAATTAAAGTTTAGATTGTTTAACGGAATATCAAATTTGACAGCGAGTTCCTAGATTTCTATAAGCAGCTTGTCAAATCTGAAAACTCGATTAAATATTCTAAATAGCATAAGTTTTGTGCAACCGGCTAGCGGCTCTTAGTCCAAAATAAGTATCAAGTATATAGTACCAGTGAAAATGTAATTTATTTTAAAACCGAGTAAAATATAATATATAGGATGTCCCATTTAAAATAACATACTTTTGTGTCATAATTCAAGTTAGAAAAAATGTGCCGCCAGAGTCTATGTAAAAGTCAGTTTAAACATTTTTTCTCTATGTCCAATAATAATCGAAAACAGATTTATTTGCGCGGTTGAAGTTGTTTCAAAAATCGAGTAAGGGGATGGATGCATGCTCAGATTTTTGTTATCTCTTATTACAGTTTCGCCAGAACCCTGTATAACACATCGTCTACTCTAAATAATAAATTACCTACTGTCAACCTGCCGCGCCTAGGTTCTTTATTAAGAGAATAGCCTAGTTTGATTATGTGCGATTATACACTGCTTATTTTCGTTTGTAAAATCTATTATCTTATAAATTTTATAGAAATCTTAATTTCAATTTGATAGCGCAATAAATACAGGGTGTTTTTTATTTGATGGCTAAAAATGAAGGATGTAATTTCTGTCTCATTTTAGAACTAAAATTTCATATAAACAAGTGCCCTCAAGGCTTTCGTTTTCGTTTTTGAGATACAGGTTGTTAAAACTATTTAATTTTTTTGAAACACAACACTTATTATTTTTACTCCTTACTAATGCAATTTCGCATTTTTAGATTATTATTTTTGAATGCCTTTTAAAACTAGGTTTAGTTCAAGAAAAACTAAAAATATATGTTTCGAAAAATCCAGAAAAAATGTTTAGATGATTTTCTAGAAAGATATTGACACAAGAATTCTCTTAAAATCACATTTACTTGAAAATATATAATATATATAGAAAAAATATGTGTTATTCAAATTATTTTTTTTATATTTCGTGTTTATAAAGGCGCCGCCCACTGATCACAAAAATATTTTGTGTAAGTCCTTAAATCTCACATCATAAATTTACAAGGTGCGCAGACAATAGGCAAAGGCCAAAAGAAAAAAGTGTGAGGTCAAAATTTCTGGGATAACCGAATTAGAGAGCGTAAAAATAAGTTAAAAAGTCATTTAAAGTTTTTGTACCAGGTGTAGGTTTTTAGGTAATTTAATGGTAAAAGAGTTATATTCATTATTCATTTTTCATTAATTTTCTCAAAAATTGCTTCTGTTTACTTACTTACTAAAACACTTTAAAGATTTTTTAAACTGTTTTCGTCTTATTTTAATTTTTTTGTGTTAGTTTTATACCTGTAGGTCGAATCACTTGTTTTTACTTCTCTCGTAAAGTATTGTTTTGTTGATGTATTTGTGCCGGATAACTCAAATTCATACAATAAAATTGTAAAATCTATTATCTTATATGTTCTATAGAAATCAAAATTTCAATTTGATAGCATAATAAATACAGGGTGTTTTTTATTTCACGACTAAAGATTAAGGATGTAATTTTTGTCTCATTTTAGAAATAAAATGTCATATAAACATGTGCCCAAAAGGTTTTCTTTTTTCAGATACGGGGCCTTAGTATTTGTAATTCTCTAAATAAAAGTGAGCTATAAATTGTGCCTAGGGAAACGATTAAATTTAATATTTTTATAAAATCTAAAATAATGGATTGTCCTTGATTTTAAAAGAAGCAAGCAGAGTACTTATACTAGAAGATTTTTTTTGATATAAGATAAGAATACCAATAGTTTTTTTTATTTTTCATAAATTCGAATTTAGAATTTCTGAAATCTATTTTTTTTTGCGAGCATGTTTTTTTTTACTTTTTATGGTTAAACCGAAAAATTATGCCATTATCTTCATCAATACTAATATATGAAAGTCTTAGTTGACTGACTCATTGACTGACTCACTCTTCACGCTCCGGCTCAAACCGCTTGAGGTAAACGGCTGAATTTTGGCACACAGTTTGATTTTTAATGTGTAGAGGTTCGGTAAGAAGGGATTTTTCAAAACTCAAAGTCCAAGGGGGTGCAATCACCCCTTAAATATTACAATATTTTTTGTTTAAAAAACAGTCAGTTTTTTTGGAAAAAGCTTGAATAGGTGATTTTTAATTTATTTTACATATTTTAGGATTTTTTAGAAATTCATACAGGGTGTTCAAAGGGGTGAAACCACCACTTAAATAATACAATATTTTTTTATTTAAAAACATGTTAGTTTTTCGAAAAAAAAAACGCTTGAACACATGTTTTTTTACTTTATTTTTTTACATATTTGAGGATTCATACAATGTGTCCAAAGGGGTAAAACCATTCCTTAAATATTATAATATATTTTATTTAAAAAACCGTTAGTTATTCGGAGAACGCTTCAACAGAATATGCTTTATATTTTATTTTAAATTTTTTTATAAATTTATACAAATACATACATACATTGAAAAAATCGGGTCATTGATTAATTTTTGCGATCTCTCTCAAACCGTTTGCCGTATTAAGCTCGGCTTGTGCAAACAGCTTTTAGAGTGGTGAGCTTCGATAAGAACGGATTTTTCGAAACTCAATTTCCAAGGGGGTGAGGGTACCCCTTAAATATTACAATAATTTTATTTAAAAAACACTTAGTTTGTTATTTTAATACACAAATCTATCGAATCTAATCAAATTAATCAAATCAACCAAACCAACCAAAACTAAAAAATAATGTGGATCGAGCACGGCATGTTTGAGAGTCCAAATCCAAATTAAAACAAGTGCGTTACCCATTGCACCAAAAAGAGTTTTGAAAAACTATGATCGATTCATTCTCACTACTCCCACATGGCTGATTATACCACGTATCCCTTTAATTCCGTCAGACTATCCTTTTCAGTTTAAAAGTGTACAGTTTCCTTTAAAGCTTTGTTTCGCCATGACAATTAACAAAGCTCGAGGGCAATCCTTAAGTAGACTTGCGCTACGATTGTTTTTCCCATGGTCAACTCTATGTCGCATGCTCTAGAGTAAGTTCGCATAGTAGCTTGGCTATTTTACACCCAGAGAATGCAACGACAGACGTGGATTATAAAGAGGTACTCAAATGAGGCGATTTCAGTACCTCTTTACATCCCTTGCATTGTAGTCATATACGCTAGTTGAATAATAAGACAGGAAAATGTCAGACAACAAGTTTCTCCTCATAAGTTAAGCAGCTTGAATTTTTTAGTTCGGTAAAATTTGTAATTTTAAATATCGATAATTTAAAAAGATCAGATTTAAAATTTATAAGAAGGAAGAAATAAGGTTTTTTAAAAAAGTTTTTAGCATATCACCAAATGGATCGAAAAATTACCAAATGTGGTGAATTTTCACCAGACCTGGCAACATTGGATCGAATGGTACCGATATACAGTCATATGCATCAATACAAAGCACGTATTGTTTTAAAAATAGCGATACAAAACATCGAGTATCAGAGCCAAAAGTATCGATATTCTAGAATATCGTATCGTATCGTGCATCCCTTTTCGTTAGTATTCAAATGGATTTTATACAAATTATTATTTTTATTTTAAATGGCCGGTAACGTAATAATTGAAAACACTTTTTTGAGTTAATATTGGTTTGTTCAGTTTTAATATTTAAATAGCCCTATGGTAATGCGCTAATTTGATTTATCTAGAATCTGTAAAACTACATATTTCCTTTTCAATTAAATATCAGTTAAGACATACGTTACTTTCGGTTTCTAAACTGAACCTTCAGCAAACATGCGTTGAGCCTAAACTATATAAAAAGGAACATTTTTTTGAATTCCTTGTATCTCAACTAAACGTACTGGTTTTGAGAAGCGACCCATTTTATATTCAGATCTTTGTGCAAGTCCGCAGCCATTTTGACGTATAGTAAAACTCTTAGTTTTTCTCAGAATTACATGTCAGGTAATAAATTTTAATGTTTAGTTTCATAATTATTACTTTAATTAATTTACACAAAATTTAATTGAAAGTGTATATTTTTATTATTACCAGACCACGAAGTGCCATGCTGTGTTAACACCAATTTTTTTCTTTTCTTTTCAATTCTACACCAACTCTCGATTTTTCTTCTTCTTTCGAATGTTCTTGCTAGCTATTTTTGCACTAATGCAGATTTGCTTATTTTTTTTTGCTTTGTTGATTTTAAATACGTTTAGATTGCGTTTAAGCATAAGTGCGGTATTCAAAGATCCGCGTGGAGGCTCAATGTCTTTATCTTCCAAAAAACGGATATGATGAAACAAGGTTGCACGAGAAGCATAATAAAATAACGTCGTTTGATTTTGATTATTTTCTACTTTATTTAAAAAACCAAATTACTTGAAACTTAAGAAAAAAAAACATTTAATGAAAACACCAAACGCGTAAGTAACAACAATTAAAAACATGACTACAGTATTTTTTATATTCAAAAAATGATTCGCTGCTTTTAAATATTTTCCACAAATATTTTAAACATACAAAGTAGGGTAGTTTTGTTCTTAATTAGGGTTACATATTGGTTTGTTTTTTTAATTTAAGTTATTTGGTTTTTTATATAGAATAGCCATTAAAATATATATTAAAATAAAAAAAATCAAATTAAAAGCATTTAGTCCAAAAAAAATGAAAATAATTTATTTTAAAACCGACTAAAAATAATATATAGTGTGTCCCATTTAAAATAACATAGTTTTGTGTGATAATTTAAGTTAAATTAATGTATAAGTCCCCGTAAAAAATATATTTATCCATTTTTTCTCTATGTTCAATAATAATCGAAACGGACCGATGCGCGATGTAGCCGAGTCAGAATCCTGCAAGTATGTTAAAAAAGCGCCAACATATATACCCCTTTTTTTCCAACACAACGTCTACTCAACTAATAAATTAACTACTCTTAACTAAAAGGCTATAATCAGTACAATTTAATATTTTAATGACATATTTCTGTTGTTATGAACGAACGAAATAACACACAGGAACAAAAAGTAGAATGCATGGAGCATAATTCATACAGATGATTTATATATTAGGGAAATAAATAAATAATTTTTTTTGTGTTGAGTTTCAGTCTATCTAAATAGATTTATTCTAGGAGATGCATTTAAAATATCTATCTTTATATTAAGATGGATATCATTAGAAAACAACTTTTTTCTATAACATTTTTCATTAACCCGATTTTGGCACTAGGAAAAAAATGACATGAATATACCGAATGTCACCTGTTAAAATGTATTTTGCCGATTGGGCTAATATATTTCGGTTCCCTGGGAAACCCCGGCTCTAGTAGCGAGCTGCGGCGTTGCCGATATTAACTTTATTTTGGTAGAGCTCATAAAATTCAAATTTCTTGTGTTGTATTATTATCTGCATAATATTTTTAATATTAAATTGTAATTCTGGAATTCCCTTCGTAATTTCATCTCTACCATAGTGTAGATTAGTAAAGTAATTTTTGCCCTAGTGAAATACGGTCCAGTCAGAACTTCTGAAAACCTGTTCCGAAACCGTTGAGGGAGTGAAGTAGGAGACAGTTCCAGAGAAAATTAAAATGCATGCAGTTTTAGGCCGTCAACAAGGTCCTGGGTTCTCCACCTCGTTGCGACAGCCATTGGTAACTATGGTGAGGAATTTCTAATTTTTCTAATTATTTAAAATTTGATATAACTTTAGTTAAACGTTAATTGAGTAACTAACTATCGGAGTAATGTGATCGTTATTGGCCAATTAGGGTACATAATTATTAGTGACCGAAAATCGCAAATAATTTTAAATTTGCATTTTTTACTTGTTTTTTTTTTTGAATCTCCACTCGAGTTATTTTGAAAAACCCAATCATTTATAACAACAACATTTTAAATTTTTATATTAAATTTTCATACGTGAAGTTTAAATAATATTTTAAAATCTGTTTTTTTTTATCTTCAATGGAAATGAAAATTTTAATGTGATAGCATAATAAATACAGGGTGCTTTTTATTTGATGGCTATAGATGAAGGATGTAATTTTTATCTTATTGTAGAACTAAAATTTTATATTAATATGTGCCCCCACGGCTTTCGTTTTTGAGATTGGAGGGGTGTTAAAACATTTGGCCTTTTTAGATACACAAAACTTTTTATTTTTACTCCTTATTAGTGCAATTTTAAAATTATTATTTATATATATATATATATATATATATATATAAAATACCAAAATATATTTCTGAAATATATATATATATATATATATGATTTTTTATACAGATATATATATATAAATCATATATATATATGATTGTTTTGTCCTATATATATATGGCTCTAGGAGAGAAACACTTCGCTATTTTTTTGCTTTCAAAGCATTTAACTATTTAATTAAAAATGGCGAATCACATGTGTTGCACATAAACATTTTATTCTATGTAACGTGGCCCTAAGGGGGTTAAACAGCGGTGGGTAAAAAGCTATTTATCCCATAAAAATAGGAAATATTACTAGGCTAAAAGTCACTAAATGGGAAAAGTCATCGTATAAAAACAGATCTATGAGTAACTCTGAGGAAAGCCCGTGCTTAGGCAGTTCATTAAGAAAATAGCCTAGTTTGATTATGTGCGATTGTACATCCTGCTTGTTTTCGTTTGTAAAATCTATTATCTATATATATTTTATGGAAATCAAAATTTTAAGTTGATAGCCTAATAAATACAAGGTAATTTTTATTTGATGGCTAAAGATGTAAGCAAAGAGATTTTAAAACTAAAATTTCACATAAATAAGTGCCCTCAAGACTTTCGTTTTTGAGATACAGAACGTTATTTTTTCAGATACACAAAACCTAACAGTGATGGAAAAGCCTTTTAAAATCTCATTTAGTTCAAGAGTTTTCAAAACTAAAAATATGTGTTTCGAAAAATCCAGAAACAATTTTTAGATGATTTTTTTTAGAAAGATATTGACGAAAGAATTCTCTTAAAATCCGAATGTCAAAAAAATGACGATTTTGTTCAAATTATTTTTTTTATATTTCTTCTTTATAATACATAGACGCCGAAACCGCCCCTAAAAAAACAAAAATATTTTGTATAGAAGGATTTTTATAAATGGTGACCGGATTTCATGATAAAAAAATATGTTTTGACCTGTACAGAATAGTGGCCCTGGGGGAGAAACACTTCCCTATTTTTTCCTTTCAAAGCATTTGACTGTATATGTATTTAAAAAAAAAATGGCGAATCACATCTATGCACATAAAAACACTTTATCCTATGTAGGGTGGCCATAAAAACGGAAAATATAATCCGCAATAGGCTAAAAGAAAATTAATATCTTTGCCCTGTGTTTCAAAATCTGTAAACTTGATCTACCTAGAGGGTCTTTTAATTCAAACTGTAAATGCTCCAACTAAGAAAGGTTATATAGCCGGTAATTTGGAAAATAGCGCTATTAAATCAGCTTTGGGGTAAGAGATAGAGATTCGTTTGAGTTAAAATGTGTTTTTGATGTAAGTACTAACTTTCATTACATAAATGTAATGTCCAATACATAAATGTTCTTGCATTTTATATTGACTTTGTAAAATAACAAGAAATAATAAAGAATTGGCTAAAATTAAATATCATACATTCAACACACAACCATGAAATAATAAGTAAAAAATGATCTTGCGATAATCAGAACTGTATTGTGAGTTTAGCTGGTCTATAAATAAATTCGAATTTAGTTCAAATCGGAAAATACTTCACACTTCTCAGCATTTCTTTTATTAAAATACGTCTGTGTGTCAACACTGTCAACTATTTTTTAGAAATGGCTATTAACTCCTTGATTAACAGAAAATAAACAGCAATATCTAGTATATAGTAGAAAATGGATTTTTTTGTTTTATTTTATATGTTGCTCCGTGGTAAACAGAATATCAAGTCCAATAATGATGTAATAGTGGTAATAATAACAATTATAATTTATTATATGAAGTGATGTGTAAAGTTTGGCGCTTTGCTCTTCGTCTTTCAACTAGTTAATTTAGCTACAATTTAAACAGAAACACGTGTCTATTTTATAACATTGCTTTTTCCCAAAAAATATCCATTTGCTATTAATATATATATATATATATATATATTACATATACATACTTTTGTGTGTCATATGTCCCCTGTTCTAAACTAACAAAAACAACAATTTTTGGTTTTGACCTAAAAAATTAAAATAAAATATCTCGCTATTTACAAGAAGTTAGCAGACTAGAACCCACATATATATAATTACTGGTAATTCATTTACTTATTTTTTTAATAATAATTGTATTTTAAGCAGTCATTAATTAAAATATTTTAGAAAAGTGTACATCATTTTGTTTCTATGGGAAAAATAAACAAAATATGTTTTTGTTTCTGTTAATCCTGAAAAGACATATCCTGTCAAAATTCCCCTCGAAAAAAAGCATTTTCATTTTTGTCTTATATGGGACTCGTTCAAATTCATTATAAATATACAAGGTGCTCAGAAAAACGTGTATGTAAACCAAAAGAAAAGTGTGAAGTCAAAATTTTTGACATAACCGAATTAGAGAGTTTAAAAATAACTTAAAAACTACTTACCTAAAAACTGCCTCTATTGCTTACTAAAACACTTTTAAAGCGGTTTTTAATTTGTTTTTGTTTTATTCTCCATTTTTGTGTTAGTTTTGTACCCTGTATGTCGAATCACTTGTTTTTTAAAATGTATATGTTTCTGGAATAATACTAACAATAAAAATTTAATACAATTAAATATTATCTTGATATATATTTTTCTGTTTGATTAACAGGAATTTCCAATTTCTAGTATTTAAATTGTGAATATTATTTCGAAATTAAATTTTTTCTTATAAATAGTTAGGCAATTTGTTTAAAATTATTTTATGAATAAAACAAATATATTTTTAAAATGGCATATTAAACAGAAAATATTTTTATATGGTGGAACAAAATGGCGCGCAGTAAAAATGTTTGAAAATACAGCATACTAGATGACTACGTCCAGATATGGGTTGAGTTTACTTTGCTATTCTTTTAATAAGTTCATAACGAGGGATTTACAAGGTAAAGGAAATTTACCGATTTTTTTATGGATGCGATTACGCTGCTATGATACGACAAATTTGGATGAAATTTTCAGAGAATATTCAGATTGTTACCGGGGTGGTCCTGTAGCAAGCATATTGAAAAAATATTTTAAATAGCGGAATGATGCCATTTTAAGTGGTCGACTCGTTTTTTTGCCAATATTATATGCAATAAAAATCCATCTTGACCTAGTCTATCCTAATTATGATTTTTTAACATTATATCAGTATGCGTTCACAATTTTATCAGGAATAAAAAGTATTTATTTTACCTTTGTATAATTTTTATGGTATAACAAGACAAAGTTATGGTATTAGACATCAAATCACCTAGTACATTAATATATTTTTCTTCTTTACAGCCCGTTGCAAAAAGCTCAATTAAAGTTTAGAATGTTTAACGAAATGTCAAATTTGACAGCGAGTTCCTAGATTTTTCAGCTTGTCAAATCCGAAAGCTCAACTATATAAAAGCAATTAAGTTTTGTGTAACCGGCTGTTAGGTAGATAAGAATTTTTTATCGACTTTACAGAGCAAAATTTACCAGATGAAATAAAATGTTATTTTTCACTTTAAATACATTTTTGAAGTAGGTTATTTTTTTTAAAACATTTTTTTAACATATGTCTTTTTCATTCCACGTTCAATTAAAGGTTTTTTGTCGAAAAAAATGTTTAAATTCAGATAAATTATTGTGTTAATTCTAATTATTATTTTTTTTCTGTTTCATGTTATAAGAACTAACAGCCGAGGACTACATTAAAAAAAAAACTTTATTTTGAAAATTAAATATAGAATATGCCTCAAAGATAATTCTTAAAAAATGACAGAGTTCATTTCATTCGTAGTACTCGATATTCAGTAAAGTTAATATCTACTACTTCTGAACTGAGGCTTATTTATTATCTGAGTGTTAAAAACATCTTTTCGAAAATTTGATAGATTAGTTTTTGTCAAAGTTGTTTAAACAAATGCAAAAGAGAGTTCTAAAATTAACCAAGGTTGTAAACATGGTGAAATATTTGCGTCATTGATGATGAAATACTTTAAAAAGAATGGAACATTTTATGATGACTCGTTGTTTGCTAAAAGTGTTGATGAACACCTGCATTCTTTAAAAGTGTGTAATCATAAGAACTTGTATTGTTAATTTAAATGATTTCTGATATAACAATATATATATATATATATATATATATATATATATATATATACCTATATATATATATATATTACCTATATATATATATAGCTATATATATATATATATATACGCTATATATATATATATACCTATATATATATATATATATATATATTGCTATATATATATATATATATATATATATCACCTATATATATATATATATATATATATATATATATATACCTATATATATATATATATATATATTCGCTATATATCCGCACCCACTCAATTATATTCCTCCTATATATATATATATATATATATAACCTATATATATATATATATCGACCTATATATATATATATTCTATATATATATATATATATATATATATACATATATATATATATATATATCTAATATTTATTGTTGCGCGAATGAGAAAGTACCAAAGAATTTATTACTACAATCTTTTAACATTTTATGAGGTACTGAATAATGGTACTAAAATATAACCCATTCTCCTGTGATACTTCATTTTTTTTAAAAAAGATGGATAAATAGATCCTATCTCGGAAATCAAGCAGGTTTACAACAAAAAATATAAAGTCATTATGCAAACCGAGGGGAATTTGGACAGGCACTGATAGCATTTTATTTTTGTTTGACGAAGCTTTCGAAATATTCTCTAGTACTTTATCATGGGTCCTTAAAATTTAATTTAGTTAATAATACTAATATTATATGTATCTAGTCTTACATATAATAAAAACTAAAAATGTTTGTTTAAATCAGATGTTTCTATATAAAATTTTTATATATAAATAATTTCGTTTTTTGTTACTGAAGAGGACAGAAAATTAAAAGTTTCGAATTTAAAGGTTAAGAGAAGTTGATATTTGAAAAAATTGTTATAAAAAGGATATTGTTTAAATTTTAGCTCTTAAGGGTATGTATAGCAGAGCAAACTTTAGAATCATTCAGATAATAAATTATAATTGTTATTATTACCACTATTGTCATTATTGGAAAATTTTATTTCATCTAAAAATAAAATAAAATCAAAGTGAATATATCTGTATATATATATATGAAACTTCAACTTTCCCCACCCAATGTCAAAACAAAAGAATTTTAACATATTAAAACAAATATTTTGGACAATTTTGGACTGTAAATATCATAACTGTACTTACTACACATAGTCAATAATACAAATATTCCTCAAAATCTAGAAAATTTAAATCCTGAAACTAAGTTTTTCTTTGTCTTAAGTCCAAAAATTATTAAAATTTCTAAAAATGAAAAAAATTAAAATATCTCAAAAAAGCATAAAAACTATTGGAACACTATATAGCAAATTAAAAGACCAAGATCCAGTTTCAAACAAAACGATTTGTGTTCGTATCCCTTGTAATAACGGTGATAAAAAATATATTGGTCAAACTTCACAAAAAGTTACCAAATGAAATTTACAATGTCACAAATCAATTTTCTACAAACTAAAATATTACACTTAGAAAATAATATCAGGAAAAGAACATTTTTGGGCAGGAACCTTTGGCTATCTTTAAAATAGTCTCGTATTTCCATGATATGTTATCAATAAATTATAAATGGTAATAATGTAATAATAACAATTATAATTTATTATATGAATGATTCTAAAAAAACTCTTCTATTTTTATTACAATTTAAATAATCTTTTTATAACAATTTTTCAAATATCAAAACCTTTAAATTTATTCTTTCTGTCATACTTCAGTACAAAAAACAAATTATTTATTGCCATTTGACCTAAAAATCACTATATAAACTAAAATGATTTAAACAAGCATTTTTTGTTAATATAGATACATGATATTATTAGTATTATTAACTAAATTTAATTTTAAGGACCCATGATAAAGTAATTATTCGAAAGCTTTAATAAAAATAAAACGTTAACAAAGACATCTCTCCCTCACAATTCCCCTCGAAAAAGGTATTCATAAGGGATTCTTTTTGTCTTGTAATAAAGTGTTTAAACCGTGAAAAAATTGATTTCTGAGATGTTTCTATTAATATTCTACTAATAAACTACTTATTAAAGGTAATTCGCGCAAAAAAAGTGTGATATAGGGATAAAATACAATTTTTGTGCTACTATTTTGATCACCCTGTACAAGTTGAAATGTATATTTTCTTAAGCTATTTTAATATAAGAAACGCCTGCCGTCTTTGTTTCTTATAAGCAAAATTACATTTAAAAGAAAGCTGCCTAAGTTTTCTTGATATAAAATATATTTTTAAAATTATTAAACAGAAAATGTTTTTTTAATGTTTAAGGCATTTATTTTTAAAACCAATTAGCCACAATATGTTTTTATTTTTATTTTTTAATAAGTACTGAATTGCTTTAGTGATTAATTTTAAACTATCGTATAATTTAAATTTTTACCCTTTTACACGTTATTCATGATTTATTTTTAAAGACTTTTAAAAATAATTACTAAAGCAATTCATTTTTTGCCAATAAATGCAATAAAAATATATTCTCTATCCTGGATTTTAAAATGTATGGGTTCAAACATTAAAAATATTTTTTTTCCTTTATAATTTTTCAATTTTTAACTGAAACTATATATGTATTCGAATCAAAATTCTCTTCTTTGATCGACTGACAGCAGTAAAATACTTTAAATTTCAGTATGGCCAACTATATAAAATGAAACAAGTATCTATAGCTTCACCATTTTTTATCCGATTTTAAAAAGATGAAAATGAATTCCCATCCAAAATCTGAAATAAAAAGGGCCACCAAAATCAAAATTCTAATTTTGTGAGCGTCTACGTAAATCAGATAATTATTGTGTTAATTTAAGTTATTATATTGTTTCAGCATTTATTTACAGCCGAGGACTACATGAAATGAATTCTATCATTTTCGTGTTTAGTCTGTTTAGTCATTTAGTTATCTACGACCTCTCGTATTCTAGTATATTGATGTCGACCTTGACCAATCTATCCATCCATTGGGCAGCGTGTTGACTAGATAAATTTTCCTTGTCCCTTTTTAAACAAATGCAATAGTGCGTTCTTGTCGCACGTTTGGCATGGTGGTACAGAGCTCATTGGAAAATACTCCCACTTGGGCATACGTGGTTCGTTGATCATTACTGTTTAAACGGATTTCATGTAATTATTGTTAGTTTAAATGACTGATAACATAATAAATTAAAACATTTTTTAAGTTAATTATTGGTTTGTCCAGTTTTAATATTTATATAGCTTTGATTAATTGCGCTAATTTGATTTATCTGGTGTATTTAAAATTGCAGATTGCTTTTTCAATTAAATATCAGCTAAGACAATGTCGGTGAAATTAGCGACGGTTTTCAGTGACGAATTACGTTCGCAGGGCATCCGCACCCACACAATTATATTCCTCGACGTATAATTTTAAAAAGATTTTTCGAATAAACAAAAGTGTATTCTACATTTTTAATACAAATTATAGAAATGATTACACATTCTCCATTTAAGAGACAAATGAGAAAGTGCCAAAGAGTACTTCTGACTAATATTACGTTTATCAGTACTGAATAAAAGTATCACTACATCTTCAGTTATTTTTAAAAAGATGGATCTATAATCTTACCCAAAATCAGGAATAAAAAAAAATAAAGTCGTTATCCGCTTGGACGGCACTGATAGCAGTATTATTTGGTAAAGATACTCTCTAGTACCTCTTCAATTTTTTTTCAAAAAGATGAAAGTGTAATTCCATCGAAAACATGGAATAAAAAAATAAAGTATCTTTAACTGGCTTTTCAACTTTATATATTATTTCGCGTTTTTACCCCCTTGGATGGTACTGATAGCAGTAATATTTGGGGGAAGTACTCTTTAGTACATCCTTAGTCATTCGTAAAAAGACGAAAGTGTAATCCAAAATCTGGAATAAAAAAATAAAGTATCTCTGGATGGCTTTTTAACTTCATATATTATTTTGTATTTTTGACCCTCTTGGACGGCACTGACAGCAGTAACATCTGGTAGAAGTACTCTTTAGTACTTGTTCAATAATTTCCAAAAATATAAAAGTGTAATCCCATTTAAAATCTGGAATAAAAAAATAAAGTGTCTTTGAATGGTTTTTTAATTTTATATATTATTTCGCGTTTTTAATCCCTTGGACGCAGAGCCGGATTAAAAGTTTTAGGGGCCCCGGTCTATCTTTAAAATGGGGCCGTATTTCCATGATATGTTATCAATAAATTATAAATGGTAATAATGAAATTAAAGGAAAGACATATGAGTTTTAAAAAACTTTTTTATTAAAATAATCATAACTAAAAAAATTAAATTATTCTTTTCGTCATTTCTAATCTAACTAAAACTAAAAAACTCACTATAAAGCTAAAATGAATTCTTTTAATTGGTTAATATAGATAATGACAACAATCTAGGTTCGCCCATCGTTGACGATGTTTATATAAAACATACTAAATGACCTCTCTCCCTCACAATTTTTAATAGTTCATAAGTAGATTCTTAAAATAATATAATAAATGTTTCGAAAAACTTCCATCTTTGAACTATTAATTGTAAAAAAAACGCTTCGCGGAATACTGTGACCCGTGAAATTGTCTCAGTCAGCTGATCTACAGTGCGGAGTTGCCGTCTTTGATATATAATCAGTTTTAATCATGAGCCCGACGTGCATAAAAAAAGTATTTTTATTTAAAAAATGTTGTGCTTACTATGTATGGCTTTACAAAATATCAGTAAATAAAGATTGCAGCTTTCCCAGAGGTGCTATACTTTATTTTGCAACGTACTTCCTGCTACCCCCTATCGATGAAATGTAATCCCATCCAAAATCTAGAGTAAAGAAATAAAGTATCGTTGAATGGTACCCTTGTACAGCACTTGGTAAAAGTACTATTTAATCTCTTCAATTATTCCTAAAAAGATGAAAATGTATTTCCATCCAAAATCTGAAATGAAAAAATAAAGTATCTTTGAATGGCTCTCTTATATATTATTTCCCGATATACTGGCAGCAGTAATGTCTAGTAGAAGTACTCCTTGGCACCACCTTAGTTATTCCTAAAAAGATGAAACTGTAATCTATCCATCCTTTGGGAGATTTTTGTTTGTAAATTATTTCCGATTTTTTGGAACACCCTGAATACATTTTTAAAAAAATAAAATAAAATATACCTGTTCAAGCGTATTTTTGAAAAAGTAACCACGTTTTTTAAATAAGAATATATAATATTTTAGGGGCGGTTTCATTCCCTTGAAATTTGATTTTTGAAAAATACCTCCTTGTTAAAACTCCATATCCTACAATCAACCTGTATGTATGCCCTAATTCAGCTCTCTACGTCAAGCGGTTTGAGCAGAATACTAATTAATCAGTGGCCCCATTTTTTTAAACACCCTACCTAATATAAAATAAAATACACGAGTTTAAGCGCTTTTTTGAAAAACTAACCGTTTTAAAATTTGAGTTTTGAAAAAATCCCGTTTTATCGAACATCCTAGAATCAACCTGTATGCCAAAATTCAGCTTTTTACGTCAAGCGGTTTGACCAGAATCGTGATTAATCAGTGACCCGATTTTTTGAAACACATCTACAATACAAAAATTGTGTTGTATATTCCAAAAAAAAATCATATAAATGGTTGCAGTACAACTCTCACGAACTTACTGAAAAATTTGGCACGGCACTGAGAGCAGTAATATTTGGTAGATGTACTCTTACCTCCTCAGTGATTTCTAAAAAGTTAAAGGTGTAATCCTATAAAAAAAAATCTGGAAAAAAAATAAAATATCTTTGAATGGCTTTTTAACTTTATATATTATTTCGCGTTTTTACCCTCTTGGACGGCACCGAGAGGCAGTAATATTTAGTAGTAGTACTTTTTGGTGCCTCCCCAGTTATTCCCAAAGGGATGGAATTGTAATCCCACCCAAAATATGGAATAAAGAGATGAAGTATCTTTGAATGGCTTTTTTAATATTAATTTTTTATTTCTAGTTTTTAATCCCTTATGCGGTACTAACATCAGTAATATTAGACACAGGGATTTTTTAGTTTATTTTAGTTGAACCTTAATGTGTAACTGTGTAAAATATAAAATAAAAAAATTAAGTGTTTTTGAATGGCCTTTTTGCTTTATTTATTGTTCTTGGTATTCATCCTGTTATTCATTACTGACAACGTAATAGTTAGAAGTACTCAGTTCGTAATTTCTTATTTGTTTCTTAAATGGGAAATGTGTAATCCTTTCTATAATTTATATTAAAAATATAGAATACACTTTTAAAAACTCTTTTGAAAATTATAAGTGGAAGAATATAAATTATATTGGTGCGAATGCCCTGCCAACCTAATATGTCGCAGAAAACCCTTCTTTTTCAGGGAAATGCTATTACGTTCAGCGTTGCCAGAGCTGGTACCATTGTACAGATGTGGTACATTTTAATACGGTTTTTACAAAAGATCATTTTTAATATTTCTAGTACATTTTGTAGTTCTTTTTTTTGGAATAGTGAAGTGTGAACTAATTTAGTTCAGTACATAGTTATTTAGAAACACATATATACTGTCTTTTCACATTTTAACATTTTTATTGGACGCCATTTTGTTCCAATATATTGAATCCCTACCAACATTTTACCAGTCTCTAGCTATGCCACACTTGATTTTGGGCATAATTTACAATTAATTCAATAAGTAGTTTTTACTTTGACACACATCGCCATTTGGTTACGTCATGTTGAATTCGCACCAGTTTATCCTTATATCATATTTAATTTTTCTCCAAAATTTTCAGTCAATTGTGTCAAGTGTTATTTGGCCGCCATTTTGTTCCGCTATTTTTCAGTAGTAGTTTTTTCAGGCTGAATTTCTAAATATTTTTTTAAGCCGCCATTTTGTTCCGACAGTCTGTATTCGTATCAAAATTTTTTGATTTTTTCACATAATACCTTGATTTTTTTGCAAAATGGATAATAATTTTTTACCGTTTCATCAGGTCGCTATCTTGTTCAGACATACTGGATTTTTACCAAAATATTATTACCAGGTCATCCCCATGTGAGCCTTAACTTTTGACTGAAATTTGAAGTCAATATGATGAGTAGTTTTAAGGCTATGCCGCGAACTGACAGACAGGCAGACATACCGATAGACGGGCCGACGAATTTGATAAAATATATTTTGGTATCTAGGGATATATATGTAAACCTGAGAGGGTGATTTTTTCAAATTACAAAAATTTTATTTGGCCGCTATTTTGTTCCGCCATCTTGAATTAGAACCACACTTTTACTAGTTCATCTCTACACTACATTTAGTTATGGCACACAATTTGAAATCAGTTCATTAAGTAGGTTTTTCGGACGGAATTTTTAAGTATTTTATTAAGCCGCCATTTTGTTCAGCTATCTTGGATTGATACTAAAATTTTACCAGTTGATTCCTACATAATACTTGATTTTTGTGGAAAATTTGAGATAAATTGGATAAGCACATTATTAGTAATAATTTTTTAAATTTATCAAAATGTTACCAGGTCTTTCCAATACAACCCTTAATTTTTAGCCAACATTTGAAGTCAATCGGGCAAGTAGTTTTTTAGCTATGCCGCGAAAAGAGAGACCGACAGACACCACCAATCAAGAAAACATGTGGAACCCTGAAACGTAAAGATCTGAAAAAATCTCGGAGGGTGATTTTTTCACGATTACAATGCTTCCCTTTTATGAGGGAAGTAAAAAGGATATCTTTTATGAGTAATTGGTAAAAAATCTACCTGCATAGAAAAATAATGTTGTTTATAATAAACAGTTAGTTTAGACAGTACACATGATTTTTTTTTTCTGTACAATTGATTAAAATCTGGTACTATTTTAAGTTGGATTGGGTACAATTTTTTGAAAGCCTCTGGCCTCTGGCAACACTGCATACGCTACTTTCGGTGTCTAAACTTGGCAGTCAACAACATGCGTTGAACCTAAAAAAAAAAGAACATTTTTTTGAATTCCTTGTATCTCAACTTAACGTATTGGTTTTGCGAGAAGCCAGCCATTTTATATTCAGATCTTTGTGCAAGTTGGTACCCATTTTAACGGGTCAAACTCGTATAGTAAATCTGTTAGTTTTTCCCAGAGGTACATCAGTCAGGTAATACATTTCAATTTTGATTTTCATAATTAATTACTCTGATTCATTTATACAAAATTAATTTGAAAGTGTATTTTTTTATTATTACAAGACTACCGCCGTGTCATATTGGGTTGTAACCTTTTTTTTTTTCTTTTCTTTTCAGATCTACACCGACTTTCGAGTTTTCTTTTTCTTTCGACTTTTCTTGTTGGCTATTTTATCTCCTAGTTGCACTAATGCAGATTTGCTTATTTGTTTTACTCTAAGTTCTAAAGTTGAAATTAAATAGCTTTAGATTGCCCTTAGTCTGCCATTACTCTTAATTTAGGCTTGCCTAAATAGCAAATTGGAATTCTGGAATTCCCTTCGTAATTTCATTATTTCATATCTACTAAAGGGTAAATTAGTAAAGAAGTTTTTGCCCAAGTGAAATAAGATCCATCCAGAACTTCTGAAAACCTGTTCGGGAACCGCTGAGAGAGGGAATGAAGTAGGAGACACTTCCAGAACAAACTAGAATTCGTGCAGTCTTAGGCCGTGAAGAAGGTTGTGGGTTCTCCACCTCATTGCGCCAGCCATTGAAAACTATGGTGAGTGAGGAATTTCCAATTTTTCTTATTATTTAAAATTTGATATAACTTTAATTATACAGTAATTGAGTTATTGAGTAATTAAATATCGGAGTAACGTAATCATTATTGGCTAATTGGAAATCATAATTATTAGTGACCGAAAATCGCAAATATTTTTAAATTTGCATTCTTTATTCATTAATTTTTGTGAATTTCCACCCGAATTATTTTGATTAACTTGATTATTTATAATTACATAATTTTAAATTTTGTAATAAATTTTGATAGAAACGTGAATTTAAATAATTTTTTTCGGCAAGATTTTTCCCCAATTGAGGAACAGGATTGTTTGCAATAGTATTTACTTTTTATGTTCGGTATAAACAATAGTTACACCACCGAACATTAAATTACTATTAATAAACTATGGTTACACGTTGTAAGGCGTGTTTTCTGAAAGAACTTAAGTGTACAGGGTTTCTCGTTATAAATGCACAGCTCATTAATTTTCATATTTTTCTAAATATCAAAAAAAGTTAAATACAAGAGTTTCTTTAAATTATAGGATTTTTTTTAGTGCAGAATCACCATCAATTTTGATTTTTTAAATATAACACCCTCTATATTAAACGTTCGTCAAAGTGGCCTCTTCTTCCTGATTATAAAGGTATTAGGGTAGCTAGATTTATCTTTAAAAACACTCGACTCGGGAAATTTGAGAAAAACCCCGCCAAAAGAAGCAATGTATTCCCGTTGACTCCACGATGTAGAAGAACGTTTTTCGTCTCCCTCTCTCTGGCATGTTGCCTCTTATTTCAGGGTTTTTGTCTAATTTCTCGGGTGTCTTAAAAGATAAAAGTATCAAACATGGTATATTTATAATCAGCAAGAAGATGCGAGGTTGATGGACCTTTATAATATATAGGGTGTTAGATTTAAGAAATCAAAGGTGATATTCATTTCAAAAAAACTAAACACTCTGTATGTGTGCAAACTACATTAGAAAAAAAATCGTATAATTTGAACTTTTGCAGTTAAATTTTTGTGATAATATAAATACGAACGTTAATGAGGGGGTGCATTTATAACCAAAAACCCTGTACCGAGGTCCAATTAAATTATATGGGTAAATCGGCCAAGAAAAATCGCTGGAGATTTTTTTTTAAGTTCCAAAAATGCCCGCTAGGGTGCGCACCAGCAACTCAAATATCGAAATGGCGATTTTCTCGTGAATTTTCCTAATTAAAGTTTGTCGAAAATATAAGCATTGTTCAGGCAATTATGCAATTTTTTGCTATCTATAATTTTTTTTCTGTTTTCTATAATAAAGTGATAGATAAGGAAAGGTCAAACTTTTTATATCTGTTTTGGATGAACTGATTACATTGAACTTGGTGTTAGAAAAAAGCGCTTTTTTGCTCTTCTCCTTTAAGGAATCAAAGTTGATATTGATGAGCTATTAACTGACGTTTTTTTGTCATTCTTCAAATAATACGGATTTACTCAAAAAAAAATCTAAAGGTATGATATGACTTTTTTGTCATAATTTAATTGAAGGTTATAAAAGGTATAAAATAGTAAAATCCGCCCGAATCCGAACCGTCGGATTGAAAAACTAACCTCAACGATTTGTAGAAAAAAAGTGACAATGATAAAGTCAACATTAATTTCAACTAAGACTACAAAACTAATATTTATGGTTTTTCTATGATTTTAGACTTAGTTGAAATGACAGATAAAAATGATTTTCACTTCATCACTGTCACTTTTTTTCCTCTACAAATTGGTAAGGTTAGTTTTTCAATCCGATGTTTCGGATTCGGGCGACTATCATTAACTTTTTTAATTTAAATACAGACCTGGATTTTTTATTTCACTATTCGATACCTTTTATAACCCTAAATTAAATTATGACAAAAAAGCCATATCACACCATTTTTTAAAGAAAATTCGTATTATTTGAAGAATTACGAAGAAACGCCATCTAGTGACCACCAATATAATCATTACGGTACAGTTAATAGCTTTACGTGAAGAGCAAAAAAGGAGTTCTTTCTGACATCAAGTTTATTGTAATCGGTACATCATAAACAGAGATATAAACGTTTGAAAGAAAAAAGTTTGGCTTTCCCCCATCACTTTATTATTGAAAATTAAAAAAAATGATAAATAGCAAAAAGCTGCATAATTGCCTGAAGAATATACCGTCAAAGCGGGTGACTTGATAACGATTTTGATATATGCGTCACTGTAAGACACATTGAATAAAAACTTGATTTACAAAAAAATATGGAAAACTTGCATATGGGTTGGGAGAATATATTCTTTGAAAAAAAGCTTTCATATTTCACTTAGTTTTCGAAAAAAAAATATAAAACCGAAAATTTCAAGCCACCCGCAATTATACTGCAAGTAACTCATGCTAAAGGGTGTATTGAAATAAAATTCGGTTTTTTAAAAAATATATACATATAAATCCATTTTTTTTAGGTTTGTCTAATTTTTTTACAAAATGCTATAACAAAAATATTTTCTAAAATGTTTATAACTAAAACTGAAACTTCTTTGGTTATTTAAATCGGAAAACATTGTTAAACAAAATATCAGGTAACTATACCTATCTTAAAAACTAATCATATAACAATATATTTTTTAAACAAAAAATTTTAGTGCTCCCCTCCTTAATACTTCGGAATGCTCAATCTTCTTGATCACCTGATCTAAAGTGACATCGCTAATGTCTGGTTTAAGTGGAAAAACAAAGGCATCTTTGATTTTGTCAGAAGGCCTAAGAAATGAGCAATGTATAAATTCGTTGTCTACTTCCATTACTTTTGCCACATATCTTTGTTGCTTTTTCTTTAGTGTAGTAAACTGTACTAATATGAAGTCATCTTCTGCCAGGTTTTCTGTAGTGATCTGTGTCCTCTCGATTTTCTGTAAGTTATTTGAGTTAATATATCTCTTTTCTTTCACTGGATTAACAAAGCAGGGTAGCTCAATATCTTCAATTTCATCTGATCCTGTGTTTGACAATATATCTTCTTCCGACTCGATTATCCGTTCCCCTTCCGATTCTGAAGAGTTTGCATTTTGCTGATCTGTAACACTTTCTCCGGGCGCCACCACCAATTTTCTACGTTTGACACGTTTGGCTCTCGGTTCTTTAAATCGAGATTCCTTAAAAAGGGATTTTACTGATTCTGCAACCAACGATGGAATAATGTTCATACCGTCAGTCTCATTGTAGTCTGGGACTTTTACAAGTACCTTTTCTCGATTAAGAGGGTATAACCCTGTGGCCTCAAAGCCAGATTTTATATTTTTTGCCACTGAGAGGGCAATCGATTTTATGGTTCTGTTCAGAATTCGTGGAAAATGATCTTTTTGTAACACTCCTGGATTTGAGATTTTCCATTTTTTTAACTCTTGTCGCCAGGCAATCTTAATTGGTCTGAAGCAGGACACATCAAGAGGCTGTGTTAAATGAGTGCTGTTTACTGGTAAAAAAATGAATCTAATGTTTTCTTCTTTGCATTTTCTTATTACAGCCTCTGACAAATGACTTGCTAGGTTGTCCCCAATTATAGCTTTTGGGCCATCTAGACGTCTATAATAAGGAACAACGATCTTGAAAAACCAATCTTCAAACAAACCAGCCGGAGTTGCTTCGGTTGTAAATACAACCTTCAGGGCCACTTTGAGTCCATGTGGACCACAAATTTTCGGATTTGTAGACTACGTATTGGGGCAACATAAGTCCAGCCGCTGTTACAGAGAACATGACTGAGTGGGCAGATTTAGTAGAATCACACACTTTTTCTGCATGTTTCATAGTTCTTCGTATAATAACCTTAGGTCTTCCAGGGTCGTCGACAAAATTTGTCTCGTCATAGTTTATTAAGTTTTCTGGAGGTACGTCTTTGAGAGAAACTTCCAGTCTATCAAAATATTCACATAAAACATTTCTTGACACTCCGGCTCTCGATCTTTTTATATTTTCAGCTAAACGAACCTTTAATACATCTTTATGCCTTGTAAGAAAGTCGGCGCACCAATCTTTCCCAGGCATGTTATTGGAAAATTTGTCTCGTCATAGTTTATTAAGTTTTCTGGAGGTACGTCTTTGAGAGAAACTTCCAGTCTATCAAAATATTCACATAAAACATTTCTTGACACTCCGGCTCTCGATCTTTTTATATTTTCAGCTAAACGAACCTTTAATACATCTTTATGCCTTGTAAGAAAGTCGGCGCACCAATCTTTCCCAGGCATGTTATTGGAAAATTTGCTCACCGGTTTACCAGCTCGATCTAAGTAATTTTTAACTAACAATTTTATATCTTCTTTCTCATACGGATAACCCCAGTCTGTCGCTGTAACGATAGCTTCTACAATGGCTTTTTCTTTTGTAGAGTTTAAAACAGGTTGTCCCCCAAACTTTTTCGGGTGTTTATTCTTTGTCTTCCTCCATATAGTCACCAAAGAAATATTATAGGTTTCGGAAGCCTCGGAATATGACATCCCATGTCTAACTGCGGCTAGAGCACTTTCTAGCTGGTCATTTGTATAGTTCGCATAACGCCGCCCGCCAATTTTCTTTTTATATTTCTGTGGCATGATTTTTCAAGTCACCCTAAAAATGTATCCGAAGGTTAAAAAATATATAAAAAAAATGAAAACCTTAATATTTTAGCAAAACTATGATAAAATCTTCAAAGAAACTATTTTTTTCATCTAATATTAAAAATGCATACCTTAGACTAGGTTCCAACTATGGCCCTCAAGTGAAAGTTCTAGCTATTCACAACTTTAACAATTTTTAACGAACAATTTGGCTTGTTCCTACGGCGCACTAGTTTGGAATGGTGCGACGAGTTTTAGCCTGAAAGTAAACATGAACCAAGGTCGAACGCGCGGCAGTGCCTAAACAGCGTGCTCCGGTTCTTTTGCGTATTAACTTAATTAAATGTCTAACCGTGCAGATTTTTTCCACTTCACCCTCCAAATTCAAGTCACACACTTTGACGGTACAATGCTTAAATTTTCGACAAACCTTAATTAGAAAAATTCAAGAGAAATCGGCAATACCATTTTTGAGTTCATGTTACGCCCCCTAGGGGCCATTTTTCGAACTTGGAAATAATTTCCAGCGATTTTTCTTGGACGATTTACTCATAAATATTTTTCCACATAATTGTGTGATCAACGGTTACCGAGTTATCGCCGGAGACCATTTTTAATTGGACACTCGGTACATTCGAATTATCGAGGACAGAACAAATAAATACACTGACGAAAAACCTCGCCTGTAAACTCATGCCAGCGCCGCCAAAAACGATGTCGTGCCTAGGCCCTTTATTAAGAAGGTAGGCTAATTTGATTATGTGCGATTCTTATTTTCGTTTGTGAAATGTATTATCTTATATTTTATGAAAATCAAAATTTCAATTTCATAGCGTAATAAATACAGGGGTTTTTTATTTGATGGCTAACGACGAAGGATGTAATTTTTCGTCTCAATTTAGAACTAAAAGTTTATATAAACATGTGTCCGCCAAACTTTCGTTCTTGAGATACAAGGTGTTAAAACTTTTTTATTTCTTAGATATTTTGCACCGTGTAGAACTTATTTAACAAAATATACCATTATGCATGGTCTTGGCATATAGAACATGGGTAAAAATGGTAAAATTGTAATTTTAATGCGTTATAATATTGAAATTAGGTAGGCATGAATGGACATTTTGCTAAATAGTTTCTAACTATACAAAATATCGAAAAAATCTAAGGGACCAAAAAATTTCAGAACAAGAAAAGGAATTTAAGGAATGGAAGGGTAAAAGGTCTCGCGATCTAGGAAAAAGTAACACCCTGTAGATTTTTTTAAAAATATAATACAGTCATTTTGTAGACATGGCTCACAAAATACTGTGTGTCAAATTTAAAAGATTTATCTAGGAATACACGACGTTCATAAAAAAACTATGTACAAAATAACAAACACCCTTTAGTCTTAAGTTAAAATATGAGACACAAAAATTACATCCTTCATTTTTGGCCATCAAATAAAAACACCCTGTATAAACAAGGAATATACATTTAATGAAAAAACTTACAAAGCCAGGCAAATTAGTAAAATGCAAGAGCCTTTAGTCGAGTAGCAAGCTTTAATTAAAACCAAATTTAGTGAGTGGACATGGCAATGTGTCTCAACTTATAGGTAGATTAATCTGCCTAGGATAGTTTTAAACAAGGTAACAGCAAAAATAATTTTTTACAAAAAAATACATAAATTGTGCTTTATCTTCCTTTTTTTAAGGTTGAAAATTTAAATTCAATATTAAACGTGTATGAAAAGTTAAGTGTAAATCACAAACATTATCGAAAAATTGACTAAAAAATTACAGAACAGAATATTATATTTTTTTAAAAATGTATTACAGCCATTTTGTAAACTTCGGTCACACAATATTGTGTGTCAAATTTAAAAGATTTATCTAGGAATGTACCGGTTCAAAAAAAACTATGTACAAAATAAAAACACTGTAGTAGTAGTAGTCTTAATGTTCAAGAATGAGACACAAAAATTACATCTTCCATTTTTGCTATCAAATAAAAACACCCTGTATAAACAATAAATATACATTTAATGATAAATAGTTTAAAAAATTGTGTTTTTGATTGAATGCCTACGATAGTTTTAGACACATATGAACAGCAAAAATACAGATATATCTGCCTTTTTTTAAGGTTGAAAATTTTAAATTTAATATTAAACGTGTGTGAAAAGTTGATTTGAGTTGTATTTATTTTGTATGAATTAGACTTTTATGTAGAATTTCAACTTGTTTCTTGTGTTATTTAACACATTTGGGAAATTTAAATATGTGTATCAATAAAAAAAATCAAAATGGACTAACTAACCCATGTCTCAGGTGAAAAATAATTCCTGCTCTTGTAAAATTAATTATTAATCTAATATATAAACAAACAAAATAATAGTTTTTTGATTGAATGTTATTTTTCAAATATTTAATTTATTTAATATTAGTTTAGTACACGTGTCACTACCTTACAAGCGAGCCATTTTATAGTCCGATCGTTGTGTAAGTCGGTAGCCATTTTGACGAGTTGAACTCGTATAGTAAACCGGTTAGTTTTTCCCAGAGTTATATCAGCCAGGTAATAAATGTGAATCTTTATTTTCATAATTAATTACAGTGATTCATTTATACAAAATTTAATTAAAAATATATTTGTTTATAATTACGAAACCACGCCATGCCATGCTGTGTTGATACCTATGTTTTTCTTTTCTTTTCAGCTCTACACCGACTTTCGACTTTTCTTGCTGGCTACTTCTCTGATAGTTGAACTAATGTACATTTCCTTTTTTTTACTCATAAGCACTAAAGTTGAATTTAAATAGCTTTAGATTGCCTTAAGTCTGTCATTACTCTTAATTTAGGCTTGCCTAAATAGCAAATTAGAATTCTGGAATTCCCTTCGTAATTTCATATCTACCAGAGGGTACATTAGTAAAGCAGTTTGTGCCCAAGTCAAATAAGATCCACCCAGAACTTCTGAAAACCTGTTCAGGAGCCGTTGAGGGAGTGAATGAAGTAGGAGAGATTTCCAGAACAGACTATAATTCGTGCAGTCTTAGGCCGTGAACAAGGTAGTGGGTTCTCCACTTCGTTGCGCCAGCCATTAATAAATATGGTAAGTGAGGAATTTCCAATGTTTCTTATTATTTAAAATTTGATATAATTTTAATAGAGATGCGGTAATTGAGTAACTAAATATCGGAGTAGTGTTTATTATTGGCCAATTAAGGTTCTTAATTATTAATGACCGAATATCGCAAATAATTTTAAATTAGCACTCTACTCATTAATTTTTTTGAATTTTCACCTGACTTATTTTAAACAAACAACTTTTATATATTTATAATTTATAATTACAAAATTTTAAATTTTTGTAATAAGATTTTTACCTAATTCAGGAGCAGAATTGTCCCCAAGGTAAGACTCAAAACACGGCAGCACAACCATTACTTTTTATGTCGGGTATGACATTAGTTCCGTCTTGTGAGGCGTGTCTTCTGGAAGGACTTTAGTGTACAGGGTTTCTGGTTATAAATGCACCTCTTCATTAACTTTCGTATTTTTCTAGATGTTAAAAAAGTTAAATACAAAAGTTTCTTAAATTATAGGAACTTAATTTTTGTCATATTTCTCGAATGTCTTTAAGTAGTAGAGTATTAAAACTGGTATATTTATAATCAGCAAGAGGAGACTCATTTGATAGACCTATAATATACAGGGTGTTACATTTAGGAAATCAAAGTTGATATTGATTTCAGAAAAATGAAACACTCTATATATCTGCAAACTACATTAGAAAAAAAATCGTACAATTTGAACAGATTTTTGTATTTAACTTTTTTTGATAAAAAAAAATACAAACGTTAAAGAGGTGATTTTATAACCAAAAACCCTGTACCGGGGGTCCAATTAAGAATGATCTCTGGCCATAAGTCGGTAACCGTTTATCACACAATTATTGAGAAGAAATATTTGTGGGTAAATCGGCCAAGAAAAATCGCTGGATGTTTTTTTCAAGTTCGAAAATGGCCGCTAGGCGGTGCAACAGCCACTCAAAAATGGAAATGCCGATTTTCTCGTGAATTTTCCCAATTAAGGTTTGTCGAAAATATAATATAATATAGTATTCTTCAGGCAATTATGCAACTTTTTGCTATTTATTATTTTTTTTCGGTTTTCAGTAATAAAGTAACAGGGAAAGGTCAAACATTTTTATTTGAAACGTTCTCTGTCTTGGATGAACCGATTACATTGAACTTGGTGTAAAAAAAGGTGTTTTTTTTGCTCTTCACCTAGAGCTATTAACTGTACCGTAACGATTCTATTAGTGGTCACTAGATGGCGTTTTTTCGTAATTCTTCAAATAATACAGATTTTCTCAAAAAAATCAAATGATATGACTTTTTGATATAATTTAAAATTCCAGGTCCATATTTAAGTTAAAAAAGTTGTTAATGGTCGCCCGAATCCGAAACGTCGGATTGAAAAACTAACCTTACCAATTTGTAGAGGGGAAAAAGTGACAATGATAAAGTGAAAATTATTTTCATCTGCCATTTCAACTAAGCCTACAATTCTAGAAAAACTAAAAGAAAAAACAAAAAATAACTTTTATGGTTTTTCCATCATTTTTGGTTGTTAGTTGAAATGAAAGATGAAAATAATTTTCACTTCATCATTGCCACTTTTTCTCTTCTACAAATGGGTGAGGTGAGTTTTTCAATCCAACGTTTCGGATTCGGGGGGCCATCATCAACTTTTTTAATTTAAATACGGACCGGAAAAAATTATGTTCATTGTAATAAATAATACCTTGCAGATTTTATTAAAAATGCATTACAGTCATTTTGTCGACATTGTTCACACAATACTGTGTACGAGGTTCATGGAAAAACAATGTAAAAAATAATATTTTAACACCCTGTAGTTTTAAGTCCAAAAAATTTCATTTTTAGCCATCAAATAAAAACACCCTGTATAAACAATAAATCTACATTAGTGTAAGACATTGTGGATCTCAAGATATAGGTAGACTAATCTGCCTAGGATAGTTTTAGACACACATAAACCGCAAAAATATTTTTTTAAGCAAAAAATACACAATTGTATAATAAATACATAACTTTTCCTTTATTTTTGAAGCTGAAAATTGTGAATTCAATATTAAACGTGTAGAAAAAGCTATCGTAAATAACAATTCAACTATTTTGTTATTTAAAAATATTTTCTGTAACGTCGTATAAGACTATCCTGGTCGATTAGTCGAAATATTGTAATCGTTTCTCAGATTTTTATGTCTATAGATGCCGAAAAACAGATTTTTATGTCTATAGATGCCGAAAAACAGGTTTTTTCGACTCTGTTGGTGTGTCTATCTGTTCTTGGTATAGCTAAAAACAATTACCTGACTGACCTCAAATTTACGTCAAAAATTAAGAATCATATGAGGATGACCTGGTAATATTTTGGTAATAATTCAAATGTTAAAAAAATTATTACCAAAAAACTATTTATCCAATTTACCTAAATTGTTGCACAAAAATAAATATTATGTAGGAATCAACTGATAAAACTTTGGTAGGAATCTAAGATAGCTTGATGATGACTTAATAAATTATTTTCAAATTTTATGCAAGAATTAATTGTGGCGTAGATAAATTGGGTTAGGAATTCAAGATTTCATATTTTAGATATTTTCACCGTTTAGCTAATGTGTGTTCTTGGCATATGGAACAGGGGTAAAAATGGTAAAATTGCAATGTTAATGCCTTGTAATCTTGAAATTAGGTAGGCAGAATAGACATTTTACTAAATAATTTCTAATTATACAAAATCCAAGAGATCAAATAATTATAAAACAGAATAAGGAATTGAATGGTAAAAGGGCTAGCGATCTAGGAAAAAATAATACCTTAAAGATTTTTTTAAAAATGTATTTTTTATGGACATTGTTCACGCAATACTGTGTGTGTACGAGGTTAATGGAAAAACTATGTAAAAAATAATATTTTAACACCCTGTAGTTTTAAGAAATGAGGCACAAAAAAATTTCCTTTTTAACCATAAAATAAAAACACCCTGTATAAACAATAAATATACATTTAGTGAAAAATAGTTTAAGAAATTGTGTATCTCAACTGTATGTTTTGTCTGAAATTGTGACTAATCTGCCTAGGATACTTTTAGACACACATAAACAGCAAAAATATTTTTTAAGCAAAAAATACACAATTGTATAATAAATACATAACTGAAAATTATAAATTTAATATTAAACGTGTTGAAGCTGAAAATTGTGAATTCAATCAATAAAAAAATTAAACATGTTAGTAACTTATGTGTAGGTGAAAAAAAAAGCTATCTAACAATAACAAAATTCAATTTTTTTTGTTATTTTTCAAATAAATATTTTCTGTAATGGTCGTATAAGACTATCCTGGTCGATTAGTCGAAATATTGTATCTCGAGATCGAAACGACCCATTTTACATTCAGATCTTTGTGCAAGTCGGTGGTCATTTTTTATGTAAATCTGTTAATTTTTAGATGCCGGGTAATAAAAACTTTATTTTCATTTTTACTTTGATTCATTTATACAAAATTTAATTAAAAGTGTATTCTTTTATAATAGACGCCGTGCCATGAAAACAGGTTTTTTCGACTTTTCCTGTTGGTGTGTCTATCTGTTCTTGGTTACACTAATGCAGATTTGCTCTTTTTTTGCTCATAATCAATGAATTTAAATAGCTTCAGATTGCCTTAAGTCTGCCATTACTCTTAATTTAGGCTTGCCTAAATAGCAAATTGGAATTTGGAATTGAATTTCATATACCATAGGGTAGATTAGTAAAGCACCTGCCAAAGTCAAATAAGATCCACCCAGAACTTTCGGGAGCCGTTGAGGGAGCGAATTAGGAAATGTTAAAAAAATTATAGACGGTGAACGCCACCCATTAAAACTATGGTAAGTGAGAAATTTCCAATTTTTCTTATTATTTAAAATTTGATATAATTTTAATTGAGTAACTAAATATCGGAGTAGTGTAATTATTATTGGCTAATTAATGTACTTGATTATTTATGAAATCGCAAATAATTTTAAATTTGCACTCTACTCATTAATTTTTTGAATTTTTGACTTATTTTAAACAAATTTTAAAATTTTGTAATACATTTTGATTGAATTTTTTTTTGACAAAATTTTTAACACGGTAGCACAATCATTACTTCTTATGTTGGGTATAACATTAGTTCAGTGTTGAGGCGTATCCTCTGAAAGGACTTTAGTGTACAGGGTTTCTGGTTATAAATGCACCTCCTCATTAAGTTTCGTATTTTTCTAATATCGAAAAAGTTATATACAAACGATTCTTTTAATTATAGGAACTTAATTTTTGCCAAATTTCTCGGGTGTCTTTACAGATTAAAGTATTAAACATGGTATATTTATAATCAGCAAGAGGAGACTCATTTGATGGACTTATAATATACGGGGTGTTACATTTAAGAAATCAAAGTTGATATTGATTTCAGAAAAACTAAACACCCTGTATATCTGCAAACTAATGCAAAAATACGAACGATAAAGAGGGGTTGAGTTAATAACAAAAAAAAAATTAAGGTTTGTCAAAAATATAAACATTGTATTCTTCAAGCAATTATGCAACTTTTTGCTATTTATAATTTTTTTCTGTTTCTAATTAATAGGGTAACGTCAAACTTTTTATCTCCGTTTTGGATGAACTGATTATATTGAACTTGGTATCAGAAAAAAGCGCATTAACCCATGTTAGTAACTTATGTGTCAGGTGAAAAATAATTAGCTCTTGTAAAAATAGTTATTGATCTAACATATAAAAAAAATACTAATTTTTTGATTGAATGTTATTTTTCAAATATTTAATTTACTTATTATTAGTTAAATAGATTTTGGCAACACTGGCGTTTCTTTCGATTTTCAAACTGCGTCGTTAGTCAACATGCGTTGAGTCTAAACTATGTTAAAAAAAAGGAACATTTTTCTGAATTCCGTGTATCTCAACTAAACGTACTGGTTCCGCGAGAAACGAACCATTTTACATTCAGATCTTTGTGCAACTCGGTAGTCATATTGACGGGTCACACTCCTATAGTAAATCTGTTAATTATTCCCAGAGTTACATGAGTCTCACTCAGGTAATAAATTTTAATCTTTATTTTCATAATTAATTACTTTGATTCATTTATACAAAATTTAATTGAAAGTGTATTCTTTTATAATTAGGTCACGCCGTGCCATGATGTGTTGATACCTATTTTTTTTTCTTTTCAGCTCTACGCAGAATTTCAACTTTTCCTTTTCTTTCGATCTTTCTTTGTAGTTTATTTCTTGCTAGCTATTTCTCTGCTAGTTACACTAATGCAGATTTGCTCTTTTTTTGCTCATAATTACATGAATTTAAATAGCTTCAGATTGCCTTAAGTCTGCTATTACTCTTAATTTAGGCTTGCCTAAATAGCAAATTGGAATTCTGGAATTCCCTTTCTAATTTCATATCTACCATAGGGTAGATTAGTAAAGCACTTTCTGCCAAAGTCAAATAAGATCCACCCAGAACTTCTAAAAACCTGTTCGGGAGCCGTTGAGGGAGCGAATGAAGTAGGAGAGAAGTTCCAGAACAAAATAGAATTCGTGCAGTCTTAGACGGTGAACGCCAGCCATTAATAACTATGGTAAGTGAGAAATTTCCTATTTTTCTTATTATTTAAAATTTGTTATAATTTTAATTGAGTAACTAAATATCGGAGTAGTGTAATTATTATTGGCTAATTAATGTACTTGATTATTTATGAAATCGCAAATAATTTTAAATTTGCACTCTAGTCATTAATTTTTTTTTAATTTTCACCTGACTTATTTTAAACAACTTGATCATTTATAATTACAAAATTTTAAAATTTTGTAATACATTTTGATACGTGAAGTTTAAATTATTTTTTCGACAAAATTTTTAACACGGTAGCACAATCATTACTTCTTATGTTGGGTATGACATTAGTTCAGTGTTGAGGCGTATCCTCTGAAAGGACTTTAGTGTACAGGGTTTCTGGTTATAAATGCACCTCCTCATTAAGTTCGTATTTTTCTAGATATCGAAAAAGTTATATACAAAAGATTCTTTTAATTATAGGAACTTAATTTTTGTCAAATTTCTCGGGTGTCTTTAAAGATTAAAGTATTAAACATGGTATATTTATAATCAGCAAGAGGAAACTCATTTGATGGACTTATAATATACGGGGTGTTACATTTAAGAAATCAAAGTTGATATTGATTTCAGAAAAACTGAACACCCTGTATATCTGCAAACTAATAGAAAAATACGAACGATAAAGAGGGGTTGAATTAATAACAAAAAAAAATTAAGGTTTGTCAAAAATATAAACATTGTATTCTTCAAGCAATTATGCAACTTTTTGCTATTTATAATTTTTTTCTGTTTCTAATTAATAGGTTAACGTCAAACTTTTTATCTCCGTTTTGGATGAACTGATTACATTGAACTTGGTATCAGAAAAAGCGCATTAACCCATGTTATGTGTCAGGTGAAAAATAATTCCAGCTCTTGTAAAAATAATTATTGATCTAACATATAAACAAAATACTAATTTTTTGATTGAATTTTATTTTGCAAATATTTAATATAGTTATTATTAGTTAAATGGATTTGGGCAACACTGACGTTTCTTTCAGTTTTCAAACTGCGTCGTTAGTCAACATGCGTTGAGTCTAAACTATGTTAAAAAAAAAGGAACTTTTTTCTGAATTCCGTGTATCTCAACGTACTAGTTCCGCGAGAAACGACCCATTTTACATTCAGATCTTTGTGCAAGTCGGTAGTCATTTTGACGGGTCACACTCCTATAGTAAATCTGTTAATTTTTGCCAGAGTTACATGAGTCTCACTCAGGTAATAAATTTTAATCTTTATTTTCATAATATTTGATTCATTTATACAAAATTTAATTGAAAGTGTATTGTTTTATAATTAGATCACGCCATGCCATGATGTGTTGATACCTATTTTTTTTTCTTTTCAGCTCTTCGCAGACTTTCGACTTTTCCTTTTCTTTCGATCTTTCTTGCTAGTTTATTTCTTGCTAGCTATTTCTCTGCTAGTTACACTAATGCAGATTTGCTCTTTTTTTGCTCATAATTACATGAATTTAAATAGCTTCAGATTGCCTTAAGTCTGCCATTATTCTTAATTTAGGCTTGCCTAAATAGCAAATTGGAATTCTAGAATTCCCTTTCTAATTTCCTATCTACCATAGGGTAGATTAGTAAAGCACTTTCTGCCAAAGTCAAGTAAGATCCACCCAGAACTTCTGAAAACCTGTTCGGGAGCCGTTGAGGGAGCGAATGAAGTAGGAGAGAAGTTCCAGAACAAACTAGAATTCGTGCAGTCTTAGACGGTGGACGCCAGCCATTAATAACTATGGTAAGTGAGAAATTTCTAATTTTTCTTATTATTTAAAATTTGATATAATTTTAATTGAGTAACTAAATATCGGAGTAGTGTAATTATTATTGGCCAATTAATGTACTTGATTATTTATGAAATCGCAAATAATTTTAAATTTGCACTCTAGTCATTAATTTTTTTTAAATTTTCACCTGACTTATTTTAAACAACTTGATCATTTATAATTACAAAATTTTAAAATTTTGTAATACATTTTGATACGTGAATTTTTTTTTCGACAAAATTTTTAACACGGTAGCACAATCATTACTTCTTATGTTGGGTATGACATTAGTTCAGTGTTGAGGCGTATCCTCTGAAAGGACTTTAGTGTACAGGGTTTCTGGTTATAAATGCACCTCCTCATTAAGTTTCGTATTTTTCTAGATATCGAAAAAGTTATATACAAAAGATTCTTTTAATTATAGGAACTTAATTTTTGTCAAATTTCTCAGGTGTCTTTAAAGATTAAAGTATTAAACATGGTATATTTATAATCAGCAAGAGGAAACTCATTTGATGGACTTATAATATACGGGGTGTTACATTTAAGAAATCAAAGTTGATATTGATTTCAGAAAAACTGAACACCCTGTATATCTGCAAACTAATAGAAAAATACGAACGATAAAGAGGGGTTGAATTAATAACAAAAAAAATTAAGGTTTGTCAAAAATATAAACATTGTATTCTTCAAGCAATTATGCAACTTTTTGCTATTTATAATTTTTTTCTGTTTCTAATTAATAGGTTAACGTCAAACTTTTTATCTCCGTTTTGGATGAACTGATTACATTGAACTTGGTATCAGAAAAAGCGCATTAACCCATGTTATGTGTCAGGTGAAAAATAATTCCAGCTCTTGTAAAAATAATTATTGATCTAACATATAAACAAAATACTAATTTTTTGATTGAATTTTATTTTGCAAATATTTAATATAGTTATTATTAGTTAAATGGATTTGGGCAACACTGACGTTTCTTTCAGTTTTCAAACTGCGTCGTTAGTCAACATGCGTTGAGTCTAAACTATGTTAAAAAAAAGGAACTTTTTTCTGAATTCCGTGTATCTCAACTAAACGTACTAGTTCCGCGAGAAACGACCCATTTTACATTCAGATCTTTGTGCAAGTCGGTAGTCCTTTTGACGGGTCACACTCCTATAGTAAATCTGTTAATTTTTGCCAGAGTTACATGAGTCTCACTCAGGTAATAAATTTTAATCTTTATTTTCATAATTAATTACTTTGATTCATTTATACAAAATTTAATTGAAAGTGTATTGTTTTATAATTAGATCACGCCGTGCCATGATGTGTTGATACCTATTTTTTTTTCTTTTCAGCTCTTCGCAGACTTTCGACTTTTCCTTTTCTTTCGATCTTTCTTGCTAGCTGTTTCTCTGCTAGTTACACTAATGCAGATTTGCTCTTTTTTTGCTCATAATCACATGAATTTAAATAGCTTCAGATTGCCTTAAGTCTGCCATTATTCTTAATTTAGGCTTGCCTAAATAGCAAATTGGAATTCTAGAATTCCCTTTCTAATTTCCTATCTACCATAGGGTAGATTAGTAAAGCACTTTCTGCCAAAGTCAAGTAAGATCCACCCAGAACTTCTGAAAACCTGTTCGGGAGCCGTTGAGGGAGCGAATGAAGTAGGAGAGAAGTTCCAGAACAAACTAGAATTCGTGCAGTCTTAGACGGTGGACGCCAGCCATTAATAACTATGGTAAGTAAGAAATTTCTAATTTTTCTTATTATTTAAAATTTGATATAATTTTAATTGAGTAACTAAATATCGGAGTAGTGTAATTATTATTGGCCAATTAATGTACTTGATTATTTATGAAATCGCAAATAATGTTAAATTTAAACTCTACTCATTAATTTTTTTAAATTTTCACCTGACTTATTTTAAACAACTTGATCATTATAATGACAAAATGTTAAAATTTTGTAATACATTTTGATACGTGAAATTTAAATGTTTTTTTCGACAAAATTTTTAACACGGTAGCACAATCATTACTTCTTATGTTGGGTATGACATTAGTTCAGTGTTGAGGCGTATCCTCTGAAAGGACTTTAGTGTACAGGGTTTCTGGTTATAAATGCACCTCCTCATTAAGTTTCGTATTTTTCTAGATATCGAAATAGTTATATACAAAAGATTCTTTTAATTATAGGAACTTAATTTTTGTCAAATTTCTCGGGTATCTTTAAAGATTAAAGTATTAAACATGGTATATTTATAATCAGCAAGAGGAGACTCATTTGATGGACTTATAATATACGGGTGTTACATTTAAGAAATCAAAGTTGATATTGATTTCAGAAAAACTAAACACCCTGTACATCTGCAAACTGATACAAAAATACGAACGATAAAGAGGGGTTGAATTAATAAAAAATTAAGGGTTGTGAAAAATATAAACATTGTATTCTTCAAGCAATTATGCAACTTTTTGCTATTTATAATGTTTTTCTGTTTCTAATTAATGGGGTAACGTCAAACTTTTTATCTCCGTTTTGGATGAACTGATTACATTGAACTTGGTATCAGAAAAAAGCGCATTATTACTCTTCTCATAGAGCTATTAAGTGTACCGTAATGATTCTACTACTAGTCACTAGATGTCGTTTTTTCGTTATTCTTCAAACCATATGGATTTTCTGAAAAAAATCCAGTGGTATGATAATTTTTTTGGTAAAATATAAAATCCAGGTCCGTATTTAAATTTAAAAAGTTGTTAATAGTCTAGTTTTTTTGTCATTTTAGGCTTAGTTGAAATGACTGACGAAAATAATTTTCCCTTCATCATTGCTACTTTATTTCCTTTATTAAATTATGACGGAAAAGTCATCACACCAATTTTTTAAGAAAATTAGTATTATTACGGTACAGTTAACAGCTCTACGTGGAGAGCAAAAAAAAAGCGCTTTTTCTGACATCAAGTTCAATATAATCGGTACATCATAAACAGAGATATATAAACGTTTGAAAGAAAAAAGTTTGAGCAAAGTCAGTCACGATTATTGAAAATTAAAAAAAATGATAAATAGCAAAAAGTTGCATACTTGCTTGAAGAATACAATGCTTATATTTTCGACAAACCTTAATTAGAAAAATTCAAGAGAAAATCAGTAATACCATTTTTTAGTTGCTGTTACGCCCCCTAGCAGCCGTTTTTCGAACTTGAAAATAATTCCCAGCGATTTTTCTTTTTTCCCTTTAATTGTGTGATCAATGGTTACCGAGTTATGGGCCGGAGACCATTCTTAATTGGATACACCCGGTACATTCGAATTATCGAGGACAGAACAAATAAATACACTGACGAAAAACCCCGTTTGTAAGCTCATGCCAGAGCCGCCAGAAACGCTGTCGTGCCTAGGCCCTTTATTAAGAAGATAGACTATTTTGATTATACACCCTTACGTTATATAATATTTCTTATTTTCGTTTGTGAAATTTATTGTCTTATATTTTATGGAAATCAAAATTTCAATTTCATAGCGTAATAAATACAGGGTGTTTTTTATTTGACTGTTAACGACGAAGGATGTATTTTTTTTGTCTGATTTTACGACTAAAAGTCTTTCGTTTTTGATATACAGGGTGTTAAAACTTTCTGATTTCTTAGATATTTTGATATTTTGCACCGTGTAGAACTTATTTAACAAAATGTACTCTCGTGCATGGTCTTGGCTATAAAACACGGGTGAAAATGGTAAAATTGTAATGTTAATGCGTTGTAACCTCGAAATTAGGTAGGCATAAATGGACATTTTGCTAAATAATTACTAACGGTACAAAAAATCTAAAAAATCTAAGGAACCAACAAAATAACAAAACATAATAGGGAATTGAAGGGTACCAGGACTCGCCATCTAGGAAAAAGTAACACTTTGTAGATTTTTTTAAAATGTATTACAGCCATTTTGTAGACATGGCTCACAAAATAGTGTGTGTCAAATTTAAATGATTTATATCTAGAAATGTACGAGGTTCATGAAAAAACTATGTAAACAATAATATTTTAACATTATGTAGTTTTAAGTCCAAAAAAAGACAAAATTTACAGCCTTCATGTTTATCCATCAAATAAAAACACCCTGTATAAATAATAAATATATATATTTAATAAAAAATAGTTTAAGAAATTGAGTATCTCAGCGTATAGGTAGATTAATCTGCCTACGATAGTTCTAGACACACATAAACAGCAAAAATGTTTTTTAAAAAGCAAAAAAGTTTTATATTTTTAATAAAATAAATTGTGATTTATCTTCCTTTTTTTTGAAGCTTAATATTTTAAATTCGATATTAAACGTGTGGGAAAAGTTAATGTAAATCACAATTTAACTATTTTTTTCTTAAATCATATATTTTGTTATTAACACTTACGCGACTGACTTCAAATTTTCGTCAAAAATTAGGGGTCGTATGGAGATGACTTAGTAAATTTTGGTAATAATCCAAATGTTAAAAAAATAATACTAAATAGCTATTTTTCCAGTTTACCTCAAATTTTGCATAAACATAAAATATTAATAAGAATCAAATTTTGGTAGGAATCCAAGAAGGCAAACCAAAATGGCGGTTTAACAAAATATTTAAAAATTGAACTTAAGGAAACGACTTAATAAATTGATTTCAAATTTTGTGCTAAAATTAATTCTGGCGTAGGTAGGAATTCAAGATGGCGGAACAAAATGATATTTTGATATTTTGCACCGTTTAGCTCATGCATGATCTTTGCATATGTAAGACGATAAGAATGGTAAAATTGTAATGTTAATGCTTTGTAACCCAATTAGGTAGGCATGAATGGACACTAAGGGACCATAAAATTACAGAATGGAATAAGAAATTTAAGGAATTGAAGGATAAAAACACTAGCGATCAAGCAAAAAATAATACCCTGTAAATACTGGGTATCAAATTTAAATAATTTATCTCCAGAAATATACGAGTTTCATGAAAAAACTATGTAAAAAATAACATTTTAACACTCTGTAGTCCAAAAAACGAGTCACAAAAATTACATCCTTCATTTTTAGCCATCAAATAAAAACACTTTGAATAAACAATAAATATACATTTAATGAAAAATAGTTTAAGAAATGGTGTATCTCAAATGTCAGTAGACTAGTCTGCCTACGATTGTTTTAGACACATATAAACAGCAAAAATATTTATTTAAGCAAAAATGCATAAATTCCGATTTATCTTCCTTTTTTTAAAGCTGAAAATTTTAAATTTAATATTGAACTTCTATGAAAAGTTGATTTGAGTTTTATTTATTTTGTAAGAATTGCACTTTGTGTATGTAGAATTTCAACTTATTTCTTATGTAACGCTTTTGAGAAATTTATATATGTATCAATAAAAAAATTCAAAGTGAACTAATTCATGTTAGTAACTTACGTGTCAGGTGAAAAATAATTCCAGCTCTTGTAAATTTAATTATTAATCTAATATTTAAACAAAGAAAATACTAATTTTTTGATTGAATGCTATTTTTCCACTATTTAATTTATTTATTATTAGTTAAATGGATTATTTAATTAATTTAGTACACCCGTTTCACTATCAGGGACCTTACACATCATAAAGGAAAAATTATCTTTGTCCTAGGAAGAACGCGATCTCCCCCAAAAAATAGTTGACAACACTGACGTTACTCTCGGTTTTCAAACTGCGTCGTCAATCAACATACGTTGAGTCTAAACTATGTTAAAAAAAGGAATTTTTTTTTTAATTCTTTGAATCTCAACTAAATGTACTGGTTTTGCGAGAAACGAGCCATTTTATATTCAGATCTTTGTGCAAGTCGGTAGCCATTTTGACGGGTCAAACAAACTCATATGGTAAATCTGTTAGTTACATCAGTCAAGTAATAAATTTTAATCTTTAGTTTCAGAATTAATTATTTTGATTCATTTATACAAAATTTAATTGAAAGTGAATTATTTTATAGTTACGAGATCACGCCGTGTTATGTTATGTTGATACCTATTTTTTTTGTTTTCAGCTCTACTGACTACATTTCTTTCTTGCTACTTCTTTGCAGAACTTCTGAAATACTATTCGGAAACCGTCGAGGAAGTGAATGAAGTAGAAGAGATTTGAAGTGAATGAAGTAGGAGAGATTTCCAGAACAAACTAGAATTCGTGCAGTCTTAGGTCATGAACAAGGTAGTGGGTTCTCCACCCCCCTGCACCAGCCATTGATAACTATGGTAAGTGAGGAATTTCCAATTTGTCTTATTACTTAAAATTTGATATAACTTTAATTAGGATACGGTAATTGAGTAAATAAATATCGGAGTAGTGTAATCATTATTGACCAATTAAGATACTTAATTATTAATGACCGAAAATCGCAAATAATTTTGCACTCTGTTCATTAATTTTTTTGAATTTCTGCCTGATTTATTTTAAATAACTTGATCATTTATAATTAGAAATTTTTAAATTTTTGTAATAAATTTTGATACGTAAAGTTTAAAAAAAATTTTTCGACAACATTTTTACCTAATTCTTTTTATATTGGGTATGACATTAGTTCCCTGTTGTGAGGAGTGACTTCTGGAAGGACTTTATTGTATATTATTTCTGGTTATAAATTCACCCCTCATTAATTTTCATATGTCCCTCGATATAAAAAAAGTTAATAACAAAAGTTTCTTTAAACTATAGGATTTTTTTTAGTGTAGTACACAGATTCTCAGAATATCTAGTTTTTCTGAAATCAACACGAACTTTGAATGTATAAATATGACACCCTGTGTATTATATGTTCATCAAATTGGCCTCTTGCTGATTGTAAATATACTAGGTTACCTTCATCTTTAAAGACCTCCGAGAAATTTGAGAAAAAACCCCACTATAACAAGCAATGTATTCTCATTCAGTCCATTATGTAGAAGAACGTTTTTCGTCTCTCTAATACATTGCCTCTTATGGTAGGGTTTTTGTCAAATTTCTCGGGTATCTTTAAAAGTTAAAGTATTAAACCTGGTATATTTATAATCAGCAAGAATATACTCATTTGATAAATCTATAATATACAGTGTGTTACATTTAATAATTCAATTGTGAGATTGATTTCAGAAAAACTCCCTATATCTATATCATTAGAAAAAAATGCGTATAATTCGAAGAAACTTTTGTATTTAACTTTTTTAAATAATACAAATACGAATGTTAATGAGGGGGTGCAATTATAACTAAAAATCCTGTACATAGAAATTATCGATTTATATACGTTACGTTATATTATTTTCTATTTTCGTTTGTGAAAGGACCCCATACATTTCTTATGGAAAATGATTTTCAGTAAATTTTTCTGAAAATGTGATGTTGTAGCTCTCGACCCCCCTATTAGAAGCCTTCATCGTCACAACTAAAACATAGTGACGAAGTTAGAATTTTGTATTTTCTATATTTTAGGCTAAATTTGTCTTTGTTTTAATTTTTTATACTTCATATGTCTTCAAATAGATTAGCCGGTTAAAATATGTTTGATTAAAAGCTAATGTATGTAAAAGTAAAAATAAACTTATACAGGGTGAAGCTGTATTCCAGAATCCAATCATTTTTATTTCATATTCTACTGCACCTAAAATATTAAAATTCCAGTTTTTACTAATTTTTTATTACACTAAAACTAACACACAGATTTCTGATATATTTTAAAAAATTAAATGTAAATTAAAGAATTTTATCACACATTTTTGACTTTAAATTTTGCAGAAGTATTAAATGTTATGTAGGGCCAAACTGGTACGAAGTTAACATGACTTAACAACAAAATGGCGGTGTGTGTCAATCTAAAACCAATTTACTGCATTTATTTTAAATTATGCCCAAAAATCAAGTGTGACATAAGTACAAACTGTTAAAATATTGGTAGGAATCCAATATGATGGGTCCAAATGGCGGCAAATAAAATGTTTCAAAAGACAGTAAATAAATTATATCACACTTTACTGTTCCTAATAAAAGGAAATATTCATAACGCAGGAAGTTCTGGGTAAAGAATTTTTTTTTGAAATAGACGTCTATCAAAAAAGAAACAATTGAAGTTAATTGTACTGATCTAACGCAAAAATTTCACCAATAAAAAAAATATCAAAAAATAAAACAACAATTTTATTCTAAGATATTTTCAATGTGTGGTCCAACGACATGGAAATAACATAGACCCAGTTGTTTACATTTTGGAGGAATCCAACATTAACCCTGGTTTGCCAAACCGTTACTGTGGCCAGATTATAACGGATATCATCCTTTATACTTTTACCTAAATAAACAAAGAATTCCAGAAATTTCCGGTATAAATTTCCATATAGAATATTTTAAAACTGATAATTAAATAGCTTAATATAAATAACTCAAACCGAATCTGTTTTAAATGTAATTTAAATCTTCTAATTATAATTCCTTATTTCAAGAAATAAAGCCCAGAATAATCGGCAACGTCGGAATTCTACCTTTTTCGAGTATACTACAGATTTCTTTCGGGATCATTCGGAAGACGCCGAAGATGGTCGTAGTCATTCATGATTTCGACCTATTTGATGCGCGTTGTTGTAATTGTTCTAGTTGGTGAAATAAGTGTTTTTCAGAAATCCAAGTGTTTTGTGTGGCTATTTTCAAGAATCTGTTTAAACAACTTTAAGAAAATGGTGCGAACTTACTTTATTTGCAGAGAAAGAAACGATTTAAACCCAGAAGTTTGTTTTCGAAGGTAAGTAAGGTTATGTCATACCAGTGCTGTAGTTGAAGGGTAAAATCACCGTCTAATAGCGTTCTTATATTTACAAATGAAGTATTGTTTTTGTATTGCACATTTCCTTTGGGCTTAAATTCATTTTTTATAACTTCAACTTATCTATAAAGTCGAAGACACTGATGATAAACGGAGTACAGCGTTTTGCTAATATATATATTTGTGAAAAGTCTCAAATATTCCTCTAAAATTTATCAAACCAACTTTTTTGAGAGGTTAATAAACAACATAAATATACTATTTGGTAAAGCATAGGTACTAAATTTTAATTGAGTAAGCTGTAAGACCCACTATTTTATGTTGTCATTAATTACTCCAAGATGGTTTGCATTTTGGATGAAATTTTGAAGGAATATTTAGGGTAGTGTCGTTCTCATATAGCAAGCATATACAAAAAATTAAAATATCGCAATAGCGTTACTTTTCAATTTTTCATTTAATATAGATTTTCTTTAATGAATTTGAAATGCTTTAATTTATTGCCTAAAAATTTGGTTTTAAAAAATAAGTAATCAAAAAAGTAAATAAATACCATCTTGAGGTACATTATCCCAACTGAGAGAGTCTGTTTTTATCAGGTGATTTCGGTAATATAAATAATAATAAAATATATTATAATAAATGTTAAAAATATTAAACATCTTGGCACAAAATATTTATATTGTCAATAAGTGAAATCTATAGCGGGGAAGGTGGATGGTGGGGAAAAAGGGGGTAAATTGAGGGATAAATACTGTAAAGATATTGTTTTTCATAATATGGTTTTTGTGGGTTTTTAGGGACACGAAGTTCAATTTTGTATTCATATTAATATTGGGTCACGTTTATTGCTAATTTTCTGTAAATATGAATTGCTGATTTTCTGTAAATATGAATAGATCCAATACATGTAAAGGTGGTGCATTTTTATATAATATTACTAAGTTACTAAAAGTAGTGGACCCAAATTTTTACCTAACTTCGCGTAAATAGAACTAAATGGGTTGGAAAAAGGGTGAAATCAAAATGTTTTGAAAAACGAACCCGATTTCAAAAAATAGGTTGTATTAAAAAGTGATAAATTATATTTTATTACATATTTCCTATGAAGTCGGTGATAAGCTGATAAAGAAAGGTATTAAATAAGCTTTATACTTTTGGTATAGACATCAAAACACAAAGTTTAGTAACAATAGTAATAAGAACTCACTCTGTTATTGGTTGTATTTTGTCATGGAAATGCTTGTTCTTTAATGACTAAGCTTATCGCTAATAATAAATATTGCCACATGAACCATTACATAAATATGTCTTTTGCAGGCACGTAGCCAGGATTTCAGTTCTAGGAGAATCCAACCCTGTCAAAACCAATTCAATGACAAAAAAATTATTAAGAAGAATGCTTTTTTTTTCACTTGTTGCTAGTCCCCCTGCAAGTGCAACAACATATGAAAAAAGTTGCAAAAAACTAGTTATTTGCCAATATCTATTAAAACATTGCAGGTAGAGCAATTATGAAAATGTAAAAAATTATAGGTATATCTTGAGCAAATAGGACGTTGGCGACTTTTGCTTAATATTTTTAGGTTTTATATATTTAATAGTATTTTAATAAATAAAAGCTTAGTCACTTTGTTAATATCGAGGTTAATGTGATGTTATCTTCCATAGAGGGTCTGGAACCATATTGCTACATTAAAAATCTGGATTTCTTTAATCATAAATGTATTCATCTTTCTTTTTAGTACTTTCTCGAAATTCTAAAACTGTTTATATATAAAGCTATATAAAATTTCCTCTAAATTTCCGATTTTGAAAATTGTCACTGAATCATTAAATATGTAATAGACGAGTTTAATTGTTATATAAATAATGAAATATTAAATTAATATGCTGTTACTTTTTTTGTGTCGATAATAATAGTTGTTTGTTATTATATCAAACCGTTTATAAATAAATTATACTAAACTTTTAAACTTTGTTTTATTTTTATAAACCACGTGTCCGGGTGAAAATTTATAAAGTGCAGCACCATTTGCAACCTTGTTATTTGAATTTTTATACAAAAAAATTAAGTTTCAAATATAGTGTAAAATATTATACAGGGTGCTTCAAAAGCATCAAAAAGTTTCGATTCGATGATTTTATTTTTAAACATCTTGCATTTTAATGCATTTATTTACTTTTTTTATTATTGATTTTTTGATAAAAGTTGGTGGTTCAAAAAAAGTATTTTTGATAGTAATAAACTTTAGATCAGGATGTTCAAAATAGTGGATTTCACTAACAATTTCAAAAAAAAAATTTCTGACGGTAGTTTTAAAGGCCATAAAACATCGTAAATATAAACTGAGTACAATTTTTTATATTATAGTTATGGAGATATTTAAGGTCAAACAGCAAAAAAACATTTTTCTATTTAAATCTTTCCTTAGCTATTACTAATATGACATAACTAATACTAAACCTTTATTTACGATATTTTACGGCCGCGGCAGTCTCTTTTGAAATACACTTTTTCGTATTTTTTGAATGCACTGTATATCTGACTTAAAGTTGAATATTGTGAAAACTATTTTTTCGATAAACACACAAGTTTTATCAAGAAGAAAGTTTTTCGAGAAATTGATAATAAAAAAGTTTCCCATTTAGTGCAGACTTTTCCACGACATAATATCTAAATTAATTGTTTTCAAGTTATTATTAAAACTCTCACTTTTGCAATGTGAAGTCGTTCCTGTTCATCTTAGAACAAAAAAAATGTCGTATCCACCATACTAATATTTGGGCTCAAAAAAATATAGCAAATAATACATTATCTCAAAAATAGCTACGCCACTGGTAAGCCTCCCGAAGATATCTGACAGCGCTGCAATTTTCACCGCAAACTATTCTTTATGCGATCAGTCGGTCTTTTTTCTACTCATACACAACAACAAATTGATGTTTGATTTTATTTATTTTATTTTTATGAATGAAATGTGGGGTCTATTTCTTTTTGACGTCATTGGTGTGGTCCTAGTACAGATAATACATTTTCTTAATTTATAAAATAACACAGCATGATTATTTCTTATTGTCCTACTATGCATAATAATTTTTCTAGTAATTCTTTTTTTTTTCAACTGGAATAGAGTAAAGAAGACCTTTCAGGTGACGCCATAAAATATCTAAAGGACTGAGGTCAGGAGACCGATATGGCCATGAAAAGAGGCCACCTGTACCTGTCCGCTGATATGGAAATCTGCTATTTAATTGTTTTCTTACAATTATACTAAATTGAGAGGAGCCCCGTCCTGCAAATACCACATGTTCAATTAGGTGTCCAAAGGTACTGAAGTACTTGAACGAACTGCAAATAACCTGCACCCTCCAATCTTTTTTCAAGTAGATACAAATGACTTGATCAAATAGTTTCCGATTATTTCCATCCAAACGTGAATTGAAAACCTAATATGCGGAAAGGATTTTCTGCCGCCCGAATATGCTTATTAATGGGAATTTATGACCCCCCATCTTTATTAAATCCTGTCTGATTCGTAAACAAAACTCTGCTAGCAAATATACGATTTTCCTGTTGCTTCTGTAGAAACCAGTTAGCATATTCCACTCGTGGAGGATAATCTTCAGGTGTCATGGCATGTACTTTTTAACCATGGTAGGGATAGAGCAATTTCTTTTGAAGTACTCTGTGTACTGAAAAGTATGAATGCAGTACTTGTTGAGATATTTTTCTGACACTATTTTTCACATTAAATTTTCAAATTTTGCCCCTTTAATTATATTTAAACACATGAGCGTTTATTTTTATTCAACGCATTTATTCACGCATGATTTTTCGACAGAAACTAATTTTTGTTAGTTTTGAAATCACTAAGCAATTTCTCATTTAATTAATTTATTGCCGCTTCTTCTTTTTAAATGCTTCATTTTTTTTAATTGGATTTATATTTAATATTAATAATATAAACAATTTTTGATGCAGCGGGGCGGCGCACAGTGATGCCTTTCGGACTAAAAGCAGTCAAAAATCGTCACACCAGATAAATTGCTCAGATGTTGGTGACAGACCTGACCTATAGAGAGTGAGTTTTTTTTAGATATTTAGTACAGAGATCTCGGAAACTATAATAGATAGAAAAAAGTATCTTAGTTTTCCAAAATTTGACAGCTGTCAATTTAGATAAAAAAAAACTGATTTTACCAAAATATACTATTTAGATTCCCAAATGATCCCAGGTATTCATTCAAAGATAATTAGATCCATATGTATACAATTTTTTAATAAATCAGCTTTTCAAATAGCAGTATTTTGCGCCTTACATATTCTGCTAGGAAAGCATTAATTAAAAATATGCAATGTTTGTCTGTCTTCGCTAAATATTACTTTTAGAAAAAGCCAGATGTGTGTATATGTAGGAAACAGTGATAATATTTTCAAAAGAAAAATCATCAAATGCGATTTCGCTGTAACATCAAAAAATTTTTTTAAACCCACTAAAAAAAGAAATCTTAACTTCTAGAGAACGACCGGAATAAAAAAGAAACAAAGTAATTTTTAAAAAATATACAGCAGCTGTCATTTTTGACATATGACAAACTTGTTTTTTTTAAATGGAAACCATATCATATTTTTCTAAGAATAATAAACGATTCTAACGAAATTTTTAGCGTTTCGACAAGCAGAGACGATTGTCCTAGCTAAATTTGTCAAAAAATTATTTCATATAGAAAATTCCCATATAATGCGAATTTTTTGATAAGCACTGTATAAATAGTATGTCAAATTTTGAATTTGAATTTTTTGTTCGCTCTGTATAATAGATAATATTATAGATATAAAAAATAAAAAAACATGCTAAAAGATACATTATCTTAATACCAATTTATTCAATCCAAGCAAAAAAATCTAAAACTGTATGTTCAATAGTAATTGATTTTTGACTGCTTTTGGTCCGAACGGCATACATCACTGTGCGGCGGGCCCTCTTTTCGACAACCCCTAGGCCCAGACCTCATAATACTAATTTATTCAATCCACGCAAAAAAAATCTAAAACTGTATGTTCAATAGTAATTGATTTTTGACTGCTTTTGGTCCGAACGCATACATCACTCTGCGGCGGGTCCTCTTTTCGACAACCCCTAGGCCCGGACCTCATACTACTAATTTATTCAATCCACGCAAAAAAAAATCTAAAACTGTATGTTCAAAAGTAATCCCTCACGGGCCTAATGGGTAATGCGGCCTTGCCTATACATGATTAAATAAAATACAAATATGAAATGTATTAATAACTCTGCTTTCATTTTTTTGTCAAATAATGATTCACAAAATATAAATTGGGCAATATCGTAACTGCAATAAAAAGCCATATGCATTTTATCTTAGAGTAAGAATAAAAATAGAGTTCATTATTTACGTATTTAGCCACTGCCAAGATTACCTCACGGTATAAGGTCGATCGTACGACGATGCCAAGCCTAGCCAGGAACTCCAATGTTTTTATCAATTTATATTACGGTGAATATGTTTAAACATGATGCAATAAAATAGTAATGTTTTTCCAGTATTAGTTTCTACACAGTATAAATAGATTACTTTTATAGCAAAATAGTAAAATACAAACAAAAATACCCAATTCCTCACATCAAATTACACCAGTAACAAGAATTTTAGTTAGATATGGCAACCCCGATCGACAACTCCACGTATTAGACCATCCCACTTTCATTTACAACGGATCCTTATAGTAAAAAAGTATAATAGTCTACAGTAATGATTATTACAGGGTCACGTGACCGGCGCTGCTTAAAAACCAATAGCGTGTCGTGGAACTAAAATAAACTTTAACATTAAAGAAATTAATTCAATTAAAATTGTCATTAGGTACCAAGCTTTTCTTAGCTTCACTACTGCATGTGTTTTAATGTATTATTGTGTAATGGTTGATACGGTTCAAATCTTGTAATTATATGTTGCCTTACTCCAAGAAGCAGCGCTCTAAAGGTGCGGTGACGTTAGAAGAACATTGATTTTTTAAATATTTAATAAACAAGATGTATTTACTTTATCTTCGACATTGCGAAACTAAGAGCTTTAGTTATCTTTAACTATGGTCGGGAATGTTAGTTTGTAAAAAAATGGCCGTTTAAGTTTGGAATTGCCTTTTAATCATTAAGTAAACAGCTCGATTTCCTTTTCCAGGGGACTTGTTATGTCTAATGGAAGATACCTTGATCACTTATTTTGGCTCACATGACGTATTGACCAATCCGGTTCAGTATAATAGAACGTTTATTTCGTCCGAGATCTTGTGAGAATCCTCAGCAAAATGATACAAGAAAGACTCTGAGGTGATTTTTTTGACGATTACAATAGTTTTTCCTATCAGAGAATTAAAATAATTATATAATATATCTATACTATATTAAAATAGTCAAAGGGCGTCTCACGCTCAAAAAAACGTACTGCGATTTCGAAATTCACTAGATTTTGGATGAAATCTGGGGAAATAATAAAGTTTCGGATGATTTCCGGCCTTTTTTTAATTTTCACTTGAGTTGGGCCACTTTTTTATATAAGTGTTGTGAGGTAAAGGAATTTAAATGGTGATTCTTTGGGTAATGAAAAGTAAAAATGTGTTCGGAAACATGTTCTAAACTGGTTAGAATTTAAGATTTAGGATATTGAAAATTAAAAAAAATCTCTTATTTTCTAAATTTAGCTATTAACATGGAATAACAATATGACAATTGACTATTCAATTTTTATCTTATAGCGCTCGCTTTTTTTACTTTCCTCGCAAGGGGAAAGTATTCTAGTTGCAAAAAAACATGTTTTCTGAGTTCCGTCGGTTAGTCTGTATGTCTGTCCGCGACAAAGCTCAAGAACTGCTTGTCCTATTTACTTCAAGTTTTGGTTAAAAATTAAAGGTCATGATGATGACGTAGTAACATTTTGGTAAAAATCCAATATGGCAGAACACAATAGCGGCCTATGGAAATGTTAAAATGTTATTACTAAAAAACTGCTTATGCATTTTATCCAAATTTTGCAGAAATGGTGACATGACCATCAACTGATAAGTTTTACTACAAATCCAAAATAGCGGCCTAATAAAATGTTATAAAAGTCAATGCAGAAAACTACTGCATCGATTATGTTCAAAATTTGCTCAAAAATCAAATATTATATAGGGATGAACTGGTAAAAATGTTGAGACAAATTCAAAATGGGGGAACAAAACGGTGGCTTAATTAAATATTTAAAAATATCTGAAAAAAGTACTTATCGCATTGATTGATTGATGATATCCCCATTTTGAATATTTATTACTAACAATGTGTGAATTGCTCACTTAATATCGATTTTTAATCAAATCTGTATAAATATTAAAATTCGCTCGCAATCTAGGCGTTCCTACTCTCATTTTTTAAATATTTACTAAAAATGTATGATATGTACTCTCAAATACCCCCAGATGACTACTTTCTTTCAGCCAAATCTAAACAAATTTTAAAATTCCGCCACCATGTTGGCATTACAATCTTGAATTTTTAAAATGGTGACAAAAATTCATGATGTACAATCTTAAATACCCCTAAATGCCGAATTTTAATCAAATCTGCAAAAATTTTAAAATTAGTCTGCTATGGTGGTGCCGCCATTTTTAGTTTTCAAACATTTCATAACTTTTATTCTTAGATACTTCTAGATACTGATATTTCAGTCGAATCTGTACAAATGACAAAATTCGTTCGTTATATTGGCGCCACCATTTTGATTTTTGTTGTGCATTCTTAAATAATCCCCATAAATGTTAAAATCATTCGTCCGACCTGTTGACATTGTCATTTTGGCACCGCTATTTTGAAGTTTTAAATGCTGACACTCTTAAATTTTCCTAAGCATCAATTTTCAGTTTAAGTAACAAAATTCGTCGGCCGTATTGGCGCCGCTATTTTGGATTTCTAAACGTTGACTAAAAAAATTTTTAGTCAACATATTTTTTATATCCAAAAGTGTCAAATTTGAAAATAATCGGTAATGGAAGTGGTGACAAATCCATTACAAGATTTGAACCAGACATACCAACATATAATCAAACGAATAGGAACCAACCAATAAAAGCGCGTTAAAAGCATTGATTATAGTTTAAAACTTTAACAATAGTACAAGGTCTAACTTGACAGTTACAGGTTTAAGATGACATTTTTAACAACTGAACAAATAATTTTTCTAAATGTCACAATTACAAAATGACAGTGACATAAGGCAAACATAACTAAAAACTAAAGTTTAATAAAATATAAATAACTAATTTACTTTTAAACTTACCTAACTTATTGGCTGATTTTAATAGTGAAGTAGGGAATGATAATTTCTTTGATATTTGTAAAAATACCTATTTGCCTTATTAAGGAATAGGTAAGAATCCTTCCTTTTGTCAACGATAATGAAGCATGGCCCATTTCTTCATTTTCGTAAATCAAATATTTTAACAGGTCGTCATTTTGTTTCGCCATATTGAATTCATACCAATATTTTTTGTATCAGACGTAATTTTTGTGGAAAAATAAAATTAAAGTAAATCGAGTAATCGACCGACCGACAGTAATGGAAAAACATGAAGATCTGTAAAAATCCGGAACGATGATTTTTTTTTACTATTAATGATATTTCCTTACGCGGGAAGTGAAAACTCGCGCCGCCACTGGCATTCGTCAACAAATGACCACGGCTTGTACATGGGCCATCCCCACTTCTTGTTTTATCCTAAATATTGGTCGATAGAATGGGAAAAATAGGGGATCCATGTTGGTGCATACCCCTAACGTGATTTATGAATGAATTGTGATCTCTACTTTAATTCTTACTCTAAGAATATTAGTCTTTGATCTGTGTCAAATTTTGAGAAGAGGATTACAATTTCTAAAATATTAAAAAGAATACGCAGCTTAATAAACTTTTATGATTTAGAGAAAGATGCAAATATATTGATGGATCTCGACAATGGTAAACTGCCCTGGATATATTGTAAATTCTGGAGTTTTCATATAGGATAGATATAAAAGAAATTGCGATGTTCATCGGGTATATTATGCGATTTAAGAGTGATATATATAGGGTTGCCAGATTGGGATGGCTAAATTTCGGGATAGATAGCAAGGAAGAAAAAAAAAACGGCTAGATTAATCAGTTTTTGTTATATATCTCCCGAATCCACGCTTGCGGGAATAGAATGTGAAAACAAAATCAAAACAAATCATAGTCAAAATTTGTTTTATTGACTTAAGCACAGCACCAAAAACTTAAACGAAGGTAAATAATTAAAAAGACATAAACGAAGGTAAATAAATCAAAACATATTAACAGAGGTAAACTAAGATTATCTAAGACTACATATATTTATCGTTAGACTTTGGTACTTTTAAATTTTTTTCGCCTTTGGGAACAAAGTCAAAAATTCTGAAGAGGACACGCTAAAATTAGTTCGAATTTGTAGCTTAGCCTTCACAAAAAGCTTTGCTAATTGGAATCGATAGAACAAATGACACAATTTTGTTTACGTTTATAAAGTCTTGATTTTCACACATTCTAAAAAAATGCGACCAAATTTCGTCATTTGGCACGGTTTTGGATAACTCACTATATTCAAAGTATTCTTTCAATTTTTCATTCCTTAAAGCAGAAGAACTAAATTCAATGTAAATCAGTTCGAGAGTTGGCAGGGGGTGTGTACATTGAACAGCCCACAAAGCCAGCGCGGCGCAATGTCGTGATGTAATAATGTTAAGCAAGAGTGTGTATTTTTTTTTGCGAACTTTATAATATTTGGTTTTTCTGATTTGATTGGCGCTTTCCGGGATAGTTTAATTTTGGCTAATCATGGACTTTTGATGAAATATAGTACTTGCCTTATAAACATATAATGAAAATAAACATAAATTCATTGTTCTATACCTGCGGAAAAAGATACGAAAAATATCGAAGATTTAAAAAGTCTACATTTCAGAAAAATGCCAAAGTGGGTTTTATAAGTCAAAGTTGCCATAGGAAAGTGTGGTTTATTTTACGGTGTTGGGGTTGAGAATAGGATTTCCTAGATAACGTTTAATCATGAAAGGACTTACAAATTCACGACAAATCGATGGAGATGTTGAGATAGATGAAGCAAAATTTGGCAAAAGGAAATATAACAGGGGACGTAGAATTGAAGGCAAGTTGGTGTTTGGAGGTTTTGAAAGATACTCTAAAAGAGCTTTTTTAGTTCCACTTGAAAATAGTACAGAAACTTTATTGACAGTTACCAAACAGTGGGTACTTCCAAGCACCATTATTGTCTCTGACTGCTGGAAATCTTATGATGTTTTACAGAATGAAGGTTTTCCATACCTACAAATAAATGATTCTATCCAATTTGTGAATCCTACCAACCCACAAATTCATACTCAAAAGAAGGAAGCACACTTCGTTGGATACTTAGCAGAACTTTTATTTAAACGTTCGTTTTTATTGTTAGATGATGTTCATACTTTTTTATTCAAATAATCCACTTATATCCACCTAATTTAGCTTAGTTATCTTTACAACTTGTTAATTTTTATTTTTAATAAATATAAAAATACTTATTGTTTTTATTTTCAACCTTACAACTAATTAGACAAAATAGACTAGGGATAGATACTTTATTATACCATACCGATTAGGTTAGGGTTACGGCTCTCTCTGATTCACACAATTCATGATAATAATATCTAAAGCGATCCAAATGAGAAAATATTTTAACTAGTATTTGACTTTTTTAAAACTTTTTCATATGTATACGACAAAAACTTGAGAATTGAGTTTTACGTTTACCCGTTTATCATTATTTTTTAATTTTACAATGTTGCCAGATTTTAGAACTTCTTTACCGAAATTAAATTGTCCATTATTTAATATTTTTACACATTTGAGCTATGTTGTTAACAAAATCTAATTTTTCACATTTTTATTCGAAAAAAAAGCATTTCAAATTCGATTTTTTTATATAGAACTGTTATTTCACTTACTGTTTTATATGCACATACTTTCTAATATGTTAGACCCCACGCACCACCCCATTTCAGTCCACGGGTCCCGAAAGTTTCTCAATTTTTTATTAATTAACGAAACAATTTTTTTGAGAATCACAAGTGGATTTGCAGTTTCTGTTAACATTCTAATTAGTGAGTGCAAATATTATTTCAAAAATCAATAAAAATTTTATTAAGCCGCCATTTTGTTTTGCTATCTTATATTCATACTAAAATGTTGCCAGTTCATTCTTACGTAACAGATGATTTTTGTTCACAATTTGAGGTAAATTGGATAATCAGTTTTTTAGTAATCATTTTTTTAACGTTTCGCTGGGCCGCTATCTTACTCCTGCATGGATTTTTATCAAAATATTACCAGATCAGTCCCCTATGACCCTTAATTTTTGCCTAAAATTTGAAGTCAATCTGATGAGTAGTTCTTAAGCTATGCTGCGAACTAACAGACAGGTAGACAAACCGACCGACAGACCGAAGGAATTGGTAAAACATATTTTTTGGCATCTAAGGACGCTAAAACGTGAAGATGTGGGGTGGTTTTTTCAGATCACAAAATGTTATTTGGTCGTCATTTTGTTCCGCCATCTTGAATTAGTAACACATCTATATATATATATATATATATATATATATATATATATATATATATATATATATACGGCCGGTTGTAGAAAGCTCAAATAAAGTTTAGAATGTTTAACGGAATGTCAAATTTGACAGCGAGTTCCTAGATTTCTATAAGCAGCTTGTCATATCCGAAAGCTCGGTTAAATATTCTAAACAGCAATTAAGTTTTGTGCAACCAGAGTTAATCTGTTACCAGATTTAATAACATTAACAGAATGTCTTAATCTAAGGATTCAAGAGTGTAAATTCACCACCTTGACGGCATTCATCAGCCATCTTGTCAGCACAACGGCATCGGCATTCCCATTGTCACATATTTTAATTTGAGCCATTGTCTTATAACCGGAACCCTTTGTGACCCTCCCCAGTTGATAGTAAACTGCTGTAGAGCGCATGTTGGTCGACTTAATAATGGCGTGACTGTTGTGTGCGTGTGTGCATTTAATGGTTATTTATATAATGGAGATTTTTAAAGGTAAATACCTTTGGTTTTTGTTGGTTTTTTGTATTAAGGGCAATTATTATTTTCTTTCTTTGAACCTAAGATTCTAAGCTAAATATTTGTTAAAATATATTTTTGTGTTTCTTTAAATTCGGTTTTTATGAGTTTATATACCTATGATGCCACAATGTAATCGTTTATCATGCATTTATTAGCAAAACCAAAGGAACACATCTTATGAGATGTTGCGAGCCGACCAAATTCAAATTTGAGATTTTGTTTTTTTGATGTCATATTTCGATAGCCTGGAGAAAAAACACAGGTTTTTGAATTTTAATTCTAGCTAAACATAATACAATAAAATCCAATGACCCGCTTACGTGCATACCCTGTACATTTAGGATTAAATAATATAAACCTGCAAACTTGATAAAAAGTATACTTATGTAACCATGATTTATTAATTTGTTAAGAATTATTATACCCATTTACGTAGTTTAAAATGGGATGTGGCGAATACCAACAGGTTAGGCGATGACTGCATTTTCCCTTATTTTTGTTATTTCCAGAAAAATATAGGTACATTTAATTAGCATGTTATTAAATGAGATTTTTTAATAAACAAATCTTTTATTTCACTAATTTTTTAGTCTTACACACAGTTTAAGTAACGCGACAATAAAACTATTCTAGAAATCCTTAAATACTTTTTATCTTTTATTTCTTGACAAATTTTTATTTGTTTCCCGTATGGTTTTCAGTATAAAAAATGTTTACACCTATTTCCGTCATCTATATATTTAACACACTAAGCCAAAATTTTTAGCAAATTCGTGAGAGTTGTACTGCACCGATTTATCTGATTTTTTTTTTAAATACAGTGGATATTCATATGATCATCTGGTAACCTAGACCTTTCACCACTATTGTTTGTATTGTAAATTTATACAGGGTATTTCAAAAAATCGGGTCACTGATGGATCACAACTCTGCTCAAACCGCTGGATGTAAAAAGCTCCATTTTGGCACACAAGTTGATAGTAGGATGTAGAGGTTCAATAAGAATTTGATTATTTTACATATTATAAAATTTCTTAAAAATGTATACAGGGTGTTTCCAAAAATTGGGTTATTGATTAATCACGATTCTGCTCAAACCGCTTTACGTAAAAAGGTGACTTCTTGCATACAGATTGGTGGAACCTCTATATCCTATAGAGGTTCGATAAGAAGGGACATTTCAAAGGGGTGAATCGCCCCTTAAATATTACAATTTTTTTATTTAAAAAACAGTTGGTTTTCGGAAAAACGCTTAAACTCATGTATTTTATTTGATTTTTTTACATGTTTCGGTCGGGCCACTGCTTAATTACTATTCTGCTGAAACCGCTTGATGTAAAAAGCTGAATTTTTTGCACACAGGTTGATTGTAGGTTTTGAGGGTTCGATAAAAGGGGATTTTTGAAAATTCAAATTTCAAGGGGGAGAAACCGCTTATTAAATATTACAATTTTTTTTTATTTAAGAAACAGTTGGTTTTTTGAAAAAATGCTTAAACTCATGTATTTTATTTCATTATTTTACATATTTTATAATTTCTTAAAAAAATATTCAAGGCGTTTCAAAAAATCGGGTCACTGATTAATTACGATTCTGCTGAAACTGTTTGACGTAAAAAGCTGTATTTTTTGCACACAGGTTGATTTTAGGATGTGTAGGATCGATAAGAAGGGATTTTTCAAAACTAAAATTTCAAGGGGGTGAAACCGCCCCTTCAATATTACAATATTTTTTATTTAAAAAACGGTTACTTTTTCTGAAAAATGCTTAAACTTATGTATTTTATTTAATAATTTTTGATATTTTAAAATTTCTTAAAAAAATATACAAGGTGTTTCAAAAAATCGGGCCACTGATTAATCAGGATTCTGCTCAAACCGCAAGTAATTGTGGCATACAGGTAGATTGTAGGATGTGGAGGTGCGATAAGAATGGATTTTTTAAAAATCAAATTTTAAGGAGATGAACCCGAAAATTTTTCAAAAATTCAACTTCAACAGGTATATTTTATTTTATTTTTTTACATATTTTTTAAAAATTTATACAAGGTGTACCAGAAATTTGGAAATAATTTATAAACAAAAATCTCCCAAGCCCCTGTGGATAAAAATCGATATGCAAAAAAAAACGTGGTTTATAAAGGGGTATTTAAATAAGGGAATTTAAGTACCTCTATATCCCTTTCGTTATAGCCGTACGTGAACGAAGTCGTGGGTACTCGCTTGGATATAAAAAAACTGATACTAACTTCTAGACAAAAAAAATTAATATAAGAAAATGAAATCTTAGAATAACAATTTCTATTTTTATTCGGAGAAATATGTTTTCTCATTGTAATAAAATGAATTGGTCCAATTTTATGATATTTCAAATCAACTTAGAATAACAATTTTTACTTCCCTCGTAATCTTGAGAAAAATCACCCTCCTAGATTTTTTCGATCTTCCGTTCCAGGGTCCCTAGATGCAGAAAAACATGTTTTCTCAATTCCGCCGGTCTGTCTGTCTGCCAGTCTGTCTGTTCGTAGCATAGCTAAATAATAGGATTTACTTCAAATGTTGGTCAAAACTTAGGGGTCATATGGGGATGACCTGGTAACATCATCCAATATGGTGAAACAAAATGGCAGCCAAGTGAAATAACAAACATAGAAAAAGACTCCAAGTCTCGGTCTCATTAAATTATATATTGTATTGTATATATTTATATGCTGCAGCATATAAAAGATACGTGGATGATATTTGATAATTCGTTAACTCGTTGCATCCTAAAATTGAGTTTACATTGGAAATGGAAGATGAGGGAAAACTACCGTTTCTTGACCTTTTACTATCGCGGAAGTAGTAGGATAGAGTTTGAGGTTTACCGGAAAACATCGTCCACGGATAATTTTATTCAGTATGCTTCAAACTCTCCTTACACACATAAATTCGCCGCGTTCAACTCCTTTTTCTATCGGTTGTGTAATTTACCATTGTCAAGGGAAGCGTTTAATAAGGAGCGTGATATTATAATGCAGATTGCTATGAATAACGGTTTTCCTTTGGAGTTCATCACCAAATTATGTTATAAATTTATAAACAAGTACAAAATGTCCTATACTGTCATACATTCAAAACTCAGCGATGAGACAAATTTTTTCAAGTGCATTACTTTTTTCGGAGGTATTTCTCTCCAATTGGCTAAAGTTTTTAAAAATATTAAAAATGTCAATATTTCATTCAAAACAGTAAATACTCTCAAGAGACATTTAGTAAGGACAAAGGACACAACCGATAAATTGTCCAGATCTGGGGTTTATGCACCAAATTGTAGCGAATGTTCCACGACCTATGTGGGACAAACAGGTCGAAAAATTTCCACAAGGGTGAGAGAACATTTAAGCCTTGTCAACAAATTCAGAAATACGGATGTAACTGAAACTGTTTCAGCTTTTGCCAATCATTTGTTGGTGTCAGGTCATGAATTTTCCATTTCTGACGTTGATGTTTTACATGAATGTCCGAAGGGGAAAAAGCTTGACCTTCTAGAAAAATGGAAATAACCAAAGCTATAAAAAGTCCAATTCTCACTTGCGTTAACGATGTTTTTGAATTTTGAACCAACCCTAATATCTAACAATTTAATGAAATAATAATTGTAGGCAACCTTCATTTCATTCATTAATTCATAGAGTGAGAGTTTTTGGTTGTTTTCTTCGACTTCTGTGGGTGGTTGCTTCGGCGTCTCACTCGGGCGGTCTGGGTTCGATCCCGCCTAGAGACATGAATTATTTTAATACTTTTTTAATATTTTATTTTGTTTATTCACGTGAGATTTAACCTCATTTTAATGTCCATCAAATATGTATAAATAGTTGTTTGCTTTGTTATGCTTTAGTGTGTTTTATTTTATTTGTAAGTTATTGTTTTAGGATTTGTGAGTGTGATTATTTACTAAGGTTCTCCCTACTGTTTGTAGGTCTGATGATGCTCGTAAGGACGAAACACGTGTCATGTTTGTTGTAAATTGTAAAATTATAATTTAATGAGACCGAGACGTGGAGTCTTTTTCTATGTTTGTTATTAAAACTAGGTCTCTTTGAGCAATATGGACAATTTCCTCGATTTTGTGATTAGCCAAGTCTAACATTTCTACCTTTAAAGGATGCCCAATTGAAATGTTACGGTTTACCAACATGATGGAAGTCAGTAAATAAGTAAGATATGTTAGTCACCAGACGCAATACATTCACCTAATATCGACCCAATAATATCTCTTAATGATGACTATTGCTAGCTCTAGTCGGGTAGGTTCGGATTCTTCTTTCTCGTTACTCTACCAATACTTCTATATCACAATCTCTTACTTTAGATGTAATATTTAAGTTGAGCGCCACCAAGTTTTAATTTAAGTTAAATAAAACTTGGAAAAAAAAAGTTGCATTGGATCTAACCACTATCATTAGGTAAAGACTTATCTTGATCAATTGAAAATCAACACGTTGGAAACAAATGACTTTTATTGTTTAATTCACAAAAAAAAAATCAGTGACTTATCCCCAAAAAAAAAAAAAAAAGAAAATGTACTGAACAAAAAAAAAAAAAAAGATTGTTAACTCAATTCCATCCACTAGGGAGCTTAATAGCATCTCAACAAGAAGTGAAGGAATTAAGTTTTCCCTAACAAGAGTTTTATTGTAAGGTTACAATTACTGAAATACCAATAAGTTTCTTTCCCCCCCCCCCCTTAAATGATTGAAGTTTAATTCTAGTTAAAACAAATAGTTATGTTACAAATGATAATGATTAGGGTTAAGTATTAAAAAAAAATACATTTTGATTAGCCACACGCTGAGTGGCAGCACAATAAATATCTATAAAAGGTCTATTACATAGAAGTGAATGTCTTAGATATTACTAATAAATCAGCAGTAATTATGTAGCGCTACGAAGCCGGCTGCGTTTCACCTTACAGAAATTCTGCACAGTATGCTATATGCTAGATAAGGTGATACCAGTAATTAAATTAATATGGATAAACAGTTTGATTAACAGAAATAGTACTATATGTTAAGTTTCCAAATATTATACTACTACTTAGCTGAATACTCTATTCCCTAGTGTAGGCTGTAAAAGGTGGTAAGGCAGGTAACATCCAAGTGTTCCTCAGTGATCGCTATGTCCTACAGCTCCGCTACGTAGACCGTATCCAAGACATCATGTCTATTCCATCAAAAGAAAAGTTCCCATTCCATAAATAACTAGCAGTTAGGAAACCATACCAAACCTTGCTAATGGTTTGTCTTTAAAGCTTCAAAATAATCCCAATGAACTTCAAAGGTTCAACTTTATACAAAAACCCTGAAACAAGAATTGCCCCATGTAGAAAAATTTCTACAACAAAGTTTGGAATATAATTCCAGACAGACAAAACAGCACACAATATATACGAGAATATAATACAAAATTCTTACCTCATTGTAGCTACGAGGGTACGAAAAAAAAATTGCTTGATGAGCACCAATGTTAAGATGACCGATGTTAGTGGCACGTAGAAGTAATTAAGACAAAATCGCCAGATAGGCCGTAAAGTTGTAACCCAAAATTTACTAAACCATAATATTCAACTTCACTTCGTCAAATCGGATCCTTCTAATCTCCCATTTCGGATGGAATTTAGTTAACAATAAAAAAAAAATTCAGAACATCCGACACTTCCGTCGTTTATGAGACTTGGTGCTAAAAGAAAGATCTTTTTCTTAGCCCTTCTCACGTACACGAAATGGTTTTCATCACACAATATTACCAAACACGGTAAATCAACATATCCTTTTCTACATTCCAAAACACTATTAGAAAAAAACAACTTTTCTCAGTATCAGCAAAATAATGTTGGTACAATAAATCCCCTAAATTAAATATTAACTTGTCAAATTCCAGTTCGGTTTATAACAAAAATAGCTTTATATCCATGGTATTGGAAAGAGGTGAAAATATATTATTACTCCTCAACTAATCCAAGCTACCCTGTATTTTGTCCAACCAAAGAATAACCATCTAAATTAGTAATATTAGCTCGACGATACGTCAAATCAATAGGACTTATAACATAAAAATATGAAGATTATATCTTCAAAACTTAGATTTTAAAATTTGGTACCCCGAAGGCTCATTTTTGGTTCAAGGTCAAGTATCTTAAGAACGCTTGAACCTAGGTATAGGACATGCTACATAAAATAGCATTAAAATTCTCCGTAGAATTCAAAAATATCATAAAATACAGGGTGTTCCATTTAAAATATTTCAAAAAAGAAGTACCCCTTGACCTTATCTTAATCCCAAAACTTGAAATTTTTATCTAAATGGCATCATCAAAAACTTTTAATGAACGGGTTGCGTGAATGTATTGTTTTATGTAACTGTGTGGAAAAAAATGAAGCATGATATTTAATTTCTGATGCGATTAAATCAAGTTCGCCTATTCTGGAGTAAAATATCGGATTCTTTCGGGATATAGATTTAATTTTGTCTTCCATATTACTGCTCATAACTTGGCATAATTTTTGATTTTTTAAACGTTTTTGGCAAAAGACGCATTTTCGAACGTCAAATGGAATTGTTCGTAATGAGCGTTTTGGAGTTATATCCGTCGTCGGAAGAAAATCAGTACTAATTTTCGCGTACTTTGTTTTGTAAGAAGTAATATTTTTGGCACTTTTAAACGTTTTGTAGCAGTTTTTATGCCATTGTAAATAATATTGTTGTTTTAATTCATTAAAATTCAAAAAAATATGCAGGGAATTAGGATCCTTGCCTTGACATATATTCATGCGGACTTTTGTACATTCAAGAAACTTTTTTTTGGATATTGTTATGGATTAACGTTCCGCCTTATTGACAAATTACACATAACTGAAAATTAAAAATATTTCCTTCTTTTTTAGCAGGTACTTTCGTAAATGGTTTTAATTTAATTGTAGACTCAAGTTCGCTATCAGAACTGGTACTGCTTTAAGTATCCGTTGTTAAGTAAACCTATAAATGTCAATATATACAAATTATAATTAAAAATTAAATAAAAAAGAAATTTCACGTTTTTAAATCGGCCTCACCCACTTAAATCGAACTATCAAACCCTTGAAAAGTCAGACTATGTGCCATTCAATCAAAACAATATGAATTATTCGAGAGCGTATTCCTATGTCGAAATGAAAACGAACTAAATGAGCGTCGAAACAATTAGGTCTCTTGCAATTTGCTGTTTAAAAAATAAACTATTCATCAGAATGGGATTTTTCAAAAATCAGTGCATTCCTTGATCTTCAATGCATAACGTTTATAGATGGTATTATTTTGATAAATGTAAAAGTAATCACGCTATCCTGAGGTAAACAATAACATAAAAATGAGTTTTCAAGACAAGTGTTTATTCATTAAAGAACTCCATATAAAAGCACTGTGCGGTTGGTTTTTAAAATTTAAAGTCCGATTTTGGCAGTTTGTTGGGAATATATTTTAGATGAAAAAAATGTAAAAATATTTTTTAGTCAATTTTTGAAAAAACCACCCCCACCACCCCCTGCACGGTATGATTTTTGGACGACCAGTTGAATTTTCATTCTTAGGTTATGGGAAACGATAAAAAGTGACTCTTACATTTTAGCAATAAAGTGCAAGCGGGAACGACACGATAGCAGCAGCTTTGAACTATACTATTCTACGCTTTCGTAAAAACCAACCATGTATCACACTTATATTTGAACAGAAGATTAAAGATTTTCGTATAAGAGACAATGTGTTCGAGAGAGACGAAAAACCAAATAAATACCCTAAATATATGAGTGACTTATATCATTGGTTTTGGGGGATCAAGGGTTTGTTAAGAATGAAATAAAAAAATCCAGGTTCGTATTTAAAAAAAGTTGATGATGAGACCTTGAAATCGAAACGTACGATTTTAAATCTAAGTATACCATCTTGTAGGGGAGTAAAAGTGGTTAAGAAAATGTAAAATTTATTTTTTATCTCTTCAAATGCAGTCTGAATAAAAAATAAAAAGGAAAATGATGATATTCAGGTGTTCAAGGATATATATCTTCGGAAGTAGTCAAATTTGCCCAATTTATCAACCACATATTATTTGAGAATAAATTGCGCACCCTACCAAAAACCTATTTGTAAATTTTCGAAATAAATAAAATATTGGGAAAGAATTTTACAAAACATGGCCTGAGAACCACATCCCAATATGTCTTCTTTTTTCAAAAATATTGAAATTTGAATTTTACATAAAAATTCCCTTGTTCCGTTTACTCTGCCACCGAACATTAACAAGACAAGAAGGAGCACTCCAAGCTCCTCCCCTTGATATGCCTATCTCGCTCGAATATCGGATGCTATGCTTTTTCGATCCCTCGAAGTCGCTGCCGGGCGAGATGCATATACCGGTGGTCTGTCGTAGAATAAAGTATTGAAATATACCACCGAACATTCATATATACAAGTTGTCTTTATATTTGCCAGCGCGCGACGTGAGACGAATTTTTTAGTTTTTAAAAATTAAAATAAGCATTTACTAATTTACTTAGTGTTTTGTGCTTGTTAAATGGCTGCAAAATTACGATTAACTCCGTTCTATCTTTATGGGAAACTTTAAAATCCAAAAATTATTCATTTCTTTTAACAAGAAACCTTAATCAGGAATGCCTGGAATTTTTTTTTGTCCTGATAGGATATTTTGGCAAAAATTCAAGAAATCCAACCCCCAATACAGTTTTGTAAGGCATTCAAGAAATTATTTACTAATAAAATATCTTAATGAGGTTGAAGGTGCAAAATGTATCCAAGATGTTAATACAGTTTTGGTTAATGTAGCTCCCGATATGATCCAAGAATATAAAAATATTTATATACTCATAGTGACAAAAAATAGTGTTTGCATGCGACTATACAGTGTGTCCCATTTTGGTCATACATGTGTTGGGATCTTGCGAACTATAAGAGATAGAAGGAAGGTTAAATGAGGAAAGTTTTAGACAATTTAGTTAATAATTGAATGGCTCTTGCTGCGAGGTTCTAGATATTTTGGTTTTTTAGATATTTTGAAAAAACAAAAAAGATGCATTTTTGAAAATGGCCCGTAATTTCTTTATTTATGAAAATTTTCAAAAACAGTAGTCACATTTTCAGAGGAACTTTTTATGAGGAATTCATCTGTATTGTCAGATTTTATTTACAACGTTTCGGTTTTTTGGAACCATCATCAACTTCTTTTTTTTAAATACGGACCTGCATTTTTTATTCCGGATTTTACGAGCTTCTGATATCCCAAAATCAATGACGTAACGCACTTCTTTCGAAAAATTTTATTTTTGGTACTTTCCATAAGAAGTCAATGTGTTAGAAAGAGTCAGAAGATATGGGTTTAGGTCTCTCTCTAACACATGGAGTTCTTATGGAAAGTAGCAAAAATATAAAATTTTATAATAAGTGCGTTACGTCATTGATTTTGGAATATCAGAAGCTCTTAAAATATGAAATAAAAAATGCAGGTCCGTATTTAAAAAAAAGAAGTTGATGATGGTTCCAAAAAACAGAAACGTTGTGAATAAAATCTGATCATACAGATGGATTCCTCGTAAAAAGTTCCTCTGAAAATGTGATTACTGTTTTTGAAAATTTTCATAAATAAAGAAATTACGAGACATTTTCGAAAATGCATCTGTTTTGTTTTTTCAAAATATCTAAAAAACCAAAATATCTAGAACCTCGCAGCAAGCGCCGTTCAATTACTAACTCAATTGTCTAAAATTTTCCTCATTTAACCGTCCTTCTATCTCTTATAGTTAGGACACATTGTATATATCTTTCAAGTACGGACGGCAATGCTGTAGTGTTTACATTACTGGCGATCTAATAAAAAATCTAAATAAAAAAAATTTCTTTAACCGGAACTTTCCTCGTTATGAATCTTTTCTTTTAATAGGAATAGTGAAGACTAGATGGTTGGATTCCTACCAATATTTAACTAGTTTCTACCTATGCTACACTTGATTTTAATTAAAAATAAATTCAATAATTACTTTTTACATCGGCAAACACCATTTTGTTACGTTATGTTGAATTCTGCCAGTTTTTGTCGAGGTTTATCCCTATATCACATTTAATTTTTCTATAAAATTTAACGTCAATTGAATATTAAACAAATTAGTGGCCTCCATTTTGTTCTGCCATATTGAATTCGTGCCACAATTTTATCAATTTCTCTGTATAGCCCATTTATTGCTTGCACAAAATTTAAAATTAATTTAATAAGTAGTTTTTTTCAGGCCGATTTTTTAAATATTTTATTAGGCCATAATTTTTTTTGCTATCTTTTATTCATACCAAAATGTTACCAGTTTATTCCTAACACTTGACTTTTGTGCAAAATTTGAGGAAATTGGATAATTAGTTTTTTAGTAATAGTTTTTTAACGTTTCACTACTCCGCCATCTTGTTCCGGCATATTGGATATTTACCAAAAGATTACCAGGTCATCCCCATATCACTCTTAATTGTTGCCTAAAATGGAAGTTAATCTGCTGAAGCTACTACAAGCTATGTCGCGAACTCACAGTCCGACAGACAAATTGGCAGACGTACCGACGGAATTGATGAAACATATTTTTTTAGCATCTAGGAACCTAAAACCTGAGAAGGTGATTTTTTTCACGATTACAAATATTTTATTTGTCCGCCGTTTTGTTCCGACATAATGAATTAGTATCACAGGTTTACTAGTTTATCTCTATACCACAATTAGTTTTTAGGGTTAATTTTTAAATACTTTATCAAGCCGCCATTTGGTTCTTCCATCTTGGATTAAAATTTTCAACAATTAATTTCCTTCTTTTACTTAAATTTTACAAACAGTAGTTGTTATTTAACGAAAGAAAATAACGAAACGGCTAGTGGTCTAAATCGACTTACCATGACTTCCAGGCTGGTTCTGGCGATGGATTCGTAATTTAGAGCACAGTACCGATCGACACAAATGTATATGGTCACCGTTCGATAGGTGTCAAGCAAGTGGTCCCAGGTCCAAATCTTCGCCAACGGGCTGTAAGTTATCCGGACCTACTAGTGTGTTTCGCGGACAAAATACCGCGAGATTTATCAACCTTTTGCAATTTTCAGTTAAAAACAAGAAAGCTATAATTAATAAAATTAATAACCCAAAAAAATATACAAAAAAAATAAAGTAAAAACGCGTGTACGGAACATTCCGCCCACCAAAATAAGAACTATTTTAAACTAGAAACTAAAAATTTGGCAGAGGACAAAGTTTTACAACTGGCCTCTGAAGTACGCCTTGCGCCGTTTTCACTGTACATACTCTACAAATTCCATCTCTGCCTTTGTGAAGTTGAATAATTCGGCCAAGATGCCACTGCAAAGGCGGAAAACAATCATTTTTGATTAAGACAAGAGTATCAAGTTTTACTGGTGATGCGGGCTTATTCCATTTTGCTCTTTGTTGCAAGCTGTGCAAATATTCAATATGCCACCGCTTCCAAAAATCTTGGGACATTTTTTGTAATAATTGCCAACGACTTAATCTGTTAATTTGAATAGTCGTGAAGTCCGGCGAGGGGATAGCCGTTAAGGGTTCCAAGGTTAAAAAATGTCCTGGAGTTAAAGCATTGAGATCTGAAGGATCTGAACTAAGGCTACAAAGAGGACGAGAATTTAACATAGCTTCTATCTGAACAAAAACTGTATATAATTCCTCATATGTCAAAATTTGCTCTCCCACTACTCTCATGAAATGGCCTTTGACAGATTTTACTGCCGCTTCCCATAAACCTCCCATATGAGGCGAAGCAGGGGGATTAAACGACCATGAAATGTATTCTGCCTCAGCAGCCGTTTGCATAAATTTTAAAAGTTCCCGATTGGCCCCAACGAAGTTAGAACCACAATCGCTATAAAGCTTGCTACATCGACCACGACGGGAAATGAATCTACGAAGGGCAGCCAAAAATGATTCAGAAGACAGATCAGATGTCAATTCAAGATGCACTGCCTTTGTCGCAAAGCAAACAAAAACACAAAGGTATGCTTTCTGAGATTTCGAACCGCGTCTTTTTGACATGGTTATATAAAATGGGCCTGCCATATCAACCCCAGAACAACTGAAAGGTTTAACCTGACTAATACGAGATACAGGAAGGTCTCCCATTGGTTGTTCCAGTGGTTTTGGATTAACTTTAAAACAAGATAAACACTTCGAGATGACACTACGAATAGCACGCTTAGGAGAAAGTATCCAAAATTGTTGACTAAGCAGAAATTGTAAGGACTGCAAACCAGGGTGAAAATACCTTTTATGATAATCCTCGATAATAAGATCTGTGAGTCTATGATTTCGGGGTAACAAAATAGGAAACCTTTGGTCAAACTTAAGATTAGAATAAGTTAACCTGCCGCCCACCCTAAAAATGCCATCCTTGTCAAGAAAGGGTGATAGTTTGCGAAATGTTTTTGACAGATATTTTCCACTTTTTAGACTATCAATTTCACTAGAAAATACAATTGTCTGAACAGATTTGACCAAATATAACAAAGCTTTGTGAAGCTCAAGATCAACTAAGCTATTTAAAGCCTTGCCTTTGGGATTTTGACAATTCCTTACAAAACGAAAAACATATGCAATTATACGTTTAATTTTTGTTAAAGATGAATAATTCTCAATAAGGGAGTTTGGAAATTCCTCACTTAAACCGACAACAAGTGTAACCTTTCTTTCTTCTTTCAAAACTAAAGAATCATCAATAATAGTAGATTGATTGGGCCAAGTATTTATATCAGACAAAAGCCAAGCAGGCCCCGCCCACCATAACGTGTGGTTAACTAATTCCAAGGGCATAAGTCCACGAGAGGCACAATCGGCAGGATTATCCTTGGAAGGGACATAATGCCACATTGAGGGCGATGTCTTTTCCTGAATTTGACTGACTCTATTACTCACAAAACACTGCCATCTATGTGAAGAGGATTTTATCCAACTAAGAGTAACCATGGAGTCAGACCAGGCAAAAATTTCAAGAGGAATATCTTGGATTAGATCCGAAACATAACAAATCAATTTGGACAGCAAAACCGCGCCACATAATTCAAGTCTAGGCAAAGTGATTCTTTTAAGTGGTGCGACTTTTGATTTTGCAATTACTAAATGAGTACGAATTTCATTGGTGTGGCTAACCAAGCGAAGGTAGATAACAGCAGCGTATCCTTTTTCCGAAGCATCACAGAATCCATGGAGTTGAAATACTATATTGTTCTTGTCAAACATGAAACGGGGTATTGAAATTGAAGATAATTTAGGTAATTCGATTTTATATTTTAACCATTTGGTAAGAACTTGCTGAGGTGGAACTGCATCCCAACCAAGACCCAAAGTCCACAAGTACTGAATAAGATGCTTGGTAAAAAATATAACGGGACTTAAAAATCCTAGTGGATCATACACTCTTGCTAGTTCGGATAATATGTTTCTCTTCGTACAAGGTTTGTCAAGGGGGTCAACCTTATATGAAAAATAATCTAATGATGGATGCCACTGTAAACCTAAAATTTTAATAAAAGAATCTGGATCCGAATCAAATGAAATAGATTTTGTACGACAAAGAGATTCTGGAAGATTAGATAAAACTTGTGGGCTATTAGATGCCCATTTTCGAAGTTCAAAACCCCCACGCATACACAACTCTCTTAATTCATTTACAAGTAAAAGAGCTTCATCAACAGTATCGCAAGAAGTAATGACGTCATCAACAAAAATATCTGAGTTCAAGACTTTAGCAGCCAAAGGATACAACGAACCTTCATCACAAGCAAGTTGCTGAATAGTACGTAAAGCTAAAAATGGACTAGACGACACTCCAAATGTCACAGTTTGTAGAATATAATCACAAATGGGTTCATCAACGGAACTTCGCCAAAGAATTCGTTGATAATTACAATGATCTCTTTTGACCAATATCTGACGATACATTTGTCTAATGTCAGAGATTAAAACTATTTTACGCATACGAAAATTTAACAAAATAGTAACGATATCCTTTTGAAGTTTGGGTCCCGCTAACAAAGTATCATTTAATGACTCCCCACTGGCAGTTTTAGCCGAAGCATCAAAAACCACCCTCAATTTAGTTGTGGTACTTTCAGGTTTGAAAACCGCATGGTGAGGCAAATAATAACACTTTTGTGTTAGACTCAACTCAGTTACCTTTGACATATGGCCACTTTGAATATAATCTATCATAATATCCGAATATGATTTATACATAGAAGGATTATTTACTAAACGACGTTCTAAGTTCAAATACCGGCGTAATGCTAAAGATCTCGAGTCCAAGAAAATCGGGTCAGGTCCTTTAAATGGCAAAGAAACACAATATCTACCACTTTTATCTCGTGAATGAGATTCAACAAAAATCATTTCACAACGGTCATCCTCTTCTGACAAAGCTTTTGTAGAGACCAATTCCTCAGTTTCCCAAAATTGTTTAACAATTGTTTCCAATGGGTCGAATAAAGTTGAACAAAGTGAAGTGAGAGGTTCTGAAGTTTCCGTATATTCTATATTGCCCATTAAAACCCACCCAAATATAGTTTCAAGAGCAAAAGGTTCCTTGTTAGACCCCCTAACACGCCCACCTTGTAGACATTTTGAAAATATGTCGGCACCTAAAAGCAAATCAATTTCGCCAGGGGAGTTAAAATTTGTATCAGCTAATTTCAAGTTTGAAATATGATCCAAACTATTCGGCTGAAAATAAAAGTTTGGAATAGGACCACAAATTTTTGGAATAACAAAACAGTCAACACTAAAAGTAGGGTTAGGTTGACCGGTAGGACGAATGTTGCAAGAAGTGGAACCAAGGACGGTAGTCGACATTCTACCCAAACCTTGAACAGAAACGTTCGACTTATTTAAAAATAAATTTAAACGTCGAAGACATTTTTCAGTGAGAAAATTTGCTTGGCTTGCACTATCTAAAAGAACTCTAATGTTGAATACGCAACCATTCGAAGTCACCAAGTCAACACGAGCAGTTGAAAGCAAAACAGTAGTACTGGGTTTGTTAGGGCTAGCAAAAATACTTAAAGCATTGATATTCGACGTATCATTGCGATAATTATCACCAAAATTATTATTACCCTGATTAGGAGGTTGTTGAGGGGGTGACTGTTCATTACGATTGAAGTGTAATAACGTGTGGTGTCTTTGCTTACATTTTCTACACGAATGTGTAGAAGTGCAATTCGAGAATAAATGCGACGACTTAAGACAATTTAAGCACAATTTATTTCGCTTTGCTATCAGAAAACGCTCATTTGGGGTTTTATTTAAAAACTGTGGGCAACGCGATAAAACATGATTTGAGTTACAAACTGAACAAACATTTGTTTCAACCAAAAGTGAAAATGGTGAGGTTTTTTGTTTAATTGGCCTCTTGGGTGAATTTACCGTAGTATGCGATGAAAGAGCAACCGAATCATAAGCGATACATTGTTGATGCACAAAATCTAGAAGTAATTTAAAAGTTGGCATTTTAATGCAACTGTTTTCTAATTCAAAACGTTTAACAGTTTCTGAATCTAATTTTTGAATTAACAAATTAAACAAAACAAAGTCCCATTGATCGGTAGGAAAATTGAGATTTGTCAAAGCTTGCAAATTTTCACAAAATGTATCAATCAAATTCCTAAGTAAATGAGCAGAATCAGAGTTAAGTTTTTCTAAACCGCACATCGTATTCCAGTAATGGGTAGCTAATAATCTTTCGTTTTGAAAACGATCAACTAAAGTTTTAAATGCAATTGGATAATTATTATCATTTATAGGTACTGAGCTAACAATGGGTAAAACTTTTTCAGACAAAGACGAGAGCAAATATTGAAATTTCTCACTATTAGTTAAATTTTGATTCTTATGAATTAGCGAGGTAAACAAATCATAAAATGTAGTCCAAGAACGAAAATCTCCATCAAATATTGGTAATTTAATTTTAGGTAATTTGACTGAAGGAGCCGAGTGGATTTGAGAAGTATCGGTAATCGGATTTTCTTGTATATCCTCAAATAAATTATGATAAATAGCTAAGCAACCATAATAGCAATTATCAGCTTCGATTCTTATCAAATCTTCCGCGGCCAAATCAGCTCCATCAGTAGAAGCTAGCAAATTAACAACAGTCAAATGTTGCTTTTCAAAAGATTTATACGCAGTATCAATACCGGTGTAACGCATTTTAAATGAAGTATGATAATCAGCATCCTGTTCTGCCATTTTTGCAACAGCCAGTATCTCTTTTAGGCGATTTGAAAAGATATCCCTAGAAGCTTTTGCTAATTTGATTTTATCAGTCATTTTGAAAAGTTAAATCAAATTAAAAAATCTAAAATATGTGTTGAAAACGATATTTATTTCAACCGATATTCGACTAAAGAGCCCAAAATATGATGAATTTGTATCAAACAGTTTTAATATAGATCTTAGTTTTTTTGAAGTTAAACGACGAATTGAAAACGTATTTTTATTGATTTATCGTAAAAATATCTAATTTTAATATTAACAATTGAACGCAATTTTACTGCACAACGGACGAGATGTTTGTATAGTAGGCCTAGGTCAACTGACCGGGTGACGCGCCGTACTAAAAAACTAGTGCTAAAATCAATAAATTCCCTTATCACCAAAGGTATTTATAGGAACACATGTATTTAAATAATAATAATTATTTTAATATTACACCCAAATTCAAAAGATGGTTTTTGTATACATTTACCAATATATCTGTATTAATAAATTAATGTTAGTACGAAAATTGCAAAAGGTATAAAAAATGTGATTAGAAATGACGAAATACTACAAATGAACTGTAATTAAATCAACAATTAATCCGGCAACGGAGGATCAAAAAAATGTTATTTAACGAAAGAAAATAACGAAACGGCTAGTGGTCTAAATCGACTTACCATGACTTCCAGGCTGGTTCTGGCGATGGATTCGTAATTTAGAGCACAGTACCGATCGACACAAATGTATATGGTCACCGTTCGATAGGTGTCAAGCAAGTGGTCCCAGGTCCAAATCTTCGCCAACGGGCTGTAAGTTATCCGGACCTACTAGTGTGTTTTCGCGGACAAAATACCGCGAGATTTATCAACCTTTTGCAATTTTCAGTTAAAAACAAGAAAGCTATAATTAATAAAATTAATAACCCAAAAAAATATACAAAAAAAATAAAGTAAAAACGCGTGTACGGAACAGTAGTTTTTAAAATTATATTAAGATCTATTAATTAAACAACTTGACGTTTTTCTCGTTTTTCTTTTAATACATATAAAGCAAAATAGCTCACAATAACAATTATGGTTAGATATTTTTAAACTCGTTTTTAAATTACCCCGGTAAGTGAACGTTTATTCTTTTTAATCGCTAACGGTTTGCATCAACCTCGTAAAAGCATAGGCACCTGCACAGCTATATGAATTTCTAGGAATCGTTGGCGCGTTACTGTAAGCACAACCAAAGTTTACTGAAATATATTATATTCAGTAAACTTTGGCACAACATAAAAGTTCCCACGGACTGTGCCCCTTCTTGTCTTGTTAGTGTTCGGCGACTCTGCCCAGCAATCTAGCTTGCAAGTAAATTATGCGATGAGGCGGAACTATCAACAGTCCAATCAGCATCAAGGGCGTCCCATAACGCAACCGTCGCATTTGAGTGGGAGGGTGCACCGAAAATGGGGATGCCCCCTAAGATCCATCAATTAATCTTTGATACATTGATTTATTCTTTAGATCCTAGATTTAAAATTTATTGAAACTGGTTCCAAAATATTCCTAGAATATAAATATTATAAAAAAAAGAAAGTAAAGTCTGAACTTAGTCTTTTAAAGTCTGAATTCAGAGTTTCAAGTTTGAATTCAGAGTTTAATCTCTGAATCCAGAGTTTAAAGCCTGAATTTAGAATTTAAAGTCTAAATTCAAAGTTTTAAGCCTAAACTCAGAGTTTAATGCCTGAATTATAAAAAAAATTATGTGTGCCCCTTCTACGCTTTCGTAAAAACCAACCATGTATCACACTTATGAAGATTAAAGATTTTCATATAAGAGACAATGTGTTAGAGAGAGATGGAAAACCAAAATCACAAAGGAGAATTTTAAATACCCTAAAAATGTATGAGTGCAATATATCATTGGTTTTGGGAGGTCAATCAGGTTAGTAAAAATCAAATAAAAAAAACCGAGTTCGTATTTAAAAAAAGTTGATGATTAGATCTTGAAGTCGACATGTAGTATTTTAAATCTGAGTGCACCATCTTGTAGAGGAGTAAAAGTGGCTATGAAGATTTAAAAGTTAATTAGTATTTCTTCAAATGCAGCCTGAAAAAAATATAAAAAGGAAAAGAACGGTTTTCGGGTTTTATGGATATCTTCGGAAGTAGTCAAATTTTCCAACTTTATCAACTACATATTAATGAAAATAAATTGCGCACCCTACAAAACACGTTTTTGTAAATTTTCGGAATAAATAAAATATTGGAAAATTTGCGTGTATAAATAACTTATCAGCTTAAGTAATTTACAAAGCATATCCTGAATACCGTGTAATAACCTATTAATTGGGGGTTGAATAAAGTACCTATTAGGGTTGTTCATCTTACTCTTCTGCCCAGGTTGATGCATAAAGAAAGACGCTGTACTAAAAACATCTTCTATTGACTATTACTATAACTACATACAGTACAGCCCAAGGGCCGGACCAACCAGGTCCGCCCTTGCCCTTACTATCACTCTCGTCTATATTTAGTTATAATCTCTCTGTCTATCAGACTGCATCCAGTACATTGCCATTAGCACGATGCCTCGTCAGCGTGCTTATTTCGCACATACATATTAAACAATTGCAATATACTAACAATAACAATCCGCTATACAGGGTGATACTTTACCATACTACACCCTCCACCTTTTTTTTTTAGGAGAATGATTTAACTCCCTGTTGAATCATTCTTAAATAACAACCAATTTAAAAACTACTTATACTTTAGAGAAAAAAAATCTCAAATCTTAATACTAGCCTGTTATAAAAGTAATACCAACTGTCGACTGAACTCATGCAAATAGCATCCTAGCTAATGGCTTCCACTATGGACTAGGGAAGGACATTGATCTGCTGGTAGAGTTGCGTACTTGCTTGATTAAATTATTGTTTTATTTTTAAATAGGAATATATTTATGTGCTCATTGTATAGTTTTGTCAACCAGTTAAGAAAACAAAAAATTAAATAAATTACATTATTACATAAGTGTATACTATTGCGTAAACATAACAATATTGGCGATTATTTCATAGCAGACCAAATTTATAAAATATTAAGCATTAGGTATAAGAAATTTAATTTTGTTTTCTATTTATCTCTTATTTCTCTAATAATAAAGATTCAAATCAAGGCCATATTAATAAAATATAATGAATAAAAAACGGACTCATAGTAGACATCAAATGTTGATTAACTTAGATATTTATCCTAAAATTCGTACCATCTTGCGAGGACGGCGTGGTGCGTAGAGTTTTGCTATTTTTTAAATTTTACTATGTAATATTAGTTAATATATTTAATAATAATATTTTATTTAAAGCCCAAGAGAAATTATAGTTTCAAGTATCTATCATATCAATTACAATTAATAAGCAAACAGTATTTAAAGTTGAATAAGTAAATACATTCGTACTAACCTACTTATTATGTTATTTGTTAGCAAAACATATGGGAAACTATTAGATGATTTTATTAAAAATTAGCATAAGCCATAATCTTTGTTTCATTAACTATGGAAATGCTCAGTTCAAGTCACATGGCTTGTATTACCTGCCAAAATTGTCATTTATTTATGAAAATTGCACAAAAAAGCTTATTTGCTAAAGTATCAAAAGTTTATTAAAGAAACTTGTTTGTTTTTTAGGCTTAAAGACGCATACCGAATTTTGGCCAGAGATTTCAATATTTATTTTATAACTTTTCCTGTTTTGCAAAAATTATATTATTCAATATAAAACGATCAGGGTCAATTTCACTGAACTATTTAATGTACAAAAAAAATAAAAATCGGTGACGATACACAAAAAGCAAAACGGCAATACGCTGCTCAGTTTTAAATTAGAATAAATTGTAATAATACAATAAAGTCTTGTGTGAATTTAAAAAAAATGATAAATTATACATAAATGAGGAAAAGATGAGACCAAATTATTACTATAAATAAATTTTAGAATCTCAATAGGTTTGATTTGATCTGTTAGAGATTTAAATGTAACAATTTCTTCAAATAGTTCTACGTCACTTATATCCCTCGATTCGTCTTCGGTTAATGCGATTTCAAGTTCAACGCATTTTTGTTTTAAATCATCCGATGTCACATCATGAAACCGTGTTAAAAAGTTCAAAATATTACTGCAATACGAAAGAGAATTAAACCTTTCTTCTACTGATATTCTAGCTCGGTCAATAACAGTATAATAAAAATTTATTTTAAATTTCTCTCGTTCGTTAGTTAATACATTGTCTGTACTTTCATAACTAAATTGGGATTTTTTCCGCCTTATACGAACTTTGGAAAATCTGGTTCCACATCAATTTCATTTGCTAAATTGGATGAAATTTCTATGTAAGTGTTAAAACTTTGGTCCGATCGCATTTCGTTAATAAAGTTAAGTACATGTTTTAATGAGGTGATACACTGAGTCAGATCAATATTAATTTTTTGCAATAATTTACTGACTACGTCAATTTTAACTAATAACTCGTACCATATGACTAAGCTACAGATAAAAGTAAATGATTTTATTTTTTCTAATAATGAATTGGCACTTAGTTTTGTTTTTGAGTCTCTTGTAACATCTTCTGAAAGCTCAACCAAAGCTTTACAAATATTTCCTAGTTGATTCCGAAGGGTCATGGTCTAAGCGCTTTAACTCTGCTTTCCCATCGGGTGTCACTTACCGATGTAAGATTTAAATTACTAACATTTTTTTTTAAAACATCCCAACGAAAAGGAGAAGAAGAAAAGAATACATACAGTTCCTGCACGATGTTAAAAAAATTTATTGTTTCGTGGGAGATTTTAGCGGAATCGTTTATTACTAGATTTAGTGTGTGAGCGGTGCAAGGAACAAATATAGCCCTGGAATTAACATTTTTTACCCTTTGTTGAAGTCCGATATGTTTTCCGGACATATTGGCCCCATTATCATAGCCCTGACCTCTTATATCCCTAATATCTAATTCAAACTTAGGCAAAATATCATTAACCAATAGGTTAAAAATCCCTTCCCCAGTTGTATATAAAATAGGAGAAAAACCCAAAAAACACTCTTTTATGACAACATTTTCTTCGTTACAGTCTACATATCTGACTACAAATGTAATTTGCTCTGTATGACTTGCATCTGGAGTAGAATCTAAAATTATGGAAAAATATTTGGATTTTTTTAAGAGTGTCGTAAAATGATGGCAAATATTTTTTGCTAGCAAAGTAATTATTTCGTTTTGAAAATGAATTCCCAAATAGTGAGTTATTTTACTTTTTAATTCTTGGGTCTTTGTAATTTTTTTTAGATGATCGGATAACACTGGGTCAAATTTTGCCACCATTTCAACAGCTTTTAAAAAATTGCCATTATTTTGTTCGTATAAGACGGAACTTTTTCCACGAAATGCCAATGATTGTCCAGCTAAAAATTGAATAATTGCAATAACTCTTTTTAAGATAGAGCGCCAGCGTTCCCTTTCAAGTTCAAAATAATTTTGCCGTTCTTTGTCAATAGTTAATTTTTTATTTAATGACATTTTTAACTCAACCCATTTTTGATTAGCTTGCAAGTGATGTACAGAAGATTCATGCTTGGATAAAATATGTGAAAGATGTCGCCAATCAGAATACCCCATTTTGCTATTTAACTTAAACACTTCCTTACAAAATATTTTACAACAAAGACAAAAAATGCTATTTGCTCTACAAGAGTATACCAACCAAGCTCTTTTAATTTTTTCACCATTTGTCAAAATTCGAAAATATTGAGTTTCATTCCCGATTCATCAGAAGGAATTTTTTTTTCTATATGCTGAGAATCGTTTTGTACTATTTGCTCAATAACTTGATTTTGTAAAATATCCGGCCAGGTGAATGGGTCGCTGACATCAAAATCATCATTAGTTTCAGGGATAACTTCGTTTAAGTTAGGATTATCATCGGTTAAGAGCATCTTTTCTTCATTATCTATTTCTGTATTTGATTCAGGGTGTTTTTTTTCTTCAGGGTCGCTTACTTTATGTGCATCCTTTACATTTTCATCCTCAATTGTATCTGTACCCTGTGACGATGTTGATGGAACTAAATATTTTTGCAAAGATCCACTTAATTTTTTTTGTTTTCTTCCTTTTCTAATTTTCTTTTTTTATATTGAGCTCCAGATAAACGTTTTGTTTTTCTATCGGACATCTGGAAATAAAATTGAAAGGTTAGAAAATTTAGTTTATGTAATAGTTCTGAATCTGCGAAGATATAATTTTATAGCATCCCCAATTAAGTTCGCACCAAATGGAATTTTTTATAAATAATAAGTAAAATTGTAATCTAGCATCAGATTTTGTTTTTAAAATGACCCAAAAATAAATATAATTATTATATTTTTATTAGATAAGTAAATTAGTAAAACTACTTTATACATTTTTTAAAACTTGAAATATAGAAAATTAATCTAGACATAAAATTAACAATAAACCACTTTTTGATCTCAAGCTAAAAAAAATTTTTTTTCACATGTTTAATATTAAATCCAAAACGTAAGATGCGGATTTGGATGGTAATATTAAGTAAAGTAATATCTATCCTAAGAACTTACCTTTTTAAATTACGAAAATTTGTTTCTTTTGAAATTTCACTTTTGCAAAATGTAGAAAAAAATAACTAAACAACAAACACTTTATATCACTGTTAAACTCTCGATAGTTAATCGAATGCTAAAAAGAAAAACAAAACATTTAAAAACTGCCCCATTCTACAGTATATAGAGCTATATAAAACTATATACTGTACACATACCAATTATGAAGTATAAACAAACATTTTTGCATTGAAAGGCGGCCGCCCTTATCTATCATTTTTATTGCTTTTCCAAGGAACGCTGCTATAAATAGTTCTATTGTAATTTCGGCAACTCATGCACAGCAAAAAAAGAAATGACCGGTAATAAATTTCTTATGAATGTTTTATCTTAAAAGCCTAACAAAATGTAATTTAATTTTTCTTTATTTTGAAAACAAAAATATAGGTATATTTTTGTAATCAAATGGCTAATTTTGTGTTTTTGGCGGGCGGCCTGCGGCCGCCCCAATAATTTGGCCGCCTTTCTGCCGGCACACCGTGCACATCCCTAAAAACGGCCCTGTATACTGTATATTATTACCAAGCGGGTACGATTTGGGAACATTCCGCCGGTTCTTTAAAATTTACTGCGTTGTGTAGTAGCATGCGGAGAGTTGCGGTACTTGGAGTCACTACTATAATTCTGCCATCTATCATAACCATAACTCTTTGTCCTAACACTGTAACCTGTGGTGGACGATAGATCAAAATACAAGAGTTCTAACCACCCTACACCACAACTTGTTATGTTCTGGACCCGCGTTTCGCTTACCAAGTTAGCATCATCAGCAGATGATATAAACTAAAGTAACTTATCCTAACCGAGACTATATATGTGACAACTGTATTGCTTTCCCAAAATCCATAAACCTGGGAAGTCCATGAGACCTATTGTTTCAGCTGTTGGATCACCAACGTACAATATTTCAAAATGGTTAGTAGAAGAATTCAGCAGATTAAATATCTCTTACGATAACTTTGAAATTACTTAGAATTCTTAGATAAAATTAAGAATGTTCACTTAAAAGAAGGTGAAATTTTAATATCTTTTGATGTAAGCTTATTGTTTCCTAGGGTACCCATACCACTAGCTTGTTGAGTACCTAAAGGAATTGGAATCAATAATTTGAAGAAAGAAATTATTGATGAATATTTACTTCTTACAAAATTATGTATGAATCAAAATTTTTTTTCAGTTCAACAATAAATATTATAAACAACTTGAGGGGACTGCGATGGGCAATTGCTTAGCTCCGTTCGTTGCAAATTTGTTTATGGGTAGATTAGAAACCTAGTTCAAAAAAGAACTCAAGTATTTCCCAAGGGTGTGGTATAGATACGTAGACGATATATTTGCTATTTTTGATACTAAAACAGAAAATTTGGACATTTTCTTAGAAACATTAAGCAATAAATATCCTTTTATTAATTTTACGTACGAAAAGGAGAACAATGGGCAATTACCTTTCCTCGACACGTTATATTAGAATTTGACATTTATAGGAAATTTACTAATACTGATAGGTATATAACATCCGACTCATTTCATTGCCGTCAACACAAAATGGCAGCATTTCTTTTCTTAACTCACAGATTAGTCAATTTTCCATTAAGTAAAGAACGTTTTAACAATGAAATGAATCGGATTAAAAATATAGCTAAAAGTAATGGATATAATGGTAATTTTGTACATAAATTACTAAATAGATATGAGCATAAGAAAATGTTAAAAGATGCCTTTACTCTTCAAGCACCTGAGGCTCCCAATAAGTTCGTAGTAATCCCATATGATCCCAGATATACGAGAGGTCTAGAAAAAGTATTTAAAAATGTAGGTTTTAGAGTAGCCTACAAAACGGAGAACAGTTTGAAAAATCTCCTTGGAAACCCTAAAGACAAAGTCGACTTAAAGGAGAGGAGTGGCATCTATGAAATTAGCTGTAATGATTGCGGTCTATAATATGTTGGGCAAACTAAACGCTCCATAAATATTCGTTTTAAAGAACACATGGCACATTTAAGATACGGAAGAAAAGAAAAGTCATCCAATAAGCATTGCCCAACATGCTTTAGAAAACAATCACCAAATAGGAATAAATAACCTTAGTTGATTAAAAATGTATCTAATAATAGATTATTGGATGCATTTGAGAGTATAGAAATTGTTAAATGTGGTAAGAAAGCACTAAATAAAGACAGAGGGCCTATTCACTATAGTCCCCTCTATTGTTTACTTTACAACGGTGTAGTCGGGCGCAACCAAATGTGACCACATTTACCTATAAATAGTCTCGGTTAGGATAAGTTACTTTAGTTTATATCATCTGCTGATGATGCTAACTTGGTTAGCGAAACGCGCGTCCAGAACGTAACAAGTTGTGGTATAGTGTGGTTAGAACTCTTGTATTTTGATCATAACCCTTTGTTTAGTTTTTATTTTTGGATTTCTTAAAATACCGCTTTAGGGTGTTTTGTTCAGGTATGACAAAGCCAAGTTGTGATATTTTTAATTTTCTATAAAATGTGGCTGAGTGACGTAAGCTACTTTTTTTATGGTATGTGAGCCATTGTGAACCATTTTAACTTGTGACTCATAGACGATATCATAACACATACACAACTAATTAATATCTGTAGAACGAATAACAATGACTTTAGAAGGACAGTGGCGACAATAGAAGCCCACCCGGGAAATTGATTCAAAATTTCTAAAGGTTTAAATGGGGACACCCATATTATCGTTAGTTTTTCGCAAAATATGACTAAATTAAGATAATTTTATATTGAGAACCTCTCTCAGCGTCAGTTGTAAATATAGGGTTATGTTAATGCTTTACTTTAATAATCTATTCGAAGTATCTGGTACAAACTTACTTTTTCATTTAGATTTTTAACAAATAACAATATTTGTGCAAGCGATTAATGAGAGTTGTCTGTCAAGTGAATTTTGTAACGTAATATGTACTGAAGAAGGCTTATAAAATAAAGGTTCTTTTATGCTAATTTTAGTGAGCTTCTACCTCAAATTGAGGTGCTGAATGAAGTAAAACATACACTAAGACATAAAACAATGTTGTCTTTTACAGCAAAATTAAACCAAAATATAATAATGTGCAATATTTAATAACTTTTCTTGGAGTAAACTTAAACCTAAGACATTTACGGTCATAGTCATTTACACATTACAAAAACAGGTGAACAAGGCTTAAATACATTTTTCCATATGGCCAATGGCTGAGAACTTCGTGTTTGAATCAATATTCATTTTAATAATCACAAAAACTAATAAAATGAGACACTAAAACAACAAACCTCATAAGAAACCCACGTAGGCGAACGAAATGTAAATTTGCCAAATACTTCTTGGTTTTCACTCCTTGTAATTTATAAACTCCGCTGTAGAATAAAAAGCCTTGTCCAGGAGAAATTATTTTACAACATTCTTAAAAATTTTACCTTGATACCTGAAAAAAGTTTTTTTATGTTTAGGCATCTTAAGTATCTCAGGCATCTTAAGTATCTCAGGCATCTCAGTATATATAAACACGGGACAGTTAATATTTTCTTTTCTCTGAACAGTGTTCTACAGCTCTCCAGCGGTTTAAGATTAAATATTAATCTTAATATCATCTTTTGAGACACGGATATGCTATCACAACCCTTGTGACCCCAGCATACTATATTATTAGATATATGGCTGAAAACCATTGCGTAATATGCTGTTAACATACCCGCTTCGTCAAGTGAATTTTTAAGATTTAAGATAGCAAAATATGCCGAATTTAATTTGGAGCCGATATGGTCAATGTGTTTTTCAAAAGATAAGGTTGAGAGAATTTTATTTTCGCGTCTTTTTGAAATATTAAGGAGAGAGGGTTCCGAATAAATGTATAATAATAATAATAACATTTATTTGCCATATATCATTACAAAAATTTTAGTTATAATAATATAATATATCTTTACAACAATCTTCGTTAAGATAATATAGTAACAATATATTTTATTAACACCAGAGATAAGGCAAAAAGGAGGCTGAAAACAATTTGAAAAAGATTCTAGTTCAGCCCCCGAGGAAAGACGAAAACATAAACTACAACAACTACATGCCTGCAAAAAAAAATCAATACATCAGACATAACATGTGTACATGAGTAGTTAAAAATAAATGTTTCAGTTATATCAAGATCGCTGGGTGCTCGATTCCAGATTTAAAAGGATTTTCTTATATTGAAATTTAAAAGCTGAAACTGATAAGAGCTTAACAAAGTCGGATATTCCATTATAAATCCCATAAATATTATATGAAAATGATCTCTGATAAAATGTAGTCCGGTGTGGAGAAGGAGAAATATAGCCGCGGTATCGTAAATTAAGTGTGTGAACATCAGTTCGATAGCAAATTTTACTTGTTAGATACGGTGGACGATCAAAACTTATAACAGTATGAAATAAAGTAGCCTCATGTAACTTTCTTCGGTTTTCTAAAGATAACCATTTTTGTTTCTTGTAACTTGTACGAAACTGCCTCTCTCTTACGAATGCCATAAATAAATCTCAGACAAGCCTTTTGAACACGCTGAATCCTATTCTTATCAATGCTATCGAGACAAGGTCCATATACGACATCAGCAAAATTGAAATGGCCGAGCACCAAAGAGTCAGTTAGTTGTAATTTTTTGAGATTTGGTTAAAATATGTGTATGAGGAAATAATTTCTTTAGGTTTGCATATGCAATTTTTATGCATTTATTTACATGTGGTTTAAATCTTAGCTCTGTGTCAAAATGCAAACCCAAGTTTCGAAAGGAGCTAGAATTTGAAATTTCGTCTGAACCTATTTTTATTTTAAAATTATTTTTTAAATTATCCCGATGTTTACCAAATATTAGAAAAGTTGATTTAGATGCATTAATTTGAAGGTTATGTTTATTAGAAAAATTTATAAGGCGACACAGATCATCATTAATTTTATCTTGAATTGTGTTTACCTCATTCGAGAAAAAGGAGATGTACAATTGGGTGTCATGAGCGTAAAGGTGAACTTTGCTAAAATTTAAACATGATGTTATATTGCATGTATAAATACAAAATAGCAATGGTCCAAGAATTGAACCTTGCGGCACGCCACATTTTTGATTCGACACAGATGATAGACCCTGATCCGTTTCTACATATTGAAGTCTATTAGTTAAATAGCTGCGCATAAGTGAAATGGCATCCATATGCATAATTGAAATAAGTAAATCGTGGTTTATTCGATCGAATGCCTTACTATAATCTAGTAATATTAGGGCAGTTGTCTTACCCCTATCAACAGCTTCTATAATATCATCAGTTATATGTAAAAGTGCAGTTGTGCAACTATATCCCGGTCTAAATCCCGATTGACATGTGGGCAAAATATTATTAAGTTTTAAATATGCTCTTATTTGGTTATTTAATATTTTTTCTATCACTTTAGATAAATATTAACAAATACGGTCTTGTCTGGGTTTACGATTAACTAATTCTCCCGACACCAAGCCTCCATATTAACACATATAAGCAGCTAGAATGACTACTCTCGAATCGAGGCGAGCTCTCAAATCCAACTGTTATTCATAATGTTTGTCGGTTTGTCTTTTTCTAACGTCTATTTCTAACTCGATCTGTAGCATTACACTGCGTACGCTTAATAAAATTATTTATGGATTTTAGCCTTTATAATTTGAAGAAACAGTTTTAGATTGGTTGACAGTAGTCACAAATAAACTATGTGCGAATTATTTGAAATTTCTGAATCTCTCTCAGGCCGGATTGGAGCAGATGGAAGGCCGGAGGTTGCCCATATATGCCTTGGACTAGAGATGGGACATGTAACTCATTTTAATGATGCGCTTCACTGACTCTGGCTCACTTTACTCAGTCAGGAGCGAAATACACTCCTTACTTCGTTTGACAAGGTTCCTAACTCATGAATTGACTCCCGGAGTTGTAAAAGACAGTGGATGGGATATCGTGTGATATTTTAGTGTTTTAATTTTTAAGGTTAAACAGTCTGACTGCAGAATTTCTATTGGAGATTTAGCAAATAAATTAGGGTCTTATTTATTTCATTCAAGATAGTTAAAACTTATAGATATTTGTACAATTAATATTAAAAATGACTTCACGATATTGCCGAAAAAAAAGTCATCATATGTTCTTTTCCATAATGTTAAAATAAATAATTAATATTTAAGTTTATTGCATTTTTCAACCTACATTATTTTCTTAAATAGTAACTTGTCTTATTTTGTATGCATATTTACCAATAGGCAGTTCCAACCATATCTAATATCTATATTTGTATTTATTTTACATCTAAACAGCCGAAATAAAAAGATAAAACCTAAAGAGTTAAAATCGGTAAGTCCTGGGGCATCGAGAATGTAACAATCAGCACATATTGCAATGCAATTCGACTCTTTTGGCGGTCGGTTACTCTAAGTCGTTCCCGCTTCGTTACGCTGTAAGTGAAAGTAGTCAGAATCGAAAATGATCTGTACCGTGGAGCTGCTTCAGTGACTCACTTAAATGAGCTGATACTTTGAGCCAGCTCACTCCTGGGTTACACATCTCTACCTTAGACCAAATAACGATAAGCCTTTCACGCACCCTACTGAAAATACTATACAGAAACTGCAAGTATTATAAGGTTGTTTTTAAACAAGTAATGCAGATTAGACTAACATGTTACAAATGTAATGGTATGGATGGCTATTACATATACACATAAAACTATTATGGGATATTTGCACATAAACACGGTGGTTCTTATAAGCAAATTCATATATTGAAGTTCACATAAATATACATCTGTAAAAATTTCGTTTACAATATAATGTTAAAATTTTAAAGTAAAAGTAATAATTATAATTAATAAAATTTAAAAGTTAATTTGACTTATACATATTATACTCAAAGATCTTAGCAATTTTGAATTATCAAATTCCCTGACTTTTCCAGGTTTTCCCTGACAATTTCACGAAAATTCCAGGTTATATTTTGAGAATTTATACTTCTTATAAAAAAGTCAACAAAACTGAACAAGAAAATGCTATAGTAATAGAGCAAGCAAGGTTACTTTGACTAGAAGAAGTATACATTTTTAAAAGGATATTCTGTTCTATATAAATTTAGAAAAAAATGCAGTTATACAACGCATTTACAAACAAAAAATTAATATATGCTAGCGACATGTCGTTATTAAAAATTAATGATAAAGTTTGCTCTCGGCTCTTTTATTTTTTCGAGATCAATTTCTTTTTCTTTCCTTTTTCTGCGATTTTGGTTGTAAAGGGAATCTTCATAAGTTTTGTAAGCATTTTTAACACATACTCTCATCTTGTCAGATGTATTAACATTTAATGCACATAGATGTGAAATTAGCAACGATTTTGTCAGCAACGTTTCCGTGGCTGGCAATTCGGTACACTTTTTTTGTAGAGCGGCAAACTCTTAATAATTCTTTTTTCATAAAATTAATATTTTAAATTAAACTTATATACTCCTTAAGAAAACTATTAACAGTGAAAAAGCAAAGAAAATTATATGTGGAAAAGGGGTTAAAATTAATCCCTTAAAAAAATAAAATTATCCTAATTTGATAAAGCAAATGCCTCGCTAGTAAAATTTAGGAGCAACATGATTAGGTAGCAAACAATTAGCCCTCAAAGTTTGAACAGGAATATATGGGGACAAGTTGAAATTCATCCCTTAAGAAATTTAAAATTTATTTTACCATAATAAAGCTAATGCCTCAATACCAAAATATAGCATTAATCTGGTTTGTCACAAACAGTTAACCATTAAAATTTGAACAAGATTTTATGGGGACATTAAAAAATTAAAAATTTAATTTTCCATGATAAAGCGAATGCCTCACTACGAAAATTCTAGACTAACATCTTTAGGTGGCAAGCAATTTACCCTCAAAATTTAAACAGGATTGTGTGGGGAACAGGGATTGAAATTCATCCCTTAAAAAATTAAAATGGGGATATTAAAAAATTATTTTACTATGAAAATTTAAGAGTTACATGATTAGGTAGCAACTAATTAACACTCAAAATCTGAACCAGTTTCTATGGGGTGGAAAATCATCCCTTAAGTAATTTAAACATTACTTTACTATGAAATAGCGAATGCCTCACTACGGAAATTTAGGTGTAACATAATTAGGTAGCAAACAATTAGCCCTCAAAATTTGAAGAAGATTCTATGGGGACATGGGTTGAAATGCATCCCTTAAAAAATTAAAAATGTATTTTACTATGATAAAGCGAATGCCTCACTACCAAAATTTTAGACTAACATATTTAGATAGCACGCAACTTGCTCTCCTGAATAAGATCATATGGCCAACAGGGGTTGAAATTCAACGCTTAGGAAATTTAAAATTTATTTTATCATGATAAAGCGAATGCTTCACTACGAAAATAGACTAATATCTTTAGCTAGCGAGCAATTAGCTCTCAAACCAGATTCTATGGGGACATGGGGTGGAAAATCATCCCTTAAGTATTTAAAAAAATTATTTTACTATAAAATAGCGAATGCCTCACTACCAAAATTTACAAGTACCATGTTTAGGTAGCAAAGAATTAGCCCTCAAAATTTAAACAAAATTCTATGGGGACCTGGGGTTGAAATTCATCCCTTAATTAAGTAAAAAAATATTTTACTACGATAAAGCGAATGTCTTTCTACCAAAATGTAGGAGTACTTTGGTTACGTCACAACTAATTAGCCCTTAAAATTTGAACAATATTTCATGAAGACATGGGGTTGAAATTCATCCCTTAAAAAAATAAAAGTTTATTTTACCATGATAAAGCGGATGCCTCACTACCAAAATTTACGAGTAACGTGTTTACGTAGCAAACAATTATCCCTTAAAGTTTAAAAAGATTCCATGGAGACATGGGGTTGAAATACCTCTTAGGAAATTAAAATATTATTTTATTATGATAAAGCGAACGCCTTACTAGGAAAATTTTAGAATAACATCTTTAGATAGCAAGGAATTTGTTCTCAAAATATGAACCAGGTTCTATGGGGAAATGGGTTTGAAATTATTCCCTTAAATGATAAAGCGAATGCCTCACTACCAAAATAGAGCAGTAATCTGGTTATGTCACAATCAGTCCTTCAAATTTGAGATTCGATGGGGACATAGGGTTGAAATTTGTCATTTAAAAAATTAAAAATTTATTTCAACATGATAAAGCGAATGCCTCACTATTAAAATTATAGACTAACATCTTTAGATACCACGCAATTTGCCATCTTATTTGAACAAGATTCTATGGGGAACAGTCGTTGAAATTCATACCTTAAGAAAATAAAAGATTATTTTACTATGATAAAGCGAATGCCTCACTACGGAAATTTCAGACTAACATCTTTAGGTAGCAACCAATTTATACCTGATTTTATGAGGACATGGGGTAAAAAATTATCCCTTAAGTAATAAACACATTATTTTACTATGAAATAGCTAATGCCTCACTACGAAAATTTAGGAGTAACATGCGTACGTAACAAACAATTAGCCTTCAAAATTTGAACAAGATTCCATTTGGACATGCCTCACTACCAATTTACAGGAGTAAATCTGGTTATGTCAAAACAATTTGACTTTAAAATTTTGATAAGATTCTATGGCTACATGAGGTTGAAATTTATCCCTTAAGAAATTAACAATTTATTTTACCATGATAAGCAAATGCCTCACTACAAAATTACAGGAGTAATCTGGTTATGTCACAAACAATTAGCTTTTCAAAACTGAACAAGATTCGACGGGGTATTTTATTATAATAAAGCGAATGCCTCACTACGAAAATTGTAGACTAACTTCTTTAGGTATGCTCTTAAAATTTAAACCAGATTCTATGAAGACATGGGGTAAAAAATCATCCCATAAATAATTAAAAAATTATTTTACTGTGAAATAGCGAATGCCTCACTATCTAAATTTAGGAGTAACATGTTTACATAGCAAATAATTAGCCCTTAAAGTTTGAACAAGATTCTATGGGGACATGGGATTGAAATTCTTCCCTTAAAAATTATAAAATTTATTTAACCATGATAAAGCTAATGCCTCACTACCAAAATACAGCAGTAATCTGGTCCTGTCACAAACAATTAGCCCAATAAATTTGAACACGATTCTATGGGAACGTGTGGTTGAAATTCATCCCTTAAAAAATTAAAATTTTTTTTTACCAAACTAAAGCAAATGCCTCACTACCAAGATTATAGACTAACATCTTTAGATAGTACGCAATTTGCCATCTTAATTTGAACAAGATTCTATGGGGAACAGGGGTTGAAATTCATCCCTTAAGAAATTGTAAAAAATTATTTTATTATGATAAAGCGAATGCCTGACTACGAAAATTTTAGACTCAGATCGTTAGGTAGCATCCAATTTGCTCTCAAAATTTGAACCAAATTCTATGTATGACATGGGGTGGAAAATCATCCCTTAAATAATAAAAAAAATATTTTTCGCTGAAATAGCGAATGCCTGACTTCAAAAATTTAGGTGTAACGTGATTAGGTAGCAAACAATTAGTCCTCAAAATTTGAAAACGATTCTATAAGGAATATATATGGGACAAAAAATTAAATTTTTTTTTTACCATGATAATGCGAATGCTTCGCTATCAAAATATAGGAGTAATCTGGTTATGTCGCAAACAATTACCCCTTAAATATTGAACAAGATTCTATCGGGATATGTGGGTTGAAATTCTCCCTTTAGTAAACATATATTTTACTATGAAAAAGCGAACGCCTCATTCCCAAAATATAGGAGTAATCTGCTTATGTAACAAACAATTAGTCCTTAAAATTTGAACAAGAATATTGATTTCGGGTTGAAGTTGATCCCTTAAAAAATACCATAATTTTAGGCAGCACGCAACTTATCCAAATTTGAACAACATTCTATGGCGAATAGGGGTTGGTATACATCTCTCAGGAAATTAAAAATTTATTTTTCCATGATAAAGCGAATGCCTTACTACGAAAATTCTAGACTAACATCTTTAGGTAGCAAGTTACCCTCAAAATTTAAACAGGATTGTGTGGGGAACAGGGGTTGAAATGCATCCCTTAAAAAATTAAAATGGGGACATGAGGTGTAAAATCATCCCTTAAGTAATTAAAACAATTATTTTACTATGAAAATTTAAGAGTTACATGATTAGGTAGCAACTAATTAACACTCAAAATCTGAACCAGTACGTTAAGTAATTAAAACATTATTTTACTATGAAATAGCGAATGCGTCACTACGGAAATTTAGGTGTAACATGATTAGGTATAACAAACAATTAGCCCTCCAAAATTTCAAGAAGATTCTATGGGGACATGGGTTGGAATTCATCCCTTAACAAATTAAAAATTTATTTTACTATGATAAAACGAATGCCTCACTACCATGTTATAGGAGTAATCTGGTTATGTCACAAATAATTAGTCATTAAAATTTGAACAAGATTCTATGGGAACATGGGGTTGAAATGCATCCCTTAAAAAATTAAAAATGTATTTTACTATGATAAAGCGAATGCCTCACTAGCACGCAACTTGCCCTCCTTTGAATAAGATCATATGGCCTACAGAAATTTAGAAGTACTATGTATAGGTAGCAAAGAATTAGCCCTGAAGATTTAAACAAAATTCTATGGGGACCTGGGGTTGAAATTGATCCCTTAATTAATTAAAAAAATATTTTACTATGATAAAGCGAATGCCTTTCTACCAAAATATAGGAGTAATTTGATTATCTTACAACCAATTAGCCCTTAAAATTTGAACAATATTCCATGCAGACATGGGGTTGAAATTCATCCCTTAAAAAATTAAAAGTTTATTTTACCGTGATAAAGCGGATGCCTCACTACCAAAATTTTAGACTAACATCTCTAGGTAGCACGCAATTTACCCTCTAAATTTGAACAGGATTGGGCGGGAAACAGGGGTTGAAATTCATCCCTTAAGAAATTAAAAATTTATTTTACCATGATGAAGCGAATGCCTTATTACGAAAATTCTAGACTAATATCTTTAGGTAGCAGGCAATTTTCTCTCAAACTCTGATCCAGGTTCTGTGGAGATATGAAGTAGAAAATCAACCCTTAAGTAATTTAAAAATTATTTTATTATGAAATAGCGAATGTCTCACTACCAAAATTTACGAGTAACCTGTTTACGTAGCAAACAATTATCCCTTAAAGTTTGAACAAGATTCTATGGGGACATGGGGTTGAAATTCACCCCTTAGGAAGTTAAAGAATTATTTTATTATGATAAACCGAACGCCTTACTACGAAAATTTTAGACTAACATCTTTAGATAGCAAGCAATTTGCTCTCAAAATATGAACCAGATTCTATGGGGAAATGGGTTTGTAATTATTCCCTTAACAAATTAAAAATATATTTAACCATGATAAAGCGAATGCTTCACTACCAAAATACAGCAATAATCTGGTTATGTCACAACCAGCCCTTCAAATTTGAACAAGATTCTATGGGGACATAGGGTTGAAATTCGTCATTTAAAAAATTAAAAATTTATTTCAACATGATAAAGCGAATTCCTCACTATTAAAATTGTAGACTAACATCTTTAGATAGCACGCAATTTGCCATCTTAATTTGAACAAGATTCTATGGGGAAAAGGTGTTGAAATTCATCCCTTAAGAAATTAAAAAATTATTTTACTATGATAAAGCGAATGACTCACTACGAAAATTTTAGACTAACATGTTTAGGTAGCAGGCAATTTGCTCTCAAAATTTAAACCAGATTCTATGAGGACATGGGGTAAAAATCATCCCTTAAATAATTAAAAAATTATTTAACTATGAAATAGCGAATGTCTCACAATATAAATTCAGAAGTAACATGTTTCCATGGCAAATAATTAGCCCTCAAAATTTGAACAAGATTCTATGGGAACATGGGGTTGAAATTCTTCCCTTAAAAAATTTAAAATTTATTTAACTATGATAAAGCGAATGCCTCACTACCAAATTACAGGAGTAATTTGGTTGTGTCACAAACAATTAGCCCTTCAAATCTGAACAAAATTCTATGAAGACTGGGATTAAAATTTATCCCTTAAAAAATGAAAAAAACATTTTGATATGATGAAGCGAATGCCTCACTACCAAAATTGTAGACTAACATCTTTAGACAGCACGCAATTTGCCATCTAAATGTGAACAAGGTTCTATGGGGAACAGGGGTTGAAATTCATCCTTTAAGAAATAAAAAAAAATATTTTAATATGATAAAACGAATTTTTTTGGACTAACATCTTTAGATAGCAGGCAATTTGCTCTCAAAATTTAAATCAGATTATATGGGGACTTGGGGTGGAAAATCATCCCTTAAGTAATTAACAAATTATTTTATTATGAAATAGCTAATGCCTCACTACGAAAATTTAGGAGTAACATACTTACGTAACAAACAATTAGCCCTCAAGATTTGAACAAGATTTCATTTGGACAGGGGGTTGAAATTCATCCCTTAAAATATTAAAAATTTATTTTACCATGATAATGCGAATGTCTCGCTACCAATTTACAGGAGTAATCTGGTTATGTCACAAGCAATTTGACTTTAAAATTTTGATAAGATTCTATGGGTACATGAGGTTGAAATTCATCCCTTAAGAAATTGACAATTTATTTTACCATGATAAGCAAATGCCTCACTACAAAATTACAGGAGTATTCTGGTTATGTCCCAAACAATTAGCTTTTCAAATCTGATCAAGATTCGACGGGAATACGCAGTTGAAATTCATCCCTTAAAAAATTAAAAAAATATTTTACCATGATAAAGCGAATGCCTGACTACCAAAATTGTATACTAACATATTTAGATAGCACGCAATTTGCCATGTAAATTTGAACAAGATTCTATGGGGAACAGGGGTTGAAATTCATCCTTTAAGAAATTATAACAAATTATTTCATTATGATAAAGCGAATGCCTCACTACGAAAATTTTAGACTAACATCTTTAGGTATGCTCTTAAAATTTAAACCAGATTCTATGAGGACATGGGGTAAAAAATCATCCCATAAATAATTAAAAAATTATTTTACTATGAAATAGCGAATGCCTCACTATCTAAATTTAGAAGTACCATGTTAACATAGCAAATAATTAGCCCTTAAAATTTGAACAAGATTCTATGGGGACATGGGATTGAAATTCTTCCCTTAAAAAATTTAAAATTTATTCAACCATGATAAAGCTAATGCCTCAGTAGCAAAATACAGCAGTAATCTGGTCATGTCACAAAAAATTAGCCCTTTAAATTTGAACACGATTCTATGGGAACATGGGGTTGAAATTCATCCCTTAAAAAATTAAAAAATTTTTTACGAAAATAAAGCGAATGCCTCAATACCAAAATTATAGACTAACATCTTTAGATAGTACGCAATTTGCCTTATTTGCCATCTTAATTTGAACAATATTCTATGGGGAACAGGGGTTGAAATTCATCCCTTAAGAAACTAAAAAACTATTTTATTATGATAAAGCGAATGCCTCACTACGTAAATTTTAGACTAAGATCGTTAGGTAGCATGCAATTTGCTCTCAAAATTTGAACCAGATTCTATGTGGACGTGGGGTGGAAAATCATCCCTTAAATAATAAAAAAAATATTTTTCGCTGAAATAGCGAATGCCTGACTTCAAAAATTTAGGTGTAACGTGATTAGGTAGCAAACAATTAGTCCTCAAAATTTGAAGAAGATACTATAGGGAATATATATGGGACAAAAAATTAAAAATTTTTTTACCATGATAATGCGAATGCTTCTCTATCAAAATATAGGAGTAATCTGGTTATGTCACAAACAATTACCCCTTAAATATTGAACAAGATGGGGATATGTGGGTTGAAATTCCCCATTTAGTAAATAAACATGTATTTTACTATGAAAAAGCGAACACCTCATTGCCAAAATACAGGAGTAATCTGCTTATATAACAAACAATTAGTCCTTAAAATTTGAACAAGAATATTGATTTCGGGTTGAAGTTCATGCCTTAAAAAATACCATAATTTTAGGCAGCACGCAACTTATCCAAATTTGAACAAGATTCTATGGCGAATAGGGATTGGAATACATCTCTCAGGAAATTAAAATTTATTTTACCACGATAAAGCGAATGCCTTACTACCAAATTACAGGAGTAATCTGGTCATGTTACAAACAATTAGCCCTTCAATTCTGAACAAGATTCTATGAAGACATGGGGTTGAAATTCATCCCTTAAAAAATTAAAATGGGGATATGGGGTGTAAAATCATCCCTTAAGTAATTAAAAAAAATATTTTACTGTGAAAATTTAAGAGTTACGTGATTAGGTAGCAACTAATTAACACTCAAAATCTGAACCAGGTTCTATGGGGTGGAAAATCATCCCTTAAGTAATAAAACATTCTTTTACTATAAAATTGCGAATGCGTCACTACGTAAATTTAGGTGTAACATGATTAGGTATAGCAAACAATTAGCCCTCAATATTTGAAGAAGATTCTATGGGGACATGGGTTGAAATTCATCCCTTAACAAATTAAAAATTTATTTTACTATGATAAAACGAATGCCTCACTGCCATGTTATAGGAGTAATCTGGTTATGTCACAAATAATTAGTCATTAAAATTTGAACAAGATTCTATGGGAACATGGGGTTGAAATGCATCCCTTAAAAAATTAAAAATTGATTTTACCATGATAAAGCGACATAACATATTTAGATAGCACGCAACTTGCCCTCCTTTGAATAAGATCATATGGCCTACAGGGGTTGAAATTTAACGCTTAGGAAATTTAAAATTTATTTTATCATGATAAAGCGAATGCCTCACTAGACTAATATCTTTAGCCAGCGAGCAATTTGCTCTCAAACCTGATTCTATGGGGACATGGGGTGGAAAATCATCCTAAGTATTTGAAAATTTATTTTACTATAAAGTAGCGGATGCCTCACTACCAAAATTTAGAAGTACCATGTATAGGTAGCAAAGAATAAGCCCTGAAGATTTAAACAAAATTCTATGTGGACCTTGGGTTGAAATTCATCCCTTAATTAATTAAAAAAATATTTTACTATGATATAGCGAATGCCTTTCTACCAAAATATAGGAGTAGTTTGGTTATGAAATAGCGAATGTCTCACAATCTAAATTCAGAAGTAACATGTTTCCATGGCAAATAATTAGCCCTCAAAATTTGAACGAGATTCTGTGGGAACATGGAGTTGAAGTTTTTCCCTTGAAAAATTTAAAATGTATTTAACTATGATAAAGCGAATGCCTCACTACTAAATTACAGGAGTAATTTGGTTGTGTCACTAACAATTAGCCTTTTAAATCTGAACAAAATTCTATGAAGACATGGGGTTGAAATTCATCCCGTAAAAAATGAAAAAAATATTTTGGTTTGATGAAGCGAATGCCTCACTACCAAAATTGTAGACTAACATCTTTAGATAGCACGCAATTTGCTCTCAAAATATGAACAAGATTCTATGAGGACATGGACATTTTCGACGCATTGAGTATAGCCTCTTCTACTTCAACGTTGGGTCCCGATTCCCTTTCAGATACAATTTTCGCACTTGGAAACATCCCAGATTCTCCAGCAGTAGTGAAAACTTGTTGAAAAATTCTTCTATTTGGCACCCTTCTATTTGGAAAACGACGCTGGTACTCCGCGACTGCTTGAATTGCGACCCCATTGCAGAAGCCATAGACGAATATCATATCTGCATATTCACGATGCGAGAATATCACAGGCATAATGACGTATTTAGATCTAAAGTTTCTTAAATGATTATTGTCAGATAATAAAAGTGATGAACAGAAATTGACAGTGACAAAATTTGATCTTATTATTAACTGACATTACTATTGCTAAGTAACAGGAAAAACGATGAGAACACCAAGCAGCAGTTGTTCTGTCAGGTAAGGCAAACTTCTATTTTTTTACAATACATGCTTACTTTATGTGAATTTGATAAAAATATCACATGCGCCGAAACTGTTTTAAATCCAAATATCTCGAAAACGGTTGCTTGTATCCACTTTTAACACGTATACCTTTTTGACGTAGAAATGGCAACGGAATAATTTGTTTTGCTCAAAAATGTAATACAAGAGTGTACCAAAAAGTTGTAATTGTTCGAAGAAGTAGAAAGACATGTAGGTGGCGCCCCCTACAAGTAAGAGCAACACTAATATTAGATTCGAATTTTTCATACCAAAAAACCCCCGTATATCAATTTTCACTCCATTATTTACATTATCATAGATTTTATTTAAAAAATAGGAAAATTAAATAAAAACTTTAACACCCTGTATCTCGAGAACTAAGGCCTTGCAGACACTTATTTATATAGACTTTTAGGTTTATTTTTTGGCCCTGAATATGTACCTGAAGTATTGACATTTCCTCATGAATCACCCTGTATATACATATATATATATATATATATATATATATATATATATATATATATATATATATATATATATATATATATATATATATATATATATATATATATATATATATATATATATATATATATATATATATATATATATATATATATATATATATATATATATATATATATATATATATATATATATATATATATATATATATATATATATATATATATATATGCGCGAAAACCAAGACATATTTGGTAAAAATAAAGTACTTATTTTGGGCGATTTTAATTTTCCGTCCATTGATTGTGTTCCATTTCGGGTCGAGCCTCGTTGTTATGAGCCGAATAATGTAAACAATAGCTGCATGGAATTAATCGATATGTGCTCGTTCCTGGAGCGTATTTAGTATAATGGTATACGTAATTTAAATCGCAGAACCCTTGATTTGGTATTTTGCAATAAAATGAATATTGATTCCATTGATTGTTGTGACTTCCCAATCATTAATGAAGACACTCATCATCCTGCATTGATTTTTCTTGTTAAAAACATTGAATTTAGGAATCTAAAAACAAAAACTTTAACTAATTTAAATTTTAACCGAGCTAACTACGACACAATATGTAATAAATTAGCTACAGTATCTTGGACAGAACATTTGGCTCATTGCAATGTGGATCAGTCAGTGGATTTATTTTATAATATTAAAAATAATGTTATTCGTGAGAATGTCCCCTTATATAAGGTCAGGGGTGGTTACCCGACTTATTTTAAATTTGACACAATGAATACCATAAAAAATAAAGTTAAAGCGCACAAACTGTATAAAATTTATAAAACTGACGTTAATTATCGAACATTTTCACTACTAAGGAATAATTCTAAGCGACTGATCCGTAGGGTCTATTTAAATTATCTTAATATTATGGAAGGTGAAGTTAACGTAAATTCAAACAAATTTTGGAAATTTATAAAGCATAGGCGGAAAGGTGACTTATCGTTTCCTAACTCTGTACATTATTTAGACCGTTCAGCGACTCATGGTAAACAAATATGTGAGTTATTCTCAGAATATTTTAAGCAAGTATATATGGATCATACACCAGCCGACCGTCCTGCTCCTTCTGAGAATATTGACGAGCCTCCAGTTTTAATTACCGGAAAACAGATTTCGGATGTCATTGATGCGTTGGATGTAAAAAAAGGTCCTGGACCAGATAACATACCAGGCAGTTTTATAAAAAATTGTAAAACTTTTCTTATCAAACCCCTTTTTCATATTTACAATCTTTCTCTACGCATAGGAGATGTTCCTGCTAAATGTTAAAAATTACAGACCTATAAGTAAATTGTGTATTTTTGGCAAAATGTTTGAGAAGATTATTCATAATATAATTCTAAAAACTGTTCACAATATTATTTTGAAGGAACAACATGGTTTTTTTCCACGCAGGTCAATTGAAACCAACTTAATTGAATTTACTGAATTTGTTTCCAGAAGCATGGATGGTCGGACGCAGGTAGATGTCATATACACCGACTTCAGCAAGGCGTATGATAAAATAAGTCATAATATCCTCCTTCAGCGTCTGGCTGATGTCGGTGTGCATGATAGTCTCTTGAGGTGGATATGGTCTTACCTGACTGGTAGGGAACAGTTGGTTCTGATTGAGGGTTTTCAGTCTGAGTTGTTTGTAGTGTCTTCTGGAGTACCGCAGGGCAGTCACCTTGGACCGTTATTCTTTATAATTTATATTAATGATATTGGAGAGTGTTTTAATAATTCGAACTTCCTGCTTTATGCAGACAATCTAAAATTCTTTAGAGTTATTACTGATCAGATGATCTTCACTGTCTGGTGAGATATTGTGAATCTCGCAGTTTATTTTTAAACTTGGATAAATGTGTGTCAATTACGTTCTCTAGAAATAAAAATGTATATAGTTTCACTTATTCAATTAATAATGTGAATGTAAAATCTGTCCCTGAAATTCGTGATTTAGGTGTAGTTATGGACGCTAAAATGTTGTTTCGCTCTCATGTAGAATATATTGTTAATAAGTGTAATAGACTAATGGGATTTGTTTTACGAAATAGTTATAATTTTAGGAATCCTAAAACAATTATTGGCCTCTACTATGCCTAAACTTCGCTTCGGTCGTTTGGAATCCTCAATACGCCATCTATCAGCAAAGACTAGAAAGTATTCAAAATAGATCCTTAAGATTCCTTTCACGTAAAACTGATGTGGCTATAATACAAAGTAACTATGAGCCTATCCGTCAAAAATTTTCAATAATTTCTTTGTGTGGAAGATGAACTGTCTCTGACCTATTAATGGTCTTTAAACTTATAAACTGTATAGTCGACTCTCCAATTAATTGAAATCAAAATTAAATTTCGCATTACCGATTAGAGATTTAAGGCAACAGAATATCTTTGAAATTCCTTTTAGAAATACAAGTTCCGGACAGAACTCTTCCATTTGCAGGATGAGTCGTACATTTAATAGATACTGTCAAGGTATGGAAATGTTCGATTTGTCTATGATTAGGTTTAAAAAACATGTTAAAACTCTAGTGTAATAAGTACTGATCATTTTATATTAAAATTGTTATTTTTATAACGCTGAAATCTACCCACTAGCAATTAATTGTATGATGTGGATGCTTTGTGGACTTTTTTTGTCTGTTGTATCCCTATTTTTCAAATAAATAAATAAAAAATAAATAAATAAATAAATAAAAAATAAATATATATATATATATATATATATATATATATATATATATATATATATATATATATATATATATATATATATATATATATATATATATATATATAGATATATTTATAGATATATAATTATATATATATATATATATATATATATATATATATATATTTATATATATTTATATATATTATATATATATATATATATATATATATATATATATATATGTAACTACTGATTATTGCTATAATTAATTAATTTAAGCCATAACCAATTCAACGATCTATCACACTTGAATATCCGATATGTCATTCGGGTTCGCCCTCAAAATTGATATACCCGTCTCGTTGAATTGGTTATTAAAAAAAAACTTATTGAAAATTAAAACAAAAGCATTACCTTTTATTGCATATTAGTAGTATATTCTATTCTATTGCCATTTCTAAATAATAGCTCGAGTGAAAAGCTTACTGCTATTCGATCTAAGGCATAATGCACCACGTTTTAGTGCAGTTTGGCAACTACGTACCTATGTTTGGTCCAATTAAGCAATGGGATGGGGACATGGCAAAATGTACCGCGTTTTAGTCACGTTTGACAAAATATACCAGCGTTTGTCTCGACCAATCAGAGCACGAAAAATCGCAATATTGATTATATACTGGTACATTTTGCTTAAATGCGTTCCGTTTGATCTGCCGAGCAATCTAGCTTGCAAGCAAATTATGCGACGAGGCGGAACTATGAACAGTCCAATCAGCATCAGAGGCCGTCTGGTTACCTCACCCCATCGACAGGAACTCGCGCATCAGGGGCGTCCTATAACTCAACAGTCGCGTTGAGGAAGAGGGTGCATCGAAACTGGGGATGCCCGAGAAGATCCATGATGAAGATAAAAAAGAATTACTTCAAATGGTTTCAACTTTTCAAACTTTCGCATACCTTTATTATCATTTTAAGTTATCGTTTGTTAGCTGGTTTTTAATAATAGTAATGCTATCTGCTATGGATGCTAATATTGCAACTATGAATTATATAGAAAACCTATACGATATTAGCGATTTATAGATCTTGTCACAAATTTCTAACTTAAAATTATATTTATGTAGGTAATGACTAATAATGGTTTCATTTATTTTCAGAAAGCACCAAGAATTGCTTCTAGGAGTTGGATTGAACTACTCTGTAAGTTTGCTTACGCTTTTTATTTTGGTAATTTTGCAGTTGATTTATTAAATTGATTTTTAATTTATTTTCATTTTGGTTAAAGCCAAAACACTTCGTATTTTCTTCCTTATTTTTGTAGCTGTTTTATTTTTTTTTTCACGTATTTAAGGTGCCCCAATTTTGCTGGGACGACATCCACTATAAAATTTTAAATGGGACACGATTTTTTTAAATAAAACACTAAATATCTTTTTTATTTATGCAAATGATCATAAAAATACCTACTTTTTCATATACATATGTTCTATACCTGAAGTCAATGGTTACAGAGAAAATAGCAATTTAACAGAAAATCTCAATTATTTCTTGAATATTGTGATGCTGCAAACTCAAAACAACTATAGGAGGCTATGGAAAAACTTAATGGTCTTTCGGAAAATATGCACACATATGTGAACTTAGTATATCAAAAAGATAATGCACCATACCACTGTGGAGAAGATATAAGAGCATTTTTAAATAAGCAATTTAATTTATATATATATATATATATATATATATATATATAGATATATATATATATATATAGTAATGGTGAGATTGCATGGCCGCTGCGAAGTCCCGATTTGACACCCTCAGATTATTTTTTATGGGGCACACTTAAAGATAGAGTGTGTAAAAATCGAAACAATTATTCTGTAAACGAATTAAAACAAAAAATTCGTGAAGAAATTATTAGTGTTAATAATAGTGACACCGTGCGAAACACAGTGGCAAACATTCAAATGCGATATACACTGTGTATAGCAGAAACAGACAGTATGTAGAAAAGCAATTATATAGTCATTTGTTTTAAATTTTTCCTATGTTTCTATTTCCATGTAATCTGTTGTTATGTTATCTGTAGTTTTGCAGAAAAAGTTTGTTTCTAATAATAATTTTCAATAATGGTTTTAAATAAAATTAGGAGTTACGCAAATAGAAATATTATCCGTTTCATGGCCTCCTATAGTTTTTTTTTAAGTATACAGCATGACAATATTTAAAATATTTAAGAAATAATTGAGATTTTCTGTTAAATAGCTATTTATTCTGTAACCACTGACTTTAGGTCTAGAACATATATATATATATATATATATATATATATATATATATATATATATATATATATATATATATATATATATATATATATACATACATATATATATATATATATATATATATATATATATATATATATATATATATATATATATATATATATATATATATATATATATATATATATATATATATATATATATATATATATATATATATATATATATATATATATATATATATATATATATATATATATATATATATATATATATATATATATATATATATATATATATATATATATATATATATATATATATATATATATATATATATATATATAGATGAAAAAGTAGATATTTGTATGATTTCCATAAATAAAAGAAATTTTGGGTGTTCTATTTGAAAATCGACTTTTTTCACTTTAAAAAGGTGCAAGATTGATTTCCTAGTATATCCACCCTGTATAGGTGTAGACACAAATTTTGTATTCCCTATATGCATTGATACTTTATAAACTGGAAATTACCACCCAAACGCCCAATTTCAGATTTTTGCTATTTTTTATAGTGCTTTGAAAAATAGCTCCAGTTTTCAAAAAATCACACCTATCCTTAATTATTTCGGAAATACGAAGATATCAACTAAAGTTTAAATCGGTAACTTGTGTTTATTTTTGACAACGAATCAAATAAGAACAAAAATACAGGGTGTTCCATTGAAATTTTATAGTTGATGTCGTCCCAGCAAAATTGGGACAACCTATATACAAGGAAACATATACTTTAAAAGAACCTCAATATAATGAAACTTTTATTTCAAACTTTTTGCGTATCTATTACAGATTTTATTACAGATAGTGTAGTGAGTATTTTTATGTGGAACACGGTGTATTGTGGATTTACAGATGTTTTATTGAAACAGAGGATATGCATTTAAAGATAATATCGATAAATATTGTTTTAATGAGTAAAATCTTACTAAAAATAAACATCAAAATGAAATGTGTTCAACTAAAACCTATTATTGATTTTTGACAAATGAGATATTTGTTCGAAATACGTTAATATAAATTCCTCCACGAAAGTCAATCCGGAAGAAACCCAAAATGTTCCCCCCTATTTCTAAAAAGAAATGAATAAGTTTTTATTAAAATAAAAAAAAGTATTTCTATTAAAGTAATTTTTTTTCTGAAAAACTCATCAGCTGCTGAAACTGTCTGATTTTTGAGAAAAAAACAAAAAGGGTGTTATTTAACGAAAGAAAATAACGAAACGGCTAGTGGTCTAAATCGACTTACCATGACTTCCAGGCTGGTTCTGGCGATGGATTCGTAATTTAGAGCACAGTACCGATCGACACAAATGTATATGGTCACCGTTCGATAGGTGTCAAGCAAGTGGTTCCAGGTCCAAATCTTCGCCAACGGGCTGTAAGTTATCCGGACCTACTAGTGTGTTCGCGGACAAAATACCGCGAGATTTATCAACCTTTTGCAATTTTCAGTTAAAAACAAGAAAGCTATAATTAATAAAATTAATAACCCAAAAAAATATACAAAAAAAATAAAGTAAAAACGCGTGTACGGAACATTCCGCCCACCAAAATAAGAACTATTTTAAACTAGAAACTAAAAATTTGGCAGAGGACAAAGTTTTACAACTGGCCTCTGAAGTACGCCTTGCGCCGTTTTCACTGTACATACTCTACAAATTCCATCTCTGCCTTTGTGAAGTTGAATAATTCGGCCAAGATGCCACTGCAAAGGCGGAAAACAATCATTTTTGATTAAGACAAGAGTATCAAGTTTTACTGGTGATGCGGGCTTATTCCATTTTGCTCTTTGTTGCAAGCTGTGCAAATATTCAATATGCCACCGCTTCCAAAAATCTTGGGACATTTTTTGTAATAATTGCCAACGACTTAATCGGTTAATTTGAATAGTCGTAAAGTCCGGCGAGGGGATAGCCGTTAAGGGTTCCAAGGTTAAAAAATGTCCTGGAGTTAGAGCATTGAGATCTGAAGGATCTGAACTAAGGCTACAAAGAGGACGAGAATTTAACATAGCTTCTATCTGAACAAAAACTGTATATAATTCCTCATATGTCAAAATTTGCTCTCCCACTACTCTCATGAAATGGCCTTTGACAGATTTTACTGCCGCTTCCCATAAACCTCCCATATGAGGCGAAGCAGGGGGATTAAACGACCATATATTCTGCCTCAGCATGCATAAATTTTAAAATATATACAATATATACGACGTGAAATGAATAGGGCAGCCAAAAATATCAGATGTCAATTCAAGATGCATAGCAAACAAAAACACAAAGGTATGCTTTCTGAGATTTCGAACCGCGTCTTTTTGACATGGTTATATAAAATGGGCCTGCCATATCAACCCCAGAACAACTGAAAGGTTTAACCTGACTAATATAGGTCTCCCATTGGTTGTTCCAGTGGTTTTGGATTAACTTTAAAACAAGATATATATATATATATCCAAAATTGTTATATATATATATATATATATATAAGATATATATTAGAATAAGTTAACCTGCCGCCCACCCTAAAAATATATATATATATATATATATTGTCTGAACAGATTTGACCAAATATAACAAAGCTTTGTGAAGCTCAAGATCAACTAAGCTATTTAAATATATATATATATATATATATATACACTTAAACCGACAACAAGTGTAACCTTTCTTTCTATACTAAAGAATCATCAATAATATATATATATATATATATATATATATATCGGCAGGATTATATATATATATATATATATATATATATATATAACCATAGTATATAGGCAAAATATATATATATATATATATATATATTATATATATATATATATATATATATATATATATATATATACTATATATATATATGAAATGAAGATAATTTAGGTAATTATTTTATATTTTAACCATTTGGTAAGAACTTGCTGAGGTGGAACTGCATCCCAACCAAGACCCAAAGTCCACAAGTACTGAATAAGATGCTTGGTAAAAAATATAACGGGACTTAAAAATCCTAGTGGATCATACACTCTTGCTAGTTCGGATAATATGTTTCTCTTTGTACAAGGTTTGTCAAGGGGGTCAACCTTATATGAAAAATAGTCTAATGATGGATGCCACTGTAAACCTAAAATTTTAATAAAAGAATCTGGATCCGAATCAAATGAAATAGATTTTGTACGACAAAGAGATTCTGGAAGATTAGATAAAACTTGTGGGCTATTAGATGCCCAAAGTTCAAAACCCCCACGCATACACAACTCTCTTAATTCATTTACAAGTAAAAGAGCTTCATCAACAGTATCGCAAGAAGTAATGACGTCATCAACAAAAATATCTGAGTTCAAGACTTTAGCAGCCAAAGGATACAACGAACCTTCATCACAAGCAAGTTGCTGAATAGTACGTAAAGCTAAAAATGGACTAGACGACACTCCAAATGTCACAGTTTGTAGAATATAATCACAAATGGGTTCATCAACGGAACTTCGCCAAAGAATTCGTTGATAATTACAATGATCTCTTTTGACCAATATCTGACGATACATTTGTCTAATGTCAGAGATTAAAACTATTTTACGCATACGAAAATTTAACAAAATAGTAACGATATCCTTTTGAAGTTTGGGTCCCGCTAACAAAGTATCATTTAATGACTCCCCACTGGCAGTTTTAGCCGAAGCATCAAAAACCACCCTCAATTTAGTTGTGGTACTTTCAGGTTTGAAAACCGCATGGTGAGGCAAATAATAACACTTTTGTGTTAGACTCAACTCAGTTACCTTTGACATATGGCCACTTTGAATATAATCTATCATAATATCCGAATATGATTTATACATAGAAGGATTATTTACTAAACGACGTTCTAAGTTCAAATACCGGCGTAATGCTAAAGATCTCGAGTCCAAGAAAATCGGGTCAGGTCCTTTAAATGGCAAAGAAACACAATATCTACCACTTTTATCTCGTGAATGAGATTCAACAAAAATCATTTCACAACGGTCATCCTCTTCTGACAAAGCTTTTGTAGAGACCAATTCCTCAGTTTCCCAAAATTGTTTAACAATTGTTTCCAATGGGTCGAATAAAGTTGAACAAAGTGAAGTGAGAGGTTCTGAAGTTTCCGTATATTCTATATTGCCCATTAAAACCCACCCAAATATAGTTTCAAGAGCAAAGGGTTCCTTGTTAGACCCCCTAACACGCCCACCTTGTAGACATTTTGAAAATATGTCGGCACCTAAAAGCAAATCAATTTCGCCAGGGGAGTTAAAATTTGTATCAGCTAATTTCAAGTTTGAAATATGATCCAAACTATTCGGCTGAAAATAAAAGTTTGGAATAGGACCACAAATTTTTGGAATAACAAAACAGTCAACACTAAAAGTAGGGTTAGGTTGACCGGTAGGACGAATGTTGCAAGAAGTGGAACCAAGGACGGTAGTCGACATTCTACCCAAACCTTGAACAGAAACGTTCGACTTATTTAAAAATAAATTTAAACGTCGAAGACATTTTTCAGTGAGAAAATTTGCTTGGCTTGCACTATCTAAAAGAACTCTAATGTTGAATACGCAACCATTCGAAGTCACCAAGTCAACACGAGCAGTTGAAAGCAAAACAGTAGTACTGGGTTTGTTAGGGCTAGCAAAAATACTTAAAGCATTGATATTCGACGTATCATTGCGATAATTATCACCAAAATTATTATTACCCTGATTAGGAGGTTGTTGAGGGGGTGACTGTTCATTACGATTGAAGTGTAATAACGTGTGGTGTCTTTGCTTACATTTTCTACACGAATGTGTAGAAGTGCAATTCGAGAATAAATGCGACGACTTAAGACAATTTAAGCACAATTTATTTCGCTTTGCTATCAGAAAACGCTCATTTGGGGTTTTATTTAAAAACTGTGGGCAACGCGATAAAACATGATTTGAGTTACAAACTGAACAAACATTTGTTTCAACCAAAAGTGAAAATGGTGAGGTTTTTTGTTTAATTGGCCTCTTGGGTGAATTTACCGTAGTATGCGATGAAAGAGCAACCGAATCATAAGCGATACATTGTTGATGCACAAAATCTAGAAGTAATTTAAAAGTTGGCATTTTAATGCAACTGTTTTCTAATTCAAAACGTTTAACAGTTTCTGAATCTAATTTTTGAATTAACAAATTAAACAAAACAAAGTCCCATTGATCGGTAGGAAAATTGAGATTTGTCAAAGCTTGCAAATTTTCACAAAATGTATCAATCAAATTCCTAAGTAAATGAGCAGAATCAGAGTTAAGTTTTTCTAAACCGCACATCGTATTCCAGTAATGGGTAGCTAATAATCTTTCGTTTTGAAAACGATCAACTAAAGTTTTAAATGCAATTGGATAATTATTATCATTTATAGGTACTGAGCTAACAATGGGTAAAACTTTTTCAGACAAAGACGAGAGCAAATATTGAAATTTCTCACTATTAGTTAAATTTTGATTCTTATGAATTAGCGAGGTAAACAAATCATAAAATGTAGTCCAAGAACGAAAATCTCCATCAAATATTGGTAATTTAATTTTAGGTAATTTGACTGAAGGAGCCGAGTGGATTTGAGAAGTATCGGTAATCGGATTTTCTTGTATATCCTCAAATAAATTATGATAAATAGCTAAGCAACCATAATAGCAATTATCAGCTTCGATTCTTATCAAATCTTCCGCGGCCAAATCAGCTCCATCAGTAGAAGCTAGCAAATTAACAACAGTCAAATGTTGCTTTTCAAAAGATTTATACGCAGTATCAATACCGGTGTAACGCATTTTAAATGAAGTATGATAATCAGCATCCTGTTCTGCCATTTTTGCAACAGCCAGTATCTCTTTTAGGCGATTTGAAAAGATATCCCTAGAAGCTTTTGCTAATTTGATTTTATCAGCCATTTTGAAAAGTTAAATCAAATTAAAAAATCTAAAATATGTGTTGAAAACGATATTTATTTCAACCGATATTCGACTAAAGAGCCCAAAATATGATGAATTTGTATCAAACAGTTTTAATATAGATCTTAGTTTTTTTGAAGTTAAACGACGAATTGAAAACGTATTTTTATTGATTTATCGTAAAAATATCTAATTTTAATATTAACAATTGAACGCAATTTTACTGCACAACGGACGAGATGTTTGTATAGTAGGCCTAGTTCAACTGACCGGGTGACGCGCCGTACTAAAAAACTAGTGCTAAAATCAATAAATTCCCTTATCACCAAAGGTATTTATAGGAACACATGTATTTAAATAATAATAATTATTTTAATATTACACCCAAATTCAAAAGATGGTTTTTGTATACATTTACCAATATATCTGTATTAATAAATTAATGTTAGTACGAAAATTGCAAAGGGTATAAAAAAATGTTATTTAACGAAAGAAAATAACGAAACGGCTAGTGGTCTAAATCGACTTACCATGACTTCCAGGCTGGTTCTGGCGATGGATTCGTAATTTAGAGCACAGTACCGATCGACACAAATGTATATGGTCACCGTTCGATAGGTGTCAAGCAAGTGGTTCCAGGTCCAAATCTTCGCCAACGGGCTGTAAGTTATCCGGACCTACTAGTGTGTTTTCGCGGACAAAATACCGCGAGATTTATCAACCTTTTGCAATTTTCAGTTAAAAACAAGAAAGCTATAATTAATAAAATTAATAACCCAAAAAAATATACAAAAAAAATAAAGTAAAAACGCGTGTACGGAACAAAGGGGAGAAGGGAATAAATGGTTTTTTGGTCCGGTACCTTTCCGAGGTGCCTTTAGTCGATGGAATAATAAAATGACGACTCTGTTCGTTAACTTGGGGTCGACTGCGAACCGTAACAAGGCCTCTTACTCGACACATACACTACACGACACAACTGCGTAGAAGGCAATGGGAAACCACTACGTAGAACACTTTTCCTAGTATAATGGTCTAGTGTAGTGCAATAAAGAGATCATATACATCTTGATATAAGATAGGTTTCAAGGCATGTACTGACCATTGCCATCGCTCTAGTACTGGTAAGGCACTATCTATTAAAATTGACTTCTATACAAAAAAATGAGGCTTGATATTGTCACAGTACCCCAGACTATGAATTTTAAAACTAAATTACTCCCAGACTAATAAATGAATTTAATTGTTATTACTGTTAATAAAACTTAAGCTAATTACACTTGAACTTTAAATCAAAAGTGCAAGCAATTTGCATATTTTCTAATATAATTAAGCGCGCCTTTTCCAACAGAAAACCAGACAGTCTCAGTTCAAATACCAGCAGATCTAACAATATGTGAGGCTAACTCTGGTACTTAAAATCTAAACATGTTGAGTAAAAGTTATCTAAATTCGAAATACTGGCCGACAAGATTTTTCTAACAGAGGTCAGCTATTATTTTCACAATGGAAATACCCTCCCAATAATAAAAAAATATTCGGAAAGCCCTAATACGTACCATTTTTTAATAGCCTAAATAGAACCTTTTATATTGGCAAGTGTATGTGAAGACGAGAATGTCGAGTCAAACGCGCCGAAGTTGCAAAATTTCTCCTGACAAATTTTGTTATATTTGTGGAGAATTTCTAGTGAAATCACAAGCCAGGCCATTTTCCGAAAATGTAAAAAAAGCCTACTTTAAATATTTTGGTGTGTTAATTGGGGATCAAGATAAGCGGTGGGCTCCCCATGTGTGCTGTGTAAGTTGTAGTGTATCATTGGTGCAGTGGATGAAGGGAAAGAGAAAAAGTATGCCTTTTGCAGTTCCAATGGAATGGCGAGAACCCACCAATCATTCTGACGATTGTTATTTTTACCTGACAAAGACTGAGGGTTATTCTAAAAAGGGAAAGCACAATCTAGAATATCCAAATTTGCAATCTGCCATACGACCTGTTCCTCATAATGCAAATTTGCCAGTACCGATTGCCCCTTTAAATTTGCAAGCTGTTGCTTTGGAAGATAATGGAGACAACGCATCATCAGGCAGCTCAGAAAAACAGTGCGCCGATCCCACTTTGATTGTTCAAAGTGAATTAAATGATTTAGTACGTGATTTGGGGTTATCCAAGCAACAGTCAGAACTTTTGGGTTCCCGTCTTAAGGAATGGAACCTATTGGCCAAAGAAACAAAAATTACGAATTTCAGAAAAAGAAATGCTATATTTTCTGAGTTCTACAATACGGAAAATTCGTTGTTGAGCGTGTACTGATATAGACAGTTTAATGCAGGAACTTGATATTGAACATTCTCCCCGTGAGTGGCGCTTATTCATAGACTCATCTAAATATAGCTTAAAAGCTGTGTTATTGCATAATGGAAATTTAAAACCCTTTATACCAGTTGCACATTCAGTTGCAATGAAAGAAAATTATGAAAATATGCGCACGATTTTGGATAAAATAAACTACAATAGGTATAAATCGCAGATATGTGGGGACTTAAAAGTTATAGCGATTTTAGTGGGACTTCAGGGGGATTTACAAAATATCGCTGTTTTGTTTATGAGACAGTCGTGCAATAAATCAGCATTATGTAACAAAAATTTGGCCAGAGAAAAGAGAATTTCAACCGGGATCTCAAAATGTTAAATTTATACCTCTTGTTGATCCCAAAAATATCCTTTTGCCTCCTCTTCACATTAAACTTAGGCTGATGAAAAACTTTGTGAAGGCTTTGAAAAAAGATGGTGATGGATTTAAATACCTAAGACAGTTAAGTGATGCCAAATTAAAAGAAGGCATTTTTATTGGGCCACAAAACAGAAAATTGTTGGACGATGTCAATTTTCCGGAAAAGCTTACCAGGCAGGAACTCAGACCATAGAATTCATTTGTTAATGTAGTAAGAGGATTTTTAGGCAACAATATGGATGAAAATTGTGAACAATTAGTTAATGAACTCTTAGATGCCTATAAAGCGCTTGGTGCCAGAATGTCCTTACAAATTAACTTCCTCTATTCCTATCTGTCATTTTTTCCTAAAAATTTGGGAGCTGTTAATGACGAACAGGGTGAAAGGTTTCACCTAGATATCAAAACTATGGAAATTCGGTACCAAGGACGATGGGATCCAGCCATGATGGGTGACTACTGTTGGTTTTTGAAGAGAGAAGATAGGACACCTAATAAATGGAAAAAATAAAGTTTAATTAGTGTTTTAAGTTAATATTTTTCTCCTTTGCTTTTCTCTTAGATGTATGGTATGTTTAATAGGTGAAAACTGTAAACATAGTCAATAAACAGGGTTAAGAATTTTCTGAAATCATTTTTTCTATAGATATTAAGTATCGTAACATTCGATATGGTTCTACAACTCTAACAAGAAAACCCTACGGGCTACAACTTTCTATTTGTCATTTTCGTATTTGGTTAGGACTATTCTATTAGATCATAATCTAAGATATCGGGTTCCATTTAAATCTCGATTCTACTACTACCCATAAATCACAAGAGGTCTGCAGCCTATATGTGAATGACAAAGAGAACGATCATCAGTATCTTAGATAACTCGAATATTTAGCCCGATTCGAAATATAAGGTTTTATTAAGAGTTTTACATATTTAAGAAAAACGATAATAAGACCTGCTTCCCATCCACAATCGTTCCCCCGGGATATTCAGCATTGACCCTGTCTAGGATCTCATCCATCACCAATTTAAAAAGGAAGGGTGACAGAGGGTCACCCTGTCTGACCCCACGCCTCTTACGGACCGCGTCGGATGTATCTTGAGCCACCCTAAATTGCGTTACCGAGCTCTCCAAACCAGACATGATGTATGCCCTGAGTATAGCCGGTATCGATGAGGTTGGCCCGGTTCTTCACTTTTTCCTGCGCCCATTCCAGGTATTTCTTATATACAGGTTTCTCCCTCTAGCTTTGGACCTGTGATGTTGTCAGGCCGGTAGCCTTCACCATCTTCGCTATAAATACCCCGCTAAAGGAGTTCGTCTGGATCTCTGCCATAATCGTTAAAGCTTTGGCATCTGAGATCGGTTTGAGGTCTTCCAGTTCCTGGCGAAACTCCACGGGGTGTGAGCGCCTCTCGTGCTGTCGCGTGCTCTTATAGTTGTCCCAAGTGCTTCCACAGTACTTGCACTTCAGACGGACCCCGCATAATCTTCTTGTATATGCACCCTTAGCTGTGCTTCCGTGTCCAACACCTCTCCACAGCTTTTACACGGAAAGTTAGTTTGTCGAGTCCTTGTAAGTCTGTCGCTGACAGAGGGGCCCGCTGATGTGCGGGTCCCTGGGGCAGCAAGGGTATGCCTTCTGTCGGCGGTGTCTTTACTAGCCGGTCTGATAGTCGCCGGCGGCTGTGCCTGCGGCACACTTGTCGTGTTCTGACCCTCGGACATCTCTTCTCTTCGATATCGCTCAAGGAATACTCCGCTCGTGTCCTTCGTCCGGCCAATGTCAAACGATCTCTGCAACGCCCACAAAAGTGCAAGCAGGAGTGTAGTACTTAAGGGGCTTTGTTAAGCGTAGTGTCGCCTCGGTTGGTTCGTTACAACGAGGCCAGATGCCTCGGACCCCGATAATAAGGGGCAAGAATTGGCAGTTCTTGCCAGGCCACCATTTGCGCGCACCCTGGAGGAATCCCCCTATCATCGAGGTGAGCCGCGAGATCTGGTTTGTAGAGTTGACCATCGCTCGAGCGAAGATGGGGTTCGTCTTCGACGGCCCAACCACCCAAGGGTCCCATCAGACTCCACGAAGCCGCCCTGGTTGAGATTCAGAGTCACCGCATCTCTCATCCTGGCGTGGATAACACGGTACAGCAGTCTCTGCACTGCTGGTTCAATTGTAATAGGGCGCCAATTGTTAGGTGATTATCTGTCTCCCTCCTTAGGGATAAAAATGGTCCGCATTTCGGAAAAGGATCGCGGCTGGATGTTCCAGAACACCACGATGTTGAAGATGGCCGCTAGATGTTTAGCCGGTATGGCCTTAACCCGTGACACGGTAACACCGTCCTTCCCAGGTGCCGAGTTCTTCCACGATTTTGTGGACGTTGTAATTTCTTCTGACTCGATAGGTCTAAATTCCCAGTCGAGTTTGGGGTCAGTTATTGGTTCGTTCGTCGGATGAGGGGGACTCGAGTATGCCCCCGAAGAGTGTCTGCATCCCGCTCATGGGGGTGTATACCTCGCCTTCAAGGATGTCTCTCCCAGAGAGCACCACCTCGGCCAAGCTCGACTTGTTTTTCCCATATAGGTCCTGATCACAAGCCAACAATCAATGAGGTTTTCAAGCCTCCTGATTTGGCCAGTCATGGCCGCGTTGATTATGTCTCTGACCGGCCGATCAGCTGCCTCCTTGAGAGTGCCCCGGAGGTTGGCAAGATATTGTCGGAAGACTTCGGGCGCGTTGTTGTAGTTAGTATAGCGCCTTATTGTCTCCGGGGAGCACGACGAGCGCGGCCTGAGGGGAGAAGCTGTGGTCAAAGATTCACCGGTGGGAGTCTCGCTCAGAACGTCTTCGGAAGGCTCAGTGCGGATGATGGTGTAAGTCGCTAGAGCCGCCGGCCGCCTGGAAGAAGTGTTCAACCACGTTCGAGTTGAAATACTGCTCCCTATCACGGTCTGCGTCTCTAACGATCCTTTTGCCTTTAGTGATGTTGCTCCCCACGGGGCAGTTATTAGCGTCTGGGTTCTTGCTGTTTAAAACTGACGTCAAGGGAGTACGCTTGGAGAGGGGGCCATGTCCGTCAGTGGGTGAAGGCTCCCTTGTCCTCTTTACCGATGGTCTGGTCATGTTAGGGGGTGAGTCGGGGATAGTCAGGGGAGAGTCGGTGTTCGTTGGGTTAGTCGCGTCCGTCAAAGGGGGCGAGCGGTGGCAAAGAAGCTCGCCGCTTTTGGGCCTTGGACGCGGGATTGAATATGGCCGCCTTGGCCTGGCTTTTCAATTTATCCCGCGCCAGTTCCAGGTATTTCTTATAGACTGGCTTCTCCCTCAGGCTGCGGACTTGATGTCTTGTTAGTCCGGTAGCCTTGACCATTTTCGCGATAAACACCACACTGGAGGAGCTCGCCTGAATCTCAGTTATTATGCTATAAGCTTCGGCTTCGGAGATTGGCTTTTGATCTTCAAGCTCTTGGCGATACTCCAGGGGGTGCGAGCGCCTTTCATGCTGCCGCGTGCTCTTGTAGCTCTCCCACGTGCTACCGCAGTACTTGCATTTTAGTCTGTCTCCACACAATCTTCTAGTGACATGCACCCTCAGCTGTGCTTCTGTGTCTAACACCTCCTTACAGCTTTTACAAGGGAATCCTGTAAGTTGTGTCCCTGTATGTCTGTCGCCGGCAGAGGGACCCGCTAATTTGCGGGCTCCTGGGGCAGAAGGTTTGCCTTCTGCCGGCGGTGTCTGTGTCAGCCGGACCGATGTTCGCCGGCGGCTGTGCCTGAGGCACACTTGTCAAGTTTGGACCCATAGAAGTCTCTTCAAGCGATGTCGCGCATTTCCTGGATTTCTCCGCTGACGTCCTTTTACTAGCCATAGCGGCAACGACTGTAGCACAAAAGGGGTCTTATATGGGTTTGTCTCTTCGTACCCGGCTGGGGGCGCCGGCGCGAAATGTTCCCGCGGAGCCCTTTAGCCGTTTACAAGTCTTATAGCGCGGCACAATAGGACGACCTTGTCACAGGACCGAAATGAAAAAGGCCGAGCCTGATGTCTCAGGTCCGGCCAATGTCAGACGATCTCTGATGGACAGTGAGGTCAGAACTCCCACGAGTGAGAGTGTCCGCGACTAACGGCTGTATCCGTTACCGCCCTTCACCACGAGGAGGCGGGCTCGTGAAGTTCCGTGGAGAGGAACGAATCCTAGGGATTTGATGGTAGTGTTGTCAACACTTTCCTCCGTGACCAAGAGCCGCACGAACCCCTCCACGAGCGTGAAATTCACTGTGCCAGAGCTTTTACTCAGGCCTTCCGGAGGAGCTGACGCTACAATCCGGGGAAGGAGTCTTCACTGCAGCACAGTATATTCCACTGGATAACCCCCCGCAACCCTCACACACTGCCTATTACGTCAAAGACCCGACAGCGACTTAGAATCCAGTAACGCTTATATTCTGGTTTCTTCCTCCGGTACCTGACTTGATCCACGCTCAGGCCCGTTGCCTCAGCCATTTCTTTGTAAAATACGCCGGTTTCGGTCTTCGATGGCCCAATCCATCCTCGAGCAGCTGAAAAAGCAATTAGTTTAATAAAAAGCAATTTCTCAGTTTTTGTATAAATAAAAATAGTGAGTCATTGCTTGCTTTTCGGTATCGTTTAAATAACTGTTAGTTTTGATTTGAACAAACTTACCTGGAATTTCATTTCATGCAAGTTTAAATTTTGTGACCTTTTTTATTCCTTATCTTTAATTTAATTTTTTCTTGAAACTAAACCGTATACGGAAGGGCGAAAAATTTATTCGCTTTCAAGAGACTCCAAAAGGAAGATGGTAGAGAAGTTCTTCCCTCTCCCGAAGATATACCACCCCACATATACAAGGACTGGTGAACTCTCTATCAACGTTTTTAGTCCTGTGCATATGAGTAGGTTTACCTTACCTTTTTTAATTTCTTATCTTTAATTTAATTTTTTCTTAAAACTAGTTCGTATACGGAAGGGCGAAAGATTTATTCGCTTTGGAGAGAGTTTAAAAAGAATATGGTAAAGAAGTTCTTCCCTCTCCCGAGGATACACGCGTACTTTCTAAGGACTGGTGAACTCTCTGTCAACGTTTTTAGTCCTGTGCATATGAATCGGTTTACCGTACCATTTTTTTTTTCTTATCTTTAATTTAATTTTTTCTTAAAACTAGTCCGTTCACGGAAGGGCGAAAGATTTATTCGCTTTGAAGAGAGTCCAAAAAGAAGATGGTAGTGAAATTCTTCCCCCTCCCGAGGATATACCACACCACAAACACGTTTTAAGCACTGGTGAACTCTCTATCAACGTTTTTAGTCCTGTGCATTTGAGCCGGTTTACCTTACCTTTTTTATTTCTTATCTTTAACTTATTTTTTTCTTAAAACTAGTCCGTATACGGAAGGGCGAAAGATTTATTCGATTAGAAGAGAGTCCAAAAAGAAAATGGAAGAATTTCTTCCCCCTCCCGAGGATATACCACACCACATACTCGTTTTAACGGCTGATGAACTCTTTTTCAACGTTTCCAGTTCTATGCATATGAGTCGGTTTACCTTACCTTTTTTTTACTTCTTATCTTTTTTTTTTACTTCTTAATACTTATTAAAAATACATCGTTCGGATCTTCGGGTTAGGGGTACTTATGGGGCTCCACTTTGAAAATGTATTTCTACTATCTACAATCCTACAATACTATTCGCACTATTTGGCACTATAGTTCCGCTAATTAGTATGGAATGGAGACGTAATGACGGGCTTCGCTACTCTTTCCACGGTTTTCCTGGGGACAGCTTTGCACGAACGTTTTTTGTTTCTAGGCGTTTAAACAGAAGGGACGGCAATAGTGGCGATGATAGTGGAGGCTTCGGAGTCTTGCGGGGTGAGCGCGATCTGGTTGCCCGGCGCTTCTGTGATTTGGATGCAGGATTGAAAATGTTACGAGCATGGTTCTTCAATTTATCCTGCGCCCGTTCAAGGTATTTGTTATAGATAGATTTTTCCCGAGCTGATGAATCGTTAGGTCTGTAGCCGACACTATCTGGATCTCCGCCATAATCGATTAGGCTTCGGCATCTGAGATCGATTTTATGCTCTCAAGATCCTTCTTATATTCAAGAACGTGGGCGCCCCGTTCGTGTTGTCTTGTGCTAGAGTACCTGTGCCAGGTAGTTCCACAAAACTTGCAACACAGTCTTCTGGTGTTGTGTACCCTCAAATGTTTTTAACATAAAATTATGTTTATTTTAAAACAGAGCATGCTTCCAGTCGTTGTTATAATACAAACCCGTGATTAATTTAATAAGTTAAACATTACTTTCTTAAATATGTAGTTTTTTTTTGGGCAAAAAAGTTATATATAATTTTTAAATTATAAATTAGAGAATAGGTACAGAGAAGTTAAACTATAAAAAGAGACATAGAGAGTGTGATAACCTTGATCCGAATTTTTCTGAAAGAAATTTAACTATCCGAATATAAAATCAAAAAAATTTGTATCCTGATTTTACCGATTAAACAATGTTTACAGATGAAATACTTGTCTAAGAAATCCCTGTGTTTTGTTATTTTTAAATTTTTAAAGTTTTAAAGTTCTTTTGCAGCAAATTAATAACATTTTATTAATTTCGTTAGAAGTAATGTGATATTTTATTGAATGTTATTGCTTGCGCTAAAACTGAAGTTGATCTGTGCAAGTACATTTTGCAAAGTATAAAATTTGTATTATTTTTTTGCCTATTTTGTTTCTCGGCTCTATTGTTTTTAAGTCGGTTTATAAATACTGAAAATAGTTTACTTTAAATCATAGGCGCCGCGTTTTAAAATCTTAATGGGGTGCAGACTAGGGCGCTCAATTTATTAAGCAATATTTAGCATTAATATCCTTCGGTGATGATTTTTTTTTTAGTCTTTTGTCAATTGGATGATGTTTGATTTATGTAAGTTTAGTTGCCTCTATCAAGTTAAATATATTTTAGTCCGGGCCAATAGGAATGAATAGTTTGCTCGCGCCTTATTTGTACTATTTCGCTGAGCGACCCACATATTCGCCGAGCTTCAACACCGTAGCAACCCTATACTCGGCGCCCATGAGTTAAATTTTAATAAAAATTGAAATAGAAATAATCGCAGATGATTATAAGAGTCTAAGTAGGTAATGCAGTGTTTAAAATTAGCTTCTATTCTGATATAGTGTATGGGGTGAAATCAAAAAGTATTTTTTCGAATAATATATATATGTATATATATATATATATATATATATATATATATATATATATATATATATATATATATATATATATATATATATATATATATATATATATATATATATATATATATATATATATATATATATATATATATATATATATATTATATTACGCGATTTAAAAAGCCTCGGTAAAATTTTTTTCATAAAAAAATTTTAATTGATTTAATACTTTTTGGTATCATAAATTTAAGTCAGTTACAACAGTATTGTAGATCTATATTAATTAAATAAAATGATTAAAAATTAAAAAAATAAAAAAGATAAAAAAAAACAAAAAATAAAGAAAAATTTTAAAAAATCAATTAAAAAATAGTAAAATAGGAAATTAAAAAAATAAAAACAAGAAAAAATAACAAAAGAAATAAAAAAAATGAAAAAAACAAAAATAAATAAAAAAGAACAAAAGAATAAAAAAAAACAAATATAAATAAACAAACAAAAGAAATAAAAAAACAAAAATAAACAAAAAAAGAGACAAAAAAAATAAAAAAACAAAAAAACAAAAAAAAAAAGAATATTGGATAATAATTTAGTACTTACTTAAAAATGTTAATTTGAACAAACATACTGTCGTTTTACTCCAGTAATTTGTGATAATGTACGTGCGAACATATGATAATACATTTATGAACAATGGAGAGACAGAGGCAAAACAAGACTAGCAGCGTTATTCCTGCCTTAATAGAAGAATATTATATAACTATAGACCAAGCAAGAGTTAATGATGGCAATCCGTTTAGATCATTGTGGGAGAACATTACATTATCGAATAATGGCATTTTAACTTTTTTTGTAACTCTTCCCATTCCGGACCTATTGGAAAAGCAAATCTTACAGTACCTCAAGCTGAATATCAATCTTCTGTGCCCTTGGAAACGGACATGACAAATTATCAAGACAGACCTTGTCGGTCTAGTTATATGCATTCAAGTCAACCTGATTTTTATTATAATTCTGGACGCACTAAAAATCTAGTTTATTTGGTTTGGCAAACACTATTAGCTCGTTTGTAACGAAGAGTTGCCTTAAGACTACAGTTTTAATTAAAGAACCAAATTTTCAAAAATTTCCCCATTTGCCCACTCGAGTTAGTTCTAGATTTACCCGACGCACCACTAAAGTAAATCCATATAGATCTCATTTGACGGAGCCTACGCTACAGCATGGAGGAGACTGTCAGCCCAGTTATGTACTCAATCAACATGATCAGATCAAAATACAAGAGTTCCAACCACACTACACCAGAACTTATTACGCTCTGGACGCACGTTTCTCTAACCAAGTTAGCGTGCATCATCAGCAGATGATAAAAACTTAAAAAATTAGGACAAGATCAGATAGAGTTTAATAGTTCCAGAACATGTTTCTTGCCTTTACTCAGTCACGTAATTACTCCGAGTGTATGCATTCAAGTCAACGTGATTTTTATTATAATTCTGGACGCACTAAAAATCTAGTTTATTTGGTTTGGCAAACACCATTAGCTCGTTTGTAACGAAGAGTTGCCTTAAGACTGCAGTTTTAATTAAAGGACCAAATTTTCAAAAATTTCCCCATTTGCCCACTCGAGTTAGTTCTAGATTTACCCGACGCACCACTAAAGTAAATCCATAGAGATCTCATTTGACGCAGCCTACGCTACAGCATGGGGGAGACTGTCAGCCCAGTCATGTACTCAATCAACATGATCAGATCAAAATACAAGAGTTCCAACCACACTACACCAGAACTTATTACGCTCTGGACGCACGTTTCTCTAACCAAGTTAGCGTGCATCATCAGCAGATGATAAAAACTTAAAAAATTAGATCAGATAGAGTTTAATGGCTCCAGAACATGTTTCTTGCCTTTACTCAGTGACGTAATTACTCCGAGTGTCGCCCAAGAACGGATGTTTCTGGACTGGAAACGAAAGAGCCTACAACGTTTATTTTATGAATGGAGGAATATTTTCGAAATTTAAACATTCCTTGAAGTGTTGCTAAAATTTGGTGTGAGTAATATACGATTACCACGGCATGTATTTACGCACAATTTAATCCGAACTTTCGAAAACAAAACAACGTTGTCATAGTTGACTCAGTTCTATGGACAAATCAAAGAAGAAAAATAATTTTTTATCTCCAAGAAACGATACTCATTTCAACGACTTCCTTAAAATTTCCGAACTTTGAACTAATTGGTTTTCTTATTGGACAACTTAGACTTGAGCTCAGATCCCCACTTCGTGAGATGTTCCACTCAATTAAAGAATTTACGGAACTTGCAATAGCAGCTGAGAGGAATTTGGAAGTTCTCCAGAGCAAGCCTTCAATCAATTAATCAACCAGTCAATTATGGAGGAGCCCGAAGATCACATTCCAGATGACGTTACTATGATGATTTTGATATAGAATGTCCTCGAAATCGGTTTAACCAGGGAAATCAACATCGTGGTCAGCTTCTTGGATCAGGCGGCAACCAACTTGCAAGAAACTACCAAACTCAATATAGGGGATCAATTCGACGTCAACCTGTATCTGCTCATCAAGGAAAAAAAGAGAAGGATGCTTGAGATCCTGCGTTGAACCGTTCTAAAATAACTTTAACGCAGGCGTATCACGGCCCTTGTCTAGGCTGCAATCACTTCAGCTAGGGAATCGATGTGTTAAAGGACTAGTCAGTATTGGCGCTTCAGCAAATCTCATAAATTCAATGCAACATATAAAACTAAATGTCCGCCTAGGATATAGTTATATTGTTGTATAATATCTTGGTCCTATAAATATGAATTAGAAAATTATTTATTAGTGCATTTTGGAATATAATGGCTCCAGAGTTTGTCACACGTCCCATTGTAGGCATACTGAAAAACCAAATCCTACAGTGCTTCAAACTTCAGTCTTATCTGCTCTTGGAAAGAGATATGAGAAATTACTATGACAGATCAGGTCGGTCTAGTTATATGTATTCAAGCTAGCAGAGATCTAAAACTGGCTTGGTAACCACCATTAGCTCTTTTGTAATAAGAAGTTGCCTCAAGGCTACAATTTTATTCAGAGGACCATTAACATGCCAAAATTGCAAATATTTTCTCATTTACCCACTTAAGTTAGTTCTAAATTTTCCCGACGCACCACAGAAGAGGTCTCATTTGTTCCATCTTACGCTACAGCATGGAGGAGACTGTCAGCCTAGTCATTTACTCATTTAACATGGTCAGATAGTGTTTAATGGTTTTATTACATGAAGAACTGCCTGCCACAATCATGTAAATCCGGTTATCGGCCGCCACATTCAGATTCGACCTGTAGTTCGACTATCAAAGACAAGCACGGTTTTTTTTCTGGGCTGGAAATGACACTTATTTTACGAATGGATGAATTCTTTCGAAATTTAAACAATCCTAGAGACGCACAGGTTGAAATCGTTGCTTCAAGACATTGAGGTGCTGCTAAAATTTGGCGTGAATAATATATTACCATGGCTTGTATTCACGCACAATTTAATTCGTGCTTTAGATAGCAATGCAACGTTGTCATAGTTGACTACTCAGTTTTATGGGCAAATACAAGAAAAAAGTGTATCAGTCAGTATCAGATACTTTTTTCAACGACTTCCTTAAAATTTCCGAACTCTGCACTAATTGGTCTTCTTATTGAATAACTTAGGCTTTAGCTCAGATCCCGACTTCATGGGATAGTGTTCCATTCAATTAAATATTTACGCAACTTGCATTAGCAGTTAAGCACATCTGCTAGGCGTGTTCCAGATCAAACCTCCCATCGCAACAATCGACTAGTCAATTATGGAGTAGACCGAAGATCTGAATAGAAGATAGAATGTCTACGAAATCGGCATAAGCAGAGAAATCAACATTGGAGTCAGCTTATGGGATTAGGAGCAAACAAACTTGCAAGAAATAACCAAGTTCAACATAGGGAAGCGTAGGAGGCATGCCCAAGAACCTATGATGAACCGTTCTTTAATAACTTTAACGTAAGCGTATCACGTATATGCCTAGGTTGCAATTCATCTAGAGGATCGGTGTATTAAGTGACTAGTCGATATAGGCGCTTCAGCAAATCTTATAAATTTTAAATTTAGGAAGTGAAATGCAACCTATAAAAGTAAATGTCTACCTAGGATTTAGCTATATTATCTCTTGATCTTGTATATAGAAATTGTAAAATTATTAATGCTGATTAATGTAGTACTTTATTAGTTATAGAAAACTTACATAGAGACAAAATTTGGATATCCATGGGTTTGTGAGCATAATGTCTTTCTCGATGGATCGTGAAACACATTTATTTTGACACAAAAACACGAAAATCTTTTTTCAAATGAGTCTTGATCCGTTAAGCATTCTGAAATCACGTTCCCATTGGACAATTTGTCGGAGCTTCTTAGACAAGTATTTTACGAGGTTTTTCAAGATTTTTTTCTCATTTATTTAGTAAACAAAATAGGCAAACCTTACTTAATACGATTTAAAATGATACATTAAAGGAAAATAAAAAAAATACTTAATATTCTTCTCTATCCATTATCTGTTGTAATTGGGAAAGTTTCAGTAATATTTATGGTTTTATTTAATTACTTACATCAATTCACGACAAAAAACAATTGAGCTAGCAGAGGAAATAAAAAAATTTTACTTAGGTGGTTTATTTCTTAAATATTTTACCGTTATACGGGGTAGAACATATAAAATACTAATTATCGTAACCCCGTAACCGGATTTTACGTTTTTTTTTTCGTAATATAATTAGTATTGAACGGAAGCTTTCAGGGCTTTGGTCAATTGAGAAGTCATGGTTCTTGAGATTAGACGGTGTCAAATTGGAATTACAATCCGACATTTCGCCTTCGATTGCACGAGGCATCTTCAGAATAATTCAGTGTTCAGATATCGTGGAGAAAAGAGTCCTGAAGATGCCTCGTGCAGAACCATGATTTCATAATTATTATTCATTTTCATATTTTATTTAACCTTTGACGCTATTTTGTACAATTAATACGATTGTATGCAATATCTCTTCTCATTATACATTTTTTCATTATGACCAATAATGATATGAGACATTGAAAAATGCATTTTGATAGAATACAAATTTCTATAGGAAGACTTCTCTTGTATCACCTTTTGTCTTTGGTGCCCTTTTTAGTAGTACTAATCCATTTTGGAGTTCTCCTCGTCGGATGACAGAGAATTTATAACGTACCAAAAACTCGACTGGGAATTACGAGGGATCAAGTCAAGCGACGCCCATAAAGACATGATAGAACTTCGGTTTCCGGTAGTCACGGCGTGACCGTGGCAAGAATAAAGTCTGTGCTAGCTGATCACTTGGAGGCGATTTTCAACTTCATGTATTTCTTAATATCCATCCGCGATCCTTCGGACAGATGCGCACAATCCTTGTGCCTAAAGGGGGGCGACCGTCGCTCACCCAACAACTTGCGCTCTATCACAACCTGAACTAGCGTGGGTTCGTTAGGACCGACGGAGCGCTCTTGAATGTCTTGGTGCTCTACTATTACATAAGCACCAGAGTCGCTCACGAAAAACCCTAAACATAGTGTCCCTTTCTTGAAGAATGTCAGTCAACGCCAATAAACGCGCTGCATTGTCCACGACACCTATGGGCTCTACTCTTCATGTCACTTTCAGTAATGGAAAAACCTCCCGCGGCCGTAGGAGAAAATGCTGTTTTTCATGTTCGCCTGATCATGATCACAATAACGACGCCTACTCTCAATTAAAGATTACACACTGCGCGGTGCTGGTTCGTTACTTATTTGTGTCTTTGTGGGGAACTTGTGTTCCCATCCTTGTGTGTCTGAAACAGTGACACCATCTATAGATTAGGCGATTTAGTTTGAGGTAGACCCCACTACTTGGTGGCCCGTCTACCGTGACATCACCGAAAGGATGACAGTGTAACTTTTCACCAATGTTTAACAAAAACACATATTGACGATTTTTCAATACTGGGCACATGGGTCATGTAGAGTATCACTCTGATTGGCTCGTGATTACTGACAACAATGAATGGATTAGCGAGGTTCCCTCTGCCCCTACCTAACTGAATTGAAGACATTAGAAACCTATTTCCAAATGGCGATTAATTTTGCTACAGAACTAGAATTCTAGCAACTTTTTGTGATAGCAAAAGCAAATTATTCTCGCAGACGTATAAGTTTCGTATTGGCTCGGAAGTTTTGAAAATACATCCGCTTGGTTGCGACACCGCGTCTAGGGACGATGAAAAAGCCTTTATTAAATTTGCAGATAGTGAGTTTTTGCCGAGGTATATTGTAGCATTCAAATGGCATTTTTTAATTAAAAAAAAGACGTCAGTAAAGGGTATCTAACATGAGAAAAATGTAAAGAAAAATTTAATTGCTTTACAGGAAAGGCACAAATTGCTTTAAGAGTCTATTACCAATGCTACTGAACTTTGATATCAAAGCAAAACGAGTTAAAATCTAGATACACCTAAAAATTGCAAAAAAAACAGATAAAAACTGTTTGCTAACTATATCATCATCAATTATTTTTGCCATCACAAAAATGTCTAATTCGGTTGGGTAGGAGCAAAGGGAACCTCGCTAGTCCATTCATGGTTGTCACTTATCACGAGGCAGGCAGTACATGACCCATGTACCCAGTATTGAAAATTCGTCAGTATGTGTTTACAATTTTTTTTAAAACATTAATGGAAGGTAACACTGTCATACTCTCGGTGATGTCACGGTAGACGGGCCGCCAAATAGTAAAATCTACCTCAAACTAAATCGCCTAATCCATAGAGGTTGTCACTCTTTCAGACGCGCAACGATGGGAAGACAAGTTCCCCACAAAGGCACAGATAAGCAACGAAACAGTACCGCGTAGTGTATAACTTTGATTGAAAGTAGGCTTCATGATCACAATTATGATGTCAGGCGAACATGGAAAGCAGCATTTTCTCCTACAGCCGCCGGACTTTTTCTAGACTCGCTTACCGAAGGTGACATGACTAGGTGTCGTGGACAATGCAGCGCTTTTATTGGGGTTGACTGACATCCCGCTCTTTTCAATGAAGGGACACTATGTTGTAGGGTTTTTCCTGAGCGAGTCTGGTGCTTATGTAATAGTCGAGCACCAAGATATTTAAGAGCGCTCCATCGGTCTTAAGGAACCCACGCTGGTTCAGGTTGTTATAGGGCGCCAGTTGTTGGATAAGCGACGGTCACTCCCTTTAAGTACAAAGATTCTATTCTGCATCTGTTGAAAGGATCGCGTCTGGATATTAAGAAACACCATGCAGTTGAAAATCGCCGCCAAGTGATCAACTAGCACAGACTTTATTTTTGCCATTTATTTTGTCTGTATGGACCTCGTTACGTCTCTCGGCTTGATCGCTCGTCATTCCTAGTCGGGTGTTTGGTACGTTATAGATTTTCTGTCTTCCGGCGAGGAGAACTCCAAGATCCTGCCGAAGAGCGACCGCACCTCGTTCATGGGGAGTACACTTTGCATTTCCGGGATATACCTTCCAGAAAATATGATATTTGCTAAGCCCGCATCGATTAGCTTTGCGACTCCAACCCGTGAACTTCCGCCTGTAAGCCTTATCCCTTTGCTCGCCCTTTCCTTTAGCACTTTTCTGCTTTTTAAGCTGTTGGGTCTCAAAAATAGCGGACGGTTTATCAGAGGCGACAGCGTACTCGGGATCAGACTCTTCAACTTCTCGCGTGGATTATGTTTAGGAGGCATAATGTTAGCGATAAATTAACGCCTAATAGTGTCGGAAGAGCATGAAGAATGCGGTCTGGAGGGAAGATCACTGCTAAAAATTCACAGATTAAAATTTGTATAGATTAACTTCCGAATTTGCAGATACTGTGAAGTTGGTCTAAACGTTGTTGAAGGTGCTAAGCAACAGTGCTCAACTCAAAGGGATTGAAATACTGCTTCCTCGCCCTGACGCCATGACCAACGCTCTTGTTTATGGCAACGTTGACTTCCAGTGCGCAAATCTTAGCATCAGGGAGTGCGTTTTGACTTGGGGCAACGACTTCGTTTGTCCGTCGGTGACAGCTCCCTTAGTCTTTTAAAGACAAATATTATGTTTTTGTTTTGGGGGAGAGTCGGAGATGGTCAGGCGCTGGATTTGAGAGTTTCAGGGTACAGAAACGCAAAGTTCTAGATTGTGGTATAGAAATTGGCGCTGACGTAGGCTGTGTCGTTTTTGGCTGCACCTGGAACGGCTACTCGTACGCACTCGTTTGGTTGCTCGTGGCGTGTCACTAGCAAGGGTGGCGGTCTTTTTATTGTCTGTATTTGTAGTTAGGAAACCGGACGGAAATTTTGTAGTCTTTCGGTTAGGTAGTGCTGTTTTGAAATAAAATTAGTTTGTTGGTTTAGAATCTTTTTGGCCCTTTCTAGATATTTTTTGTATACTGGTTTATCCCGTAGGCTAGGGACCTGATGTATTGTTAGCTCACTAGCCGACGCCATTCTGCTAATAAATGCTATAATTTTGGCATTCGAGATAGGTTTTATGTTGCTTATACTTAGCGGGATATGTGCACCATTCATGTTGACTGGTTGAACTAGCTCAAAGTGTATCCGGTGAACTTGCACCGGATTATGTCGTTACAGAGTCTTCTGAAAATGTGCACTCTGAGCTGGGCCTTTGAGTATAATCTTTCCGCAACTTTTGCAAGACACCATTGTATCTCTTATAGTTTAGGTATGTGTCAAAATATAAATGAAAACCCTGTACAAAAGATTCTGGTATAATATAATTAACAAACGGTTTTTGTCTTTTGCAGTTTTTACGTGTATTTACATTTTAACTCGTTTTGCTTTGATATCAAGTTTCAGTAGCTTTGGTAATGGACCCTTAGAGCAATTTCTGCTTTACTGTAAAGCAATTAAATTGTTATTTACATTTTTTTCTTGCTAGATACGCGTTATTATTAACATATCTTGGTATACATTCATTATCTGAAAATTTGACAAAAGCTTTGTCATCGTCTCTAGCCGCAGTATCGCAACCAGGTGGCGGAATTTTCAAAACATGGTCCAAGAGATGGGACCGGTATTTTCGGGGCTCCGTTGGCATCTTTAATCTGCCTTCTGTCGGGGAGTTGTGTCAGTCAGTCTGATGGTAGCAGACGGCTGCATGTTAGTCATGGTTACTTCCGTCGTTTAACCGCGTTTTAATGAATTTCTTTACTTTAGCATTCAGAGCATTAAGTAGGAAGTATTATTTCCGCGCCAGTACCAAATTTATACGTTAATACATCTGCTATAATAATTATTTTATAATAACTTTTGGGGTCAGACAAAGTTGCTGCAAATTTTAGTTCTGTTGCAAAATTAACCCCGCAGTTTCAAGGAAACCGCGCTGATTGAGGTTCAGAGAGACTTCTTCCCCCATTCAGGCATAAATGACCAGATGCTGCAATCAATACAGTGCTGGCCTGATTATTATGGGGTGCCAGTTGTTTGGTCGTCTCGTCCAAAGAGAGAGTCCAAGAGCCTATTTTTTCCATGCATTCAAGGCAAATGTTATGTCACTCGGTTTTATCGGTCTTATTTTCCAGTCCATTTTATGGTCGTTTATTGGTTCGATATCCTCAGGTGAAAAGGACTAGAAGATCTCGCTTTAAAGAAATTGCACCTCGCCTATGGAAGGATACCATTCACCTTCCAGAATGTCTCCCGGAGAGGATGATGTCAACCAAACTGGACATGTTTTTTCAGTTACAAATACTGGGCCTTTTTTTAGGCACTGTCGCTTTTTACGCGTGTAGTATTTGTTAGAACCACAAGACTCTCACGCCAGAATTGTGCGGCTGTGACATCTCCGGCCATCCTGTGAAGTTTATTCATGGTCGCGAGTTGGTCCACCCTTGTACCTCCCCAGGAGCGTGTAGGCACGACTTTGGCCAGCTCAAAATAATAAATAATAAATAAATAAATGCTTTATTGTCAAAAAAATTTTACAATTTTGTGGACAAAGCTGTTGTAAAAAAAAAATAGTTTACAAACATCAAAATTAGCAAACAAAACAAAACAAAAAGGACTCCAAACCCCCCGTCTCTCACACTACTGTGGATCAGGGTCTAGTGGCATCTTTTAGAACGGCGGCAGTGACTCTACTGTTTTGTAATCGATACAGTAGTTTTAGAACTCTCTTAAACATCTCCATAAGTTAGGAATACTCGGTTTCTTCACACCCGACGCCCCGAATTGGTGGCCAAGATAACGAAAACTGTTCATATGACCGACCGCTGGTTTCTTGGCTTTCCCAATTGAGAAGATAGACCTAGTTATTGCGATAGGACGTTTGTCTCCACTCACGGGCGCCGCGGACAAAGCGACACTCTTGCCGGCGCTGATCGACATCCCTCGTCTCTCAAGGAAGCGCGAGATATCCTCCAATATTAGGGTCACATTAATATAATCAACACTTTTGCTCGCGTTGACTGATGCCTATAATGCACATGCAGACGAGCTATCGTATATTCAAGATCTCTGTGTCTCAAGGCTTTTGTAAGCGCCGGCTCGCATATTCGTATCGGACGTAAGTAATTGCACATTTGAAGATGCCGAACTACAGTTCATAAAGGACGAGAGTGATTGCACAGAGCTGTGCGATATCGTTCGTCCGATACGATTGGCAATTAGCTGCATCAACATTGAGTCTATTATATATTTAAAATAAAAAAACCTATTACAATGTAGTTAAAAATAGAAACGCCATTTTATATGAAAAGTACAGGGGAATAGCAACTAATGCCAAAAAGTATAATTTTCAGTACAAAGAAAACAAAGCTTAAAGCAATAGAAACTCGACACTTTCGTAGTATTTTTAGCGAAACATATGGCAGATCGAATGTATTGAATGATAATCCCATTTTTCAATTTTTGGACTCTGTTGGTTTTTCCCCTGTATACCCTTCATACACATACATACTATTATTTTTATTGGAAATGAATAAAGTTCAAAAAATAAAAATGAATAAAATGAACATTTTTTTGAAAGTAAAATGTTAACTTTTGAAAACTAAACTAAATACAAAAAAATGTTTATTTGGAAAACTTGTTGTCTCCTAGCGCAATATTGAGTTCCACACATTTATTTAAAGCGTGCGATGCTTTCTTCTTCTTATTCACAAGGGGCTTGATTTTTCTGCCTGCTTGTAACCTCCTTTTTCCTTTTGAAGCCGTTTTTCTGCGCGCCACTGATGCTGGCTGTACACTTATCTTTTTTCCTTTTCTTTGCTTTTTTTTGCATGGTCTCAAAGGTAAGGATTGCGGAACTTTGAACATTTGAAATAGACCACTCATAAGGGTCGATGAAGAATTTACGTTTTTATCGTAAGCTGCGACACACGAATTAATTGCCCCAGAAAATCCATGTGGGTCATCTCTCAATCTAGCTTTAACGTCTCTGTCTAGTATGGAAAGAAAGTTGGACTATTTCTCTTGGGCGTTACATATTATTTCTTTTATATTAAGTTTAGTGTGCTCTTCATCTAATATAATGAAATCTACGGGCTCATTCGACACTACGGGTGTAAATTCTTCAGTTTTCCTTGAAATAGCCGCTGCCTGAAGACTCCCAGTAAGTCTTAATGGACAAAAAAGCCCTTCGGGTGGTTGTGTATCAGTTGCAAATTCGTATAATACAACTTCGTTTTCGACAGTTAATACATCGCATATGTCTTTTGGGCTAAAGTGGGTAATAATAAACGATTGATGCTTACATATTTTTCCGTTTTCTCCTATGGGGCAACTGCAAATTCCATCGCTCATATCGACCAAATATTCTTGAGATCTACTAGAAGACTTTACAGAATATTGCATGACAGCTAATTGTTTCACCTGATCCTCGCTCACATCTTTAGAGTTTGGATATAACCTTTTTAAAGTCATATTATTTACTCTATCAAAAACTAAATCTAAAAGTCGCTGCTTATAGTAGCTTTCAAAATCACAGACTACAAAATCAGTGAGCTGTGATAAATTATAGGCTTTTGTGCGCTCTAAAAGGATATCTTTAAAAAGCCTAAACATGACTTTAATAAAATTATTTGTGTCAGATCCACGGTTGGCAATTTTTTTCTGAAAAAAAGGCACCAAGACTGCAAATCGTTGTCAATTTTGTTTTGAATATACTTATGAAAATTTGAAAATTGACATTTCTCCTTGAAAGCATCTAAACTTAAATCAAGTTCTTGTTGACTTTTTGCGTACAAAATATTCCTAAATATACGATAATGACTCTGTCTATGCTCCTTAGGAATATTATTTTTCGACATATTAAGCCACTTCCATACAGCTTTTAAAACATGGAATATGCATAGGAGCATTTTAGAAGAGGGCCAGTACTTCTGAAGGACTCTTCTTTCGATCATATCATCGTCAGTGATAATAACCGTAGGGTTTAATTTAAAAGGAATGATACTGATTAAACAATCAACGGCTCGGTCAAAAACCTCTTCTTTTTGACTAGTTGAAATAATATAAGCTAAAGGTATACCGCCTGCTACTGAATGGGTGGCGAAGAAATATAGTTTGTGGTTTTGGACATCACAGTTGCTAGTAGCATCTACAAATAACACTTCGGATGATTGGCGGAGTTTCTCTGAAGTCCTTTTCATGATTCCGGTACAAAATGACACAGCATAGTGCTCACCAATTTCACAAATCTTGAAGGAAACATCAGTGTTCTTCATTAGGGTTTGTTGCAGTTTTGATAACATGTTTATTCCTACTTTTTCCCCATAATTTGATTTAAAATTATGTCTCCATATATTTTCAAAATCTGATTTTTTGGGGCAGAAATGACGATCTGAAGATAAGACATCATATTTATCACCAAATTCTTCCATCTTCTTAAAACAAAAGCTGTGATATGCAGAAGCTACTGAATGACCCCTTTCAAAGTACTCGATTACTTCTGTTTTTGTTTTCTCGCTAATGGGTCCTTTTATAAAAGCTGCTGCGCTTTCAACAGTGTGATTGTGTGTCAATTTAAATTGAATGATGCAAGGCCACTCGCTACCTAGCTCATCGGGAATTTTTGTCGAGATTTTCTTTTGGGAATGTGAATAACTGAAACCGTTAATTTCGCCGGACATTCTATATTTCTAGAAAGATGTGGTCTTTTTCATGGCCCACTTAATTTATGAACTATCGTATTAAAGTGGCAGTGATACAATCTTTTGAAAACTTGCCTCACATGGGGTCGTTCTTACAGTCCTTGTTATTGACCATGTGACTTTAGTTAGCTCGGATAACTCGGAGACCCATTTCTGTAAAATATTGTTCCATTTAACCCTATTTTATCACCAAATTTTATTATTATTTCATATTTTACAAAAACGGTAGCTATCCTTGTAACTTACACAGATTAGGAACCGATTTCAAATTAAAATTAGTTTTAAAATATTGTTTTATGCTGACTATAAATTTTCATACTTTTAAAATTAGGAAATGTTAATAAGTGGACTCATTAATAATTGTAAGAATAAGTACTTAATGAAATAAATTTTACGTTTTGAAAACTTTAAATTTTCCATTCAACAATGTACTTCATAATTTTCAGCGTCGAGTATATTCATATTATGATGTACGAAATAAATTAAAACGGATTTTGCTTAGTAATCAGAAAGAGTAGAAACGTCCCTATGCTTAACACAAGCAGATGCAGACAGTAGACAGTTCGCAATATTTATTCCTTATTTATCGGAAGTTTATTACCTACTAATTTAAAATTAAAATCAGACCTAAATAATAACTTAACTTGAACAATACCCCCAATTTATTTTATTTGAGTGATTTCTCAAAAAAAAAATAAATAAAAAAAAACTTTTTCTACAACCGTGCGTAAAGTACTCACCTTACGCACTGCTTAAGACGCGTAAAATTTGCCATTTTAAAAGAGTGCGTAAAGTAACTTTGTCATTTATTTTTATCCTGAACTGACACTTGTCAAAATATCAAAATTTTCAAATTACTTTACGAACTAGTGCGTAAAGTAATTTTTCTTTACACACTAGGTCGTAAAATAATTGGTAAATTTTGATATTTTGCAACAGTTTTTTTGGTTTTAGAAAAAAAATTGTATGCCAATAGTGTGTAAAGTACCTTTTTTGACTCATATGATTTTCGCCTACGGCTCGTGCGTAAATATTCACATTCGTCAAAAAGAATCACTTTACACACTTGTTGCATAAATAACTATTATCGATAGGAAGGACTGAACCTAGAACCGTCCGTACAAAAGTCGAATACCTACTTGACCACTGAGCCAATATGCCATCTCTACTTGAGTCATCTAAAAGAAAAACAACCTGCATTGATTGATTGTAATCTGTTGTAGGGTATGGATGGACCTAAAGTGTAGCCACAACCATTAAATGACCCTATACATTGTAATTAAGTATGAATATTATAATTCATTTAAAAATACATTCGACAGTAAAAAATAAAAATAAATGATAAATTGGATGATTACAAAATACGGCAAATTGAAGATATTAGGTAAATCAGAAAATGCGGCGATGCACCGAGAGCGACTGAATGAGGTACTGCTTTGGGTACTGGTTAATTCGACGCTGACGCGACTGACGCCAATAGGAATCGATTTATGCGCCTGCTGCACGGTGCACACGCGCCGATCACGCACCGTAATTTGTTTTGATTTATTCTATCGTGGCTTTGGATACCTTACACACTGCCACTTTAATACAGGGCTTATTAATCTTAAACATCTTACTATTGATTTCTATGCAGGCAGCTTTTTTGTTTTTTAATACAAGTCGGGAATAAATATCGAGAAACTATCTGAATCGAATCCGTTTCGAAAATACAACACGATAACTAACCTCAAAAATTTTACACTTGACGGCATCATATAATACTTGAATACTTACATCGATTTCTTTTTCAGCATTAAATTTAATTCTTATTGTGTCGCTGCTAACATGGTGGTAATCATAATTTTCTGGAAGCATACTACACATTTTATACTTTTATAATACAAATTACATACAAATTAATACAAATCAATAACACGCTGACATCTACTTCTACCTTATTTCAAGACAGAACGAACACGAAGTATCCTTATCGGACGACTGATTTTGCACACAATGTGCAATCACGTATGTCCGTTAAGTAACCTGGGTCGCATAAGTTCGTTTATTTCCGGTTGTGCAATAACGTACGTCCGATACGAATATGCCGCCGGCTCTGGGACCCCTGCTCGTGAATCTCTGACCGAAAGCCTTTCCCTTCTTTAGCTTTAACCGCGCGTGTCTACTATACTGTTTGTAGGGGAATACTACCCCCGCAAGTTTGACTTTTCGATAAAATAATTTCTATCGAGCGCTACAAACAGATTATTCGCTATGCATATATATATATATATATATATATATATATATAGTATATATATATATATATATATATATATATATGCATAGTATATATGTATATATGTATATATATATATATGCATAGTATATATGTATATATGTATATATGTATATATATATATATATATATATATATATATATATATATATATATATATATATATATATATATATATATGCATAGCGAATAATCTGTTTGTAGCGCTCGATAGAAATTATTTTCTCGAAAGGTCAAACTTGCGGGGGTAGTATTCCCCTACAAAGAGTATAGTAGACACGCGCGGTTAAAGCTAAAGAAGGGAAAGGCTTTCGGTCAGAGATTCACGAGCAGGGGTCCCAGAGCCGGCGCTTACAAAAGCCTTGAGACCCAGGGATCTTGAATATACGATAGCTCGTCTGCATGTGCATTATAGGCATCAGTCAACGCGAGCAAAAGTGTTGATTATATTAATGTGACCCTAATATTGGAGGATATCTCGCGCTTCCTTGAAAGACGCGAGATGTCGATCAGCGCCGGCAAGAGTGTTGCTTTGTCGGCGGCGCCCGTGAGTGGAGGCAAATGTCCTATCGCAATAACTAGGTCTGTCTTCTCAATTGGGAAAGCCAAGAAACCAGCGGTCGGTCATATGAACAGTTTTCGTTATCTTGGCCACCAATTCGGGGCGTCGGGTGTGAAGAAACCGAGTATTCCTCCTAACCTACGGAGATGGCTGCATCTCACAGGTGCTGCACCCCTGAATCCGGACCAGAAACTCGAAGTCCTGCGCTCCTTCCTACTTCTAAAACTACTGTATGGATTACAAAACAGTAGAGTCACTGCCGCCGTTCTAAAAGATGCCACTAGACCCTGATCCACAGTAGTGTGAGGGACGGGGGGCTTGGAATCCTTGAGCTGGCCAAAGTCGTGCCTACACGCTCCTGGGGAGGTACAAAAGTCTACTGCACACCGCAATGGACCAACTCGCGACCATGAATAAACTTCACAGGATGGCCGGCGATGTCACAGCCGCACAATTCTGGCGTGAGAGTCGTGTGGTTCTAACAAATACTACACGCGTAAAAAGCGACAGTGCCTAAAAGAAGGCCCAGTATTTGTAACTGAAAAAACATGTCCAGTTTGGTTGACATCATCCTCTCCGGGAGATATTCTGAAAGGTGAATGGTATCCTTCCATAGTCCTTTTCACCTGAGGATATCGAACCAATAAACGACCATAAACTGGACTGGAAAATAAGACCGATAAAACCGAGTGACATAACATTTGCATTGAAAGCATGGAAAAAATAGGCTCTTGGACTCTCTCCTTGGACGGGACGACCAAACAACTGGCGCCCCATAATAATCAGGCCAGCACTGCATTGATTGCTGCATCTGGTCATTTATGCCTGAATGGGGGAAGAAGTCTCTCTGAACCTCAATCAGCGCGGTTTCCTTGAAACTGGGGGGTTAATTTTGCAAAAGAACTAAAATTTGCAGCAACTTTGTGTGACCCCAAAAGTTATTATAAAATAATTATTATAGCAGATGTATTAATGTATAAATTTGGTACTGGCGCGGAAATAATACTTCCTACTTAATGCTCTGAATGCTAAAGTAAAGAAATTCATTAAAACGCGGTTAAACGACGGAAGTAACCATGACTAACATGCAGCCGTCTGCTACCATCAGACTGTCTGACACAACTAGCCGACAGAAGGCAGATTAAAGATGCCAACGGAGCCCCGAAAATACCGGTCCCCTCTCTTGGACCATGTTTTAAAAATTCCGCCACCTTGTTGCGATACTGCGGCTAGAGCCGATGGCAAAGCTTTTGTCAAATTTTCAGATAATGAATTTATACCAAGATAAGTTGTGGAATTCAATTAGAATTTTTGAACGTCCATAAAGCGTATCTAGCAAGAAAAAATGTAAATAACAATTTAATTGCTTTACAGTAAAGGCACAAATTCCTCTAAGGGTCCGTTACCAATGCTACTGAAACTTGATATCAAAACAAAACGAGTTAAAATGTGAATACACGTAAAAACTGCAAAAGACAAAAACCGTTTGTTAACTATATTATACCAGAATCTTTTGTACAGGGTTTTCATTTATATTTTGACACATACCTAAACTATAAGAGATACAATGGTCTCTTGCAAAAGTTGCGGAAAGATATTATACTCAAAGGCCCAGCTCAGAGTGCACATTTTCAGAAGACTCTGTAACGACATAATCCGGTGCAAGTTCAGCGGATACACTTTGAGCTAGTTCAACCAGTCAACATGAATGGTGGTCTCTTGCAAAAGTTGCGGAAAGATATTATACTCCAAGGCCCAGCTCAGAGTGCACATTTTCAGAAGACTCTGTAACGACATAATCCGGTGCAAGTTCAGCGGATACACTTTGAGCTAGTTCAACCAGTCAACATGAATGGTGCACATATCCCGCTAAGTATAAGCAACATAAAACCTATCTCGAATACCAAAATTATAGCATTTATTAGCAGAATGGCGTCGGCTAGTGGGCTAACAATACATCAGGTTCATAGCCTACGGGATAAACCAGTATACAAAAAAAAAATATATATATATATATATATATTATAAGTCTTCAGCGAAGTCTAAGTAATACACTGACATTCACGGAAGAGCGAAAAATGTATTCGCTTTAAAGAGAGTCGTAGTTACTCTCATCGTTTACCATGGCTCGAATGCATTTCTTCACTTTGACATTCAGAGTACTGGGCAGAAATCACACGACGACTACATCACGTTAAGACCAACGCAATGGATATACATCTTATGTCACCGTACAGTGCCAGGCTAGAATCAAACTAAACAGAGTCTTCTTTCCTCGTTAATTTTTCTAAGCCTCGTATATATAGGTCTTCCTTGCCGACAGAGTTTTGGCATATATGGGTATCTTTTGCCAAGATACTTGAATGACTCGCCAGGCCCTACTTGGTTCAAATAGTTGTTCTCGATTTTGAACGTTGCACGAGAAAGTGCAAACATTTGCTTCCTACTTCGATTGACTTGCCAGCTCAATCCATTAGCTCATCAATATTCATTTTAGTATAAGTATGGAGATAGTGGATCAGCCTGTTTCACCCCTCGTTTCACTTTGCTCGGCTTGTTGCTTATGCAATCGTAATATGACTCGAGAATGTATCTACTTGTGGTCTGACCAACACCAAATTTCTTCAAGGCCCGGACAGCAGAATGATGTGAGACTGTGTCAAACGCTTTCCTTAGGTCTAGGTTCCATGAAACGACGTGTTCGTTACACAAAAATTATCCGTGGTGAGTGTTGCGTCAAAAATGGGACTACAAAAATTTGTTCCTGTCATGGTGGTGTTGTCTTGCCTCTTTTATATTTACCTCCGCATGAATTCGAAGATTTATTTACAGGTTCAGGCCATACGTGCAATCAATTTAAGTAAATTACTCGTTATATTAACAGACGTTTCGCTATGGCTTCGTTTACTTCTTCTGCGCTCGATGGTGACCTGCCGGAAAATCTACTGTCGGTAGATACTTTGCCATAACTGGGACTCTGTCCCATTATTATAATAGAGTACCGGATACTGAGTATATGACAGAGCCGTGTTTAAACTGTTACTATTTTTTGGACATTGATGAATCTATGGCGCATAGTAAAACTTCCAATGGCGGTCTTTATTCAAGCTTAAGAGATAATGGGAGAGTCATTAGATATGGGAATAGTAAGGCATCGTCACGTTAGGCTTTTAGCTAAGATTTAAATTGGTTTTGCCAATGACAATCAAAGGAAGAATTTCAGTGTGCTAGAAAGTAGTAGTAACATTGCAGTTCTATTTGTAGAGGAGGAACCCCCATTCGCCATTGATCTAATCTTAGATCCTAAGCCTTCGAATGAGAGGTGGGTCATCACTAAAAAAAAATAAACATGGGGCAATCGAGGTCGTCGATGTGAAAGTGCTGATAATGATAAAATGGTAATTTGTCAATTCTATAGATACCATTTAATACTTAGAGGGGATCCTTTTAGTATTTTCCTCGAGAGCAAAAACTTTTTCGGCATACTTGGTTGAATGGAAGCCACTTCTTCATATTTTATTCGATAAACTCAAAACAAATTTAGGTTAGCTCAAGAGAAATCTCGCAATCTTTATATTCTTAGGCGGACTGCTATTTGGTAAGCGGCAGATGGTGGTGCGATTTCTGTTGCTATTCAGCAGCAGCAAGAGGAAGGAGTTTGGTTAGGTCGTCGGTCATCTTGCCAGTTTCTTTCGAAGGATTCGAAAGAAATATCCAAAGGAGATTCTTTGAGAGCATGACTCTCGTAGCCTGTTTGGGCAAAATTCAACCTTTTCATTACATTTACTGGCAATTCCCAATGGCTCGAAGTTACTGAGGAACTTCTAGCTCATCAGAGCATCTCCCCGATTTGGTTTGTAGATTTTCTTCCATGAAAGTCAAGAAGCTCATCAACTGATTTTATCGAGGAAAATTTTATAAGTAGCCCTCAGTGCTATATTAATAAGTCACTTTTAGGGATTGGGATAAAATTGGTACGGCGTACGATGTCATCATGCGTATGATCCTAATAGTAAGGAACAGCCGTTATTAAACGAAAAGGTGAAACTCGTCAAGTTCACAAAGCCTGTTTAAGGAAAGGAGTTTCAGATACTTGTAGAGTTTTAGGATCCCGGGTTTGTCAACTCAGTCACTCATACGACGTCTAAAAAATGGTGTCACACTCACAATTCTGTAGATTTAGTGCATGAATTGTGTCTGACTGCGTACTTGGAACAACTTTCTGGCGAAAATGTACACATGATTGGTCAGAATAAGTTGTATATATTTTCTTAATAATTGTGCATATCTTCTGAACAATACTTTCATGAATTGACATACAATAATATATACGATTGTTGCACAAAAGAATGCATATTTTTTGGAAAATTTGCATTTTTGTGAACATTTTATGCCCAAAGTTGTGCAACAAATTAGATTTCATTTTATTCACAGAATGTGTATGTTTTCTTAACATGTTTTGATAACTGTGAAAATATGTGAAATAATGAAGCCAAACCACAATCAACTACAGAACCTTTAGTCAAAAATTATGTCAAATAAAAAATAATTTAAAAAAAATGGTTTTGTTCGTCGTAGCAACTCCAACTGGATGTAGATAAACGTTACGTAAATAAAACAAATAAAAAACGATGTAAAAGTATATGGTTTTTTTAACGAGTGAACATAGTACTTATCCAAAACACAATGTTTATTATGAATAGCTAAATTTTTTATGTTAAAATATAACGGGTTACTGAAATTGCCATATTCTAAATTACACATAATTTGCGTTTTGTGAAAATAAAGAGTTTGAGGCATATTTAATACAATTTCAAGTTTTTTTACATTTTAATGTGTTACTCGAAAACTCATTATGTTTTAAAAAGGGTTAAGTATCTCAAACTGATATATCTTCTTTGTTTTTATGTAAGATTTTATGACATATTTTTATAAATCTTCAATAAGACTATACCAAATGAATTAATCCTAAAAAGCAACACCTTTATTCAGTTCATTGTCTTTAAGTTCAGAGTTATTATACCCTCTCAGAAATAAACTGCTGGCCACCTCAAGTGCATAAAGCAAAATCTTTCTATAAATTTAAAGTAAAATATCTGTGAAACGAATCTTAATGCGGTTTTCAACCAAAAGATCTAATGGCTTCTGTAGCTTTAACAGTTTTGTTATACCGGGTGATGAAAGAAAATAGTGATTTATTTACAAAATTTCATCTTAGCAACAACCATTGAAAAAATTTAAAAAATTCTAATTCATTTTACTCGATTGTTTAAGAGAATAAATGCAAAAAACAATTTGGTAAATTTACCGATCTCTCCCGTAAATTTTGAGATATCAATTTTTTTAGTAAAATTATGATTAATTTTATGTTTTACCTTGTAACTTTATTACTTAAAAACAAATCAGATTTCATTTTTACACAAATGTGTTAAAGTAATGCGTCTACAATATATGTTACACAAAATTAATGCAGGATGTCTAAAAATTTCGAAAAAAAAAATTTTTTTAAGGAAACATTTCCCAACAGCAAATTATCTATTTCGAGTTTCATATCAGAAAACTAAAGCAGGCTATTAAGAAGTTAAGTGACTTTTAATGTCTTTGAGGTATTATCTTGAAACGGTTTGCGAATTTTTTTGATAGCTCTTTTAATTATGAATTACCATGATAATGAAATTTGCATTTAAAATCCTGAATTGAATGAGTACAGTTAAATCCAAAAGCTTCCTATAAAAATCGAATACGAAAATATGAGTCCGATATAGAGTAAGTCATAGATCAGTGTATCACTGTGTAAAAATCCTAGTTCTACAGGGTGGATGCGAAAATTGATCCAAATTTGCTACAAATCAGTTGAGATGAATGCATGGTATAATTAGTGTATATATACTTAAAACTCTAAAAATGATTTAACTTATAAAAATATGGAGGAGAAAATGTTTAAACAGGGGTTTGCAAGCACTTGGTATTCGAGATATAGGGTATTCGAACGTTAATATGTTTTTAGTTTTTTGATATACCTACCTCGAACATTTCCACATATTTATATATCAAATTTGTCCCATTATATATTAAGACTAACGTCAATAAACAAGTGTTCTTGAAATCTACGGGATGTCTTTCTTTTCTGGGTTGCGAAATCTTTAAAATTCTAGAAGATTTTACTACAACGTCAAATTTCTCATTTTGCTAAGTATTTTTTTATTTATTTTTTATAATTGTCAATTGTCAAAGGCATCCTGTAAATTTAATTTCAGTAGAAAGATCTCTTTTCTCTTATTTGAAATATACTAAATTTAAAACATTTATCTTAAAAACTAAACGAGGAAATGTAGAAAATTTGCCATACGAGATATGTTGTAAAGGGAGAAACATAACATTTGTCCAGTTATGGTGCAGGTTTGCTTCTTTATTTCGCTTATTTTTTTAGAATAACGGATAATGCGGTAAATTAAAAATAAAGACAGAGTCTTATATTTTGTGGATCATTGTGCTATCTTGCAAAACAAGAAAGTTATATAGCAGATTAAAATGTGAACAAGTTTAAATGACCACCACCACCACCATCTATATTTTACATTTTGCTAATAACTTTCAAATGATCTAAGATATTAGATATTGGAATCAAAAAGTAACATAACATAAAAAATGAAATATAAATATCCCTCGAAATTAACAATGTTTATAAAAAATGAAAACCATCCTGTATCTAAAAAACTAAGCGTGATGGATACCTTGTTACCTTTATGAGTTAAATTGTCTGCGAAAGTCTTAAAAGTTTTAAACGCAAATAAATGTTGTGTATCTAAATGTATTAAAAATCTAGTTTAAACTTCCTAAAAATGTATTTTAAATGGTTCTATCAGGAACATTTTTAAGTACAGTCTACAGATCTAAATATATTAAAAAAAATCATTGCAAATTTACAAAAAAAAACAGAAATTTGATTGTTCTTTTCAAATAATTACTTATAAGTAATTTCAATAACACTATCAAATGAAAAAGTAATATTGCAGCTCTTTAGCAACGACCCTATCCTATTACGGTTTATATACCTCGAACTTTAGTGTTTTGTTGGACCTGCCCTGACATTAATAACCTCCTGACACCATCGAGGCATACTGTTTATAAGATTTCTTATACAATTTTGAGAGATATTTTCCCACTCCTCGGTGATCGCAACAGCAAGCTCTTCTAGAGTGTGAGCATTATATCTGGACCGAACTAGTATCTTCAATCGTGACCACACGTGTTCAATTATTATGATGGGGTTAAAATTTCAGGTTTAATTTGGCAAACTTTCCGGTTTTACTCTGCTAAGGTTTTAGAATGAAGTCAAATTCTTAGCACTAGAGGTTAAGGTTGTAGGATGAGATTAAATTCTTAGCTTTACTCTGGTAAAGTTTTAAGAAGAGTTTATATTTAGTTTTACTGTACTCTTAGCTTAGTTTCTTAAGGTTTCACATTTTGTCACTTTAACTAGCATCACTTTTTTAAGGATTTAGCGTCAGATCGTCACGATTGTGGGTTTAATTTTGTTAAGGTTTAGGTCGAGATTATTTATTTTATCAAGAAATAATTGCGCAAAAAATATCGCGATGAAATTTATATATAAAAAACCCAAAAAAAATCTTCCAGGGATCTAAATTTTTCTAAAATATTTTCATTCGACATGTTCGAATTAAAATATTTTGGCATTCGATTTATATTTTGGCAAAGTAAATAAATCGGGTGTCCGTTGTTGTCTTGGAACAAAATCAGTTTGATATATTTTAAACACACTTAAAAATATTTTTAAATGGCATTTAACTCAAGTAAATTTAATATTAAAATTAAATAATATGTTTGAGCTTTTATTTTCATCGTGAAAGTATTGTAAAGAAAATTCACTTCGAACTTCTTGCAGATCTTTTCGATTATTGGAAGGACTTTTTTTATTTTTATAAAATTATGTTCTTATGATTACAAAATGATTTTTTTCCCGGACTGTACAACGCTGATGAGTCCAAGGAAGGACGAAACAGTCTATTTATTTATTTACCTTTCTAAATATTTGCTTAACAACTGATTTACAGAAAATGTATGCTTTATATTTGTATCTACACGAGTTCAATGCAAAGTCTATGTTGCTACCAAGTGAAAACCCATGCAAGCCATGTTCCAAGCAAAGGTGAGTCATTAAAAAAAAATAAAATTATTAAAAATCAAAAATACCCTTTGACTGTTGAAGATGTAAAGGGTGTCCCAAATTCGACTAAATGCATGGAGATCTCAGAAACTGTAAGAATACGAAGTCGGTAAGTCAGGGCAAATTCTATTTTTTTATTTTATTTTTCTTGGCGTTATTTACAAAGGGAATGCAAAAAATTGAGAGTTTATCATTGGCAGTTTTTTTTAAAAGACGTAATAATTTTAAAATCCGACGTCTCGTCTTCGAGGAAACATCATTAACTTAATTGTTTCAAATACGGTCCTCCATGAGTTATCTCATGCACTTTTGAATAGCCCTAAACCTTCCTAAATCAACGATGTAACACAAATGTAATTTGATGACGTTTCGATACGTAAACTAAAGCATCACTGCAGGAATTTTCATTAATACGACTCTGTTCTTGTTAGTGGTGTGTCGAATTTAACTCAAGACATTTTTTAAAAATAACCTAACCTAAAACCAAATAATCATTCCACATAAAAACATATATTTTTTTAATAATACAACATAAACTTAATACTGTTTAGGTAAACCTAAATTTATTTATTTGAGGGCTAGTAAAACCTAACTCTAATCAGAGTTGGGAGTATCTAATATCTAAGTTACAATAAATTAACTAAATTACTCTGAAGTAACTTAGCTACTGTAACTTAGTTATTTTTAAATTATGGAAAAAGTATCTTTTAACTAGAGACTTCTGTTGATTATCTTGCAATGGTTATATTTGAAAATCTTTAGTTGCAAAATGTAATTTTAGTTACGAAAATTAACTTTAGTTACAAAAGAGTATCTCAGTTAAACATTTATCAGTCTGATCAACTTCAAAGTACAAAACCTATAAAAACATTGGCAACACGCGGAAATGGCCCGGCGTAAGAAATTTGGCTCTCACGCTTTATTGACGCTCATGCTTTTATGGCGCTCACGCTTTTTTAGCGCTCACTCTTTGACTTTATCGGCGTCGGCACTTTTTTATTTACCGAAAGTTTCATTAGCTTTTTATTACTACCCCTTCTACCATTGTTGCTTCGATATCAAAAGAAAATATAGCAAGCTTTTGTTATGTGTTCGGGTTAGTGTTAGTTTAGTTACTTGAATTGCAGTAACAAGCCGTAAAGTGCAGCGTGTTTGCTTTTCATAAATCATATACACAAGATAAATATACGTTTACCTAAAATATGAATTTTTTTTAAATTCATGGTTCTCCTACAAATTTATTTATTTCTGACGTATGTACAGGGTAAATCAACAACACTGCATTGCATATGCTTTATAGATTAAATTTGGCAACAAAACACATTTGAAATATTAATTAGTGACCAATTACGTATCACGTAAAAATATTTTCGCGTGAACAGGTGGGTCAAACAAGTAATGCAGAAAAAAGTATTATTTTTTAAATGAAACTCCCTGTATTATAATATACAATTTTAAAACATTTTCTTAAATGATAAATGTACACGGATATTGAATACAAATTGGACTCCCTTTTAACTCATTTGCTTAATGAAATAGAGAAAATGATCAATATAAAGAGGGTGTCACGTAGTTTTTTTTTATATTTTAGGAGTAAAATATTCCTTGTCATCAATTGCTATGTTAAAAGTTTTATTTGATTAAGTGATTTGCTCCTGTTAATTTATTTACAGTTATGTTATTTTGGGTAGCTAGTGTGATTACAGCAAATAAAAATAAACAGGGAGATTAAAAAACTAACAAAATATGCACATCTCAAAAATTATTAGAATTTGGTAACGGATACAATTAAGAAAATATGAAGTTTTTGTGACAGTTTATAAGTTAAATCAAGATGGACACCCTGGACTCTCTTCAAAGCGAATAAATCTTTCGCCCTTCTGTGGAATTGACTACGACTTAATTTCGCGGAAGCTAAACATACACACTTACGAACGTTTTCTCTTTTTTTCAGATCTGTTCACTTGCGTCCGCTCAGTGCTACTTATTCTGGGGGAAACCTTCTTTCGCGGGAGTGGCATACCACAACCAAGAGAGGAGTTAGTAACCTGGAAGGTACACTTAGGGTCACTGGACTCTGGGACTTGCGCGGCGAACTACTGTTCTCCGAGTTAGGTGTACCTCCTGCAATCAAGCTGTCGGGTCTCTGACGTAATAGGCAGTGTGTGAGGGTTGCGGGGGGTTATCCAGTGGAATATACTGTGCTGCAGTGAAGACTCCGCCCCCGGATTGTAGCGCTAGCTCCTCCGGAAGGCCTGAGTAAAAACTCTGGCACAGTGAATTTCACGCTCGCAGACGGGTTCGTGCGGCTCATGGCCCTAAGGAAGGTGTTGACATCCAACCATCAAATCCCTAGGATTGTTCCTCTCCACGGAACTTCACGAGCCCGCCTCCACGTGGTGAAGGGCGGTAACGGGTGCAGGCGTTAGTCGCGGACACTCCCGTCTGTGGGAGTTGGGACTTCAGTGTCTAACAGAGATCGTTTGACATTGGCCGGACCTGAGGTATCAGCCTGATATCTCAGGTCCGGCTTCTTTCATCTCGGTCCTGTGACAGGGTCGTCCTAGCGAGCCGCGCCATCAAGACCTATAAACGGCTAAAGGGCTCCGCGGGAACATTTCGCGCCGGCGCCCCCAGCTGGGTCCGAAGGGTGAAACTCTACTAAGACACTCATCGACCGATCATCGTTACCAACCCAAAGTAAAACGACAAGAACGGAGTATTCCAAATAGTGCGATATCGTTAGAAGAGATGTCTACGGGTCCAAACAAGACAAGTCTGCCGCAGGCACAGCCGCGGGCGAACATCCAACCGGCTGAAACAGACACCGCCGGCAGAAGGCATACCCTAGCTGCCCCAGGGACCCGCACATCAGCGGGCCCTCTGCCGGCGACAGACGTACAGGAACTAGACAGACTGGTTTTCCGTGTAAAAGCTGTGGGGAGGTGTTGGACTCAGAAGCACAGCTTAGGGTACATGTTACAAGACGATTGTGCGGGGACCGCCTGAAGTGTAAGTACTGCGGCAGCACATGGGACAGTTATAAAAGTACGCGACAGCATGAAAGGCGCTCGCACCCCCTGGAGTTTCGCCAGGAATTAGAGGACCTAAAACATATCTCAGAGGCCGAAGCCCTTACGATAATGGCCGAGATCCAGGCGAACTCCTTTAGTGGGGTGCTCATTGCGAAGATGGTTAAGGCTACAGGACTAACAACATCTCAGGTCCGTAGCCTGAGGGAGAAGCCCGTATACAAGAAATACCTAGAACGGGCGCAGGAGAAACTGAAGAGCCGGGCCAAGGCGGCCATATTCAGTCCTGCGCCCAAGGCCCAGGAACGGCGGGCATCTACATCACCGCTCGCCCCTCAGGCTACTGATAGCGATACGCCTGCCATCTCCGCTGGCGCTGTCGCGGCCCTAACACCAGCCCGAAAACGTCAATGCGCCGCACGCCAACGCTGTTCTCGAGCAGAAGCAGTACTTGCCCAAGACGTCGTCATACCATCCTCGACCCTTACGTCGCCATCCCAGGATGAAGATGTGGTTTACGTCTCCGCCGCTGGAGGTAGTTCAAATCCGCCTGTCAAGGACTCTCCAGCCCATGTACCCTTAGCCCCACCCACTGTCTAGGCGCAGACATCGAGCACCGCGGCTACGCCGCCAGCGCCAGTGCTTCCCGGTACAACGCCCCTCCCCTAGCGCCAACATGACGAAGGCAGACAAGACCAACCAAATGGACACCGACGCTCCCGTGACTATCCCCGACTCACCCCCTAACATGACTAGACCATCGTCAAAGATAACAAGAGAGCCATCACCGACTGACGCACGTGGCCCCTTCTCAAAAACCCGGACGCTAAGAACTGTTCGGAGGGGAGTATCACCCCAAAAGCAAGAGGATTGTTAGAGACGCAGGACGTGATGGGGAGCAGTATTTCAACCCTATAGTGGTTGAACACTTCTCCCAGGCGGCCAGCGGCTCTAATGGTCCTTACACCATCATCCGCACTGGACCTTCTGAAGGCGACCTGAGTGAGACCCCTACCAGTGAATCTCTGACCCCAGCTTCACCCCCAGACCACGATCTTCGTGCTCCCTGTAAACAATAAGGCGCTATTCCATCTCTAACAACGCGCCCGAAGCCGTTCGTCAGTATCTTTCCAATCTCCGGGGCACTCTCAAGGAGGCAGCTGATCGGCCGGTTAGACACATAATCAACGCGGCCATGACTGGTCAAGTCGAGAGGCTTAGAAACCTCATCGATAGTTGACTTGTGTCTCTAACCGAGCGACCAACGCCAGATAAACTTGGGAATGCACGACGCCACGTTAAATCGCGCGGTAATAACGGTAAGGGGGAAAAAGCCTATGGTCAGGCTTTCACTGGGCGGAGCCTCAGAGCCAGGGCTTATAAGAAGGCCCAGGACCTTTATGGAAAGAACAAGTCTAGCCTGGCCGAGTTAGTCCTCTCTGGGAGAAACATCTTGGAAGGCGAGGTATACCCCCCCACAAGCGGGATGCGCTCACTCTTCGGGGGCATACTCGAGTCCTCCTCACCTGACGACAACGAACCTATAACTGACCCCAAACCCGACTGGGAATTTAGACCGATCGAGACAGGCGAAATAACAGCGTCCATGAAAGCATGGAAGAACTCGGCACCTGTTGGGATGAGGTATGATGAGTGATATACACGGAAAATAAACCAGAGTGGTCGTTTTTATCGTTATCGAACATAATGGTTCCATTACAAAATATTAGGTTATTTTTTTAGTTTAGTTTTAGTTTATGGTTATTAGTTAAAAATTAAAAACAACTAGGTCTAACTTTTGATGAAGGTTTATGGTTAGGTTATTATTGTGAAATATATTTCTTAATTTTACGGCAAAAATATTGGTAATCATGAGTTTTATTTCAATTTTAAAAATTTTTTTGGTCGAAAAGCATAAAAATGTGTGATTGGATTACTTTTCATGAGTGATACTAAAGGTGGGTTTATACAGCAAGTAAAATAAAATAAAAATTTAATTAAATTGGGGATTCGGAGGTGGTTTATACAGAAAATAAAAAAGAAGAAATAGGAACAACTGCTGCTGCCGAAAATACTTTTTGTCAATTCTTCAATTCATTCCTGCATAAACTGATTGGGTTTAGCCTACAATTCATTATTTGACAAACATTTGACAGGAAAAATCATAAAATAGTTCAAGAGCTAATAAGTTGCTCTCCCAGTTACATTTGGCGACGATGGTACTTTCCTAGTCACAGCGTGTTTTATAAAAGGGAAAATTCTTTCATTTAAAATTAGGACACCCTGTAAATAATATATTTTAACATTTTTTGCATAATCTAATTTTGTATTCTATTTTCTGTTAATGTTTAGGTCGATATCTCTTCTCTGTTAAGCTTGTCCCATTTGAGGGGATTGCTGTCCTATGACTATAATAACCAATCCACACGTAGTGGATTCAAATGGGTTTTTAGCTCACCAGTTTCCTTCACTATGAATTCCAACTTTTATTCCATTGCCACACCACAGCACCAATTGATGCCGCCTATTATGAACTAAATTGAGATTGCTGGCTTCAGTTTGATTCATTTCTTAGGTGAGTAACATTCCAACTATCTTGCAGTGTATCTATTTCATTGTTAGTGATTATGCAATTTCTTCCATATTCAGTTTGTTTTGCTACAGTTTCAAACGGCCGTATGTTCTTTATTTTTAATTTGATCAAAAAAAACATTTTTTTTCCAATGTTCTTGAGTTCTTTTGTGTTTTTTTTTAACAAACATTGAACATTAATTTTTCGAAATATTATCGTGACCTGACTTTTTTTTAACTTCACGCAACAAACTCTTAAGGCACATTTATAGCTCATTTTGAAGCTCACTTTTTATACATATACCCCTACTTCAGTCGTTTCTTAGTTATTAATGAAAATTAATCATGCCATTGTACATAGGCGTATCTAAGAGGGGGCTGCCGGACTGCAGCCCTCCCCCCCCCCTAAAGGCTAGTTTAAAGTATGTTTTACGACTATATGTTACATATTACTTTCTACGTATTATTTTTTGCTTATTTATTATCTATGTAATTAACAAAACATAATTCGACAATAACACCGCTTGAATTTGAATTTACGAATCGTTTCCGACGAATACCACAAAGATGTCGCCAGAAAAACCTCGCGAAGCCGCTGGATTACTTAAATTCTGTAGTTCTGCGTATTTTTGACATCGCCAAGCTAACCTAACAACCTAACTAACCTTACAATATTTAATACCGATTTCCCTGGAAGTTTACGGTTTTTTATTGCATTTTTTTTACGCTGGACGTTTTCTAATTAGTAGTTTGCTTTGAAAAAAATTGGAGATTTAACTTACAGGTAAGTTTATAATTTATTATTACTTTTAATTTTCTTTCAATTACTTTTTATGTCAGCCCCCCCCCCCAAACTTCTATACGCCAATGTTATTGTAAAATAACTCATACTGCAGACATTACTTTTTTTCCTTTTTCTTCGGCATATTTGTCCATCTATAGAATCATCACATAACAAAATATCAGCCTCGAAATCGCAATATTTAATTTGCAATAGGCAGTTAAAGTTATGACAGCAAGCTCTTCATTTGAAACATGAAACTCGCGGGAATGATCGTGACGTAACGCTGCTCATTGTTGGACATTGTTGTCCAAGGACGTTGTAGGATTTTAACACTTAACGAACAGCATGACGTCACTTCCGGTCACAGTCAACGACGGCGTGTTACAAGAATGATTTAAATTATGCCATTTTCGTGCTTATATTTATCACATAAAAATAAAATGTGAGTGTTTTTTGTGAACTGTGGTTCTTTTAATTATAATAGATTTAGTTTTCGAATAATATCTTGTTTTTCGTATTTAAATTTTGTGTAAGTTTCCTTTTATTTCAATAACAATGGCTATTTTCGTGGAGTAAATAGACTAAAGAATTTTATAAACTAAAGCTTTTATGTGCTCCTAGAAAAATATTTTCGTTAATAAATGAAAAACGATTAAACTAAAGGATTATGTATATTATTATGTATATAAATGAATATGCCTTTTTAACGGCTGTTTGAAGGAGTTTCAGCTACTGGTTCCACAACAAAAAAAAATGATCGGACCAAGTTTGTGTACTGAACCAGGAAATGCAGATAGTATTAGTATTTTTCGTTTCTTACCCAAGTAAGTCAGTAAGGGATTTAGCTAGTGAGATATCCGTTAGTATAGGTTTAATTGAACAAGTGTACCTTAATCTTAATAAATTAAAAATGATTCAAAAATTAAAAAAAAAATAACTACAATAAACATTTTGACTTCTGTAGTTTTGAAATGAGCATATTATTATATCCTGAATGCGGAAATACTCCACGAAAATAGCTATTATTATTCAAGTAATTAATGATGTGCCAGTTTCGCTATCTACGGCCTACTAAGACATTTAAATGAAGTCCATATGAGTTACTTTTCAATAATATGATCGGCTTTAATAAACTTTAAAAAACGACTGAAGTAATGAATATGTATTTTACATCGCTGTAATCAGAAAAAAATAAGCTTCAAAATGACCTCTAAATGAATATGCCTTTCAATTTAAAAAATTTAAGGTTATGATAAAATTTCGAAAAATTGATGTTCAATTTTTTTTCAAGAAAACATGAAAAAAATGGTTCTTTTAATCGCATGTCTAACTTTAAAAATAAGGAAGATATAGCAGTTTAAAATTGTTGCAAAACAAAATGAAAACACTGTACCTGAATAATTTACAGCCTTTTTTCTTTCTCTAGGCATCTACTGTTCAGATGTACTTGTGTATCTGCGGGTTCTTCTACCAATGGACTATGTAGATCATAGGCAACGAGACTTCTTTCGATGTGATGCCTGGGAGCTCCTGCCGAGTTGAGCCTGCTATACCTGCGCTTCTTATTTTTTAGACCTAATAGTGGATTGGATCAGGAGTTACGGAAAATTAATTTTAGGTAATATTTCATTTACTTTACTTATTTAAGTAGATGTGTGACGTTTTACATTTTTTATATCATCTATTGTTATAAATTATCTTTTATAAAAGGTAATAAAGTTATTTTCTTAGTCCTTACATTACATAATATGATAACATTTGCTTTACTAGTTTTAAAACAAAAAAATTATTCATGAAAAATCGAAATCGCCAAGGATAATATTACAATTTATACTGGATAATCAGAACATATACTCTGACAAAACAGGTCATTTTCTTTCTTTTAACGTTATACAGGGCTACTTAGAATTTCCTTAAATTATTTTTATCAATATTTAAAGTTAAATATTTAGTAACCTTGTTTTTAACTGTAAGCAAAAATAACTGTATCGGTTCTATTTCGTTATATATTTGAAACAAAAAAAAAAACGAAAAAGAGAACATGTTTTTTCAACCCTGGTTCTTACTCGATTTTTTCTGCATAATAGTGTAAGTTGTCTATTCTGTTTTTCGGTATGTTTAGGGCGGTGTCTGCCTTTCTCTGAACTTGTTCCATTTGACTAGATACCTGCCTATGATTTTGATAGTTGATCCCATACACAGGCGCCCGCAGAACCATTGCCAGAGAGACAACAAAGTTTAAAAAAAAGATTACCCATAATCCACTTGGCATATAAATGTAACTTCAAAAGCGGTCGGAAGAAGATTCGATTTTTTTCCGGTAGGGGCGGGGCAAAAGCGATTTTTTTCCATAATATTTATGATGTAATACACGTTATTTGCATTTTCTGATAGAGTCCAATCGGTTTTTAATCGACTTCCATGTATCCATGGCGATTACTCCGGGATGGGTAGAATACATACTAAAAATAATAAAAATGACAGAATAACGTCATTTTGTATATTTTTCCAAGAATTTCCGCGATATAATTGAAATGCTTTAATATACTGTCTTAATAAATGTTGAAAACAGGAAGTCTGTTAATTAAAATATGTTTGTTCTTTGCACAAAACATGTCTTGTGTCAATGAGTGAAGTCTATAGCTAGGGAGGACAGACTAAGGAGTTTTTAATAGAACGTCGGTTCGTACAAAATATTTTCTTATTGCAAATTTTCCAAGCTTAACTGAAATTGACGTATATTAAAGTTCCTGAAGCAACTATAGCGAATAATTCATGGCTGAGTATAGTCTTTTTGTACGTTAAAATCGCAATAAACCAATTTATGGTCAGATACAGTATCAGCAGAAATAACACCACTTTGACTCACTAAAGATGGATCACTAACAAAAACTCCATCTAAAACTGTAGAGTGTAGAGGAACCTGCGGATATTCGCGTTGACTCATTTATAATTTGTAAAAGATTATTATTATCGAAAAGGTTAATAAGAGGATTATTAAGGTTAAAAAGATTGACGTTAAAGTCACCCAAGCAAATAAAACCAAGTAATACATGTATTAAAATTAATATTAGGGGGTCGATAAAATATTGCGAAAGCGTAGGTTTTATTCGTTATTTTAATTTTAAATATAATATGCTCCAAACCTTAGTTGATGGCAAAGTCTAGATGATATTCTTCAGCAGTTATTCTATCTCTTATATTCGCCGCGACACCACCTCCACGACTAACCCTGTCCTTTCGGAAAAATTGATAACCTGGTATTTGAAAAATATTAGTGTTATCACCAGCAGAGAGCCAAGTTTCGGAGAGGAAAACAATGTCAATATTCCCGAGTCCCCGATAATATTTACAGCGTTGCCAGTTTTATGGTTGTTCCCATAGGGCTCTCAACTTTATTTTTTTTTAATGCAATACTATGATTGTTTTTCGCTTATAATGTTGACCAAACCAAAGTGTTTTCAATCCTAGAACACCAAATTTTTCTTCTGGAAAATTTAAAAGATAATATCATATTATATATTAATATATGATGTTGACTAAAGCAAAGCGTTTTCAATCCTAGAACTCCTTTTTTTTTTAGGGAAATTTTGGAAGATATGGCAAAACCGCAATCCAAATATTTTAGTAACGGATTAACATAGCTATGAAATTGGGGAATTAACAATGGTGCCGGATCCAAAAATAATATTTACAGCGTTGCCAGTTTTATCGTAGATAGCACTCTTAACACTTTTTTTAAGGCAATGCTATGATAGTTTTTTGCTTATACTGTTGACAAAACCCAAAAGCTTTTAATTCTAGATAACCAAAATTTTCCTCTTAATGTTTTAAAAGATATGAAAGACCGCATATTCATTCACAAGAACCGGAACGGTAAAATACTTCGAACATAAAATATTTCGGCATCGGATTAACATATCGATATGAAATTTGCTATAGGAAAGTTATCAATAGTGCCGGATGGAAAAATAATATTTGCTGCGTTGTCAGTTTTATAGTTTCTCCGATAGAACTTTCAATTTTATTAGAACCATGAAGTATGAAATATCAAATGGCTTTTTGGAAATAGCTAATCAACAATTATTATTGTTGTGAACCATCTGTCATAACATTTTGAAAGTTACTTAAATCGTTTTGGTTAAGTAAAGCTGAACGGATTCAAAGATTAATCTATTGTGGTTACGATGCTAAAATAAAAACTTTCGAGAAGTTTGTGAAATATTTAATGCTTTACATCTAGAGGAACAAATTAAAAAATCTACAGTTTTTCTAACAATAAAAAGATACCAACAAACATGAAAAACAAAGACTAGCCAAAAACTGGGCGACCTATTTCGTTTCTTTCCAATGTATATTGATTTTAAATAGAACTTATTCAATTATCTGTATATTTAAGATACTAGGTAAGCCAAAAAAATTCAGCAAGTTCGTGAAAGAGTTTTACTGCGTTATTTAATATGATTTTTTTTTGAATGATCGTATAATAACCGAGACTTTTCAACACTATTTTTTGTATTGTAAATTTATAGACGGTGTTTCAAAAAATCGGGTCACTGATTAATTACATTTTATTTATAAAGTTTTTATAAATATAGCCCGAAAGTGGAAAAGTTATCAGATACAACCAGCTATTTCGCGAGTGACAAAGTGATAACTTAAAGTGACCTCCCTAATCACCGGTTGAAGTATATTGGTGCGTTTTATAAAGTTCTTCTTAGTGATACAGCCGAATATACCTAGAGGAACATTTTACTATTGTTTCCAACGTTGGATACGCCGGGTCTTTGTTGCGAAAGATTCAATTGCACACAATTGCACATAGGTTCCGAGTAGCGCTCAGATTGTCCTAGGAGATTAAATCAGGTTCTCTTGATTTATATTCTAAAGGGGGTAACTGGAACAATAATTTCCTATCTAAATTGCGCGTAGAAGAAAACAGGTGAACCAGAGGTATCTCTTTTTCTCATAAGCGTTCTTCAAGACATATTTCAGACCAGAGTCAAAGCTACCTAATTAGTTTTCGACTAGTGTTACATTTGTGTATTTGTTCTTAATTTCTTTTGGTATGGTTATTACATTTGATTTTTCGCTTTTTGACTTTGAAATTTTGCACTGTTATTTAACTGGTTTTTTGAATATTTTAAAATGGCTTCTGATCTTATAACTTGATTTTGATTTGTGCATTTTACCGATTTTGATATTACTGATTGTGCCATTTTTGAAAACTTGATTTTTAATAATTAACTTGTACTGATTTTTGAAGCTTAAATCTTAACTTTTATATTTAATTTTTTGATTTTGCTAAATAATTGTAGTCTACCCTTGATTGGGCGAACCACTTTTGAATTTACTGATTTTGACAATTGGATTTTCTCTTTTTGAGTGATAACTCAAACTTTGTAAATATTTAAGTATTTTTTGATTACTTGTTTTAAAACTAACTTTAAGTATCCCTGAGACCTACTGGCACGTCAGCTACCGAAGCTCTCAGCTTCTCCTGAGTGAGGAGGGTTGTTGGTTTTAGGGGCAAATGAAAACCGTGCTACTTTGATTTTTGACTTTGCATATTTTTATATTTATTATTGATATCATAACTTTGTTATTTTTAAATATGTTTAGTACTTATTTTCAATCTTTTTGAACCTTTAAATTTTCGCGTAGTCAATCTCCAAGCGGCGTGACCCGAGTGGATACAGTAGGGCTATGACAAACTTAAACAAAATATTTTTTGACTTTTAATTAATCTTTCTAATTTTGATTTTTGCAATTAGCATTTTGTATTTTAAAATTTTAAAATTTATACATTTTTCTACTAAATAAAAATATATTATTAAGTTATTTTTCTAGTTAAGTTCTAGTTAGTTAAGGACTTTACGATTTTTGGACAGTTACTCAGTTAGTTAATACGAGTGATTGACTAACTTTTTGATACACTTGGATAAACTGAAAAAAACTTTCTGCAAGTAACTTTTGCTGATTACTTGTGTTTTGAAAAACTATTCAAAGTTTTTTTTTTTTAAACTTTGATAAATTTTGGCTTTAATCTTCCTACACAGTAAAGTACGAACCGTGCTGGGCACTAGAAAGTGACAGTGTCAAACGTAGCGAATTTCTTGAAAGTTATACAGAAACTTTCAGGTGAATGGACTCAGCAATGCCTTCACGAGGTCGTAGGCTATAGTTGGTGAATTTTTTGAGTAATAGATAATGAAGATTTTTGAAATTTTGTAAAACTAGGCTAAGGGTTAGGACATCCACCCGGTAGCGTTTCTAGTTTAAGTGCCGACTTTTGACTAGCCGTGTAACTCAATTTCCCGTTGCTGCTGTCAAATTTTTTTGTCCAGTCCAGGACTTTGATAAAATAAAAAATAATCTAACAAAGCATACCGTGGCTACCTCAACTTCTGCGGTAGTTCCCACGCAAGGCATGTCAAATCTTTTTCAACCCAGCCCCCTCTTTCGAGTCTTCTTGACTCACACTTTGCATTGACGAGGGGAACAAACATTCCCAAGTTCCTCGGGTGAGTGGTGGGTCGACAATTTCTTCAAGCTTGTCATCAAAAAATCTCCCTGACTTTTACAATAACCCTGATACGACGTATAGAACCTTTAAGTATAGAATTTTTAAGAACACAGGTACCTGGAAAACAGCTCTATGGAAATCCCTCAGGCAAGGGATAATCCAGTTGATATTTCGTTTCTAAATTTAACTAACAAATTTGAAAACATGAATACTAATAAATTAAGAGAGAATGGTCTGTTCAATTCACCCAACCGACATCATGATTCTCAGCAAACTATTTTTGCTGACAGTTCATTAGAACTGAGAAAAGTAAATACAGACGTACATTCTCCTGTATCTCTCATTGGTCTGGATTTCTTAGAGCCAGATCGGTTCGATTACACTAAAATCAACCTGAGTTTCATCTGCGATGGACATTCTGTATTTCAATACGACCGCAGGGCATTAGATCTTGATTTCGAATCCGCTACAAGACAGGATTTAAATAATTTTTCAAAAATAAATCACACTATACGAGAACATGGCATCCCTGGTGGGGAAACTCTCCAAAGAGCACCTATGTTCGCCAGCCCAAAAAATAATAAAACTCACCCCATACGAGAAAAACAGATTGATAGTAGGATGTAGAGGTTTGATAAAAAGGGATTTTTAAAAACTCAAATTTCAAGAGGATGAAACCGCCCCTTAAAAATTACAACATTCTTATTTAAAAACGGTTGGGTTTTTGAAAAAATGCTTAAACTCGTGCATTTTATTTGATTATTTTACATCCCTTTCGTTTTTGCCATAGGTAATTTTCATAAAAACAATAATATATATATATGTAATTGCCTCTACCAAGAAAATATTTTAATTTTTACTGAAAGAAATTTAACTATCCGAATATAAAATCAGGAAAATTTTTATCCTAGATTTTACTGTAATAAATTAAACGATGATTGCCTATAGATATTTACGTTGTTATGCCTACTGGAGAAATACTTGTCTAAGAAATCCCTGTTTTGTTACTTTAAAATTTAAGTTTTAAAGTTTTTGTTTTGGCCTATTCTGAGAAACATCAACTATTGCAACAAATTTATAAAATTGTATTAATTTCATTAGAAGTAAGGTGATACTTTATTGGATGTTATTGCTTGCCCTGAGTAAAGAAAAAATAATTTTAAACTAAAACTGAGGTTGATTTGTGCAAGTACATTTTGCATAGTATATATTTTATTTATATATATTATTTTTTGCCTATTTTGGCTCTAGGTTTTATTGTTTTTAAGTCGGTTTGTAAAGACTGAAAATAGTTTAGTTTAAATCATAGGCGCCGCGTTTCAAAATGTTCATGTGTTACAGACCAGGGCACTCAATTTATTAAGCGATATTTAGAATTGATATCCTTGGGTGATGATTTCTTTTAGTCTTTGGTCTATTGGATGATGTTTGGTTTATCTACGTTTAGTTGCCTCCATCAAGTTAAATAAATTTTAGTCCGAACTAATAGAAATAACATGATCGCGAACGATTTGTACTGTTTCGCTGAGCGACCCACATATTCGCCCAGCTTCTGTACCGCAGCAACCCTATAATCGGCGCCCATGAGTTAAATTTTTATAAAAAGTGAAATAAAAAAAATCACTAATGATTATAAGTCTAAGTAGGTATTGTAGCTTTTAAAATTACTTTTATTCTGATACAGTGTACAGTGAATCAAAAAGTATATTATCATATATATATATATATATATATATATATATATATATATATATATATATAGGAGCGATGGTGTGACCGTGTCGAGGTCCGTGCCAGTGAATCATTTAGCAGCGATATTTAACATCGTGATATTCCTGAATATCCAACCGCGATCCTTCAGCGACATGTGCACAATCCTTGTGCCTAAGGGAGGCGATTAGCACTCACCAAACAAAACTCGATTGGGCCAGCAATCAAGAGATTGCTGCTCCAAGTGCTTCTCGTCAGAATGAGAGACGAGGTATCTCTGAACTTGAACCAGCGAGGGTTCGTTGCGAGCGATGGACGCTGGCAAACGTGCTGGTGCTTGGACCATTACGTAAGCACCAGATTAGTCCAAGGGAAGGCTTATAATGTAGTGTCCCTTGACGTATGAAAAGTGTTTGACACGGTGTTCCACCTCTCCATTGAGCGCACTGGTAAGAGGAGGAGTGCCTCAAGTGCTATGCACTTATCTCATATCTGACTAGAGCGTTCGGTGATACCGTTCAAGGTGGAGGGTAAAGAATTGTCTCACAAAGTGTGCACGCGCCGCAAGGTCAGACAAGGGGACCTCCTGTCTCTCTTTTTATTCATTCTGGTTATGAACGAGATCCTCGATACGGTCAACTCATACACATTTGACACAAGAAATATTTATTTATTTAATACTTTTTGGTAGCACTAATTTAAGTCAGTTACAACAGTATTGTACGACACTTAAAAACATTTAAGACTTTAAAAAAAACATTAAAAAAAAATAAAAATAAATAAACAAAATATAAAAATATTGAAAAAATTACAAAAAAATAACAAAAAAAATAAAAAAAACAAAAATAATTAAAAAAAAAACAAATATAAATTTAAAAAAACAAAAAAAAGATAATTTAATACTTAATGATTTTAAACTAAAAAATATAATAAAAAGAAAAAATAATAAAATTAAAAAACAATAAAAATAAATAAAAAAAACAAAAATAAATAAATAAAAGATAAAAAAAATAATAAAAAATAAAAAAAATAAAATAAAATAACACCAAAAAAATATTGGATAATAATTTAGTACTTATTGATTTTAAACTGAGAAAAATACTTTCGTTTTACTGAGGTTTTTTGTGATAATGTACTTGCGAGCATAAGAAAATACATTTATGAACAAATGGAGAGACAGAGCCAAAACAAGACTAGCAGCGTTATTATATAACTACAGACCAAACTAGAGTTAGTGATGACAAATCCTTTAGATCATTGTAGGGAGTAGTGCATTGTCGAATATTGGCATCTTAACTTTTTTGTAACCATTCTGAACCAAACAGAAAAACAAATTTTACAGTACTTCAAGCTGAATATCAACATTCTGTGCCCTTGAAAAGATACACGAGAAATTATCAAGACAGACCATGTCGATCTAGTTATATGTATTCAAGTCAACCTGATTTTTATTATAATTCTGGACGCACTAAAGACTCAGTTTATTTAATTTGGCAACGTCCATTAGCTCCTTTGTAACGAAGAGTTGCCTCAAGACAAATTTTCAAAAATGTCTCCACTTGCACACTCAAGTTAGTTCCAGATTTTCCCTACGCACCACTGCAGTAAGTCCATAGAGATTTCATTTGACAGAGCCTACGCTACAGAATGGAGCAGACTATCAGCCCAGTCATTTACTCAATCAGCATGATCAGATAAAGTTTAATGCTTCCAGAAAACGTTTCATACATCAAGAAGTGCGTGCCTGTATTTACACAAAAACGTTTGTTTTGCGAATGGAAGAATATTTTCGAAATTGAAACATTCCTGGAGACGGACGGGTTGAAATCGCTGTTTTAAGACATTGACGTGTTGCTAAAATTTGGTGTGGATAATATGCGAAAACCATGTCAGCAACGATACTCGTTTCAATGGTTTCCTTAAAATTTCCGAAGTATGCATTAATTCGTCTTCTTATTGTATAATTTAGACCTGAGTTTCGATCCCCACCTTGTGAGATATGGTTCCGTTCAATTAAAGAATTTACGAAATTAGCAGAAGAATTTTTAAGTTCACACATCTGCTAGGCATTGTCCAGATCAAGTCTTCCATCGCAATAATCGACCTACCAATCAATTATGGAGTAGATAGAAGATCACCTTCAAGATGACGTTACTGTGATGAGTTTCATATAGAATGTTCTCGAAATCGGTACAACCATTCCCATCAACATCGTGGTCAGCTTCTTGGATTAGGCGTGAACCAACCTGCAACAAATAACCATACTCAATATAGAGGAACAATTGGGCGACAACCTGTACCTGTCCATCTTGCTTAGGTTGCAGTTTTGCTTGAGGATCGATGTGTTAAGGGACTAGTGAAGATTGGCGCTTCAGCAAATCGTATAAATTCTAAACTTATAGTGAAATGCAGCATATAAAACAAAATGTCCGCCTAGGATGTAGTTATATTATTGTAAATTATCTTGGTCCTATATATATGAATTATAAAATTATTGATTAGTGCCTTGTCGAATAATGAAAAAAGAAATCCTACAGTAGTTCAAGCTTCAATCTTCTGTGCCCTTCGAAAGAGACACGAGAAAGTTATCATCCACCGCATTCATGTTCGACTTGTAGATCGACTATCAAGACCAGACCCAAGAAGGTTTTTTCTAAGCGGGAAACGAAAGAGTCTATGACGTTTATTTTACGAATGTAGGAATATTTTTGAAATTTAAACATTTCTGGAGACGGACAGGTTGAAATCATTGCTTTAGGACACTCAGGTGGTGCTAAAATTTGGTGCGATTGCGATTACGATGGCATGTATTCACGCACAATTTAATCCGTGCTCTAATTGGTCTTCTTATTGTACAACTTAGACCTGAGCTCAGAACCCCACTTCGTGAGAGAATGTCCCGCTCAGTTAAAGAATTTACAGAACTTGCAGTAGTAGCTCATCATCATCGAGGTCTTCTTCTTAGATTATTCGCCAACCAACCTGCAAAAAATAACCAAAATCGATATAGGGGAACAATTCGGCGACAACTTTTATCTGCCCATAGGAAGTGAAATGCAACAAAACAAAATGTCCGCTTAGGATGACCTTATATTATTGTAAATTTTCTTGGTTTTATATATATGAATTATTGATTAGTGCATTGTCGAATAATGAAAAAACAAATCCTACAGTACTTCAAGTTTCAATCTTCTGTGCCTTTCGCACGAGACATGAGAAACTATTATTAGCGCAGACCATGTCGATCTATATATATGTATTTAAATTTATCAGATTTTTGTTATAATTCTGGATGCAGAGATCTAAAATTGGCTTGGCAACAACCATTAGCTCTTTTGTAATGAGCAGCCTCAAGGCTACAAATTCAGAGGAACATTAATATGCCAGAATTCCAATTTTTTTCCAATTTGCCCACTCAAGGTATTTCTAAATTTTCCCGACGCACCATAGAAGTAAATCCCCAGAGGTTTCATTTGTTCCAGAATACGCTACAGCATGGAAAAGATTGTCAGCGTAATCATTTTTGCATTTAAGATGGTCAGATAGTGTTTGATCATTTACATCAAGAAGTGCCTGCATTGATACAATCACCTAATTATTTCGGGTATCATCCACCGCATTCAGATTTCGATTTGTAGATCGACTATCAAGGGCAGACCCATGAACGGTTTTTTTTTTCTGAGCTGGAAACGAAAGAGCCTATAACGTTTATGTTAGGAATGGAGGAATATTTTCGAAATTCAAGCATTTCTGGAGATGGAGAGGTTGAAATTGCTGCTTCAAGACATTGAGGTGCTGCTAATTTGGTGTGAGTAATATGCGACTACCATAGCACGTATTCACACACAATTTAATCCGTGCTGTTGGTAACAATGCAACGTTGTGATAAGCGACTACTCAGTTTTGAATACAAGAAGAAAAAGAAAGTATGTGTTTATTTCAAGGAAAAAATATTCGTTTCAACTTCCTTAAATTTTCCGAACTCTGCACTAATTGGTCTTGTTTTTAAATAAATTAAACTTGAGCTCAGATCTTCACTTCGTGGGATAGTGTTCCGTTCACTTAAAGAATTTACAGAGCTTGGCATCTGGGAGGAATTTAGGAGCTCAGGATCTGCTAGGTGTGCTCCAGATCGAGCCTCCCATCGCAATAATCGGCCAGTCAATTATGGAGGAGACCAAAGATCACCTTCCAGATGACGTTAATGTGATGAGTTTTATATAGAACGTCCTCGAAATAGGCACATACAGGGAAATCAACATCGGAGTCAGCTTCTTGGATTAGGCCCGAACCAAGCTGCAAGAAATAACCAAGTTCAACATAGGGAAGCATTTCGGCGACAATCTGTATCTACCTATCAGGGAAACAAAGAGAGGGATACCTGAGAACCTGCGCTGAACCGTTCTTTAGTAACTTTATTTCAGGCATATCACGGAATTTGTCTAGACTGCATTTCAGCTAGAGCATCCATGTGTTAAAAGACTAGTCGATAATGGCGCTTTATCAAATCTCATAAATTCTAAATTTGTAAGAAGTAAAATGGAACCTTTAAAACAAAATGTTCACCTAGGATGTAGCTATATTATCTCTTGATCTTGTAAATATGAATTATAAAATTTTAATACTGATTATTTTAGTACCTTATTGAATGTCGAGAACTTACAGGAAGACAATATTTGGTATCCCATGGGTTTGTGAGCACAATGCTGTTCAGGGTGGATCGCGAAACTCATTAATTTTGATAGAGAAATACGAAAATCTTATTTTTCAAACCAGTCCTGATCCGTTAAGCATTCTGAGATCACGTTCCCATTGGACAATCTTTCGGGGCTTCTTAGAAAAGTATTCCATGAGCTTTCTCAAGAATTTGTTTCTCCTTTATTTAGTAAATAAAATAGGCAAACTTTAACTCACACGTTTAAAAACGACAAATTAAAGGAAAATTAAATACTTAATATTCGACTCTATTCATTATCTGGTGGAATTGGGAAATTAATAATTATGAAATTATAAAAAGTATGCTTATGTTGCTTATTTTTAGATATATTTTGTAACGTAAACGTGGTAAAAAATAAAATACTAATTACCATTACCTCGTAACCGAGGTTTACATTTTTATAATAAGATTATTAATTTTCATATTTTATTTTACCTTTATCGTTATGTTATACAATTTATACGATTTTATGCAATATTTCATCTCATACATTTTCATGCTAATTTTTCATTACATAGGCTTTTCTTTCAAATTTTAATTATGACCAATAATGATGTGACAGGTTTAAAAATTACCCTTATTAGTAGTAGTTTTTATAGAGTAGCAATTGAAAGTCTTGTCCCTGAAATAAAAAATGTGTGTACCGAAATTATTGAAATTAATAATCTGAGTTCAATGCCCATGAAATGCCGTGTTTGTCAGGCAACATTTTTTTGTAGTGAGTCCAAAATGGAACCACACAATTTGTTGACGTAACTAGTTTACAAACCAGCTTCTACCGGTAAAGTATTCCCATTAGACCCGGATCCTCAGAGACAAAAATTGTATGAGCTCTTTCAAGACTTTTTCTCATTTATTCAGTGAACGCAATAGACAAACCTTAACTCGTTCGATTAAGATCTTAAATTAAAGGAAAATAAAATAATTAATATTCGCCCCTATTTATTATCTCAAAGGAAAAAAATATGTTTAAAAATACGAAATACAAAAGCTTCTCTCCTTCGGTGTTATAGAATCACCTAATTCTTTTTATTCGTTGCCTCTTCTGATTGTAGATCAGACGGGTAAAAAGCATCTACTATGTCATATTGATTTACGTCTTTTAAATGGCGGAAAATATCGCATTCGTAGTCTTTTTGCCTGTTCTAAAGCCATACTGATTTTCGTAATGGTAATATTATTTTTCTATCCCTTGTCATCTGACATTACCTTTCAGGTTTTCCGACTTCCTTATAATCCATACTTTGTAATTTATGATCACTTAGTGGGCTGATTTTAAAAATTATTTTGACATTCCTTTTTGAATTTTTAATGATATGATCAATTAGGGTAGTACTTGTGCTCGTTACCCTTGTTGTATTTCACTATTTAAAATTATTTCAAGAATAAATATCCACAACTTTTTCATGATTATTTGATTGTCTTAATACATCAATGTTCATGCCTCCAATTAAAAAACAATCCAATTTAATGTGTTTAAATATTCTAATATTTGATCTAAATTATTTAAAAACTATTCGGTTGACTGACTATTTATATAAAGAATTTTTAAGTATCTTTTCTTTCTTTTTGAATTTTGAAATTGTGAATTGGACATTCTTGACTATTTGCTTGATGTAGATTATTATAATTTGTTTCATATTTAGTGTTTGTAGTCTTACAATTAATACAATTTCTACTTTTTTCCTTGCATTGCCAATATGTATGTTCTCCAGCACAATAAGGATAAACTTGTTTATTTCAACAATCCCTTAATTTGTGCCCATAAACGCAACATTTAAAACAAAATGAAATATCAAATGTTTCTTGAAATTTACATTTTTCCTAGCAAAGAAAAATTTCTTGATTTACCAATTTTCGGAAGATACTACCAATAGCTTCTAAATATATAATGTACTTTTTGGAAATTTTTGAATGTCTTAAATATTTTATATGCAATTTATCATCTTTATTTAGTCTCTATAACTTCTTCTAAAAATCCATTTTCTTTGTATTTTCTTGTTACACCTGTTATTACTAATTTTGGATTATTTATTTTTAAAAGTCGTACTGTATATATTTTATTTAGCTTCTCTTCAATTACTTTTTTTAATTTTCAACTGATTCCTTTGAATTTGGTTATATGATGGAATATTTTCTTTTGGAACTTCGACATTTTTTTACTGCATGCGAATATAATTTTTCATCAAATAGTAGATTTTTACATAGTTCGTTTTTATTATTTATTAACAACTTAAATTTGTTTTCTAATTCCTAAGGCGTCTCGCACAGATTGCCTTTGGAAAGGACAGGGAGGACATTCGGGTTGAAATACTGCTCCGGCAGACGTTCGACATCCCAGACAATGTTCTGGCCTTTGGCAATGTTGATCCCATCCCATTTAGAACAGGGGCCATTAACGTCAGTTGGTGATGGCTCCCTTGTTTTTTTACCGGGCGGTCTGGTATTGTTAGGGGGAGAGTCAGGAATTGTCACGGGAGCGTCGTCCTTACGTTGGTAGCCTGATTAACAGCAGTCCTAGGCGTGGTGTTGTTGCTGTGGGGAGGGAGTTATGCACTGAGGCACGTGCGCTGGCGGCAAGGCCGCGATTTTCCTAGTCTGCGCTGAGAGGTGGCACGGATATCTTTTCCAATACGGTGGGTTCTGGAACAGACATCTGGAGATGAAGTCGGTGGAGGTGGTGGTATGTCCGGCGTGGCTTCTGAAGTCGATGGTTTAAGAGTACGTCGGCGCCCATGCTTCGTGGATTGGGACTTGCACGTACGTAAAAACGGCGTGGATAGTGTCATGTCAGCAATGTCGGCGTCGATTAGGCAAATTGGATCAACATTTTCTTCGTAAACCTGAGGGGCGGGAGGAGATCTTGTTTGTGGATGGTGTCATGTCAGCACGGTCGTCGTCGATCAGGCAAATTGGATCCACATTTTCTGCGTAAACCTGAGGGGCGGGAGGAGATCTTGTTGTCCGCCTCTTTTGAGCCTTAGGCACATGATTAAAAATGCTCCTTGCATGGTTTTTCATTTTATCCTGTGCTCGTGCCAGGTACTTTTTATAAATGGGCTTCTCTCTCGCGCTCCGAACTTGGTGGAGAGTCAGTCCGGTCGCTGATGCCATACGGTTTATGAATGCTCTGTTGAGTGACCCTGACGGGATGTGCACGCCTCTCGTGCTGACGTGTACTGGTATAATTGCTTGTCTCGTTTTTATCCTCGCTGCGTTGATATGGTTATTCCATGTCAAGCTTCTATCCATGGTCATCCCTAGGTACTTGGCCTCATTTGACCAAGGGATCTCGACATCTCCAACTCAGATTCTAGCTCTTGCAGCCAGTCTCCTACGTTGGAATAGGATTGCTTGGGACTTCTGGGGGTTGATCTTAACCTTCCATTTGACACCAGTCATGAGAGTTATCAATGTCCTCTTGCAGACGTCTACCCATTATCCTGGTGCTTCTACTTTGGTGTAGAATGGCTGTGTCATCAGCGTAAAGTGCCATTAAGCCTTCTCCTCCCAAGGGTCCCAGCACAGACTCTTGTGGTACTCTAGCTACTAGTCCTCTTGGAGCTGAATGAGAGTCATTCATCTTGACTGTCAATGATCTGTCATTTAGGTAGCTCCTGATAAGCTTTATATTTCTTCTCTCGTATCCAGCCATCGACTTTTTATGGATCAAGCCTAGGTGCTACATTCTGTCGAAAGCTCTTTCGATGTCCAGGAAAATTGCTCCTGTGGCCTCTCTGTTGTTGAATCCTTTGGTGATATACTCTGTGGTTCTGAGTACCTGCTGCTCAGATGAGTGCCCTGCCCTGAAGCCGAATTGCTCATTTGGGATGGCATCTAGCTCTTGGGAGTCATTTTTCAGTCTTCTGGCTATAGCTCTTCCAGCTACTTTGCTTAAAGCAGGGAGTAGATGGGCCTGTAGTTGTTTGGTTGTGTCCTATCTTTTTCTGGTTTTTCGATGACGATGACCTCTGCCTTTTTCCATGTGCTGGGGAAATGGCTTGTTCTTATGATGGAGTTTATAATGTTGGTCATCGCACTATATCCTTTCTTGGAGAAGTATTTCCGCATCTTGTTGGTAATGCCGTCGGCTCCAGAGGCTTTCTTGACCTTCAGTTTCCTGATAATGTCTCGAACTTCCCCGGGTGAGACAGGATGTGGATTTTGTTGAGGTAAAATCCAAGCATCCAGGTCTCTAACTGAGTCGTGGACCTCTTCGGTGTGCTCTTCGTCCCCCTCTGGATGTTGATTTAGCTGACCTTGTTGGACTATGGCATCCGCTAAGGCTTCAGCTTTGTCCTCGTCGGTGTAGATTGGGCCATTTACACCTTGGAGAGGAGGGATAGGACGTTTGTCCATTCGAAGAGCACGTTGCATCTGCCAGGCTGTTTGGTGATGCGTGTCTAAGGATCTCAGCTTTTCCTGCCATTTGTTGTCTAGGTGTTCTTGTAACCGGTTTCTCAAAATTTGAGAGTGTCGGTTTAGACCAGTCCTGTCCTCTTCCTTGCGGGATCTGGCGTAGATCCTGCGGAGGCGTCTGTTGGTCCTGATCTCATCTCTGAAATTTTCAGGAAACTCCTCGGTTTGTCGATGCCTGCTTTTCTTCCACTACTGTGTTTTTATGGAAGGCATTCAGGATAGCTATCTCTAGACGTTTTACGGCCTCATCTAGTCCCTGAGGAGCGCGGATCTCAGGGATTTCGATTGCAGCTTTCAGATGTCTTTGATAGGCCTTCGGTCGTCTTCTTGGTGTTGTGATTTACTCTGTTGAGGTTTACTCCTAATTGCAGGAGTATCGGGTTGTGGTCGGATGTATCCTCATTCAGAGTGTTTATGTCCAGCTCTTCCCTGATGTTTTTCAGGAGTGCAATGTCCAACACGGTTGGTCTCCCGTGGATAATTTGCGACCATTTGCGTTGGTATGGGTGCAATCCCATTCTTCGGATTTGCAATTGAAGTCACCAATGATGATTTTGGCTGTTCGTCCTCTTACTAAATACTCGATGTCTTCATCCAACAGCTCCTGTATTGGGGTTCTAATTCCACATCCTCAACCCCCAGGAAGGAATGTGGAACGTCTTTTCTGACCGGGATAGCGACTCTCATGGCTCGGTGACCAAGAGGGTCGTATCTGTAGATGTGATATCCTGGGAAGGTCATTCTTATATCGGCTGTTAGTTTAGTTTCCTGTATTGCTAGAACATCGGGGTGATGTTCTTCCAGGAGTTCTAAGACGTCTGTTTTCCTGGCCCTTAGACCGCAGGTTTCCAGGAAATGAGTTTTAAGGTTTCATTTTGGTGTTCTGGCATTGCTTATTTTAGTCTACGGAGCTGTTCCTCTACAGCTTTTGTTATTGTGGGAATTATGGTTTCCACAATAGAGGGCATCATTCCGGTGACGGCTTGCAGGATTGCAGCCTGGAGATCAAGAGGAGGGGAGCTCTCCTTCTTTTCCTTCGGGGGAGTAGGGACAGTTTTGGCCACTTCCGTGTAGGTGGGTTTAGCTGCAGGTTTTGTGGCTGCAGGCTTAACGAAGTTTCTGAAGTTGGCCCATGGGGCTACAGGTGCCTTTTTAAGGGCAGGATTTTTCGGACAGCCCTTGTAACTGGCCACTTGTCCTTTTTATTTGCAGTTAGCACAAATTGTATTTTTGGTGCCGTCTTCCTCCTTTTCAAGGAGTCGGCATGCGTCCGATCTGTGCGGTCCTGCACATTTTACGCACTTATCCGCGTAGGTGCATAGCGATTGTGTGTGCTCGAATCGCTGGGCACACACACGCCCTTTTTCTTGTTTTCCACTTTGACCACACGATCAAGGAGGGTGCTTATCTCCATTATTTTGTTGTTCGTAATCTTTACTAGGAATATCGGCATGGGTTTCTTGTTAACCCTTGAAGTCATTCTGACGACACTAGCATCAATAATGCCAAGTTCATGTAGCTCTTGGGCTATCTCCTCTACGTGGTTATTCATGTGTAATCCGCGGATTACAGCGTGGGTCCTTTTTTCCTCCGGAAGTTGGTACGTGTGATACGGGCAATTGGCCTCTTTAAGGTGATGGGTCATGGCCCAGTAATCGCTGGCCGTTTTCGGGAAGGAGTCCTTTGCTTTGTTGAAGCCTGTGTTTGCTCCCTTTATGTTACGACGGATCTCTGTCTAGGTCCCGTCGTCCTCAATCACTACAGGGGGGATTTTTGGGGTAAAAACTTGGGGGACTACACTTTTGGCTTCTGTTGTTTCCATGGACACACTAATTTTTCCACTATTTTAACTATTTTTGGTGTTTTCACTAGTTTCACCACTGGGGGGAGATTTAACGATTTTCCTCTTGGTTTTGGTTTCGGCTGTAGTTGGTAGTTCGCTTATCGAGGGTTGCCGAGTCGGCTTACCTTCTTGTTGTGTAACAAGAAGATTTTCCAGTCTGTCGAGCCTGTCTGTAAGGCTTCGATTTTCCTCACGTAGAGTTTTCAGGTTTTCGCTTAGGCGAATATTCTCCTCCTTAAGTCGGAGGATCTTTTCGGATTTCATTTCGATTTGCTGGGCTTCATCGTGGTTAACACTTGCACAGCACTAAAAACCTCACAGGTGATATTTACAATAAAGGAAACATATCCACTTTCACACTTCACTGAACGGAGCCGGGTGAACCGAATCAATCCGTACTGTATCGATGCAAAAAGCGAACTGGGAGAGAAGTAACGCTGATCGAGGGGGTCTTTATAAAAATTTTTAGTCCCAGCGGGTCCCGGCTGGAGACGCCGGCGCAAGATGTCTGCGTGCGAGGCCCTTTAGCCGTAACAGGTCTTATTGCGTGGCCCGATAGGACGACCCTGTCACCGAAAATTTTCTGGTAAAAAAGGGCGAACCCGGTCATCCAAGCTCGGCTTGTCTTAGCAAAAAATGTTTTACTAAAACAGCCGAACTCGGTAACAGAAGCTCGGCCTAATCTATACAATACAGTTTCGGTGTTTTTAGTGGAACACGACTCCCGCAAATCGGACTTTTCTCAAGAAGCAGCACTAAACGAACGCTATTATAGAATCTCTTGTCGTATGTATCTTTGTGGTCTTCCGAGACATAAGTCTGTCTATTTCCACAGAAGGGCGAAAGATTTAATATATATATCATTGCTCGACCATGCACTGATATACATCCCGAGATAGTCAAGTTGATCACCCGCCACCAATGCGGGTACCCCTTCTCCACTGTCGAATGTCAATTGGTCGTTAGCCAGAAACCAGGAGTCTTTAGTGCGCTTTATCTGGAAGGCTCGGCATTTCGGCGCCATGATTTTCTTACTGTGAGCCTTCAAATACCCTTCCAGTACTCTGAGCTGATTCCTTGCTGCTTCCAAGCTATTGGATGATCCATGAAGGTCGTCCGCAAAGGCCAAACAGAAAATTTTAGTATCTTCTCTAAGACGATACCACTTATGACTTTCTAGCGAATCCAGTAGTGGGTCAAATACCAAATTGAAGAGCGTAGGGCTCAACGGGTCTCTCTGCTTAACACTCTGCTGGAAGCGGATATCGCACGATTCCGGCGGTCGTGACCGCATTTCTGGTTTCCTGAACGTGGCATAAAGCAGGATGTTTCTTGGTGTACGGTTTTTACCATCGTCTTTCATGGTATCCCGTAAGCGTTGATTTGGGCGTTTTAACTCGACGTTTGGTTCATCCCACACCACCTATTAAAAATGGCCCAATTGGCGCTCTGATTCGTGTCTCGCGGCTTCATGAGTTCGAACAAGTCGGAAATCTCACCCATTTAAAGTTTGAGAATAGGATGAGGTCGTTTCGATCCCAACTAAGAACTCTTAGCTTCACTCTGGCAGATTTTCAGCTTTATTCGATTAAGGTTTTAAGATGATTAGGCTTCCGCCTTTCGAAGTATTATGAAGAGGTTAAGTTTTCATCTTACTATGGCGAGGTTTATAAGAGGTCAATTTTGCAGTTTTACACTGTCCAGGTTTTAGGATAGGGTTAGTTTTACAGCTTTACCCTGTCTAGGTTTTAAGATGAGTTCATATTTACGGTTTTACTGTAATCTGAGCTTAGTTTCTTAAAGTTTTACATTCTGTATTTTCATAAGATTTTTAGGTTCAGGTTGTCGCAATTGTAGGTTAAAGTTTGTGATTTAGGTTGAAGATATTTTTTATCAAGGGTTGACGATTAGGGAAGAACAACATATCACAAGGGGATCATATAATTACAAGAAATAATCGCGCATAAATTGCCGCGATCTATTTAAAAAGAAACTCAAAAAAAACTTTTCCAGAGGTTTAAATTTTTCTAAAATATTTTTATTCGAACATGTCGAATCTTAATCTCATCCTAGTTGGGATCGAAACGACCTCAACCTATTCTCAAACTTTAAATGGGTGAGAACTCCGGCTTGTTCGAACTCATGAAGCCGCGAGACACGAATCAGAGTGCCAATTGGGCCATTTTTAATAGGCGGTGTGAAATGAACCAAACGTCGAGTTAAAACGCCCAAATCAACGCTTATGGGATACCATGAAAGACGATGGTAAAAAACGCCTTATACCACGTTCAAGAAACCAGAAATGCGGCCAGGGCCGCCGGAATCGTGCAATATTCGCCTTCAGCGGAGTGTTAAGCAGAGAGACCCGTTGAGCCCTACGCTCTTCAATTTGGTATTTGACCCACTACTGGATTCGCTGGAAAGTCATGAAGGATATCGTCTTAGAGAAGATACTAAAATTTTCTGTTTGGCCTTTGCGGACGACCTTCACGGATCATCTAATAGCTTGGAAGCAGCAAGGAATCAGCTCAGAGTACTGGAAGGGTATTTGAATGCTCACAGTAAGAAAATCATGGCGCCGAAATGCCGAGCCTTCCAGATAAAGCGCGCTAAAGACTCCTGGTTGTAATTGAGTCGTTGTGTTACGTGCTGCAGAAATGCTCCGTGACACACGATGAGCGAATCGCGAGGCACAATGAGATCGTGCACAAGGTGAGGAACCACTGTTCGAGAGTGGGTTGGGCCGTCGAAGACGAACCCCACAACTCTACAAACCCGATCTCGCGATTCACCTTGATGACAGAACAGTCGCCATCACCGACGTCCAGGTTTCCTGGGATGGAGCTGAGCGCTTGGTCAGACCAGCGTGCCAAATGCGACTGTGAGGGATTCGTCCAGGGCGCGCGTAAAAGGTGGCTCGGCAAGGATTGCCAATTCCTGCCCCTCATTATCGGGGCCCGAGGCATTTGGCCTCGGTGCAATGAACCCACCTTGTACGGTGCGTATAAATCTTGGTTGCGGAAAGTTTGTTTTTCCTGTCTGATCTATTCAGACATACTGACATGTGTCAGTGAAAGGCCATGTTGGCCGCCCGTGGTGGGCATCTCAGTGCCAGTGCTCTCTCTCCACTCGCACAAGGAGACGAGCAGTAAGATGTCCTGTACTAGGGAATTGACATTCGACAGTGGAGAAGGGGTACCCGCATTGGTGGCGGGTGACCAACTTGACTATCTCGGGATGTACATCAGTGCATGGTCGAGCAATGATATATATGATAAATCTTTCGCCCTTTTATGGAAATAGACAGACTTATGTCTCGGAAGACCACAAAGATACATACGACAAGCGAATCTATAATAGCGTTCGTTCAGTGCTGCTTCTTGAGAGAAGTCCGGTTTGCGGGAGTGGTGTTCCACCAGGAACACCGAAACTGTATAGATTAGGCCGAGCTTGTGTTACCGAGTTCGGCTTTTTTAAAAAAAAACATTTTTTGCTAAGGCAAGCCGAGCTTGGATGACTGGGTTCGGCCTTTTTTACCAGAAAATTTTCGGTGGCAGGGCCACGCAATAAGACCTGTTACGGCTAAAGGGCCTCGCAGGCAGTCATCTTGCGCCGGCGTCTCCAGCCGGGACCCGCTGGGACTACAAATTTTTATAGACCCCCCTCGATCAGCGTTACTTCTCTCCCAGTTCGCTTTTTGCATCGATACAGTACGGATTGATTCGGTTCACCCGGCTCCGTTCAGTGAAGTGTGAAAGTGGATATGTTTCCTTTATTGTAAATATCACCTGTGAGGTTTTTAGTGCTGTGCAAGTGCTAACCACGATGAAGCCCAGCAAATCGAAATGAAATCCGAAAAGATCCTCCGACTTAAGGAGGAGAATATTCGCCTAAGCGAAAACCTGAAAACTCTACGTGAGGAAAATCGAAGCCTTACAGACAGGCTCGACAGACTGGAAAATCTTCTTGTTACACAACAAGAAGGTAAAGCGACTCGGCAACCCTCGACAAGCGAACTACCAACTACAGCCGAAATCAAAACCAGGAGTTAAAGAGTTAAATCCCCCCCCAGTGGTGAAACTAGTGAAAACACCGAAAATAATGGAAAAATTAGTGTGCCCATGGAAACAACAGAAGCCAAAAGTGTAGTCCCCCAAGTGCCTACCCCAAAAATCCCCCCTGTAGTGACTGAGGACGACGGGACCTGGACAACAAAGCGATCACAGGGCCCTGACCCATCACCTTAAAGAGGCCAATCGCCCGTATCACACGTACCAACTTCCGGAGGAAAAAATGACCCACGCCGTAATTCGCGGATTACACATGAATAACCCCGTAGAGGAGATAGCCCAAGAGCTACATGAACTTGGCATTATTGATGCTAGTGTCGTCAGAATGACTTCAAGTGTTACCAAGAAACCCATGCCGTTGTTCCTAGTAAAGACTACGAACAACAGAATAATGGAGATAACCACCCTCTTTGACCATGTGGTCAAAGTGGAAAACAAGAAAAAGGACGGCATTGTAAAACAGGGCTTCAAGTGCCAGCGATTCCGGCACACCCAATCGCTATGCACTTACCTGGATAAGTGCGTAAAATGTGCAGGACCGCACAGAGCGGACGCGTGCCGACTCCCTGAAAAGGAGGAAGACGGCACCAAAAATACAGTTTTTGCTAACTGCAACCCAAAAAAGACACCCGGTCAGTTACAAGGGCTGCCTGAAATATACTGGCCCTAAAAAGGCACCTGTAGCCCCATGGCCTAACTTCAAAACTCCGTTAAGCCTGCAGCCACAAAACCTGCAGCTAAAACCACCTACACGGAAGTGGCCAAAACTGTCCCTACTCCCCCGAAGGAAAAGTTAGAATGAAAATATTTTGGTATTCGATTTATATTTTGGCATTCGATTTATATTTTGGCAAAGTAAATAAATTGGGTGTCCGTTGTTGTCTTGGAACAAAATCAATTTGATCATTTAAGTTAAGCAAATTTAATATTGAAATTAAATATAATGTTTGAGCTTCTCCGTCCATGGAGAAAGCTTTCAAAAAAAAATTCACTTCGAACTTTTTGCAGATTTTTTCGATTATTTGAAGGACCATTTTTATTTTTATAAAATTATGTCCTTATAATTACAAAATGATTTTTTTCCTGGACCGTACAACGCTGATGAGTCCAAGGAAGGACGAAACAGTTGATTTATTTACCTTTCTAAATATTTACTTAACAACTGTTTTACAGAAAATGTATACTATATTTATACCTACACGATTACGAATTCAGTACAAAGTCGATGTTGCTACGAAGTGAAAACCCATGCAAGCCGTGTTGCAAGCAAAGGTGAGTTCATTTAAAAATAAAAAAACTGTTTAACTGTTAAAGATATATAAGCGTGTCCCAAATTCGACTAAATGCATGGAGATCTCAGAACTGTAAGAGTAAGTAAGTCGGTTAAATCAGAGCAAATCCTAATTTTTAATTTTATTTCTTCCTGACGATATTTACAAAAGGACTACAATACATGAGAGTTTATCATTGGCAGTTTTTTTCTCTTAAAAAATGACATCAATTTTAAAATCTGACGTCTCATCTTGAGGAGACACCAGCAAATTAATTTTTTTTAATACGGTCCTCAACGAGTTACCTCGTGCACTTTTGAATAGCCCTTGCCAAATCAGCGATGCCTAAATTAAATCACCACTGCAGGAATTTTTACGTTAATACGGCTCTGCTCTTATTAGTGATGTGTTGAATTTAACATAAGACATTTATTAAAAATAACCTAACTTTATAAAGACAAACCAAATATTCATTCCACATGAAAATATATATTTTTTTAATATTACAACATAAACTTAATACTGTTTTACGTAGACCTAAATTTATATATTTGAGTGCTAGTAAAACCTAACTCTAATCAGAATTGGGAGTTTCTAATATCTAAGTTACAATAAGTTAACTAAGTTACTCTGAAGTAAAAGAGTATCTCAGTTATATATTTGTCAGTCTGGTCAACTTCAAAGTATAAACATTTCAACACGTGGAAACGGCGTAAGAAATTTGGGTCTCACGCTTTATTGACGCTCATGCTTTTATGGCGCTTACGCTTTTTTGGCGCTCACTCTTTGACTTTAACGGCGTCGGCACTTTTTTATTTTCCGAAAGTTTTATTAAATTTTTATTACTACCCCTTCTACCGTTTTAACTTCGATATCAAAAGAAAACATAGCAAGCTATTGTTATGTGTTCTTGTTAGTTTTAGTTTAGTTATTTGATTTGCAGCAACACGCCGTAAAGAGCAGTGTGATAATTACGTTTACCTAAAATGTTAGATTTTTGGAATTCATTAGTTTTCTTACGAATTTATTTATTACTGACAGTGATAAATATTAAGATGTAGGTGGGGTTTAGGTAGCAAGTTAGTTAGGTAATTAATAAAAAATTGTCAAGAAGCTAAGTAGTATGTACAGGGTAAATCAACAACACTGCGTTGTATATGCTTTATAGATAAAATTTGACAACAAAACTAAATTTAAAATATTATATAGTGACCAAACGATAAATGTATAGGTATACTGAATATATATTGAACACCCTTTTAACTGTTTTGCTTAATGAAGTAGAGAAAAATGATAAATAAAAATTAGTGTGTCATGTAGTTTTTTTTATGTTTTAGGAGTAAAATATTACTTATCAATTGCTATGTTAAAAGTTTTATTTGATTAAGTAATTTGCTCCTGTTAATTTACCTACTGTTATGTTATTTGCGGTACGTAGTTAGTGTGATTACAGCAAATAAAAATAAACAGAGGGATTGAAAAACTAATAAAATAAGAACATCTCAAAAAATATTAAAATTTGGTATCGGATACACTTCGCAAAATTTTAAGTTTTTGTGATAGTTTATAAGTTAAAACAAAAATATGTACAAGTGCTCTTTGATAAACGTATATTTTGCAGCTTAAGTTTTTTAGAAACACTTCCGCCTTGCTTGATTCCTTTTTGTTACTATATGCAAACTTTCTCCTAAAAAATGCACGGTAATTACTATCAAACTTTTATTGATGTTACATACTAATTAAAAAAAAATAAATCTTTTAAATGGCAACATAATTATATATTAATACTTCAGGCGGTAATAATAGTTTGATAATTAGACTTGGGATCACAAAAAACACATTAAATATTCTACCATTCTGATGGCAGCGCAAGCCCTTAAATATGCAAATTATATTAAAGTTGATTTTTGTTCAATAATTCGTTTTCCCTTTTTTATGCGATAAATATGGTGGTATTTAAATAACAAATGTTCTATTCACTTTTTACGTAACACCAGCACTATCGCTATAACGGCTACTTTCAGTTGACTAATGCATGTGTGTAATTACAGTTTTTTTACTAGTTTATTGTTAGATGTGCTATGTATAGGTTAATTTGATCGACGCGCATCAGTAAGCTTAAAGCAGCTGCTACGGAGATAGTGCTGATGTTACGAAAAAAGTGTAAAAAAACCGTTTTAGCAGCATTTATTTTGTTATATTTCTTGCAGAAAGAGAAACACTCCCGCTCCCACAAAAAGAAATAAAGCCTTTTTGTTACTATATGCAAACTTTCTCCTCAAAAAAATACACGGTAATTACAATGAAAGTTCTAATAATAATACATACTAATTTAAAAAAAAAACAAATCTTTGAAATGATAACATAATTAAATGTTAATACTATTGTACGTAGTAGCAAAAAAATACGAGTATTTAAATTTAAGTTGGTCATTAATTAATTATTTGAGTATAATAAATGTTTTAGTTAGCTTTAAAATAATTTAAATTTTAAATTAAAAAAATATAACAATAAAGGCGATAATAAATAGTTATTTAAAAACAGGACCGTATTAAAAAAATGCAGTGATGTTGTAATTTAGGCGTCACAACGTCAGCAAAATATAATGTGTGATAAATCGTTGATTTGAGGTCAAGAGTTGTTTTAAATTAAGCTTACTAACCAAGAGCCGTATTTGAAAGAAAATTGTAATTGCACTAAAAAGGGAAAAATGTTTTATTTCATCGCGAGAATTTTACTTTGTAAAATCAGCGCCGAACTTTACGTTTCACAAAATATATTGAATTGTTTTTCATTTTGAATTCCTATTTTTTAAAACTATTTAGTATAAATAAACCAATTTTTTTAAATCGTGCTGGCTTTGGTTTACAGTAACATTCCAACTATCTTCCAGTGTATCTATTTCATTGTTAAGTGCTATTGAAATATTTTCCATCTACCTGAATAATTTCCACCTTTTCTTTCTTTCTCTAGATATGTACGGCTCAGATGTACTTGTAGACCTGCGGGTTCTTCCGACAAGTGACCGTGTCAGATCACAGGCATCGAAACTTCGTTCGATATGATGTCTGTGAGCTCCTCCGGAGTTGCACCTGCTATCCTGCACCTCTTGTTTTTTAGACCTAATACTGGATTGGACCAGGCTTCACGGAAAATTGATTGTAGGTAATATTTCATGTAATTTATTTATTCAAATATAATCTATGCCAACTTTATAAGTGGTGTAGTTTTGATAAGAATTACGATACAAAATTGAAATGTGGTTATGATCTTAGGGGCTATGTATTATACTTGCCTAGTTACAAAAATGAAACCGACTTCATTCTGCACTAAAAAGTGAAAAATAATATTTTATTCTACCTTGAAAATTTTACTCCGTGAAGTCGGCGCCAAACTAATAAAACAGTAAGACCTTATACGCGTAGCATTATCAAAACACCGAATTGACTGAATACATTATAACATTTTCGTGATTAAATAATTAAGATCGAGTTTAGCGCCGATTAAAATTTTCAAGGTAGAATAAAATATAATTTTTCACTTTTCATTTTCATTTCGTCTCTTTTACTTTTATCTATGCAAATTTTATTGTAAAAATCAGGTTTAACAAATGTTCCACTGCATAGTATTTTTTTCCTGATATAATGGTGAACGCTTAGAATCGAAACGCGAGAATAACATATTAACAAACATCTTGCATGTCTTATATATTCGCAAAAAACAATATGGCGCAATTCCGTCATTTTTAACGTTTTATAAATAATCTTGCAAATTGGTCAAACCATCGCGGAGTAACCGATGTACAAACAAAAAAATACGTAGGGTCTAACAGATAACCTCCCCCTTTTTGAGGTCGGTTAAAAATTATAATGAAGGTAGTCGATTAATAACCTTTTATTCATACCGAATGTTCATTTATCGAAGATGTCAAGTATAATACTAGATTTTTTGGATGCAGATTTTCATGGTCAAATATATTGGATCACCAGAGAAACGTCCTCTACAATTTGGCGTTTGACGCATCGAAATCGACCAAGCCGTTTAGACAATATACGCGAACAAACAAAAAAGTGCATACAGGTCGAATTGAGAACCTCGTCCTTTTTTGAAGTTGGTTAATTAGGACACTGTATAAATACTACATTTTGACATAATAATTCTAATTTTTTATTCTATTTTTTGTTATGTTTAGATCGATATCTGTCCTATGACTTTGCCAGCCGATCCCACAGTTTCGTTCACTATGGAGTCCAACTTTTGTTGCGTTGCCACATCACAGCACCAATTCAGGCCGTTTGTTATGAATTACATAGAGATTGCTGGTTTTGGCTTAGATTCTTAGGTGAGTAACATTCTATCTTCTAGTGTATCTACTTCATTGTTGAGTGCGAATGAAATTTCTTCCATGTAGTGTGTTCATTTTATTTGCAACTATTTCAAAAATCCATATCTTCTTTATTTTTAAAGTTAGAAATGTGATTAAACAAACATTTTCTTCGAATTTTCCTTTTTTGTGGTTTTTTTGAAAAAGAAATTGAACATACATTTTTCGAAATATTATCATAAACTCAATTTTTTTACTTTTACTTCAGGCGTTTTTTAGTTATTAATACAAATCGATCATATTATTGAAAAGTAATTCATATGGACTTATCTTATTTATCTTAATAGGCCATGAATTGCTAAAGTGACATATCAATAATTGTTCACTTCAATACTACAGAACTAAAATATTTATTGTAGTAATTTTCTTTTAATTTTTAAATACTAATATTATCTCCATTTCCTGGTTCAGTACACAAACTTGGTCTGATCATTTTTTTTTCGCTGTGGAACCAGTAGCTGCAACTCCTTCAAACGTCCGTTGAAAAGACATATTCATTTATACCTAATTTTAAAGTACAATTTTTTTATTACAACGACATAAAATACATAATCCTTTAGTTCTATAGTTTTTCATTTATCATATTATTGAAAAAAAGACATTATGTCAGTTGTTTTATTTATCAGTGTTATGTCAAAATGTCCTTATGTTATATATATATATATATATATATATATATATATATACAGGGTGGCCCATCGAAAACGTACCGCAAGGCATAACGGCCAGGGCAATTTTTTTTTCAAAAAATCCAAAAACACGTCAATTTTGTTTGTGAGGGAGACAATTTTTGCCCTTAAAATGATCGCAAAATTTTCAACCTTCTAAGCGGGGGTGTCATCCTCCAAACTTTTTCTATTCTAGGGGTCAAGTGGTACCGCAATGAAAAGGGCTTTCTATTCTCTATACATTCCCGCTTTGGTTTTTATAATGAGGAGGTGAGAAAAAACAGACTTCTAATGAGCTATTTGGTCGATGTTACGTGTCACCTAGCAAAGCAAGAATTATCTTTCAGAGGCCATAATGAAAAAAGCGATTTAATGAAAAAAGCGATTCCGTTAGTGCGGGAAATTTTCGGGAAACTTTTAATCTGTTAATTAAACGTGATAACGAAATACAACAACATTTAAAAAAAATTGGAAATATTTTTTCTGGTTTATCAAAAACTATCCAGAATGATTTGATATCCTGTATTTCCGATTACCTTGCAGATACAATTCATAGGGAGATAAAAGAGTCGTTGTTTTTTGCAGTGCAAGCTGACGATACTACGGATATTTCTGAGAAGTCCCAATGTGCGATTTCAATTCGGTACGTTAATAAATACGGTGAAATCAAAGAAAGTTTCTTGGGTTTTCATGACGTTAGCGAAGACAGAACAGCGGACGCAATGTATGGATTAATTGTTACAATCATAGGCAATTTCGATTATAAAACAAAATTAGTTGGGCAATGCTACGATGGTGCTAGTGTGATGGCAGGTTCATTGAATGGTTTGCAAAAAAAAGTTAAAGATGATGCTCCTTTTGCTTTGTTTACGCATTGTAGTGCGCACAGATTGAATTTGGTTTTACAAACTGGTTCAAAAAATATAAAAAATTGCCGAATTTTTTTCGCAAGTGCGTCCTCGATTCCCGGATTTTTTCATCAGTCTGCAAAACGGACATTTACTTTAGATTCGACGATAGGAAAGAGGATTTCTTCCAGTTCAGACACCAGGTGGGCTTCCCGTTCTAAAATCATTCAAATCTTGCACTCTGAATGGGAAGGCCTAAAATTAGTTTTTTCTAAAATTATTGACGACCAATCATCATCGGCTGAGTCAATAAACGGGGACAAGGGATATCTTAAATTTATGAACGATTTAGAATTTCCGTTTCTTACCGCTGTGTATAAACATATTTTTGACATAACTGACCCCCTTTTCAACATTCTACAGAAAAAATCATTGGACATCACCTATTGTAAAAAGCAAATATTTATGGCAAGAGATCGTATCAAGTTATTGAGAAATGAGACAATGTTTAATACAATATTTGAACAAGCCCAAACAAGGATTTTTAATAATAGGGACTCAGGGCAATTGTCAAAAAGAATTAAGTTATCGGACACCATTAAAGGCGATGAGCAAAGTTCTTTACGCATTTTATGTTATGAGATAATTGACAATATTGTGACTCAAATAGAAGTTAGGTTTGCAGATATGTCTCAGTTATTATATTTTTCTTTAGCGGATTCCTCAAAATTCGAAGAATATAGCAAAAATTTTCCGCTTGAATTTGTGACGAATGTGACCAACTTTTATAAAAATTTCTTTGACAAACAAAAATTAATTAATGAGCTTAGTGTAATTTTCAAATTTCAATCCTTCATATTTCCTAAATGACTTGACCGATTTTCAAAACCAAAGCGGGAATGTATAGAGAATAGAAAGCCCTTTTCATTGCGGTACCACTTGACCCCTCTTCCGATTTGAAAAAGTTTGGGGGATGACACCCCCGCTTAGAGGGTTGAAAATTTTGCGATAATTTTAAGGGCAAAAGTTGTCCCCCTCACAAACAAAATTGACGTGTTTTTGGATTTTTTGAAAAAAAAATTACCCTGGCCGTTATGCCTTGCGGTACGTTTTCGATGGGCCACCCTGTATATATATATATATAAATTTCGTCTCAATAGGAAAAGCTTAACACAATTAGTTTTTACATTATACTGAATATTTTTCCAACACCAAGTTTATATTTTTAAACAACATAATAGTAAGCCAAAAATTGTACCAAATCAATTGTATTTCGGCAGTTTTGTTTCTGTATATTCAAAAATCGTCCGCAATTTTCGTATTACGTTTTATTAACATTATTATTAAAATTACATAATATTAAATTTGTATTTAATCCCTACTTGAAAATAAGTTCACTATAAGAAAAAAAATTGCTAAACAAAAATCTTTTAAGTCAATACAAACTAGTAAAATACAAAAGGTACCTACAAGATATACTCAAATTATACTGAATCATAAACATCATCAGATTCTGAATTTGAAGCTTCACTAATATTTCTCACAAGTGGTTCAATCCATATCAACTATAAATTGTTCTCGTCCATATCAGTTCTTAATTAGTTTTTCAGTGTTACTTCTGCAGTACGTTGTCCCAATTCTTCGTTCCACATACCAAGAACTTTTTCATCGCCCTAACCATCTCTACCAATATGTTTATTGTAATATGACTTAGCATGGCCCCAGATTAATTCAATAGCGTTAAAGTCCCAATGGTATGGTGGAAGTCTTAAAACTTTATAACCATATGGTCTTAGTAATTCTTCAGTTGCATAAACATTCCGTTTTCTATTCATTTTTGCTAATTGTAACAACTCGGGTTTCAAAAGATTCGTATCAAATGTGATGTTCGTTTTTAACCAGTTTATTACGTCTACTTGTGTACTGGCAGATAAAGGTTGTTTCTCTATAAGAACATTATGATATGGCGCGTTGTCTATTACTATTAAAGATGACTTTCTAAATTTGGAAACTGAGTCGAGACCCATTTAGTAAATATACTATTATTCACTTCACCATGGTAATCCAATGTCATTGATTTTGAACAGAACAATAAGTTTTCTGAACGAAACCTTTTGAAGATCCAGCATGAAGAATGATAAAACGCTTACCATCATACCCTTCTAGCTTTCGTACACTTTTCATATTGCCATGGCATTCTTTTATTTCCTTTGGCAATCCATGTTTCGTTCTAACTAATGCCCTTCTGGTATCATTCTTTCTAAATTTAAAGCCCAATTCATTCAGCAGAATACGCAGAGAGGTATCACCAATGTGTAGAATTTCTTTAATTTTTACCTCTTCGTTTAAGCCCTTAATAGTTACATGTTTTCCTAAAAAGAAAATAATGTGTTAAGAATAAGCAATTCATTATCAGCAGCGTCATTTAAATTGGGTTGGTTGGGAGAAATATTAGTCACCTGCCTAAAGGAAACTTACTGTCTTTGTATATGTCATATAATGTATTTCGAACATCTATTTTGGTGCTTTCGGGTAAATCAGTTGTCTTGGCTCGACCCTCTAGAATTCAATAACAAACATATTTCGTCTTTTGTATCTTGAAAAAAGTTATTTACCTCTTGAACAGATGTTACAGATTCTAAAGGTTCTCCATTGCTTTTCTCCAACTCAAAATATTCACAGAGGTGAAGCACCAATTGCTGGGCTTGCCTATGCAGAATTTTTCGAGGCATTTTCTACAAAATTTTCTATAAATAAAGTAAATGGAAATACAGGATATTATAAGGTGTCATTATATGAAATTGCTTGAAGGTTGGAAATTGATTGGTTAAATAAAAACAGATAATAATAAAAAGAATACTTACCGATGTTTCGAAATTTTAAAAGAGTCACTTCAAAAAAACTGGTTTAATTATAAATATAGAGCAGAAAACTCAAAAAAATTTGATAGCAAAAAAAAAACTGGTTTAATTATAAATATAGAGCAGAAAACTCAAAAAAATTTGATAGCAAAAAATAGAAATCCAAATCCACTGATAAATATCAATATAGACAATCGCACTAGTCAAGCAAATGATTTTATTGCAGTAGACGTTCACGTACAGAATTATAGGTGTTTTAATAGTAATAGACAAAGTTGAACTCAATAAGGTATGTGTGTGCTGTTTTCGTTAAATGATGACGCACGGCTAAGTTCATGAGATATATAAGTCCTATCGCAGCAATAAAATAATACAGACTGAGATTTCCAGGTCGACGGATTCCTTCGCTTTATATGTTTCAACGGCTCAAAGAATGGCAGCTACTGGTTCCATAGCGAAAAAAAGTTGATCAGACTAAGGAAATGGACCGAGGAAACGGAGATAGATGTATTGGCATTTTTCGTTGCCTTCCCAAGTAAGTCAGTAAGTAATTTAGCTAGAGAGATACCAGTTAGTATAGGGTCCATTAAGAAACTGTTAAGAAAATTTTAATGGCACCCATATAAAATGTTATTTTCTTCCTTACTTTTATTCATCATTAAACATTTTCGAGGAGTCGATCCGCGTTGAAGAAAGTTTCTTCACAACGCACGATTATATGATTCTACTTTAAAAGCGTTCCGAATCGACTTCGAAAACGGTCATTGTTTATTGAAACAATAGGAAACTTAACACAAAAATTAAATTTCAAAAAACAAAATATTCTAAAATTTAATCTGTTATAATTAAAAGTTCACAAAAAACTCATATTTTATTTTAAAAATAAATTATATATTACCTAATATTTCTAAAAACTGATGCTAACTAGAAAAAAATGTTTTTTAACTACTTTCTAACTTTAAAAATAAAGAAGATATGGTCGTTTGAAATTGTTCCAAAACAAAATGACCACACTGTCCCTATCTGAATAATTTACATCCTTTTCTCTCTTTCTCTAGGTATCTAAGGTTTAGATGCACTTGTGTATCTACAGCTTCTTCCGACCAAGGGAGTGTGTAGATCTTAGGCATCGAGACTTCTTTCGATATGGTGACTGGGAACTCCTCCCGAGTTGTGCCTGCTATACCTGGACCACTTGTTTCTCAGACTTAATACTGGATTGGACCAGGAGCCACGGAAAATTGATTTTCGGTAATATTTCATGTACTTTATTTATTTATGTAGATCCGAAGCATTCTTTGCATTTTGCGTGTTGTTCTACATATTTTATGTCATTCTTTGTTACAAATTGTCTTTTATAAAAGGTATTAAAGTGATTTTCTTATTCCTTCAAAAATACATAATATAGTAACATTTGCCTTACTCGTTTTTAAACAAAGGGAAAATTATTCAAGAAAATTCGAAATAGCCAAAGATAATAACACAATTTATAGTTATAATAGTATATTCCTTATAAATAAAAATATGTAAAGCTAAGAGTTTTATAATGTTGTTTTTAACTGTTTAATTGTTTGAAACAATAAAAAAAAACGAAAATGAAAACATGTTATTTCAACCCTGGTTCTTACTCGATTTTTAACGTTTTATGCATAATAATCTAAGTTTTCTATTCTGTTTTTGGTTATGTTTAGGGCGGTGTCTGTCATTTTCTGAGCTTGTTTCATTTGACTGGAGATCTGTTTCGAACTACAGGAACCGTTCTCAGGTAGCGACGCTAATGTCCGAATAGAGACTCAGTCTCTATTCGGACGCGAGAAAGAAAGCTTCGATAATGCCAAATGTGATTTTGGCGAAACGTCAGCAAAACTGTTCTTTTTAGAACGACAGTAGTGAACGGATGTTCACACGGAATGAAAACATGAACCGAGTTAGCACCAGGTTAGGCATCGAATGCATCATCATTAAACCCATAACATAAAAAACGGTATTGCTCAACCACTGGCAACGTAGAGTAAAGTTTAAAATAGTTACATCTTAAATCAACAAATGTAAGTCAATTTGGCAACGCTGTAAGGGTGCTTTTATTTCTAATACCAGATTAAGGAGTTTTTGCGTTGTAATGTTTTGAAAATTGTAGGGAATTTGGCCAGTTTTTATTTTTTTTCTGAGTTAAAAGTGCTTCATCCGCAAATATTTTTTCAATCCGAATGAAATGAAACATAGTGTATAAAAATCGTATTTAAAAAGAGCTCTTTTCGGATTTTAAATACTATATATATTATTATATTAATAAATCTTTGATCAAATAAATAAATTTAATAAGGTATATGCTGTTTTTCAAGGTTCTTCATGACATCATATTTTCAAAAGGGATTGATTAAAGTTGGTCAAACTATATATTGGATGTCAGAAAATTAGTCTCTTTTCAAATATAAATTAATATTTAGGGTGTTCTATAAAAAAGAAATGACCATCTGTCAAAATTTGACATTTACAAAAAAAATTACAAATTTTAAATTAAATCTAAAATAAAGTACTCAAATTACTTATTATGTATACCAAATATCCTTCAAATTTCGTTTGTCATTTTGAAGTTATTGAAATATTTCTGCGTTCTCATATAAAATAAACCACTGTGTGGCGCGGCGTTGCTGACTGACTGGACGTCAAATCCTATATTAGGTACCGTCCATATTAGTAAATTTATAATTTTTACGTTATGCCCGTTTAACCCAAATTTTGAATAGAAGTATTCAGTTTTATTTTTAAACTGTGAAATATTTTTTATAGAAATATTTATAATGAACAGCAAAAGTTATGGTACGGGCGGGAATTTGACGTCCAGTCAGAAACGCCGCGCCATAAGGTTAGAATATTTGGCAGGATTAACAATCAACAATGGTCTCCAGAGGTGGTGCGGGTTCGATCCCCGCTCGTACCATAACTTTTGCTGTTCATTAGAAATATTTCCATAAAAAATATTTCACAGTTTAAAAACAAATTGATAGAATACGTCTATTGTATTAATGTTATTATCAGCAAACCAATGTCCACTATAGCATAAAAAGTCTGGACTATACAAATCATTAAATATACTTTATAGTGATATTTTATGAAGTTGATTTTATTTCTTTTATAAATGTTTTTATTAAATTTTAATTTCAGATTGTTTAAACACGCTGTTGGTGGAGATACATGATATATCGGCTGGCCTTAGAACAAGTCTTGTAGCCGACCATTTCCATCTGGATCCCAAGAAGGATGGTGCATTGTGGCCTCTGGATTGTGACAGATAGCAACAAATTAAGGCAATATTTAATACTTTTATTACTGAATTGTCGTTTCGTATCTTAACATTACTATTTATTAAGTATAAATATTTACTATAGCGATTATAGCTGGAGATAACAAATAACATATTAGTTTAAGATTATCCTTCAAGGCACATGGATAAAGGCATTGCCAATATGTTTACAAATACATAACATGTGTGTTTACTTCAAAAATTAAAAAGTAAATATTGCGTTAAGAGAATTTTTACAAATATATGGCGTTGCCTTTGTCCAAGAATCATAAACCACATAGGATAGTTACTTCTCGTAAGCGTAACGTTCGCCGTTTCTCGCCGACCGCAAAGGTCAATGACCGGGTGACTGATGTACTCCGGCCTTGTCAGTCTAAAGATTTAGTATTAGTTACATTGCTCTGTAATAGAAATTTGTGTTTTAAGCATTATTTTTTAATATCCTTTAGTTTTTACAAATGGTAATAGGTCACACAAGTTTGAAAAAGTGTTGTTCGTACATAGTGAAACGTAATTTGCCAAGGAAAGAATTAAAACTTCTTTTATAACTGATATATTTACTTCTGAAGTCTACATAACAAAAAACAATATCTGGGAATAGGTGTGTTTTGTATAATTGCAAAAATGCTTACAAAAATCACTTGCCAGATGTAACTTTTCATAGGTGTCCTAAATTAATTATTATGAAGAAACAGTGGGTACACCGGTGCAGTAGAAAAATGTTAGCTATAGATATATTTGGATTCTTTATTATTTTTTTATTACTTTTTCAGTTGTGTTGTCTTTTAATTTTAATTTTAATTGTTGCTTTTTTAGTATTAATGCAAATCTCAACCTTGTTAATTAATTTAAAAGTTATTTATACTTAGGTATCAGAAGCCTCTGTAGTTATTGGGTTTTTTGTTTCTATTTCCGTTGTAAAAGTGGTTATATTAAGATATTTTTTGTGATCATACATTATTTTTTAATTTTTTTAAAAATATGTGTGACAATAATATCAATTATCAAAAAATCGTAATATCATGTTTTTTACTTTCTTATTTGAGAATCACTTTACCTATTTGCTTTTTAAATTAATACATTTAGGTATCTTCATTACGGAAAAGTTCTTATTTCTATGTAACGATTTGGGGCATCCTGTCATAAAAGTACATAACATAACAAAATTTCATGAATTAAGAAGGCACTCATAATAATATATTTTTGTCCTGACATAATGCTTAAATTATTTTCTAATAATTTATTTTTAGGTCCAAATATGAAGTTCCAAAACATTTCGATGAGCAACTAATCATTGCTTATTGACCTAAATTCATATGGTAATGTTGCTCTGTTAAGTTAATATAAAATGTGTCGCCATTCATTGCATTAAAAGTCAAAACAGCATCAAAAGGCTAAACCATAATATCCTTCTATAGAAATAACGCATGAAACTTGCTTCGAGCGGGTCAGGCGACGTCACTGCATCAAGGCTCGCTCGCGCTAAACTCACGAAAATAAATCGCCGATGTAACTATCCTGTGTAGTTTAATGTTCTTGGCCTTTGCCCATTTTTTTTTTAATATTAAGGCCTAGGATTTCTTAAATAATTTAAACACACATGTAATAATTTTTGATTCTTTAAGTGATGAATAGTTTTGACTCAAAAGAACTACAAAATGTAAAAATAGAAAGAAATTATATTGAAAAAATCAAAATTATGAGGTGGTATATTAAGCAGTACCTACCTATGTAAAAAATCCAATTTAACCCGTAACCACAGAGGTGAGGTCAAATTGACCCTGTATTTAAAATAACAATAAATAAAAAATCCTATGTTATAAATAATTGTATAACATTCTATAAACATTTTTACTGATTTCCAGTCAGTTCTATACCACGCATTGAAGTATTAAAAAAAACTTTATTACAAACATTGTTGACACAATTTCAAGAGGTTTAATAGTAACGGGTGTCTGTTTATATTTTGCACCCTCTCTACAGCTCTTATTTTTAAAGATAGAGAAAAACTTTAAATGCAGAATTTGTAGGGTTTTGCCGGAACGGCTAGGATCTTTTATCGGAATAAACAAATGAGCAAACACAAATCTGTTAAAAGATATCAACTTGTTGTTTTTTTAATGGAAAAATTATGTAGAAATAGTATGAACAGAGCCATTCAGTGTAAGAGTTTATGAGCCAAGAGGAAATGCAAAGATAACAAACAAATACACTTGCGCAGGAACTTTACTGTTAAAAGAAACTAAGATAGGCATGTAAAACACGCGCCCCTTCTTGAAATTAAAAATTTCGTTTTCTATAAATATTTTTTTTAGTTTGGAAATGTATTTTACTAAGAAAATTGATTAAAGTGTCCATAAGGTAAAAAAAAAACATGCATGAAAATACGTATTTATAGGTAGAAAGAATAGGTTTGCTTAAAGTGGTCAAGTAATGGCTGCTAGGAAATTAGTTTAATTTTAATTTCAATCATGGCGGATCATAAAAAGCTTTGGGCCATTTTTTTAAGCAAATATTTCTTGAAATTGGCCACTTTGTAACCAAATATTTCTCAAACGACAATAATTTTCAAATGTAGCCAAAATGTAGCAAAATTGACTAAAATTTTGCCAATAAAAATGCCTACTTGGTTTGCCTTTAATACTCACTAAAAAATTGCTAATTTAAGACCCAGGAGCCAGCGTAACAAAATTAAACGACGTTTACCCCAAGTCGGCGTTTTTCTGTAATATGTGGTGGAATATTTAATCTTTTTATTAGACATATTGTATGGTAAATAATTTCGTTTTTCTAAATAAATCTTCAGTTTGGTTAAGTATAGTTTTATAGGTTATAAACGTAAATTCGAAAATGTGGCATTTTTTGGCAATATTATAGCAAAAATAAGCGAAATAAAACTATCCAATTTTAGTTTAATTTTGAAACAAAAATGTGATGAAATCCATATTTTTTACTCTCAATTTTTGTTATCTTAAAATATCATAATCTGGCATTCTTATATAGCTATTATTACTATAATTAAACTTAAATACTTGCTAAAATATGTTTGGTTGGCATTTGGGAAAAATGTCCATTTATTGATTATATTCTAACCTCGATTTCTATTGATTAAAAATGCCATATTCTGGCATTTCAAACAGCTATGCTTACTGTAATTTAACTTCAATACTTACTAGAATATATCTGGTCATGTTGTGGCAACAAAATTGACAGATATTTCTACTTTTTGGCGAGGTAATTATTCTATAGCCTATCTACATTAAAAACTGTTACTTTTGGAGCCAAAAAAATCTAATTTGAAGCGAGCTTTCATGGCTAGAAAACAAACCAAGAATCATTTGCTAAAATTTGACAAATCCCTGATTTTTATGTGTCTTTTATGGTTAACTGTTAGGCAAAAAAGCTCATCAGCTAATTTGTGCTACTTGGGACACACATTACCCATTATTTTCAAATTTGACATCTATGCATATTCGGCTATAAAAAAATCCGTTTTTTTTTAGTCAACGATTAAAAATTTAAAATGGCGGAGCCAATACTGCCGCCGAATTTTGTTCCTTGTGTAGATTAAATCGAAAATCGGTGCCTAGGAAAATTCAAGAGTGTCAGCATTTAAAAATTCAAAATATCAGTATCAAAATGATAATGTCAGCATGGCAAACGAATTTTAACAATTGTGCGGATTATTTAAGAATCACAGGAAAATTCAAAATGGCGGCGCCAATATAGCCAACGAATTTTATCATTTGTACAGATTTGGCAGAAATATCGGTATATAGAAGTATTTAAGAATGAAAGAAAATTTTAGTCATTATTTGAGAATTAACAATGGGGGCCCCAACATCGCAGACTAATTTTAAAGTGTTTGCAGATTTCATTAAAATTCTGCATTTGGAAGTATTTAAGACTTGACATCATTTTCGTGCAAATTAAAAATTCAAGATGGTAATGCAAAACATGGCGACGGAATTTAAACATTTTGTATAGATGACTGAATGATGATGATCATACATTTTTAGAAAATATTTAATAAATCAGAGTAGGAATGCCAAGATTGCGAGCGAATTTTAACATTTATGCAGATTTGATTAAAAATCGATATTAAAAGTGCAATTCATACATTTTTAGTAATAAATATTCAAAATGGCGATGTCATCAATCATTTTGAATTTGTCTCAAAATTTTTACTAGTTCATCCCTATATAATATTTGATTGTTGAGTAAAATTGTAACATAATCGATGGAGTAGTTGTTTGCATTAACTTTTATATCATTTTATTAGGCCGCCATTTTGAATTTGTAGTAAAACTTTCCAAATGATGGTCATGCCACTTCTAATTTTTCTGCAAAATTTGGATAAAATGGATAAACAGTTTTTAAGTAAAATTTTTTTAACATTTCACACTTTGTTCTGCCATATTGGATTTTTACCAAAATGATACCATGTCTTCATCATATGACCCATAATTTTTAACCAAAACTTGAAGTAAATACGATAATTAGTTCTTGTGCTTTGTCTCGGACAGACATACAGACAGACCGACAGAACTGAGAAAATATGTTTTTTTTGCAACTAAAAAACTTTCCTCTTGCGAGGAAAGTAAAAGGAAGCGAGAGCTGTACGGCAAAAGCAGAATAGCCTATTGTCATATTGTTATTCCCTGTTAACAGCTGAATTTGAAAAATAGAAATTTTCTTTTTAATTTTCAGTATCCTAAATCTTAAATTCTAATCAGTTTAGAACATGTTTACGAACACATTTTTAGTTTTAATTACTCAAAGAATCACCACTTAAATAAAAAATTGGCCCAACTCAAGTGGAAATTAAAAAAAAAGGCCCGAAATCATCCGAAACCTTACTATTTATTTCCCCAGATTTTATTTAAAATCTAGTGATTTTGAAAATCGTAGTACGTTTTTTTGGGCGTGAGGTGCCCTTCGACTATTACCCAGTTAGGTTAGCATTTAATAGCAATATAGCAAAATAGGTAATTATTAAGAATATTTATAATTTTAATATTTTAATATACATATAGATATTTTTATATAATATAATATAATTATTTTAATTCTGTGATACGAAAAGACTATTTTATTCGCCAAAAAATCACTTTTAAAACGCTGCTTCTTGAAGTAAGGCAACATATAATTAGAAGATTTGAACCGTATCAACAATTAGACAATAATACATTAAAACACATACAGTAGTGAAGCTAAGAAAAGCTAATGACATTTTTAATTGAATTAATTTCAGCGTGAAAATATTTTTAATTAAGTAATTTCTTTAATGTTAAAGTTTATTGTTGTTCCACGAACCGCCATTGGTTTTTAGGCCACGCCGGTCACGTGACCCTGTAACAATCTTTGCTGTAGACCGTTGTATTATTTTACTATAAGAATCCCTTGTCAATGAAAGTGGGATGGTCTAATACAACAGGGAGAAGGTCTAATACGTGGAGTAGTCGATCGGGGTTGTCATATCTAATTAAAACTTTTGTTACTGGTGTAATTTGATCTCAGACTTTGGGTATTTTAGCATGTATTATACCATTTTGCAATAAAAGTAATTTCTTTATACTGCTTAGAAACTAATATTGGAAAAACATTACTATTATTTATATGAAACTTTTGTTGCATCATGTTTAAATATATTTACCGTAATATAAATTCGTGTAAACATTCGAATGCCTGGCTAGGCTTGGCATCGTGGTACGATCGACCTTATACTGTGAGGTAATCTTGGCAGCGGTGGTTGAATATGTAAATAATGAACTCTATTTTTATTCTTACTCTAAGGTCTGATTTCATAAATAAACAATTGTCATGCCTATTATAGGTAACTTTGACAATCTTGACATAAGTAATTAAGAGCCTATGTTGGTATAGGTGTATTTTGTTTTATTTTGAAAACATTTCAAAATATTGACTTAAAATTTTTTTATTGCATTTGATACAAAATGCCGAGTCTCTGAATTTAAGTATTTCATCTGCTATTCTGTTTCGTAAAATATTTAGATTTTCTGGACGATTATAATATATTTTTTCTTTAAGATGACGGAGGGCACAGCAAAAAAAAATATAAAGGTCTTAGATCCGAGCTGTTTGCGGGCTATCGGATAGGACCATTTCTGCTTATCCACATGTGTCTATTATTTAAAAAATTATTTACTATAGGAACATTATGTGCTGCATCCTGTTGCCAGATTACATTATCTTGATTTGGAAGGTTTAACTGCCCTCAAAAATAATTGAACCCAAAACTTTATTTCTAGAAAGACCACACCAGACATTAACAGATTTTCTCCCTGAAGTTTTGAGAACTTGATACTGGTGCGGGTTGGCCGTCGCTCAGTATTTTTTGTTTTGTCTGTTAAACATGCCGGCTGTTGAAAAATTTGCTTCATCAGTAAAAATAATCTTATTTTCAAAATTGTCGTCTTCCCTCAGATGTTCTAGGATTTCTGCACAAAATGCTCGTCTTTGCCTCATATTTTCTTCAGTCACGTCTTGCACAGGGTGAATCTTAAGGGGTAATATTTAGTCTTCCTAATACAGAGTTAACTTTTTGCATCGATCTTCGAAAATACAACGAACCATCCGATATTGATCTGAAGAGGTTTTCTGTAATAGGGAAGAGCATTGTGTAAAAAGTTTCAGTAAATGAATGCATTAAATAATCTTACCTTCATAAAACAGCAAATTTCTAAATCTTCTGCGGTCTCAGGGACAGTTCTTCTTTTCCTTTCAAGTGTTTTATTATCTTGAAATTGTTTTACAATATAACTTATGGCTCTTTTAGAAGGTGTTTGATGATCGCGGTATTATATCCTCCTATATTCCTAATGTGTTTTGGGAGCATTACCTCCATTTGAGAAATAAAGCTGCACGACATTAAGTTTTTCTCGAGTTGAATATCCCATAATATAAATTAGTTAAAATAAATGTTTATTTTGATAATGGCAGCTCATCAATTAATCACTACCTGAAGGTCACCCAGCTTTCAATGTGACTTTTTTCTTTTGAAGTTAAATATTAAAAGAACAGTTAGAGCAAACATACAACATATTCTATGTAATTCTAAATAATATACAGTGTTCCATTAAAAAAAATTACAAGTTGATATTTTTTAGCAGATTTGGGATGCTAATTTATTTATTCCGATAAAAGATCCTAGCGGTTCAAGCAAAACTCTACAAATTCTGCATTTAAAGTTTTTCTCTATCTCTGAAAATAAGAGCTGTAGGAGGAGAGGGTGCAAAATATAAATAGACCCCCGTACATATTCTTGGAAAAAATTCGAAAAAAAATCTACCGTAGGACACATTATATTCTTATGACTATAATATGAAACGTCAGTTACCATAAAGAGGAGTCAATATGCTTTGATAACGTTTTCCGTGTCACTCTTCCACGTTGGTTCTTATGCAGAGTTTTTGTCAATTGTATCGGTTGTTTTTAAAGATTAACATTTCAAACCTGCTGTATTTATAATCAGCAAGATGATACCATGTTTTAATATTGTGCCGGTTGCCTAATTTAAAATAACGAAGTTGATGCTCATTGGTTACTTTTCGATCGTCTTTGGTTTGTTTTTTTTTTCAGTTTTAACGATTCCGATAAAATCCAAAAACTTTCGTATTTAAACTTTTTTGATAACTCATATAATAAAGTCTCTAGGTACCGTTTAAAATATAACAAGATACCCTGTACCAATGTAAAGTAAAATCATTTTGGCCCAGTCGAACATTAAAATTGTGATAAAAATTCATTTTTTTGCATCACCATTATAAAATTCGGGCTCTAAACCCAATTCTAATATATGAAAAGGTATCAATGCCTGACCACATACAGAGTATCCCATATTCGACATTTGTGGTGTATTTGATGAAACTTATGTTACCGTAATCAAAGTTTTCATGGCCCGCTTCGTTTTTGGGATACAGGGCAAAATTGAAAATGTTGAATTTTGGGGCCACCGTCGTATCTCAGTTATCATTTTACATATCCTGAGGGTAGTAACCGGGTCTGATGTTTTCTACCTTGAATCCAGTGGCGTAGTCAGTTTATTTAACTAGACTTGTTACGCTTATATGATTGCAGCTTATTAAATCCGATTGTTTTTCTTTAATACGATATAATACATTTTATACCTAGACTTTTCAAACATACCAAAAAACAACAAAAACACTAAGTTTATTATTTAATTAAGTATAATAACATAATAGAAATAAACTAGTAGCGAAATTCTCCCAAATATTTCCCGTCTGCCAACAAAATTCGACAGATTATTCGCAGCATGCAAAGTGCTTCAGTTGAAATAGGTCACTCGAGGTTCGAGCATTGCATCTCACAGCAGAGTCGGATTAGCGAAAATGAGTACATTGCTGTGTGCTGCTCTTGGGTGTCTTAACATGTCGAAAAATTATTTATATTTTCTTTTATGAATTATAATTTAAATCTTCTAATTAGTACATTTCGAATAAAATATACAATATGTTTAATGTTTCGAACAAATTCCTGTTTTGACGTCACGTAAACGTAACGTAAATGTAAAACAGTGAAGCTGAGTATTCTTGACCACATGAGTTGTAAAAATAAAATGAAAATAGGTAGTACTTTAAAACCTGTGGGTCCAAAAATAATAAAACATCTTGAATTTTTGTCACCTCCAGCTTTTAGCCTCAAATCTAATTTTCTAACTAAAATGACGATTATGTGAATTTGTGAATTTATACATCAAAATATCCTCTAACTGATATATTAAATAACACATTAAATCGATCTTAAAATTAAAATTGATATAGGTAGTAGAAAATCTCTAAAGCAATAACATGTTAAAACTTGATTTTTAAGGATTTTTTAATCTCCCACTTTTAAACTCTTCCCAGTTTCGAAATTAAAATGTTAAATAAATTGTACAACCTATTTTTTTATTTAAATGGAAAATTTAAATTTAATCTGTCTTTGGGTGCCCAAAATACGTACTTTAATTAATTTTATATGCTTAATTAAGTCAGAATTAACGAATTTATATATCTAAAATATCTGAAAATATTTGTATGTTCGCAGGAAGCATTTAAAAACGTAACACGCCAAATTGCTTCCATAAAAAAACACTAACTTTAGAATTAAAAGTGTGTATACCCTAAAATCCGTAATAAGGAAATACTAATTTTTTAAATCCTTCAACTAAACTGATTATACCCAAAATCAGTCTGGTTGATTCGTAAAACATACCGAGATATACTTTGTTAAAAATTGGTTTTTAAACGTTGTGAGAAACTAAAGACATTTTAGACGATTTAGTTTAAAAAAATATTATTTTTGCCGTATTTGTTCTCATCTTGCAAATGCAGAAATACTATTGCTTACGATAAGCGATATTGTTTATTTTATTGTGTACCCATATATGTCGCTCCTATATATTTTTTGTGTGTTCGAAATGCCGATGTTCTTTTCCCTGGTCGAGTCTGGTGCTCAAGTAATGGTCGAGCACCATGACGTTGGCAAGGGTTCCATCGGTCTCGACGAAACCGCGCTAGTTCAGATTTAGAATTCACTCCGCTCTCAGTAGGGCGTGGAGCACTCGGTGCAGCAGTCTCTGGATTGCTGGCCCGATGGTGATGGTGTCAATTATTGGAGGACTTTCTGTCACCCTCCTTTGGGACAAAGATGGTACGCATTTGAGCGAAGGATCGTGGCTGTGCGTTCCAGAAAACGATGATGTTAAAAATGGCCGCTAGGTATTTAATTGGTATGGATTTAACCCTTGAGACAGTAATTCCGTCTTTTCCGAGAGCCTCTTTTAGGGTGCCCCGTAAACGTGAGAGTTTTTGGCGGACAGAGATAGGCACGTTGTTCAGGTCAACGTAGCGCCTTATAGTCCCTGTTCTAGTCTAGCGTTCAAATACATTCAAGTTGAAATACTATTCCGGCAGGCGTCTAGCATCTTGGACAGCCTTTGGCAATGTTGATCCCATCCGAGCAGTTCTTGCGTGAGGGTTCTTGCTTTGGACTGACTCGATAGGAGCCATTAACGCCACTTGGTGGTGGCTCTCTTGTCCTTTTATCGGGTGGTCTGATAGTGTTAGGGGGAGAGTCAGGAATCGTCACAGGAGCGTCGCCCCTTACTTGTGTTGGTAACTGACTTGGCAGCGGTCCTAGTCATCGTGTTGTCGCTGTGGGGGAAAGTTATGCAATGAGGCACGTGCGCTGTCAGCGAGGCCGCGATCTTCCTAGTCTGCGCTGAAGATTTTGAGGGTGGCACGGATATCTTTTCCAATATGGTGGGTTCTGGAATTTCTGAGACATCTGGAGATGGGGTCGGTGGAGGTGGTGGTATGTCCGTACGTGGCTTGTGCGGTTGCTTCCTCTGTAAAAATGGTGTCATGTCAGCACGATCGTGGTCGATCAGGAAAATCGGATCATCATCTTCGGAAACCTGAGGGACGGGAGGAGATCTTGTTGCTCGTCTTTTTTGAGCCTTGGGCACAGGATTGAAAATGCTTTTTGCATGGTTCTTCAATTTGTCCTGTGCTCGTGCCAGGTACTTTTTATAATTAGGCTTCTCCCTCAGGCTCCGTACTTGGTAGATAATCAGTCCGGTCGCTAATGCCATACGGTTTATAAATGCCCTCTTAAGTGACTCTGCCTGAATCTCTGACATTATTTCATAGTTTGTTTATTTTCAGTTGTTCTAGGTCTTTCTTGCACTCAACAGGGTGTGCTCGCATAATTGTCCCATCGACTGCCGCAGAATTTGCACTTCAACTGCACTGCAAAATCGATCCTAGATATGGGCACCCTCAGTTGTGCCTCAGTATCTAACTCTTTCTTGCTTTTGCACGGAAATGTTGGTCGTCGTCTTGTTTGTCCATCACCGGTAGAGGGAGCCACTGATGTGTGAATCTCTGGGGCTGCAATAATTTGCCGTCTGTCGGTGTCTCAGTTATTTGTCTTATGTGGGCTCTGTTTTCTCTTCTCAGCTACTTCACCGTCTCGTTGTCTGTTCATGTTGTTCGTCTTTCTACTCGTTTGTTACAAAAGAGGTAACGCTGATCGAGACGACCCTGTCACCGAAAATTTTTTGGTATAAAAGGCCGAACCTGGCCACCCAAACTCGGCCTGTCTTAGCAAAAAATTTCTTAATAAAAAAGACCGAACACAAGCTCGGCCTGATCTATACAGTTTCGGTATCGACAGTAAAGACTCAACTCCCCCGGAGAGGAGTATCCACGACTGACGCCTGTTGTCGTTACCGCCCTTCACCACGAGGTGGGCCCAAGAGTTCCGTCGAGAGGAACTTATCCTTAGGGATTTGATTGTCGATGTTACTCCTTCACTTTCAACTTTCTGACGAGTTTCGCAATTGTCGGGGGTGGAGTTCACCGAAGCAGAGTGTTTACCACAAACCAGAGAGGGGTCTTCAGCAAGCTCAACTGACAGGGTCTTTACTGCTCTACGACAAACTTCACTGGGCTTAGTCTCCAACGCCAAATGAGCGCCAGGCTCGCCGTCTGTAAAAAAGATCCAGATGCCCTAAGTGACAACTCCAAGATACTCGTCTGGCTACATTGTTCGTGGAGGAACACCACTCCCGCAAACCGGAGTTTTCTTAAGAAGCAGCTCTGAACGAACGCTATTAACAACTATTATAGATTCGCGTGTCGTATGTATGTTTGTGGTCTTCCGAGAAATAAGTCTGTCTATTTCCACAGAAGGGCGAAGGATTTATTCGCTTTGAAGACAGTCGTCTTTACACTAACCAAAACATTTACTTTATCAGGTTTTGCTTCTGGTTTTTGTTGCATAAATATTCAATGACTAATTAAATTTAGTTGAACCCTGAAGAATTTATTCAAAAAAGGCGATATTTTCTATGGATATCTGCAAATTCTGCAACTGAAAAATGGTAATATAATTAATAATGGAAAAAATGTGTAATACCTGTGAAGATGTATTTCGCCAAATTCATGGGAGTTTTCATTGAATTGTATATAACAAGCCAACATATCATATTTTTTAAAGTTTTGAAATCTCATTTGAACCATTTTTTAACAGAATATAAAAACGTATTATTAGGAAAAAAGTTAAATAACATTTAATACATTTTTAACAAGAGTTTGGAGCCATCAAAGAACATTATTATTGCTTATTTTCATTGCAGGCAACTTATTGCTTTTTGTATCAAAGCCTACCAGTAGAAAATGAAGAAAACTATTAAAATACCTTAATAGGGCCATATTTTTTAAAATATATATCAATGTTATATTTTTGTATAAAGCTACAAAAAACCGCCATTTAAAATATTAATATCTCCCTCTCTAAAAAAGCAATAGTTAAAAACAGATAAAACCTAGAAAAAACTAACTAAACTGCTGAATTCTATGCTAAAAAGCTCATTGAAAAGCAGTTTTCCACTTTCCGATAAGTTAGAAAAAACGAAAGATACGAGGGATACATCAAAATTGAATTTTTGAAATTTCCCTGTGACCAAAAACATCTGCCGGTTTGACCAATAATCATTTTAGGACACGAACCACATGTCATCGTGTAAACTCCTGATTTTTCCTTTTTGCTTTGAGTGAATTTGTTATTTTTTATTATTTTTCATAACGTATTGTTGGGCTTAAAACTGATTAACCTGTTTCTAGAAAGATGTTCAGACATTTTGGCACTCAATTTAACAATGTGAGTTATAGTTTTAAAAGTACTGCGGTTGACATTTTAACTGATTACAAAACTAAATTGATTCCTTTTTTTATAAGATTTTTTGGCGATTATTTTATCTACAATATCTGCTTTGTATCTGTTTAGTAAAATTCAGCTCTTGATTGTAATTTTCATGTGATAAAGGTACGTTTAGAAGTCTGTGAATAAGGGAGTTAAAAGCTAACATCTTTTGTGAATAAGGATGACATGAATTATTATGAATTAAATATCTGTGTGGGACGGTTTATTATAAATAGAGAAATAAGGTTTTCCTGGATGTTCGTGTCCATTAAATAAGAGTTTTTTTGTACTGACATAGATACGCTGATGATATTATTACTTGTTTTACAGGCGCAGAATGACAATTAAATTAATTCCTAAACTTTATAAATAACTTACATCCAAGAATTAAGTTTACTGCAGAAATAGAACAAAATAAATCTATTAATGTTCTTCATCTAACCATAACACATAAAAACGGAAAACCTGATTTCTCTATCTATTATAAACTTGACACACTGATATTGTTTATTCATCCTTAATCACAAAAAATGGCAACTTTTAACTCCTTTAACGTGCCTTTATCACATGGAAATTACAATAAAATTCTAAATTGAATTAAACACATAGCAGTTAACAACGGATACAAAGCAGATATTGTAGATAAAATAATCACAAAGCAATTAATTTAGTTTTTCCAAAATTATATAACCCATATCGGTAAAATGTATACCAAAATTTCTAGAAATCGGTTAAACATCAGTTTCATGCCCAACAATACGTTAGGGAAAATAATAAAAAACAAAAACTAACTCACAACAATAAGAAGAAATCAGGAGTTTACATGCTGAAGTGTGGTTCCTGTCCTAAAATGCGTATTTTTCAAACCGGCAGAGGTTTTGAAAAAATAATAAAAAACATAAAACTAGTTAGATACAAAATTTAAATAATTCACGTTACGCAACTCATCTACTAAACACATAATTTTAAAATTCTTCATTCTGAATTTGTCAAAGAAACTCAATTTTCTAGAAAGTATCGAAATTAATAAATTTAACACATCTGGGCTATTACTAAAAGATCAGGTAGATTTGCATAATTCCCCAATGTTGAAACTTTATTAGTTTTATTACTTGCAAATTCCGATATTTTTATTGTCTTGTTATTGAAACATGTTTATATAAATACTTCATTGTATGAGAAACTTAAACTGTAAATTCCACCCGAACAAGACACTGTGTGTCGAAACAATTGTAATGGTTTAATATAATATAGTGGAAATTAAAGTTATAGATGTTGTATTCAGTGTATAATGGATCAAGTATCTGCTAACTCGATTGAATTTAAATTATAACAATATTCAAGTAAATAAAAATAAGAAAGAAAAGGCAATTTTTCTTCTCCGTTATTAGTAAACTTTTTCTAAAAAATTCGATGCACTAAACAAAATTTTCATGGCTGACTTCGTTTATGGCATACAGGGAAATTTCAGAAATTCAATTTTAATGTATCCCTTGTATCTTTCTTTTTTTAACTTATCGAAACTGCTTTTCAAGGAGCTTTTTAGCATAGAATTTAGCAGCTTAGTTAGTTTTTTCTAGGTTTTATCTGTTTCTAACTATTGCTTTTTTTAAAGGGGAGATATTAATATTTGAAATGGCGCTTATTTATAGCTTTATACAAAAATATAACAGTTGATATATATTTTAAAAACTATGGAACTATTAAGGTATTTTAACAGTTTCCTTCATTTTCTACTGGTAGGCCTTGATATAAAAAACAATAAGTGGGTTGCAATGAAAGTAAGCATAACCATTTTTTGATGGCTTTTTGTTAAAAATGTTTTAAATATTTTTTTTCCTAATGATACGTTTTTGTGTTCTTCTATTAAAAAATGGTTGAAATGAGATTTTAATGCTTCAAAAAATATGATATGTTGGCTTGTTATATACAATTCAATGAAAACTCCCATGAAGCTGGCGAACTACATCTTCACAAGTTTTACATATTTCTTTCCATTATTGATTATATTATCATTTTTTAGTTGTTGTACTAAGAAATTGCAGGTATCCATAGAAAACACCGCCTTTTTCTAAATACATTCTCCAGGGTTAAATTAAATTTAATAAGTCATGGAATATTTGTACAACAAAGACCACAAGCAAAATCTGATGAAATAAATGTTTTGGTTAGTGTAAAGACGACTCGCTTCAAAGCGAATAAATCTGGAAATGGAAATAGACAGACTTATTTCTAGGAAGACCACAAACATACATACGACAAGCCAATCTATAGTAGCTGTTAATAGCGTTCATTCAGTGCTGGTTCTTGAGAAAACTCTGGTTTGCGGGAGTGGTGTTCCCTCACGAACAATGTAGCCGGACGAGTATCTTGGAGTTGTCACTTAGGGCCTCTGGAACTTTCTTACGGACGGCGGGTTATCGTCTGCCGGGTTCAGCGGATCATTAAGCAATGGAGCTATCGAGCCCCTGGCGTAATAGTCAGTCGCAAAGAGCGTTCGGCTAAAACCGGCGTCTGGCACTCATTTGGTGTTGGAGGCTAAGCCCAGTGGAGTTTGTCGCAGCGCAGTAAACACCCTGCCAGTTGAGCTAGCTATAAACCCCTCTCCGGTTTGTGGTAAATGCTCTGCTTCGGTGAACTCCACGTCCGACAAGTGCGAAACTCGTCAGAAATGTGAAAGTGCAGGAGCAACATCAACAATCAAATCCCTAAGGATAAGTTCCTCTCCACGAAACTCTTGGACTCCCTCTTGGGTGAAGGGCGGAAACGTCAACAGGCATCAGTTGTGGACACTCCTCTCCTGGGGAGTTGAGTCTTCACTGTCGATACCGAAACTGTATAGATCAGGCCGAGCTTGTGTTGCCGAGTTCGGCTTTTTTTGCTATAACAGGCCGAGCTTGGATAACCGAGTTCGGCCTTTTTTACCAGAAAATTTTCGGTGACAGCAATAAGACCTGTTACGGCTAAAGGGCCACGCGCGCCGACCGGCGTCTCCAGTCGGGACCCGCTCGAACTGAAAATTTGTATAAACATTATATTACCTTTGTTGTAACATACGAGTAGAAGGAGGAACAATATGAACAGACAAGACGGTGAAGTAGCTCAGAAGAGAAAACAGGGCCCACATAAGAGAAATGCGCCGCCGGCGACCATCCGACCGACCGAGAAAAAGAACGACAGACGGCAAACTATTGCAACCCCAGGGATCCGCACATCAACGGGTCCCTCTGTCAGTGACGGACACACAAGACGACGACCAACATTTCAGTTCAAAAGTTGCGGTAAAGAGTTAGATATTGAGGCACAACTGAGAGTGCACATGTCTAGGAGGCAATGCGCCGTCAGCGACCATCCGACCGACTGAGAAAAAAAAACACCGACAGACGGCAAACTATTGCAGGCAATGCGGATACCGATTTAGGTGCAAATTCTGCGGCAGTCAATGGGACAATTATATCAGCATGAGAGGCATGCACACCCCGTTGAGTACAAGAAAGACCTAGAAAAATTGAAGCCGATCTCGGATGCCGAGGCCTATGAAATAATGTCGAAGATTCAAGCAGGGTCAACGGGGCATTCATAAACCGTATGGCATCAGCGACCGGACTGACTGTCCACCAAGTCTGGAGCCTGAGGGAAAAGCCCATTTATAAAAAGTACCTGGCACGGGCACAGGATAAATTGAAGAACTATGCAAATAGCATTTTCAATCCTGTGTAAGGCTCCGAAGTTGATGATCCGATTTTCCTGATCGACGACACCATATTTTTTTACGTACAAGTCTCAGTCCACGAAGCGTGCGCACTCTTGTACCATCGACTGCAGAAGAACAAACCGCACAAGCCACGTTGGACATACCACCACCACCACCGACCCGATCTCCAGATGTCTCAGAAATTCCAGAACCCACCATATTGGAAAAGATATCCGTGTTACCCTCAAAACCTTCAGCGCAGACTAGGAAGATCGCGGCCTCACCGACAGCGCACGTGCATAACTCCCCTCCACAGCGACAACACGACGACTAGGACCGCTGTCAAGTCAGCTACTAACACACTTAAGGACGACGCTCCGGTGACGATTCCTGACTCTCCCCCTAACAGTACCAGACCACCCGGTAAAAGGACAAAAAAGCCATCACGAACTGATGTTAATGGCCTCTGTTCTAAACGTTCTGTTCGCTCCTATTAAGTCGGTTCAACGCAAGAACCCTCACGCCAAGAACTGCTCGGATGGGATCAACATTGCCAAAGGCAAGAACATTGTTCGAGATGCAGGTCGTCTGCGGGAGCAATATTTCAACCCGAATGTTTTTGAACGCTATCCTGAACAATAAAGCTTTTCCTCGAGACCGCGCTCATCGTGTCCTCCGGAGACTATAACGCGCTACGTCGACCTAAACAACGTGCACATCTCTGTTAGCACCCCTCATGACTCCGGAGCACCTTAAAAGAGGCAGCGGACCGACCAGTCAGGGACATCATCGACACAGCCATGACTGGCCAATCGGCGAGACTGCAAAGTCTCATCGACAGTTTGATGTTCCTGACTGACCGACCCGCGTCCGACCTACGAAACGTGATAAGGCCTACGGTCAGGAATTCACCGGTAGGCTCCTCAGAGCCAGCACCTACAAGAAAGCAGAGGAGTTGTATGGAAAGAACAAGTCGAGATAGTTCTCTCCGGTAAAGACATCCTGGAGAGTATACCCCCCCCCATGAGCGGGATGTAGGGTCTCTACGGCGGAATACTCGAGTCTCCCTCACCAGATGACCATGTCGAACGATATTACAACGTCAATGAAGACATTGAAGAACTCGGGCCCGGAAAAGACGGCGTTACTGTCTCACGGGTCAAATCCACACCAATTAAATACCTAGCGGCCATTTTTAAGATCACCGTTTTCTGGAACGTACGGCCGCGATCCTTCGCTCAAATGCGTACCATCTTTGTCCCAAAGGAAGGTGAGAGAAAGTCCCCCAACAACTGGCGCCCCATCACCATCGGGCCAGCAGTCCAGAGACTGCTGTACCGAGTACTCCACACCCGACTGAGGAGTGCATTCTAAATCTGAACCAGCGCGGTTTCGTGGAGACCGATGGAACCCTTGCCAACGTCTTGGTGCTCGACCATTACTTGAGCACTACACTCGACCAGGAAAACATCGACATTTCGAACGCACATTTTGCGGTCCTCGGATTCTGTTCCCGGACCACTACTGGCTGAGGGTCGTTTCGAATTTAAATACTACTCGGGTTCGGCGGTAATAAATTTTAACACAATCCATTCAAAAGTCAACCATGAAAATTTTATTTACTGCATCGCATTTTTTATAAAAAGTTTACTAATAACGGAGATACACCGCGACAGGTAGATTTTGTAAGAAAAATTGCATTTCTATCCTATTTTTATTACTTGAATATTGTTATAATTTAAATTAAATTGAGTTAGGCGGTACTTGATCCATTATGCACTGAATAAAAGTCTATAACTTTAATTTCCACTATATTACATTAAATCATTACAATTGTTTCGACACACAGTGTCTTGTTCGGGTGGAATTTACAGTTTAAGTTTCTCATACAATGAAGTATTTATATAAACATGTTTCAATAACAAGACAATAAAAATATCGGAATTTACTTTGGCGAATTCAGAATGAAGAATTTTAAAATTCTCTATCTATAATAAACCGTCACATACAGATTTTATTCATAATAATTCAAGTCATCCTTATTCACAATGTCTTTAACTCCCTTATTCCCAGACTTCTAAACGTAGGTTTATAACATGAAAATTACAATAAAGAGCTGAATTTAATTAAACATATAGTTGTTAACAACGGATACAAAGCAGATATTGTAGATAAAATAATAGATAAAAAATCTTATCTTTTTTATTCTAAAATAAACTCAATTTTCTGGAAAGTATGGAAATGAATAGATTTAAAATATCTGGGCTATTACTAAATGATCAAATAGATTTGCATAATTCCCCATTGTTAAACCTTTATTAGTTTTATTACTTGTAAATTCCGATATTTTTATTATCTTGTTTTTGAATGATGTATATATATATATATATATATATATATATATATATATATATATATATATATATATAATCATTGTAAAAGAATCTTGACCTGTAAATTCCATCCGAACCAGACAGGGTGTATCGAAACAACAGTCAGGGTTTAATGTAATATAATGGAAATTAATAATTTATTATATTAAGTGTTAATTTTCTTGAAATAATGATTAAGATAAATATTATTTTCAGTCATGCCAAAAATGACACGTCTAGTTAAAAAACTGGGTACGCCATTGGATTTTACGGAGAAAACTTTAGGAGATCTAGTTTTTTAACTTTTCGATAAGTAAAACAATAGCCGAGATACGAGGGTGGTTCCAAAATGCAACATTTTCTATTTTGACATTAAAAACAAAGTGGGACATAAACACAGTGTTGTGAAAACAGCCTCTCTCTATCTTTACTAATAACGGAAATACCCCACAAATGTGTCGAAAATAGGACACCCTTACAGAGCATTTGAGACAGGAAAACTGATTAACTGTGACCATAAAAGGGCCAAATTGACCCGCGTCTGTACTTACGGGTTAAGGTGAATTTAAACATAACTTGTAAAATTCGGTGAGTTGTTAAACTATTGGACCTTTGAAGTACCAGGAAAATGTATGGAAAAAATATAAACACCCTCAATCGGAATTTGCACACAGCGTTGTGTTATCATTTAACATGCTTCTAAACAAAAACAAGCACAGAAAACAAGGCGTTAAACTAACTTTACTCGAAACTGCCCTTATTATTAATTCTTCCTTTTATGACTAAAAATATAACTTTAGATTGGGATTTTACGGTAAATTCTACGTATTTTTATATTACACATAGTTTTATTAATTTTGAAATAATTTATATCTCAAAAATGGCTTATTTTGCTACTTTTAACGCCCTGTAGAATCTAAGTGGTTTAACGTAGAGTAAAATAATAAAATAATTTACCTGTAACCGAAAGTTCCGAATTTGACACCTTGGTATCAACAGTGACACCGGGAGTTGATATCAAGTCTAAGATACGAAAATGAAGAAACAAAGAAAACCATGTAGATTATTCGTGGCGTTAAATAGCCATTTTGAGATAATCAATTACTCTAAAACAAATGAACTTAGAGGTGATACAGTATGTTGCATAAAAAGTTTAGAATTCTTAGTTGAATCCACAAGGGTAAAAATATATGAGGTGTACCATTTAAAAAAATGTAAGTTTGGGTTTCCACGCATTTTTGTTACATACACGTTATATAGGAATAGATTAAATATTTATAAAATCTACAGCTTTTATATGCAACATTTGTCCGTAAAACATTTGAAGAGCTAAGGGGTTCCATTTATAATCAGTGACCCTGTACAGTCACAGTCATCTAGCATAAAGTGAACATCCCCCTTCTTAGCTTAAACAACCATTTTAAAATCGATATAGCAATTCGGTACATTTGATCCGGAGAATTTAACAGCGCTTTTACAAAAATCAATTTGACTTGTAATAAGAGTGTTGCTACAGAAAAAGTGATTTTTTTAAATGATATAATTCTTATTTAGTCACATATTTAAAACGCCCTCATTTTTCAAATTCTAAGTTGTATATAGTTTATTTATCTTTATTTTTTATTTGTAATATATTATTGATTTTGTGATATAACTTTAAGTCACAAAATACCTGGAAATGGAATACCAGTTCTTTATAAATAACATAATATGCATGGTTTTCTTCAGGCAATTATGCAACTTTTTGCTATTATTTTGTGTTTTTTACCCGGGGCTTAGTGAAAGCTGGGTCGACCCTACCAGACGATTTACACCTTATACCGGTTCGGATACGTTATCTCGATACACCCTGTTTATTCCAAATCTTTTTCAATCTATCAAATTGACTTTTAATTTTTTCTACCGCATCTTCATTTAAACTGGTCCCCTTGGAAGTACTCCTGGTATCACGAGATAACCTTTTCTTTCAAGCTTTCCCTCACACCCCTCTCCTACTCCCGCCACTTAGTGCCATTACGCAAATATTCTATGTCGAACCAGGCAGACGAATAGAATAGAATGCAGGGATAAGTAGGACTCAGACGTTCACCGCGTGTTGCGTTTTTAACGGGGTCGTTAGCAAACAGCAAAACCGAACACGTGAAACCAAACTTGTTAAATGTTAAAAATACAGAGGGATGCCTTACACGAAATAAGAGAACATAGTTGCCAGTGCTCGATAGCAACATGATCTTCCTTTGTTTATACACACGCGGTTATAATTGAATGGTAGGAGGCTTCCTTTATTTGCGGTAGAAAGCAGAAATAGATATAGTGCTTTCCCGTGATCAAAAGCCTCAATTAACACAAGTGCCAGTGAATCTATGCTAAAATGGCTTTTTTTGGCTTTTTATATTTGTTTATATTATAAGTTCATATTTTGTTTTTATACATTGTTATTCTCGTGGATTTTAGGTTAGGGTTAGTTAAATTATTAGCTTTAAAAGCCTACGTAAGTGATAAATGCTGTGATAATTTGTATTTACAAATTTTTATTTTTTATCTTTTTTTAATGTGTTTCTGTTTGTTCATATTTTATTTAGACTTTTAACTAACTTTTACATAAGAAGCAAACTTGCCAATGGCTTTTTAATTGTGTGTTTTTATATTTTGGTGTTTTGTATATTTATATTGTTTTATGTTACATATTTATATTGTTTTGTATTATATATTTATATTGTTTTATATTGTATATATTTCTATTGGTTTTGGTTATAAAAAAAGGCCAAACCTCTCAATGGGACCGTTTTTTCTAAAGAACGAATACAACATGTGACAAGGAAACAATGACGTTACGTTTATAAACTGTAAAATTGCCGTAAACGACTGTAATCAAGGAAGTGAAAGTATCTTCCAACAGAACATTGGGGATCTCGATTAAAGAAGGGTCACAACCTTTCATGTTCGGAAATCTAACGTAGGGCAAGTTACCTTGACCTAACTTCAAGAGCACTTTTGAAATGAAGCAATCCAAGGCCCAGTCATAATCTGGAAATTGAATATAGCAGAAGAAGTAGTGTTCTTGAATTTATGGGTTAATACTCAACATTTTTAATTTGTGCTTTGTATTATTTTATGTTATTTAATGTAAGTATATTTGTAAGTCTATTTTAATCTGAATTGTTAATATTTTTATCGAGTTTTTTTATATTTTTATTCTGTTAATTTCGTGTTCCACTATATTATTTGTTTGTATATTTTACTTAAATAATTTTTACTATAATTGTTCCTCTCCACGGAGTTCTGGGCCCGCCTCCACGTGGCGAAGGGCGTTAACGATTGTAAGCGTTTGTCGTGGACACTCTTTTTCCAAGGAGTTGAGCCGTCGTTCCCCGACAGAAACAGTTTGAGTACCGTTGGATCTTAGATTCCACCGTCACCCGATTCAATTCTGTGATTACGGCGGCTTATTGAGCCGCGCAAGACCTACAACGGCTAAGAGGCCCAATACGTGACATTGTCGCGTTCAGGACCTCAACCGAGAACGTTGAGGGAAGATCGTAATTATTAAAACCAATATACACTGGCATCAATAAAGTCGTGCGGCGAAACGTTTGGAATAAGAATCCAGGGTTAGAAACAGGCAAACTGATCGATAGACATACGAATACCTGACCGATAGACATGCAGTCTGCCGACAAAATTCAGACCAAAGATTGTCCAGGGGACTGTAAATTAATGGGCCTCTCTGTCGATGGGGAACGTACACCGGCTAGAAGATTTATGTTTCCCTGTAAAAGTGGTGGAGAGGTGCTGAGCTCGGATGCCCGGCTGAAAGTGTATATGCGCTGCAAGTTCTGCGAAAGTAGTTGGGACAGCTACGCTTCGACCCAAAAGCATGAAAGACACTCACCTCGTCGTATACAAGAAAAACTTAGAGGCCGATTTGTGATGCCGAAACTTATTCTATTATAACGGAAATCCAGATTGGGTCATTCGGCAGGCTTTTATCGATAAAAATCAACACCCATCAAGTCCGTAACCTGAGGGAAAACCTATATATAAAAAGTACATGGAAAGGGCAAGAGATAAGGTGATTAACCGTTGAAAAAGCATTTTCTGAGATGGCCAAGCCCAGAAAAATACATGAAAACAGCGGGCCACTAAATCATCGTTCCTCCTACAATTCCCGAAGAAGACAAGTGCGGCGCCCTTATTGAAACTCCACGTGTGTCCAAAAGGGTGCGCATGGGTAGAGTAGCTGTCCCAAATGCAAAGAAATCTACAGTCAAGCTGCTACCGCCATACAGGATCTACCATCTTCTGAATCCATCCACGTCCGTGGTTCATGTTTAATCCAAAAGGAACGCGAGAAATGCACTCACAGACTCTGCGCTTGACCTATAAGTGGAATTGCCGCAGGCGTCTGAGCTTCCGGGTCCGCTCCACAACGATGACTCGACTAAGATGATAAGAAGAAGTCCGAAGTTCCCGTGACGACGTAAGGAGTCATCACCGACAGACCGAGCAAGTCGAAGTCTAAGTGCACTCCCGCAACGGCGGTGAGGAGCCAAGGACTGTGCATCAGAAGGCAGCATCGCCAAAAGCAAGTTGTTGGGTATGTCAGAGCTAGGGAGTTGTACTTTAATCCTTTAGCAATATCTGGGAGCCTGCAATTTTGGAGGACTACCTAAGCGGAACCTCATTTGATGAACTTATGTCCGTGACCTCCTCCTGAGGACCTAGCTCTTCGGGCTCCATTATGCCTGTTAGCGACTGTCACGAGCTTCAACACTGGAAACTAATACAAGCTTAGACACCAAAAACTTATACACAAGAGAGTAGGGTAGATCTTGATAAAAAGGAAAACAGGGCTTGGAACAAAAGGATATATGTAAGAGAAACTGAGAGTGATTGGGAATTAAATGCGTGCAAAAGCTTGCGAAGACATTAGGATACCGAATGAGGCAATTGTATTAGGAATGTAAGACTGAATAATCTTATCAACATCGTGCGCCGTACGATTTTTATCCCTGTCCTTAAAAGTGACTAAGATGTGGGCATGGGGTAAGCACCGTTTCTGAAATTCTACAATATACTAAACCCTACCAAAAATTTGTTTTTTCATAAGATCGGTCCTGATGAATGTTTTGACTTTTATGGCAAAAACTCTACAAACCAAATCGGGGCGATGTTCACATCTCTGATGAGTCGGAAGATTGTCAGTAATTTCGGACCATTGGAGATTACAAGTAAATGCGATGAACAAGATCGGGTTTGCCAAAACGGACTACGAGAGCCACGCTCTCAAAGAATCTCCTTTGAATATTCCTTTGCCTCCTACTGGTAGGATAACCAAACGATCTACCCTAATATCTTCCTCTTGCTGTTGCTGAATAGCGGCAGGAATCACACCAGCCGCCGGTGTCCGAAGAGCAGTCCTGCGATTATAACGATCAGAAGCTTCCTCTTAGGCTAACCTAAACTACTTTTGATGTTGTTAAATGTAAAATAAAATATCAGCTTCCGTTTTGCAGCAAGCGCCCACTAGGTATTGTCGAAAGAGTTTTTGCACTGCGTGTAAAATACTAATGGTACGTTTAAGCATTAAACGTTGTTTATAGAATTGGGCAAAGTAACTGTTTTACCATTATCGATCTTTTTTACATCTAAGGAGCGACCTGGATCTCAGCATGGAAAAAGTAATGGATATCTATTGGATATTTGTTTAAATTTTTTATTTCGTGATGAATTACCTTTTCATTCACTTGGATATAAAATTACGACTGGAAATGGGGGTTCCTCCCTTACAAAGAGATCTGCAATTTTACTGCGACTATCTGGCAAATTGAAGTTCCTTTCTTGATTGTTCATGTCATCAGCAAAAACAATAGAAATCTTAGCTAAAGGCCTACCATGAAGACGCTTCGCTCTTTCCTCGGCTAATGTCACTCCCATTATCTCATAAAGTTGAATGAAGAGATTGAATCCTTAAAATTCTTTCGACGCTTTCCAAAAGCTAACTTCGAACTCCAATTTGAAGACTAGCTATTGAAAGCTTTCCTATGCGCCAAGGCTTCATCAATTTCAAAAAAATGATAATGTTTAAACTTAAGATCTAGTATCCAATTATAATAATAGAAGACCTTGTCAGTTATGCTAAAGCATCTACCGATATTTTCCGGTAGATTACCATGGGGTACAGAAGTAGTAAACGAAGCCATGGCGAAAAGTCCGTTAATATAACGAATGTTCTCCCAGAATTGATTGCGCTTAGCGCCTGCACCTGTAAATAGATCTTCGAATTCCTGAGGAGTTGGACATAAAGAAGGCAGCATAACTCCACCATGACCGCAACAAAATACTGTAGTTCATGTTTGAAGCAAAACTCTCCACAGAAAAATTTTGCCTGACAAACACGGCATTTCATGGACATAGGGCCCATATGACTAATTATGGTACACAATTTTTCTATTTCAGGGACGTGAATTCCAATTGTTACTCTATAAGAAAGGGTTCTACCTTCAACCGGTTGACGACGAACATTAGGACGTTTAACTGAACGTTTGACTGAGAGGGAAATATGACGTTTAACGAAACGTTTGGTACGGATTTAGGTATGACCATGAAACGAAACGTTTTCTAAATAAGTCGTTACTGCTAGGAGCGGCAACAAAATAAATGCGAGGTGATAGAGGCGAAGAAGAAAAAGATGAAGTTTCTCCGAAGGACATTTCCATCCTATCTAATTAGTCTTTCAAATCGCGTCGTCGGCGTTGAAGGCAGACCTGTGTGCTTTTAACATAAGTGGTTCCACGTGTTCGGTTTAGCTGCTTTATTTCGGGAGGATGCGCGAGACTCAACCGCTCGGTGTGGAAACTAACGACCCCGCTAGAAAGTGAGCAGATGTTGTGAACGTGTGAGGCCTAGTTGTTCCTGAATTCTATACCGTTCGTCCCTCAGTTCTACATAGACTATTAGCGAAATTTCCTCTATGGGGCGGGAGTGGGAGGGGTAAGAGGTTAGCTTGAAAGAAAAGGTCATCTCGTGATACCAGTAGATTTCTCGAGGGGCATCTAGTGGAAGCCAAGATGCATTAGAAAGATTTTAAAGAATGAAAAATGTATAAAGACATTTGGAATATACGGCTAGTACCGGGAACTTAGAGCTCGCCATTGAACTTTTAAATTTCTCATACGTCATAACGAAAAATTAGGGAAATGCCTATGTAATCCAAATTAGCCTAAAAAATAATATAATGAGAAGAAATATTTTATAAAAATCGTAAAAAAAAAACAACTCGAAACTTTGTAGCTCTTTTAGATAAACAAAAAAATGACTAGGCAACAAGAAAAAAATAAAACAGCTACAAAATTAATGAAAAGTGATAATTAGGAAATTAATAAATCAGCAACTATTTCAACAAAATGAAAATAAATTAAAAAACAATATAAGTACGAGTAAATCAGCTGCAAAGCTGCCAAAATAAAAAGCGCAAACAACTTACTTATATTAGTTATTAATACCTACATAAATATAATTTTAACATAGAATTTGTGACGAGATCTATAAATACACTATTGTGCAATTGAAGTGCATTTTTTAAAAATTAATCTAAATTTAAATGTCTATAACTTGTAAACGAAATAGTATGTTTACAAACGGTTTTTTACATTTTTATTTTGTTATTATTTTAAGGGCTGCTGTGGTCTATATATGAGGGATAGGACAAAAGTGGTTTTCTTCTACATCATCAACTTTGTCAAGAGCGAAAATTTGCAAATCTGAAATTATTTTGATTGTATATGTATGTACTTAATTAATAGGTTCTTAGGAAAAAATTAATTTCTCAAAATTTTGATATCTGATTTGTTTCTTTTTTAGTTATATGTTTTCTTATAATGTTTTTAACATTTTTCTCTAAATTAAAAACTCTTATTAAAAAGACCATTCTTTTGATCGATTTGACTTCTCCAAGGACGTTTTGAAAAGAAGTAAATACAATTTTGCCTTTCGGAATGTTAATTTTATTTTAAAGGCGAACTAATTAATTTTTTTAAATCGTTATATATCTTTCTTATTTTCTTAAATTAGACTTTGTCTCCTCCTGGTATTTTTGCCTTTTCTCATTATTTTTGATAAAAGTGACTTCAAACCTCAGGAGGGTTTTTTAATTTCATATAATTGTTACCCGTGGTCTGAATAATTTTGATTATTTTTTAAACTTAATTTTTTTTATCTTAAAAGTACTTTCTTTTAAATTACCAATTCTAGGCACTTTTTATTTAAAGTTATACCTAACTAAGTACGTTTTCTTCTTTATCAGTAACTCTTCATATACCGGGTGTCCAAAAAATATATTGAGAGTTGTAAATTTAGAGAGAAAATGTATAAAATTCGTATTATAAGAAAAAAAATTAATAAAAAAAGGAACCAATCACATGTCAGAATTTTGAGTAATTTGTTTTTTTTCTTAAGAACTCATTTACTGAGTACATACATATAAAATGAAAATAATTTCAGATTTGCAAATTCTCTCTCTTGGTAGAATTCTTGTAAAAAAAACTACTTTTGTCTTATCCCTCGTATATACCAGACCAAAGCAACCCTTAAAACAAACATATTACAAATATATTAACTAAACATGAGCCTACAAAATGTAAGAAACCGTTTGTAAAAAAACCATTTTGTTTACAAGTTATAGCCATTTAAATTTAGGTTAAATTTTAAAAAATTGCACTTCAATTACATAAAGTGTAGTTAATCTCGTATCGGCTTTTATACATTTCATAGTTACAGGTTGCAATATTAGCATCAATGGCAAGTAGCATTTAGAATTATTAAAAACTGATTAACCATAACTAAAAATGATAATACAAGTGTGCAAAAAGATGTCGATAATGCTGCAATGCATGTCGGTATTTAACTGGGATGACAAAAGTGGGTTATCCCATCTTTAAAAGCTTTGATATTCGAAGTAGGTGTATGCTGGCACTTCTATATTTTTTGTAAATGAAGTTATTCGCAAAATTGTATGCAGGGTAATTTAATATTTTTCTTGTTGTTTCAAGGTCGGTGTAAGGTACGTCAATACCTTTTTAGCTAACATTTGCATGAATAGAGCAATGTGTCGGTAACATTTATTTTTATTTTTGTTTTTACCGAATTAAAAACTAGATTTGTAGAGACTTTTCACAAACATTTCATAAGTTTAGGATTTTCTAAAATAATTCTAACATGAAAATTTAATTTTTTTGTGTGAGGGTATGCAGACATGTCTGGGATAAGGATAGAAATATTCCACCACTGAAATACTAAACAAATAGCCTTATTCGTAACAACAATAAAAATATTTTATGTATAAAATAACAGGAAAATTACCTAATAAAGTAAAAAGAACAGATCAACAATCTGAATTATTTTCATTTTATATCAGTTCTTAGGAAAAAACTAATGTCTTAAAATTTTGATATTTGATTTGGCATAATAAGTATATATATTTAGAATCGTCTCGCTGAGCTCTTTAACGTCTTACCTATAAGAACGAATTATAAAAATGTTTATTTTTGTATGTTAGATGTAATGGCGATCTATTTCCGCTAACACTAGTACATCGTTACGGAACTGAACCGACACTTCCCTGATATGTATAAACAGGCCCTAAATGTGGGTGAAGTCAGTGTATACGTCTACTTTTTGTCATAGTTTGGATCTCAAGAAAGCGTTTGACACGGTATCACACTCGTCATTCGGCTTTCACACTCGTCATTCGGCTTTCACACTGTGTCGGTTTAACAGCTTATCAACTACTTAACTAGTGCTACAACAAAGCATGTTAAATGAAACACTAAGTTATCCAAATTGAAGGTTCGCTCGAATATTTTAAGATTCTGTAACTATTTATTATCTTCGCAGAGAGGACGTCCTATTTTTTAAACCTAAATGTTGTTGTAGATAAGTGTTCCAATAATAATTATTATTAGAATTTTGTTAAAAAACTTACCATGATTAAATTTATTTATTTGTATTTTCGATTATTGTTATTTCTTTAGTATTAAACTATGTATTGAATTTTGGTTTTGTACATTTAATAAAAGTTTGTTTAAAATATATGAATTTTATTTATTTGACAATAGGGAATCATTATCTCCTTTGATCAACGAAACGGTTTACCCTACTATGAAACCAATTTTGACTTTCAATTTGAAACTCAAATAAGGGAAGTCCAGTAATTTTCAAATAGTGAAAGATTTTTGAGGACCTTATGGACAACGTTTTATTGCTAATTGTTTTCAGTTAAAGCCGACTTTTAGATGGCAACAATAAAAAAATTGAAATAGCAACGTACAGACGTAGCTATTTATATATTTTTTGTTTTGTAAATAGAACACTTAAAAATGAAATGTACACACTCTTTTTCGATTTGAGGTTGGAAAATGAGCAGACTCTGAATCCCACTTTGTAATTAAGCTTATATTATTACCAATATTTTCGTTAATTTTGCCATCTCTTTTTTAAATTGTAATCTGTTTTATTAAAGAAAAATGTTTCATTTTTCTATTTACTAAACAAAAAGTTTTTGTCCAGTTTTGAATGTTTCGTCTATACATTTTTATTGTAACCCTGAGGAAGATAGAAAATCTAACTACCGAAACACCGGCATCTGCGGAGAGTCTATGAAGGGGCAATATATCAAACCCCAAAAGCCTTCAAAATTTTAAAAAGATGACCGGTATGGACGGAGGCTCCCTTGCCACGTACAGAAGAATCATCTTAAGAAGAACTTGCTGAAATTCGCAATACGTGGAATCCTAAAAACCTCCACAATTTTGATAGCACGATTGACGAAGACTGGGCTACCGTACAAATACATCTTATGAAGAAACAGCACATTTACTTAAATGTAATTTTTTTCACGGGGTTGCGAAAAATAAATAATATATCCTTTGATAATTCGGCTATTACCTAATAAATATGTACCTACACGCACGACCAAAAGTTAGTTGGAATTTGCGCATTGATTCTTTTAAAAAATTAAAACGTTTTTATTTTTTTTACACAAATGTTCACCCTCTTAGAAAAAATACGAAATTTTGCAAAATCGTTTTTATTTTTTTGTAAGCTTACTTGAAGAAAAATTTTAAAATAAATAACACTTGTCATTGCCATTTGGTTTTTTGTACCAGAACGTGAAAAAAAAATTAAAACCCGATTTTTATGAGTAGAGATTTGCTCTGAAAATATAAGGCCGGCGTCGCGAAACTACGAGGTAAGCATGAACAGGTGCAAGGTAAAGTATGGGACACGAAAGAAAACCGGGCGGTCCTTAAAATAAAGGTTCATAGTTTTAAGCAAGCGGAAAAGTAAAATTTGTGTACGCAAATAAATTTTATATTATTTTATTTGTTGTAATAGTTTGCCGCTTCACCTATAAAGTGCGCCAGCTAAGCGGTACGGAAAATTAATCGAGGATTTAGTAAATTTCGCACTGGTCCACTCGTAATTATGATGTGCCTAGAGTCTCATGCACTTGCCGCTAGAAAGTTCTAGCTATTTCCAGTGGCGCCTATACATTTCAAGCATTTGTTTTAATTTCTATATAAATGCGTTGCGTTGAATTATTATTTCGAAGTAACGATGGAGAGCAAAAGAGGAAAAACAATTCGAAGCGATGCACGTGAGCGTTATAGAGGCCTGCACTAGAGAAGCTGAAAATAATAGTTTGACTATTCCAATTCAAAATCGAACAGAACGCGCTGCATTTTACACTGGTGTTTCGGAAAGTAGTGTAAGAAAAATTCAAAGAGAACATAATGATTGCTCATGTTCTACTTCACCTTTAAAATCTCCTAGTAAAAAACCTCGATTATCAAAAAAGATAAAATTGACGATGGTGATTTTCAAGTAATTCGACGAACAATAGAGGATTTTTATGTAAACTTGAACAAAGTAGGTTTTCCGTACGGGTATAAAATCGGCTTTTACGATCAAATGGTTTTGTTTGGCGCAAGTTCCAAAATAGACGAAAATTGCTCATTGAGAGACCAAATATTTTTCACTGGCGGGTGAAATATCTATCAACTGTAAGGCAATATAGGCAAGAAGGACGCAATATTGTGTATCTAGACGAAACCTGGGTAGATAATGATAGGACAGTGAACAAATGCTGGCAAAGTGAAAGTGTTACAGGTGTTGTTCAGGGAATCCGCTCTAGTAGTCGCTTTATTATAGTTCATGCTGGTTCAGAAGCGGAATTTGTTCCAAGTGCTGCTTTAGTTTTTCGCTCGGGACTAACAACTGGAGACTATCATGGACAGATGAATAGAGATAATTTTGAAAAGTGGTTGCTCGAGAAGCTTCTACCTAACATTCCTCGCAAATCAGGCGAGGTAATGGATAATGCGTCTTATTATTCTCAAGAAGAAGATAAAGTGCCAACTAAATACTCTACTAAATCTCATGTGATATCGTGGCTTAAATCGAACAATCTTTTATGTGATCCAACATGGAGAAAATATCAATTATATGAAGTAATATCAGCCAACAAGTCTAGGGAAAAAAAGTATAAAATTGACGGTCTTTTACGTAACCTCGGTCATACACCTTTAAGGCTGCCTCCATACATGTGCGACCTGAATCCTATTGAACTTGCATGGGCAGGAGTAAAAGAATATATTCGAGAACGCAACACCGGTGAACTTTCAATTAAAGATTTAAATAAAATGACATTAGAAGCGATTGACTCAATATCGGCTGAAAATTGGAAATCGTGTGTTAAACATGTTCGTTCTATTGAAGATAAATACTGGGAAGTAGATGGCATTTTCAGAGGAAGACAACGATTTAGAGGAATCGAACCATTAGAATCACAGCCGTCAACCTCAAAAATGGCTTAGTTTTTTTTAATATATTTTGTAAAATTGTTCATAAAGTAGCTGTGAATAAACTGCTTCAAAATAAATAATTAGTTAATTAAACTACAGAACTTATATTTTTCCAGAATTAACACATCAATGTAGTTATAGTAGGGGAGCCAGCACTGATTCCAGTGAACAAGATTTATCAAAATTTTAACTTATGCAGTTCGACTTTGGGCTATTCGGGTATGCCAAAAGTGACAGTTTGTCTCCGTCTGTCATATTACTTTGTACAGGAGGCGTCATTGTGAAGTACTATATAGAGCGTTTTCTAATTGCGTGCTAATGTTAAAGGGGTGATTTTTGGACCTTTTTAAGAAAAAAGTTTAATATGAACCTAAAAGTCTTAACTTTGGAGATACAGGGTTTTAAAAAACATTTTTTTAAAATCCTAATTCTGAGGCTATTATAAATAAATAACTGTGTGACATTTGATACACGTCTTTTATGCATAAAAGGGCCTTTTTATTAACAATCAATTTTTGAAATTTCTACCAGTGGCGTGCATGTGTAATTAACGTCGGTAAATCCGTATGCTCGTTAATGTACAGAAGACGTGTATCAAATTTCAAGCAGTTATCTACAATAGCATAAGAATTGGGATGAAAAAAAAATGTTTTCTTTTTAAACTTTACCATCCTGTATCTCAAAAGTTAAGACTTTTAGGACATAAAAACACCCCCTTTAACATCAGCACGCAATTAGGAAACGCCCTGTATAGTACTTCAAAATGACAGCCCCTGTATAAAGTAATATGACAAACGAAGATAGACGGCCACTTTTGGCATACCCGAGTAGCCCAAAGTCGAACTGCATAAATTAAAATTTTGATAAATCTCGTTCACTGGATCTGTTGCTGGCTGCCCTTGTAAAATCTGGACTTGTAAATCGTGTATCACTACACTGGGTGGTCCAATAATAGTGGACGTAGGCAGTAACCCGGGAACCATTAATGACAGAACTCAAGAAAAAATATATGTATAGGTAAATCGATCATCTAATTAAGTAGTTTTTACTGTTTTATACTCTTTATTATTTAGTATTGTTTTTTTATTGTTTTATTTATTTTTATTTTTAAATTCTAATTGCTCTAGGGTGGACAACTTAACAATTAGTTTAAACTAACTGTTAAGTCCTAACTAGTTTAAAACAGTTTTGACTCGATCAGTTTTTGTGTACTCCACATTTCCCGTCTCATCAAACTGTTGTATGATCTTTCAAAAGCGCTTCTCGGATACTTCTCGTGATATATTCAAGACTAACAAACAATTGCATTCATTATGTTTAGATTGACAAGCAATCTATCTACATGTTGAGATCGTTTACCTAATTTAAAGGTGGATATTTTTTTTCAGTTGCAAAAATGCCAAAAAAGATTTTTGTTTAGAAATTGCATTAACTTGCTCCTAACACATAATTTATCTCGATCATTTCGTAATATCTACTAGTTTTTATTACTAGATCATTCTAATACTGTGTATATACTAAATTTTTAGTTAAAATCTTTTTTATTAGTGATAATTTATATTTTTTGAAATTTTCAACTTTTTCGACCCATGCATACTAGAATGAATAAATTTAAAAAAAATTATCTTGAAAGAAGAACACTTTGCAATATTTTCCTGTAATAAATCGAGATGTCCACCTCTCATGTTTTTTGAAAAGTTGCCATACATTTTGAATAACTCTGTATAGATCACACAAACCCTATACTAAATCAATAGCTAATAAGAGAGGAATATGAAAATATAATAATTTACAGGGCGTGCTATTTAAATTAATCGATAAAATTTGCATCTAGGATTTTTATTTACCCTGTATACCGTTATCAAAGAATGCTAAAGAACCGCAGTTAAAAGAAGACCACATTTGGAAGTTTTTACCATGCTAAAATGATTTATGCTAACCCATTAAAAAAATACAAGCCGTAAAAGATACGTCTTATAATATCGAAAAGTGGCCATAAATCTTGAATGACTATGTATTAGTCCCCCCTATATTAGGTGAATGGCCAAAAAGGGAGGAATCTGAAAATAAAACAATATACAGCGTATTCCATTTAAAAAATGTAAATTTGGTTTGTGGCAAACGTATCCTCAACCCTGCATAATCGAAAATAATTTTAGGTTATAGCTCTCAGCAGTCCTTACAACTTTCGTACAACTTTTTTCTAATTCTCACAATAACCGAGCTATTGGACCACACTGTATATCATTTAAACACAAAATGCCCTTTTTCTTGGGCACTCCATGAACCTGCAAGTCTTTAATTTAGGCATATTGTGTAATACATAATACGTGAAAACAGTTTGGACTTTTTAAGTAGAGCCCAGCCAGATAATGCAACTTATGACGAATTTCTCGATAAGAGTAAGATATATCCATATGTGCCTATTTTCTTTATTACGAGGACAGTTCTGTTAAAAGGATTTTACCTATTTTTGTACCTAAATAACCAGGACTTAACTTATAAGAGATTATAAGTACAATTTATACAATATCTATAAAATTATTGCCAATATAAACTGTAATCTATGTGTGGTGGAATTTGTTACGAGGGATATCCCGGGTATAGCAGAATTACACGATTTTTTAAAATTTATTTTTCGTCATATTTATTTTCAATATATTTTCTACTGTTTCTTCATATACACATACCTTTTTTTAATTATGCTTTTATTTGTTGTCAACATTTTTTAATTTTAATTATTTTATATTTCTTTTAAGTTTATGTATATGGCCGACAAAAAAATTAACGATAACTTTTAATATTTTTCTCCACAAATAGAAGATTTTTTCTTCTATTCTAAAAAAAGGAAATAGAATTTTTTTTAGCTATTTTGTTTCGCGACATGGGATAGACCAAATTTAACCAGTTCATCCCTGTTTTACACTTTATTTTTGTCTAAAATTTCAACTCCATTTTATACGTACTTTTTATGTTACTGATACATTTAATTAGGCCGTCATTTTTGTTCACTATCAAGGCTCTACCCCAAAAATTTTCCATTTTATCCCTATATTAAACTTGATTCTTGTACAATGGTTAAGGTAAATTGGAGCAGCAGTTTTTAGTAATAATTTCTTAAAATTTTATTAGGTCGATATTTTAATTCGCCTTCTTGGATATGTATGCCAAATTCTGCAAAATTTGGGGAAATTGGATAAGCAGTTTTTTAGTCATTTTCTTTTTTCATTTTAATAGGTCGCCATTTTATTCTGCCATACTAGATTGTTACCAAAATGTTACCATGTTATTCTCATGTGAATTTTAATATTTGACCAACATTTGAAGTCAATAGGATAAGTAGTTTTTAGCTGTAGACTTACAGACAGCCTGACAGACAGACCGACGAAATTAAGAAAATATGTTTTCGGCATCTAGGGACCCTGAAACAATACAATTACAGTACTTTTGTCTTATTTGTATAATCGAAAATAATTTTAGATTGTAGCTCTCAGCGGTCTCAATAGTCGAACTCTTGGACTTGAACGCACTGTATGTGAGGCGCAGAATTGTTCAGAGTTATCCTACTATAACGCCGAATCCATAGCAACTGTATCGTAACAAAAATACTGCATATCACAAAATTAAAAAACTCGTTAAATTTCCTTTAGACAGAACTTCCCTCATATATACTGGATCCCTATCAATATTTTACCAGTTTCTACCTATGCCACATTTGATTTTGGGCATAATTTAAAATTAATTCATTAAGTAGTTTTTACATTGACCCACACCGCGATTTTGTTATGTCATGTTGAATTCGCACCTGTTTATCCTTATATCATTTAATTTTTCTCCAAAATGTACAGTCAATTGAATAAGAAGATTTTTTAAGTTTTTTTTTTATTCCGCTATCTTGAATTCGTTACACAACTTCACCAGATTATCTCTATATCACATTTAATGCTTGCACAAAATTTGAAATTAATCTAATAAGTAGTTTCTCAGACTGATTTTTTAAATATTTTATTAGGTCGCCATTTTGTTCTGCCATCTTATATTCATACCAAAATATTACCAATTCATGTAACACTTGATTTTTTTTACAAAATTTGATTCAAATTAGTTTTTTTAATAATAAATTTTTTACGTTTCACTAGGCCGCCACCATGTTCCGACATTGGATTTTAATCAAAATATTTCCAGGTCATCCCCATATGAGCCTTAATTTTTGTCCAAAATTTGAAGTCAATCTTATGAGTAGTTTTTTAGCTATGCCGCGAACACAGAGACAAACCGACACACCGAATTGATAAAACATAGATATGTAAAACCTGCTAGCTATTAATCTTTAATTAATACTACCTACAGTTTTATTAATGCATCTCTATACTACAATTAGGTATGGCACACAATTTTAAATCAGTTTATTAAGTAGTTTTTTCAGGCTGAATGTTTAAATATTTTATTAAACCACCGTTTGAATCGTACCAAAATTTTACCAGTTGATTCCTACATAATACTTGATTTTTGTGCACAATTTGAGATAAATGGGAAAAGCATTTTTTCAGTAATAACTTTTTTAACATTTCACTAGGCCGCCATTTTGTTTTGCCTACTTTTTTTTGACCAAAATGTTACCAGGTCATCTCCATATGACCCTTAATTTTTGACAGACAGACCGACGGAGTCAAGAAAATATGTTTTTCGTCGTCTAGGGATCCCGAAACGTAAAGATCTGAAAAAATCTAGGAGGGTGATTTTTTCACGATTATAATACTTCCCTTTTTAGAGGGAAGTAATAATAACAATATATCTGTTTAGTATTTACTTGGTACACATCTCATTGATTTGTTTTTTATTGTATGACTTATAATAATTACTGTAATATTCATTAAATCATTTATAATCATTGCTTTCTTCCATAATATTTAGAAATAACATAAAGGAAATTACCGATTTCAATGAAATCAAAACGATTCACAGTTCGATGAGGAAAATACATTACATTATGAAATGCCGATTTTTAATAGTCAAATTGTTTGATGTGCAATACGTCGAAGCATTATGAGTTTTTCATCAAGAGACTTCACAGATTCTGTAAGCGCATGCTTATACCCAATATGCCGATATTCGAGTTTAAGTTTATTGTTAGTGGGAGATATTGGGGATACAAAGTCGGTTAAACTAACGGAAAGTTGCGCATGCATATAGTTTGTTACAAATTCGAGGTACGAGCATTGGAAACGGTAATATTAATTTTACTTTTTATTTCAGTTCACCTAGTTTTTCCACAACTTGTGTTAACTCCGTCTTAGCAATTAGAGTTAATATTTACTTTCACTTGCTGTAATTATAAAATCGTATTGCGACAAAAGTAATCTAAGGGTGATCAATCTACACTGTTCGTCAAAAAGTCCGGCCAAATAGAAAATTATGTTGGTTGCCAAAGAAAAAAATCATATTTTTCTCATTAATATTTCTTAAATATTTTATTTTATAAATGATAATGATTATGAAAAATTCGTTTGTTGATTGATTAAAGAGGTAATTTACATTAACAAAAGTACACATTTTTTTAATATCACACACAGCAAAAACATATTCCATTACATCTGTCGAGAGACCGTGCAAATATTCTAAGGGGTGACCTCATTAAACACCTCACTTGGTAGTTTCTAATTCCCAGAGTTAATATGCTGTTTTGTTCATATGCTGTTATAAAAGCTTGGCAACGCTGTAGGGATGTCACAACTTACTCGAAATTTTTGCGGATGTTTCAAGGTTGCTTTTCCGCAAGTGTATATTAAATATAAATGCATGTCACATATATATATATATATATATATATATATATATATATTATTTACTTTTGTATTCTTTGACCATTTTTCAATAACATATTTTTTTTTAATTTTCTTGGTTTAAGGTCATTATACAAATTAGAAGGTTCTTTTAAAACATATATTTGATGCCTCGGTAACGTTTCGTGTGTGTGTGTGAATGATTATTTATTATAATCATTCACAGTCGTTGTATTTGTCTGATTTTAACAAAGTGAACGTCCGGCTAATTTTAAAATGTAAAATAAATGTCAAAATATGTGTATTTTGGTGAAATGACTTACTTGAAAATTTTACGTTCATGATTTGAAAAAGACCAAAACTATGTTCGAAACGTTACCAAGGCACCAAGAATATATATATATATATATATATATATATATATATATATATATATGTATATATATATATATATATATATATATATATATATATATATATATATATATAGTATATACATATATAGGTATATATATATATATGTATATATATATATATATATATATATATATATATATATATATATATATATATATATATAATACATTTTGGATTTTTCAGAACCTAAAAATTAATAAATAAATGAAATATGAGGTGTCTATCAGTTAAGATGTAGTTCATGCCTAAAAACGTACATTGGCCAGACTAGTAGAACTTTTAAAAAGCGAATTAACGAACATAAACGCAGTTTTATTCACAATAAACAAGACTGAACGTTAGCAAGCCATATTATCAGGGAGGATCATGTGTACGACAATTTTTAGCACATCTGCCATTTCTGCATTCCTGAAATTAACCATTATTGTTCTATTGAATTAATTAAAACTCTTATTAGTGCAAAATTACACAGATCAGATAATCATTTTTGATTAAATTAATCGTAAAATATTGTATTTAAATTAACTGAGCAATGTCGAATAAAGCAATATTAGAAAGGCAGTAAAAAGTGACAGCAACCCACTAGATTTTTTTTCTAAAAAATTTCACCGTCCCGATATGTAATGATTTAAATTTTATTTTTTAATTTCAAATCGAAAAATTTTATAAAAAAAAATCAACAGGTAAAAAAGTTTTTAAATAAACCAAGCTATCCTTTCCAAGTGGTTGCGTAAGCTTTTCTTTAAATTTACTGAGCAAGAATAATAGTGGAAGTCTACTTCAACCCCTTCCACTCATTTTAAAAGTGAAAAAATGCAGATAGTGTATTTTCATAGTAGCAATACTCCCATAAAATTTCAATATTGTATCGCTTTTGGTTTTTAAGGTAAAAAATAAAAACATTATTTTTCCGTCATCTTTGTACCGCAATATCTCCCTAATTGTTGACTTTTGACCCAACGTTTATAACAAACTGCCCTTTATTTTGAATAAGGAATATTAAAATCAAATTCCCTATTCTGCTCCCTAACTTTTTAGTCATTCTACGGTTTAGAACTTATTTGGCAAAATAATAATTCGAGCATAGCCAATTTTGTTTAACAAAACTCCAAAAATTCCAACATTGTGCTATAACCTTTAAACGGTACATCTGACGAGAAAAACGCAAGAAGTAATTTTTATGTAGAAATGTCTAGATTATCTAAAAAAATATCCAAATGAAAAAATGTCAGTGGCGTACTATTTTTTTCTTCAAAAATATGCAATCCCGTACGGGTAGAGTCACCCCCTTAAGTTTTTCGAATTTGTTTTCAAACACCTTGCGTACGTACCCATAGCTGTCTGCACATTACATTTACAGTTTGAAGAAATTATCAGTAGGATAGTATGTTTTTCAATGATAACTGCGTTCACATAATCATCTCTTTAAAAAAATTTTACATAGGCTTAAGTTTAAACAACAGGTATATCATTATTTAAACACAAAATGTGTATAATGAGATTTTCATCTCAACGCAATAGATTGTGATATTCGTACCTCTGATATGTTATCGAAACGTGCAAGTTTTATATTTTAACTGATGGGTTAAATACAATAAATTGATAACAAATTTAATACAGTTTGCAAAATTAATATTTCAGTGACGTTTAGCTGTAAATGACTTGGCGTAAGTATTAATCTTTTAATACTATTAGTTATATATATATATATATATATATATATATATATATATATATATATATATATATATATATATATATATATATATATATATATATATATATATATATATATATATATATTTCAGCTCGTGTGATGAAAAAAATATAGAAATATTAAAAAAATTTAGACCATTTTTTTGTTTCAGATATCGTTCATGGCGAATTTACAACAAAAGAAAAAAATATGTGTAATCCCTTAATTACCCACTTGTCAATATAATTATTATTTTTGCGTCACTTATCGAGGACCGATATCTTATCTAAGCGAATTCAGAGGAATCAATATCCTCATCGAGTTATGAGAAACTTCCAAGCACTTTTTAACGTACGTACCAAACAAAACTAAATATTTATTATGAAATATCCTAAAAGATAGTTATTGTATGTGGCAAGTCTAAAAACAAAAAGAACCCATATTGGAAGTGGCAAAGAAGAGATTGCTTTAATAATGAAATAAAATAAACAATTGAAAATTACTGGTTTGTTTACTAGAAGTCTGGTTTTAAATTGATAGGATCTGCAATATAAGAGAGAGGTAAAAATAGATCAGCTTAGTGCCATTTTCTCTTTCGCTCAATTTTTAGTTCGGCTAAAGTCCCAAATAGAATAATTTCCATTTTTTTTATAATTTAATATAAAATATGCACAGAAAAAATATGACTATAAATGTTTATTAACTAATAGTTTATTATGTATGATTTTTTATTATTCTAATACATTTTTTTTCCCATTAATCTGTATTTACTAAGACAATTAAGTTTTTAACATTTCATTGGTTCTGTGAACACTTTAATAATAAATTTTGAATATTTGAATACAATTTGATAAAAAGATTTGATTAACGAGCAAACAGACACGAAGTCTCGGTCTCAGACATATGTTTTAGGTTAAGTAGTCACACGGGTTTTTTGTTTAATTGGGCATGGTCAGACCTATCAGAAAAAATATAAAACCTAATTATTAACTAAAAGCATATAAAATGAATGACAATACCATTAAAATAAAAAAACAAGTCACAGATATATTGCAATAAACAAACACATTACATGACTCGACGAATACTGAGAGAAACGTGATGTGGTCAAATGCATGTATAAAAAAATTTCTTTGAATTTAAGATATAAATATTTAAGAAAATTAAAAAAGTTTACCATCGGCAAGCATCGAACTCGTGTCTCTCAGTTAAATGGTAACAGTAATTTCGTTATAGCTATTAATAGTAATAATATTAACAATATTATGACAACAATAAAAATACTATATAATATTAATAATAATAATAATATAATAATAATAATAATATAATAATAATATAATAATAATAATAATATAATAATAATAATAATAATAATAATAATAATAATAATATAATAATAATAATAAAATAATAATAAGTTATTGGATAAATTATTAAAGATGAGGTTTGGTTCAAAGCTAAAAATATCATTGACACAAAACAAAACAGGGCAGTTTTTAGCTTCGCTTATGTCCACCTTCTCCAAAAGTCCAATGTTTTTGCCTAGTACCTGTTACATCATTCCATATTCAAAGCGGGTGGAACGTAGATAAAAGATGGTAGGCACATGCTCATTTTGTCTCTGTAGTATGTCTATTTTTTAGTTTATGAATTAAGTGAACGTGTTCCTAAAGTTCCGAAAGTACGTAACTGTTTTATATTTTTTGCTATAAGTTGAGGCAGCATGAATAATATTGAATGACATTTTATATTTGGTAAAGAATTTAAAATATAATTTGTTTATTGAAACCATTGCTAAAAGTTATTTGTTTAATGATTTTTAGTTATTTCTCAAATACGTCTTTAGAGAGGGGTATTTTAAAAAGTCTCTGCGGTGCCGGGGTGCAAGGAGCGCATGGCACCCGGGCGGCAAAATAACATCAAAAAAATTTTATATTATCAAGAATAAAAAAGCCACCTCGCAAAATGTAAAAAACTTTCTAAAATCACTTGCGTTTTATTGATGTCGGCGTTTCAAGGAATCATCGTTTTTATTCTACATATAAAAATAATGCCGAAATTGTGCGTGCGGTCGTGCGGCAAAGATAAAAAAGACATAACGCGCGAACACCACAAAAAAATGAGTAGGTAGGTACAATTTTCTTGGAATAATAATTTCTTCCGATTGTCGCTGCGTATTTGAACGTCAGTAAAAAAATAAGGAATAATGAAAAAGTTCCTAGAACTTGGCTTGTTTATTCAAAATCCAAGAACTCAGTGTACTGTTTTTGTTGTAAATTATTTTGGGATATCTGTTAATAGTTTTAATGATGATAACGGATATAGTGACTGGCGACATTTGTCTCGAACCTTAGAAAGACACGAAACAAGTAAGGGACATTTTGAAACTGTTAGAAAATGGGTTGAGTTAAAAAAATCAATTGAAAAAGGTATTACGGTTGACTCTGTCAATTAAAATTTAATTCAGATGGAAAAAAGAAGGTGGACATCTATTTTAGAAAGAATTGTATCTGTAATTCAGTTTTTAGCTCAGCAAAATTTAGCTTTTAGGTCAATCAAAAACTTTTTGACAAAGATAACGTTATTTTTGAATAAGTTTAAAACTTATTCAGACAATTGCCAAATTTGATAACGTAATGGCCGAACACATAGATAAGGTTCAAAAAAATACCAAACAAATGACCAATTCTTTGGGTGATAAAATACAAAATGAATTAATCTTTCTCATAGGAGAAAAAATAAAGAGAAATATTATTGACAGCTGAAAACTATGTAAATATTTTTCTATAATTCTTGATTGTACACCTGATATTAGTCACCAAGAACAGATACCTATTATTGTTAGGGTTGTGTTTATCGATGAGGATTCAAAAAGTGTTGCAATCAGGGAGCATTTTTTAGGATTTGTCCAGTTACTAATACTACTGGTCGGGGTTTAATTGACTTTTTATTAAAATATTTAGAAGAAGCTGATATCAATATTGCTGATATGAGAGGTCAGGGCTATCATAAAAGTGCCAATATGAAAGGCAAACATAATGGTCTGCAAAAAAGATCTTGGATATTAATCCTAGAGCCTTTTTTGTACGTTGTGCGGCACATAGCCGTTTTTTAGTCGTAAATGACGCTCTCCTGAAGTAACAAACTTTTTTAACATTATTCAGGAAATATATGTATTTTTTTCGGCTTCAACCTAACGATGGGGTATTCTTATGAAAGAACTTCCCAACCTAACAGTAAAGCCGCTATCTGATGCCCGTTGGCGTTGGGAGAGTCGAATCGATGCTATCAAAACCCACAAATTTGAACAAGAAAAAATTTACGATGCTCTCTTTGCCCTTTATAGCGATGAATCTAGAGATAATGACACAAAAAATATTGCAATATCCCTAACTAATATAATAAAGTCTTTTAAATTTATATGTTCATTAGTTATCTGGTACAATATTTTATCAAAAATAAATGTTGTAAGCAAAATAATGCAAAAATCTACCATTGTTTTGCCAGAAGCTGTGCGAATGTTAAAAGATATTAAAATATTTTTATCCAACCTTAGATCTGAAAATGGTTTTACCGAAATGCGTAATGAAGCCACAAAAATTGCGGAAGAAATAGACTGCGAAATTTGTTTTCCAGCTGTTGAGTTAGTTAGACCAAGAGAAAAGAAAAGGTTTTTTTTATTATGAACACAAAGATGAGCTTATCCAATCTCCAGAGCGAAATTTCAAAGTTAATTTTTATTTTTACATTCTCGACAAAGCAATTTCAAAACTAGACGAAAGGTTCCAAGATTTCAACAAATATAACAAAACGTTTGGTTTTTTAAATAATTTAGGAGCGTTTAATAAAGATGAAATAATGCAATATTGTAAAAAATCGGAAACTGAATTAACTGACCTGGCAACAAAAAAATATGGACATAAATGCAATTGACCTTTACAATGAGATTGATACTTTGTCAATTTATATTCTTACTACAGATAATATGTCGGCTAAAGAGGTATTAACTTATTTAGTAGTTAATGATTTAAAAGGCATCTTTCCGAATTTATTTGTAGCTTTAAGAATATTTTTAACAATGCCGGTTACTGTTGGCCATGGAGAGCGGTCAATTTCGAAATTAAAACTAATCAAAACCTACTTAAGATCCAACATGAGGCAATTCAGGCTTTCAAATTTAGCAATTATAAGTATTGAACAAGATATTTCTAACAACTTGGATGTAGGCGACTTGATTAGGGAATTTGCTACTAAAAAAAGCAAGAAAAGTAGATTTTAGTATTTAAAAGTATTTTTGTTTTTTTTCCTGAATGTATTTTTATTTTGTTCTTTTATGTATTTGTTAATAAATACTTTGTTATTTTACTATTAAATTTGTTATCTGTTTATTGAGCATGATAAATTATGAACTCTTTCCCTACCGACAACCTAATTTTTTTACATTAGTGGGGGCGGCAAATTTACTTCTTGCACCCGGGCGGCAGATACCCTAGGCTCGGCCCTGTGAACGATGTATTAAAATGAAAAATGAAGCAAATTGTCCAATCTGCTGTATCTCAACACACACACTGTCCAAATTATGAATTTAAAAGAAACCAAGGTTCTAGTGTCGGTTCCAGGACTTTTTAAACGAAAGATTATAATATTGTATATAAAATCCCGCCTGAATTTCACCGAGCTCACTCAGTGTTTAGATCTTGTGGAGTAAAGATCCCTGAAGATACCTCGTGAAACCGAAGGCGAAACGTCTGATAATAATTTCAATTTGACACAGAATCATGATTTCCCAAATAAGATTGTTGGAGGCGTAGGTGCTGGTTCTCCAAAACCGGGAAGGGGCCTGTCAAAAAAAGCTGGGTCACTTCAATAATTTAGTTTAATTAGTTTAGATTTATATTTTATAGAGTAAATATATTTAGTTTTAAGGAATTGTAAAGTCTAAATATATATTTATAATATGTTAATTTAATTTTGAATAGTTTTAAAGCTTCGTATAAAATGTATACATTTAATTTTAAATAAAATTTCGTTAAAAAAAATAAAATATGAAAATCATGTGTTTATTTAGATCCGCCAAAGAACCTACGTATCTATTTCGATATTTCAAGAATGGTTGTAGATATATTTCGAAAAGTATTGGAGTGATAAAAAGAAAGAATATTTTTAAATAATAAAGATTTGTTGTAATAGTTTAACATATTAATTTAGATTCAAAAATATGTTATTTTCTAGCGTCAAGGAGAATTAAATTTCATATTTCATGGCTGTTTTATTATGGGGCGATACCTTATCGGAACCCGTAAGAAATAGCAAAAAAAATTAAATACAAAAGTTGTTTGAAGTAATCTGAAGTTTTATTTTATGTACGTTTCATTTCTACATGGTGTCTAGTTTTTCGTAGACCGGTACCAACTTTCTTATTTCAAAGGGACATTCGGTATACTATACTATTTTTGGATTGCCTGCAAAATTCTAGATATAATGTATTGTATCTATTGTTGTATGTATTGTTCTATACCTAAACCTAACCGTTTTTGACTATCTTATGTCAAAAATGACGTTTGCGGGTCTCAACTTAAATGTAGATTTCTCCTGCTTAAAATGATTTTTTAAATAATCAGGACTTATTTTCTGGTAGAATGTGCTCTGCTTTAGTAGACTATGTCAATATTTTTGTAATTAATAAATACAATAGAATGTCTATTTCATTTAACTTTTAGATTTCGAAATATTGAGAATTTAACATTTTTCTATTGAGAGAATGCTGTACTTACAATTTTCAAAATTTGCTATTAGTTGGCCATGATGGCCAGGCTGAAATAAAACACAATCGAGAACTGTAATTATTCTCGCTTTGAAATCGATCTATTGGTTTTATTTCACATAACTGTTACTCTTTATTGTTATTATTGTTGTTGTTTCTGTTATTTTTCTTTATTTTTATTAATATACCTACGTTCTAAAGTTTTTTAATGTATACCTTAAAAGAAAGAGCCTATATGCTGGAGTGCTCTTGATCTAGCACTACAAGTCCAGTATTAGCGTTAAGAATTTATGTTATAAAATTTCCTCTACGACGCCATCCGGAAAAGAAGGTTTTTTGTTAGAGTCTACAAGGGTTTTCGAAGAAATTACAGTTTGATTCAGAAGACACATTGAAGAGTCGCCTGACACTTCCATCCGATAGACAACTCTGGACTTAAATTTGAAAAGAACTAGTATTCAGACGTGTTTAAAGATAAATAGCTATAAACATATAAACATTAGTATTTGAGCGTTCAAAAATTGCAAAAAGACTGTAATAGAAGGTAAGAGTTTTGCATGGATAAACATTTTTCAGGAAATATTTGCCGTAATATTGTTTGGACGGATGAATCCATATTTACGACTGATGCAAGCAAGGTATTTAACAGAAAAAATTTACATTACAACAGAAACGAAAAGAAAATAGTTGAGGTAAAAACGCAAGGGCGAAGATCCGCTAAGGTTTGATGCGCAGTATTTTCGAGGAAAATATAAATGGTAGAAGATATAATGACCTCTTAATAAATCACATCTAGCAGGTAATTGAAAGCGGAGTGCCGCAAGCAGAATTTGGAAATTTAATATGGCAGCAAGATGGTGCCGCTTACCATAGCAGCCAAGAAATAATCTAACTCGCTGTCCAATTGATACCAATACTACATTGGAGAAAACGGCAATCTTGCCTGGCCATCCAAAAGTCCAGACTTGGTTCCCATGGACTATTTTTTATGGGGTACCTACCTTAAAAAGTATCATTTATCAGGAGAAGCCAAAGACTGTAAATGAATTGCGACAAAGAATCCAAGGTGTGAATTTCCTTAATCAAGGGTAGTTGTAGCGTAGGCAATTTTACATTTAGAAACGGTATTTACAACATGTATTGCGGAAAATGGTGGCTATTTTCAAAATCATTGGCATTTTTTTGGTTGCATATTGTAATTGTTAGGTAATTTTGTAAGTAAGAATGAGATAGATACGTTTATTATTTGTAATTAATTAAAAAAAAAGTTTTAATCATTATCAGGTATAATCGTTTCTGTTCTGTTTTTAGATATCTATAAGATAATTTTTTTAATAAAGTATGTTATCCTATCAATGCCATTACATTTCTGTAGTGCTCGATTGTTTTTTATATCAGCCTGCCCGTCATGGCCTAGTAACAGCAAACTTTAAACGTTGTAACTATAGAATTTTTTCAATAGAAAAATGTTACATTACGTTACGTTAAACTAAAATTTTAAATACATTCTTTAACAAATCGCCTTCATTTTTAATGCTTAATTTTATAAACTTATAAAATTACAAGGTTTCCATTTGAAAAAAATTGCGTTTAAGGATTTTCTCATTTAATTTTAAACGCTAGTTTTTGACCACCCTGTATTTGTTAATTACGAAAAGACTGACACCCCCGACTACACAAAACCTAACTGATGTTTAGAATATTTCACCCAACTTTAGGATTTGACAAGTTCCTTACAGAAACCTAGGAACTCGCTATCAAATTTGACATTCCGTTAAACATTCTAAACTTTAATTGAGCTTTCTGCAACCGGCTACTAAAGAGAGCCCGTTCTACCAGAAAATAAATCTTGATTATTTAAAAAACGATTTTAAGCAGGAGAATTCTACATTTAAGTTTAGGCCTACAAACGCCATTTTTGAAAAAAACATAAGATATGTCAAAACCGGTTAAGTTTAGATATATAACAATATACATAAATTATATCTAGAATGTTGTGGGGAATCCAAAAATAGCACAATATATAGGGTGTAATGTTTCAAATAAGAAAGTTGATACCGGTCAACAAAAAATTAGACACCCTGTAGATATGAAACATACATAAAATAAAACTCCAAATTACCTCTAACAACTTTTGCATTTACCTTTTTTGCCATTTTTTACGGGTTCCAAGATAAGGCATCATCCCATAATAAGACAGACACCCTGTACAATTACACACATAGGAAACAGTGGCGAGAGGCTGTGTCATTGTACTAATACAAGAATGTTTTAAATTCCATCTTTTTTTTTTAAACCAAACATTTATAAGTGTACAAAATCTCTTGTCAACATTAAGAAACTTAAAAAAAGTAAATAAAAATTTAAAAAATGAACATTATATTGCGTTAGCTTGGATTAGTTTTTCTTTATACTTTCTTGCTTGTATGCAGTGGCGACTCGCGGGTGAAAAAGTGAAAGCAAATGAAGCAAGACAATATCGCAATAATTTTTTTCCAGAATTTTTTTTATATGTGGAAGGGGTAGAATATTTTTTTACGACTTACCTAAATTTTGTATACTTACTAAATCAATTTTCCTATTCTTCATAGCAACAAGACAATGGATAAATACAGCCTGCGGCGCTTTTTCTTCTTTTTTTTTTTCAAGGACATTTAGATGGCCACACGTCACACTTGCGCCATCGTAACATTGCCCTATTAATTTATGTTTATAGTCAAATTGGTCCAAAATTTGATCCAATAGAGAATAAAAATTCTCCGACGTTCTATCGGAGCTGAAATTATAAAATCCTAAGAATCTCTCGACTACTGAACCTTCTGAATTAACGTATCTTAAAATTATGGAGCACTGGGAGGTTTGCGTAATATCAGTGGTGTCATCCACTTGCACAGAAAAAAAACTGTGTGTTCATTATTTCATTTTTTACATGATCATTTAAATAATCAGAAATTCATTCAATTATTTCGTTTTGAATAGTTTTCGAGTCACCAGTAAAAATATTTTTAATTTTTTCGTGATGATCTTTTAGTTCTTGGGAACTTCTCGATATTAATAAACCTAAAAGCTAAAAGCTAAAAAGACTAACTCTTGTTTTGTAAGATACAAAACTGCGTCAATTACCAAGCACATAAATAGTCTATTTAATCGGACGTTTTCGCTGCAAAGGAACTAACCGGTTGCCGAGAAATCCGCGAAAATAAAAGTAAACAACCACCCCAAACAGAACGACACGTGGGTGTAGTGTACTGCGTTAAGAATTCAATCGAGTACGCGTTGTTATGGCAACGTAGTAGGAAAATCGTAAACTAAACATAGCACCTCCAGCAAAGTCGAAGCGGTTTGCGCCACTGTTATAGTTGCTATAATAAAGTTCGATTGAAAGTTTTAAAAAGACATCACGCCAACGGTCAAGTAAAACATTTATTCGAGATGTACAGTTTATCTTTTTACCAATTAGGTGAATAAATGAATGTGAAAACTTAAATTTTAAGAGATATATAATAAATATAGTTAGATGTTAGCTTGTTTATTTTTCCTGGTGAAGTATGACATCTCCTACCGCTAGATCAGTAAGGGAACACTAAAAAAATTTTCATTCTAAAACCGACATCCAAAATCTTCGCCGGACTTGATACTCTATTACCACAGACCAGTAATAGAGAATATAATAGTTATTGCAGCATTAATTTTTTTTTCTCGTTTTAACGCCTAATTAAAAACTTTCTCATCTAGACTATTTTAGGGGAATCTAGTTTTGTTGACACATGCATTAACTATATTTTTTAGGAAAAATAAACCCTTTTATTTCACCTATAAACCCATAATTTAAATACTATTTTTAGAATGGCCTTCGAACTAGTTCTCCTGGGCGCTCTAATATTCATTTTCATTGTATCGTTTTGTGGATTACTCCAAAAAATTAAACAAACTTACGAGAGAGAGCGCCTTTTAGCTGGTAAGTTTATTTATCATTTATTAGAGTATCATTTTATGTTATAAAATGAAATAACGTATACTTTTTCTTATATTCAAAATTTAAAATACTTTTTAACTATTTCGTAACAGTATTGTAATCGCTAAAAAAATAACTTCTGAAAATTTGATTCCAAAAAATGCTTTCTTATTCATTTATCTGTAGTTTTAATTGTCTGTATATAAATTCAAAGACAAAATAATCGATTCACGCAAATTTTGGATGAATTTCAATCGCAAGAAACTCTTATTTAAAGTCGGATTTAAATGATTTTGGGAGAATATTGTAAATAAAACTATGTTAATAATTGCTCACATATTGAAAATTTACTAAAAAATAGAACGTACGTTTATAATATACAGTTTCATTTGTGTCGTTCTTCGCTATATCCCGCCCATCCACTACTCTGAAAAAGAAGATTAGTATCATTGCGACATTCTCAACATTCACGTTGAAAAAACGTATGTTCCTAAATTTCCTCTTCACAGATATTTCTTCTCTTAGGCACTGCTGAACTTAAAATGAACGTAGGGGAGACTCGGGCAGTGCAGATCACCTTAGGTTAATCTATTATAAAATACTTAAACTTACTTGAACCTGATCGGGCTTTTATATGCGAATAAATCAACATTTTACACATGAGTCTTAAAAACGTTCAAAATAAAATAGTAACAACTAAGACCGTAAAAAATAAAAAATACATAACTTACGGAGGACGATTTTGCCCAGTACCGCAGAGTAAAACCGATCATACCACTAGGACAAATACGATCAGTAATTTCAAAACACGTTTAATTTTTTTTTAAATAAAACTGGAAATAAAAAACATTTTATTAGCGAAGGAATATAAACTCTGGTATATTTAACGTAAAAAAGTATGTGCTTTTCAATCATGTAACAAAAACTATTAATGTCTCTTTAAAACAATAGCGTATTTGAATTGGTCGCAAACAAAATACCCCAGTTTTATAATAAGTGCATAATTTATCAGCCAAATTGCTGCAAATATTAATTCACACTTCTCGTGGACGCGAGTTGGTAGTCTGTCACATTCTAAACATTTTACATTATATCCTGGACATTATTCTTTAGGTGGCTTATAAATAAGCTCTTGCTTGGGTCTTAGCATGTTTTTGTTTGCTGGTTTTTCATCGGTTTTTATGGTTTATTTATTTTTCATTTTTGGTCCATCGTCTATTTTTTATTTTTTTTTTCAGTTCTTTTTGAGAAATTTCTTCCTTAACAGGTGTAGAAATCAAGATTTCTGACTTCTGTGATTTTCTTTTTTATGTGTTTTGTTTATAGTCTGCTTTTGGTTGAACTGAAATTTCGGAAAATACGAGGATTCTTTTTTCAGGCGGAATGATTCATAGTTGGGTTAAGATCTTTCTGTACATCATAGTTTTGTTTTATCGACTTTAGGCTTAGTGCCAGTTTGATTAATTTCTTTTTAAGCCATCTGAAACCTGCATTAATTTTTCTTTGGGCACAACATCATTTCTTTCAGAGGCGGTAGGGGAGAACCCCCTACAGTGGCCACCTTTCAAGATATGTTGCTGTAATTCAACTATTTCAATCATTTTATTATTTAATTATATATTTATAGAAACCTGGAAATGTTAGTTATACCATATGTTACGTGTAAAATTAAAAAAAAATAAATTAGGAAAAAAAAGTAATATTTTTTAAAAGTTTAAAAATGTGGCCACTGTTGGAGAATGAAAGGTACACTGGCCACCCCATACCCCAACAATGGTCACTGCTTTTTAAACAAAAATAAAGGATTTATTTATGGTTATTATATTTATTATTTGGTATAAAAATGAACTAAATGAATAATTTCAAACTGTATAAACACATGTCTACGAAACGGGAGACAAGAAATCTTATGATACATTATAACTACTTAAGTCAATAGAAAACACAAATGAATTGTTCATCCTTGAAGTGCCCCCAGTGACACTTGGTTCAGGAAGCCCAATTTCTATATCCCTCTTCATGATGGTGGAAATGTCTGGAACTAAGGGGAAAACAAACTTCTTATGCTGGTATCGTAAAAATGACACATCATATTCATCGTCTTGAGGATGAATTTCGGTAACTTGACCTACGTAATATTTGATAGTTTTTTTTGTAGGAAATCTTACAAGGACAAAACTGTTAACCTTTATCTCATCTAATTGATTTAAGGTCATATTGTCCTCCCCTTCAAACGATTCGGTACACGTTGACGAGGCATATGAAATATTATCGTCGCTGTCACTAGAAGAACTGGAATTGGGCCGCTTGTTATTTTTCTTTTTTTTAATTGGTATCAGAGACTTCAGGGGTAAATCGTCCTCATCTTGAAAAACTGCTCTTTTTACTACCGTTTTCTTTACTATCTCTTCAGTTTGAAACTTCTCCATAACTGGGGTGCTAGTTAGAATTTCTGTGCTCCTTTTCTTTCTATTTAGTGTGGTTTTCTTACATTTGGTAGCTTTCGGATATGGTGCAATAGTCTCCGGTGAAAAGTATAAATGAGTTCCTTGTGTTACATTGGCATTTTCAACATCTGTACGTCCTTCATTTGAGGGTCCTGCATGGGGTGAGTTTTGGGTATTTTCTTGAAGTAGAGGTTGATCTGTTACAGATGCTGGAATAAACTCGCTTTCATCATAAATGGCACTGTTGAGTGGACATATTCCAGTGTGTTTGAACGCCGATACGATATTGTTTGTTGTAAAAGCCAATGGATAGGCTTGTCCTAATATCTCACTTATATCGTAGATAGTTATTCTTAGACCAGGATGGTTAGTTATCCACTTATTGCATTCATTATTGTATTGTCGTTTTAATGGACCATAAACACATTTATCCAGGGGCTGGAGTTTATGGCTTGTATGTGGCGGTAATGTTAGAAGCTGCACGTTATTTTGTTTAGCCATTTTAATAACGTCAAGAGAAATATGGCTCTCATGGTTATCCATCAGTTGAAGAACCGGGAAGTCTGCCGTTGGTCTAGCGTGGTTGATAAAATATTGAAACCATTTATGAAATATTTCTTTATTTATCCAACCGCTGGGAGAAGCATCACCTTGTACTCCAGGTGGTCCACCTTTAAGCATATGTGATTTGAAATTTTTCCGCGGAAATATTAAGAAAGGCGGGATAGAGTTACCTATTGCATTGATGGCTCCAATCATGGTAACAAGGGTGCCTCTTTCACTTGATGTTATTTTCCCTATTTGTTTTTGGCTCTTGGTCGCTATAACTTTACTGGAGCCTTGGACTGTTGTAAGGCCAGTCTCGTCTATATTATATACTTGGGCAGGAGTATATTTATATTTTTCATATAAAACGGTAAGATTTGTGAAAAACTTATCAACAACTGGTTTATTAAATCCCATTGCTCTAGCCAAGGACGTTGCTTCAGCAGATCGAATAGAAATGCTCCTATTTCTTTTCATAAATTTATAAAACCAGTTTTTTCCAGCACACTTATTCTTCCTCCAATTGTTTGGAATCTTCTTATCAAAAGCAACAGCTAATTCATAAGCAAAAAATCGTACTTGCGTTGGACTCAACCCGTAGTGCAAATTCGCCATCTGCTTCAAATAATCTGTAAGTTTTTCCTCTTCAGACTTGCTGAACACTTTGTTGACTTCATAATTTGGTGTAAGTCGTGGTGTTCTCCCTACATCCATGTTGGCAAAATCAGCATCAACTCCCGCTCGTTCGCATTTTGATTTATAACGTCTTAAGGTGGTCCTTGCGATCTTGAATTCCTGGGCCGCTTTTTTAACACTCCAACCACCTTCAAATATACGGTAAAGAGCCTCTCTCATTGTTGCAGCACTGGTTTTTCCAATGTTGGATCTCTTGGACCTTGATCGTCCATAATGCTGAAAAAAAAAGGAACCTACAGTGGTTTTTAGTGGCACTTTAGTAGTGGCCACTGTTAAAAACAACAACCCTGGCCACTGTTAGAGAAACCACGTTTTCTAAACGTTTGATCAAAACAAATTCAAACGCTATTATTCTTAAGAAATAAAAGGTACAAAATATAACTAATATACTGCAGTTTATTTTAAAAATATTACCAGCTTATGGTTACAAAGCATTACGAAATAAACAAAGAGCAAACATACCTGTAAACGTAACTTACGGCAGCCAAAAAAGCGATGCTCTCTCTACTACATAAACAATGAGACTGACCAAAACGTGGACCGACGTATTTTCGAGTACGACTACTTAACTCTTTAATTCATAGATGGCGACGGTAACTGAAGTGAATTTATTATATTACAAAGATATGGCCACTGTTAAAGACTGGCCACTGTAGGAGGTTCTCCCCTACTTCTAGGGGCTTCTACTTGGTTGACATTGGTAGACATATATCACAATGTGTAATTCCCGTTTTTTTAAATTCACTTAAGGCACTACCAGGAGTAGCGCTATTTAAATAGGCTTCTGCAAAAATTGGGCGTATATCAAAAAAGGTTACCCTTTGGGCTGGATGAGCTTTTTGCCATTTGTCGAGTGCTTTCTCAAAATATTCTCTAAACGGGCCCTAACTAGCCATGTCCATGATATAATAAACGGAAGGTGTGATATCTAGTCGGTCTCAATTGCGTCCGGGTTGCGCAGTGACGTCATTGCGTGCGTAGATTTGTAAATTCATGGAGCACGTTGTTTCTAGCGTTTAGACATTATATTACCATTTTTTCAATTAAAAATGTTTTTCAAATGAAACATTGACATATAATTCACTAAAATAAAAAACGTATGACATGGTAGTTATATATTTATTTAATAAAAATATAAAAAACAGGCTAAAGAAAGAGTTAAAGTTGTATAATATCCGACAGTATTTAATTTTATACTGTTATTTTGTTATACATCTTTATTTTTAGTTCAATTTAGAACTAAAAAAGTTCAATTTAAAACTAAAAAATGCTATAATATCTGTGCTTTTGATAAGTACAGGGACGTAACTAGGTCCCATTTGAGGGGAGGAGGTCTAATTTAAAAAAATGCAGGTATTAGAGGGAATAAAACAATACACACTAAACAATTTTACACTATTGTCTTTTTTTATATAGATTAATGACATCTTTAACAAAATGTCTTGAGCTTATCCGCGCCAAATTTGTATTAAATTTAGCTTTGCGTTTACACAAGCGTGTCCATTCACGTAAACATTTTTTTTCTTTAGGGAAAGTAAAAAACCTTATATTCCTATCAAAATTCTTTGCTTGGTTACTCCGTCACACCCGCACACAGCACACCTCATATTTAAGGTTGTTTAATTAACTAAATACAAAAAAGGACACAGAAATCCGCAAACCCGTTTAGACATCAACTGAAAATCCACTAAAATCATATAGCGGAAGGTCATTGACAGCCGGCGTTAATCACGCGATGATGTAGCAGAGAAATGATATCATACCTTCAGTTTATTGTATCATAAGCAATGTTTAATGGTTGGAGATGTGGGTGGAGTGGGGCGGGACTGACAGAATGACCACATGATTTTCTGATGCATACTCCAAAACCTTTAATGATCGATGTGATACTGTGATTGTGTGAATAAGGAGACGTTTGTACTCTGCCGTCGGTCTTACGCTAGACACAAAAAATTTAAGTCATCTCAAAAAAGCATCAGAATGAATCCAGCCATTATCAGCCAGCGTGACCAGCATTAATGTTTCTGAAAGTGCCCCCTCAAGATAACGGGGATTTTTGTTCTTTCGGGGGAAAAATTAAGGTTGGAGATATATGTGTTTTCATTCCGGGTGTACATCCGTTCACTACTGTCGTTCTGAAAAGAACAGTTTTGCTGACGTCTCTATTCGGACGCGAGAAAGAAAGCTTCGAAAATGCCAAATGTGATTTTGGCGAAACGTCAGCGAAACTGTTCTTTTCAGAACGACAGTAGTGAACGGATGTACACCCGGAATGAAAACACATTGTATTTTTTCATCCGTGAAGGAGTAAAAATATATATATATATATATATATATATATATATATATATATATATATATATATATTATATATATATACATACATATATATATATATATATATATATATATATATATATATATATATATATGGTTTCGATGGTTTTTTTAGCTGACGTCTGGAGCCCCATCTCATCGACATTATAAATCTTGTCCGTAGTAATATGATGTTTTTCCACCATTTTAGAGAGGTTCATAAAGAAGATTTCGACCTGAACTCTATTGAATCCACAATCCCTTTTAGTTAGTTCGTAGAATCATTTGTCTAATTCCTTTAGATATTCCACCAGCTGTTTTTCTTCTTCTAACTTCTTTGGAGAGTTTGAATTTTTATGATCGGCAAGAGTAGAATACCTAATTCCATATCTTCCTCTAATATTGTTTCTTTACTCCATCTGACAGATTTTCGCTGATACTTGAAAACCATGTTAGACGCTGCAAAATAAAAACCTGCGTTAAGAACGGATGATTTCCTAATGAATCTAAATATTTCCAATTCTTAAGTAGGTAATACAATAATAATAGGTAAGTATGTAAAAGCTACAACTAAGTAAACGAAAATACTTGTTAACAATGTCCACTTAATTTATTTTACTAAAGAACACATGACAATTGTTTCACCAACACTGTGGCTTCATCAGATATTAAATCTTAAAAATACATACGGGTACAGGTATTAAATACCTATTATACAGGTAAAATATTCTGAGTTTTCCGTTATGCCTAATAAAGATTTTACAATAGGGAACTATTTAGGTCCAATTGGTCGTTTAATAACGTGTTGTTATTTTTATGTTTTTTTATTTCCATACTTTCTAGTAAATTAACTTTTTCGTTCTACATGCAAAATTTCAAGTTCTCATCGAAAGTATAGTTTTCTTGAATCAAATGTTTAGAGTAATTTATTATTAAATTTATGCTCATTAATTTTTTTTTAATGTTCTGCCTGTTTGTCCAATATAAAATTTTGAACAAGTTCCACAATTTAACTTGTAAACACCGGATTTATTCTGTTTTTTAGTTTTCGTCTTATTGTTTTTGATATCTTCCAAGGTTGTTGTTAGTCCTAAAAGCGGCTATTGCACCTTTATTTTTTAAAAACTTAGCAAAATTTGATAATATTTTTCTTGTATAAGTTAAAGTATGAAATTGAGTATTTTTTATGAACTTATTAGTAGGATAAACTACCTGTAATGCTTTTTTATTTTGTTTTTTTTACTATTTAGTCTATGACATTTTCATGATAACCGTTATTCACTGCTATTGGCGTTATTTATTTTATGATTTTTAGTATAAGGTTCATTGCTTAGAGGTATGCTGATCAATCTATGAACAAAACTATCATAGGCTGATATTTTATATGCCAAAGGATAGACGTATTGTCTGTATGAGATGGCTTATGGAAAATTTGAAATTCGTGTCTATTATTCTTAACAGTTATTGTTAAGTCTAAAAAATTAATTACTTTATTATTTTCTAATGCAACTGTAAAATTTATATTATATATAAGTTATTTATATAATCTAAAAATGATGTTAATTGTCTGTCAGTTCCAGTAAAACATGCCAATATATCATTAACATACTTATACCAATAAACGAAATTTTTACAAAGAATATTCATGAATTTTACTTTCTAAATGGTCCATAAATATCTCAGCTTAGACTTAAAAGAGTATCGGTTTTGCCCAGGATTAACTAAATTTCATCATTTTATTAAATACGTGGCAACAATGCTTAAGAGTAGAACTTTTTTGAGGTTATGTGTTTAAGGAATCAATATTCTTTCGATTAAAACAAATATTGTATAAAATAAGATGTTTTTGCTAAAAATCATCATTAATGTAGAAGCAACCCAAGTACATTACACCTTTCAGGTACGTTTTAAAAGAATTAAACAAATATTACTTAGCAATTCGGCAAAAAAATGCCGGCGTTTAACGAACTATGAGCACCATTTTTAAACTAGCAATGTTGCAAAATTTCATTTTTAGCCGCGTTAGAAATATATTATTGATCGCTTGGTATATCGGTTTTGCCCGAGTCTACCCTCACTAAGTGTATACATTGAATGTTCATCAGAGTAACTAAACTGTAAACGTACTGTGAAATGGAAGGGTAAAAGGGTCTTTAACAAAATAGATCCATGGGTGAAAAAGGTCTTTTGAGTAAGTCAATTTTAGGGTCCATATCAACACAACTATTTTTAATTTATTGTAGATTTTGCAATAATTAATTTAGATTTATCTAATATTTTGATGATATATTTTCATATCCCTTATTACCTAATTTATTAAAACAAAGCTTGGCAAATTGCAGAAAGACTAGAACAACGGAGACAACGGCGCATTCAACGAAGATCGGTAGACTCATTTACAGAAGTGTATGTAAATCCTGCATTTACTACAAATACAAATAGTGGAATATTTCCTACTTCCCCTCCACCATATTCGGGTGAGTACCTAAATATATTTGAAATTTAAAGAAAGTTTACAGCTACCTCATTTTTATATTATATATTATATAAAATTAATTTAAATTAAGCGTTAATACACTCAAGCCAGTTAGTGTCTTACTAGGGGAAGATGGTTCAGATATATACTTGTAAGTCGATGTCACTTGCTTAGCTGGATTGTGGGGTGGGGGCTGAGAATCGCATAGAGTAACCAAGAACCGTAATTGGAAGTCCACGTTGCGCTATAGGTCCCGCTTAGCTGTAGCAGAAAAAACTAGTATGACCTAAATGACTTTAGGAAATATCAGTATTAGTTTTGGGAAGTTATACAGGATGCTTAGTTCACCGAACATTTCATGTGATCTGCAGAAAATGCATGTTTTTTTATTTTTTCTTTTAAGTGTTTTAAGTCTATAACGGTTTTGCACCATAATGAGTCCGACGAGTCCTTAGAAGACAACAAACAAACATAACAGTAAAATGAGTTCACAACCACATATCCAGCTAGCTAAATCGTACATACTTTTGCGAAAGTTTCGATGAACCTCTTTATTTTTGTCTTTACTAGTTTCTCGTATACAAAGTTCTGGCAAATTGGGACCACTTACCTTGAATTCGGTTATTTTCTCAAAATTAAGTTCATTAGCACTCTTTAGTTGCTTAATTTTTTGCACTACCGACATTTTATTTCTTCTACATTCACAACTCAAACATAAAACCTTAAAATTGGTTATTTTTACAAAATTAAGTTCGTAAGCACTTTTTAGCTGTTTATTTTATTGCACTAGTTATTACCAACATTTTATTTCCTGTATATTTCCAACTCACACCTGGATCATAAAAATAAAAAAATATATTACAAAAAACGGTATATAAATCAATTTTCATCGATTAAAAACGTTCGAAACAATATCGAGTTAGAATATCGACCGCGCGACCTCTGAACAATTGAATTTCTGCATGCCGACGTGATGCCGCGACCGATCGATTGAATTGTGAGAAGAGACCGGCTGATGATCCAGATCGCGATTTGTTATGAGCTTAATGTTAAATTAAATTAAAGTTATAGATTGTGTAAAATTTTGTGGGGCATTCGAGCTCGCACTACGTGGCCATGATGAAACGGCTTTGTCTGAAAATTCAGGGGTTTTTCGAAAGCTTATAAATTTTGTTGAGGAGTTGGGCCAAATCCGCTTTAGCAATGTTAAGTATCGATAAAATAAAAGGAATGTGGCTGCAATTTTAACGAACATATCATTCAGCATTTTTCCAATTCTAAAGAACGAAGAGTAGACCTGAACTTCAAGAGAATTTAAAGCTCAATTTAAAGATAAGATATTTATTTTTATTTTAAGTATGCCTATTTTTTAATTTGTTATTGATCTCCCAATATAATTCACCATGAGCCGCCACTGCCCCTGATCTCGTTGCCCCCCCACCGCCACCGCGGGGGCTGGCGGGGGGTGTAGCTACGCCACTGCTCTAGTCTCTTTTAAGAAAGTAAAAGCATTATTTAGGGTAGATGTCTAGTAGTCTTTTGTAAAACGAACAATATTTAGCAAAGCGTATTTTTAACAGCTCGCATCCCGATTCTACGCGTTCACCATTATATCAGGAAAAAAAATGGAGTGGACTATTTTTTAAACCTGATTTTTACAATGAAACTCGTATACATACAATTAAAACGAATGAAATAAATGTTTTATAAAAAAATGAAACAAACTGCAAAAAATGCACTAAAAAGTGAATAATAATATTTTAACTCACCTTGAAAATTTTACTCCGTGAAGTCAGCTCTAAACTTATTCTTAATTATTTAAAATAAAATCATGTATTCAGTCACTTCGGTAATTTGACTTTACCGAGGACTTTACGGAGAAAAAATTTTCAAGGTGGAATAAAATTTTATTCACTTTTAAGTGCATTTTTTTGAAGTCGGTTTTTTTTTATAAAAAAGTTTATAATCGTAAAAAATCACCCTCCGAGGTTTTTCAGATCTTTACGTTTCAGGGTCCCTAGATGTTTTCTCAATTCCGTCGGTCTGTCGATTCGCGGCATAGCTAAGAAACTAATCCGATTGACTTCAAATTTTGGTCAAAAATTTAGAGTCATACAAACGAAATGGCGGCCTAGTTAGATGTTAAAAAAATAATGACTACAAAACTACTTAACCAATTTACTTCAAATTTTTCATACAAATCAAGTAGTATGAGAGAATCAACTGGGAAATTTTGGCACGAATCCAAGATGACGAAACAAAATGGCAACTTAATAAAATATTTAAAAATTCAACCTGAAAAAACTGTTTAACTGATTGATTACAAATTTTGTGCAGTAATTAATTATGGCATAGACATAAACTGATAAAATTGTGGTACGAATTTAATATGGCGGGACAAAATGAATGCCAAATAAAATGTTTTTAGATGTGAAAAAATCTAAGAATATTTTCACGTTTCTGTATGCCAAAAATTATATGTTTTATCAATTCCGTCGTTTGTGGCATAGCTTAAAAACTATTTATCCGATTGACTTCAAATTGTGGTCAAATATTAAGGACAATATGGAGATTATCTGATAATATTTTGGTAAAAATCTGCTATGACCGAACAAGCTGGCAGCCGAGAGAACTAATAAAATGGTGGACTAATAAAATATTTAAAAAATCATTCTGAAAAAACTACGTATTTGATTCACTTGAAATTTTGTGCAAGTATTAAGTGTAATATAAAAACGTAAAGTTGTGATACGAATTCAAGATGGGAAGCAAAATGGCGTCCAAATGAAATGTTTAAAAAATCAACGTAAAAACTTTCAGTTGAATATAAGTATTTCATAAAAGCTGTACACAGATTTGAAACAAAATTTTGATTTATACTAAATTATTTATAATTAATAATGATTTTTCAGAATACTATGCAGAATCGCCTCCCAAATATGAGGAGGTAGTAAAAGTTCATCAACTAAATTCCACTCCTGCTCGAACAGAAATTACAGCAGAAACCCAGGCCACCGAAAATCAACCTCCTCCGTACAGCATTAGTGCCACCCATAGAAACGTAAGTTAGAATTTGTTTGTATTATGTTATATATAACACTTTTAAGTTTTGGGTGTGATAAGACGTAATCGAGCAGTAATTCATTTTAGTGTTAAAGAAATTTAATTTGGAATTTCTAAATTGAAATATAAAAATTGTTGTCATATGTTGGAAATATCTGAACATCTTCAAATTATTATACAGGGTCATCATTTATATTTTGCCACCCATTTTTAGGGTTTATTTTTGTACATAGAAAACAATAATAAATGCAAAAGTATGGATTTCAGGCAACTGCCTAGAAAAAATAACTTTGAATATACGGGGTGAATCAGAAACTAGTAGCGTACCAAATTTTGGTTTTTTAAAATAAAATGCCCTGTATATTTTTGATTTTTTATATTCTCCTTATTATTCCTTTTTCAAAAATGTGATGTCTATACTTGGATCGGTAGTTTTTGAGATATTCGACTTCAAAATTCCCCCTTATCCTAGTTAATTTACATGAATTCGCGTCTAAGGTGGTACTAACATTGTCAGATTGTCACTATCATTCAACTTGTCTGTGTTAGTTTTGCCCTACAAAATGGGCTATTTCATTGAAGACAAATAAAATATAATACGCTAATATTATGCCAATAACACAGGGTAGCAAAATGAAAACAAAAATTTGGTGCCGGAAATCTAACATCTGATTTTAGAAGTTTTTAATGTGCTGATTCTAAAAATGCCAGATTTTTTCTATCAGCTCTAGTTTTTGAGATACAGGTTACAGGTTAATTGATATTTTTTTCTGATACAGGACGACAAATAAAGAGATAAATATGTACTTAATCCTCAAAATAGAAATTACCCAGAACCTAATTAACCAAATGGATACCTGGAATTGTTCCTGGCCCAATGTTCCTATACTAGGAACTCCTCAATACACTGCTCTTAATTACTTTTATACCTGTAATTGCCTATGACCCGGTCCTTCTATACCTGCTTGGCTGTACTCGATTTAGTATATTACTGAGTTTTCCCAAGTAAAGTTGTGCTATCATTTTGAGTAAATTTTGGTCGTTTTGTAGTATCAAGACACTAAACTGAAACAATGGCATCCGCAGGCAGTTTTTTGTTATGTGTGTGGTGAATACACTTTGAAAGAGAGCAGAAAAACGATTTCTGACTTTGTGAAAAGAGCTTATCTTGCCAATTTTGGCGTTCATTTAGGAGATCAAGATAAATCTTCAGCCCCACATTTAATATGTAAGACATGTGTTGAACATTTGTGACAGTGAACAACTGAAAAGAGGAAGTGCCTAAAGTTTGGTGTACCAATGGTTTGTAGAGAACCGCGAAACCATCATGACGACTGCTATTTTTGTCTCGTTAATATTAAAGGCATAAATAGAAACAATAGACACAAATGGACATATCCTGATCTAGACTCTGCAAGAAGGCCTGTAGCGCATTCGGAAGAAATACCCGTTCCATCATTCAGCAATCTACCCGAACTGTCAGAAGATGATACAGTAACATCAACGTCTGACGAAGTTCAAAGAATTCAATCAGAAAACGACAGCGAATTTGAAGCAGATTTAGCAACTCCGCAGTGTTTCAATCAAGAAGAACTAAACGATCTTATAAGTGACCTGAATCTCTCAAAGGAATCCGCTGAATTACTCGCATCCAGATTAAAAGAAAAAAATCTACTTTGTCCAGGTACTAATATTACATTTTATCGTAAAAGAGATAAGGATCTGCTGCCTTTTTTCGCTCAGCAAAATGACTTGGTATTCTGTAACAATATAAAAGAACTCTTAGAAAAAATGGGTTTGCCTGAATACACTCCAGATGATTGGCGCCTTTTTATTGACAGTTCAAAACGTAGTTTAAAATGTGTTCTTTTACATAACGGTAACAAATATGGCTCAATTCCTATTGGTCATTCTACTACCATGAAGGAAGAATATGAAACAATTGCATTAGTTTTGAGAAAAATTAAATACGAAGAACATCAGTGGGCAATTTGTGTTGATTCAAAAATGGTTAACTTCCTCCTTGGACAGCAGAGTGGTTATACAAAATATCCTTGTTTTTTGTGCCTTTGGGACAGCAGAGCTAAAAATGAGCACTGGGTTAACAAAAATTGGCCTTCAAGAGATGTCATGATTCAAGGAAAACAAAACGAGATCAACGAACCTTTGGTTTCAAGAGAAAAAATCTTACTTCCGCCCTTGCATATCAAGCTAGGCCTAATGAAGCAATTTGTGAAGGCTTTAAATCGAGATGGAAATTGTTTTGGGTATTTGTCACGTAAATTTCCTAGCATTAGCATGGAAAAACTAAAAGCTGGTATATTTGATGGTCCTCAAATAAGTCAACTTGTTAAAGATCCATAATTCACCACATTAATGAACGAGACTGAATCTAACGCTTGGTGTTCATTTGTTAGAGTAGTATAAAATTTTCTTGGCAATCATAAAGCAGAGAATTAAGTAGAATTAGTGGAAACTATGCTTTCAAATTTTAATATTCTCGGCTGTAACATGAGTTCGCTACCTTCACAGCCACCTAGATCGTTTTCCAGAAAACTTAGGTGACTGTAGTGAAGAACAGGGGGAAAGGATATAACCTTCTATATATATATATATATATATATATATATATATATATATATATATATATAGGATATCAGGATATTAGAACTATGGAAGATCGTTATCAAGGACGATGGGATAGCCACATGATGGCGGACTACTGCTGGAACCTTCAGCGAGACTGCCCTAGTAAACTTCATTCTAGAAAGTCGTATAAAAGAAAATTTGTATGTGATTAGTGACTAATGTAATTATGTAAATTAAGTTTTTGCAATAAATACTTAAATCCATGTGTCTTTGTTTTTTTAACTGGTAATAGTAATATTATATAACAGTTATAACGTAAAATATATACACAATTTTTTTTTTAAACTAGATCTGATAGACAAAATCTGAGAACTTTTTTACATTCTGCATCCAAAAATTACCCAGGAACAGTTAAAAAATCGCAGGCACCAAAATGTGTTGGCCTGTGTAATAGAAACCCTAGCCATGCAGACTCAAAATGAGTATCATAGGCAATTTCCCGGTAGAACCGCCCCAACGTGATGCACAAGAAGATATATAGTAAACAAAATTGAAGAGGCCAAAAGTTTAAATAGAAGAAGAACTGCAAATCCAAACGAAAACTTTGACTTAAGCATGTTGCTATTCTATACAGGTCAATTATTGCTGTTAGTTTTCTATACTTAGGACTATATCTGGTTTATTTGGTTGTAGAAGACCCTGAACGATCACTTACTGAAGCAGGGATTTATTTTCAAAAATCATTTTGCGAAGTTCAACAAACACTTCATCGTTATAATTATCACCCATATATATTTCTACCCGTTCATGGTCTAACTGAAGAGTATAAAGGACAAAGATTAATTTTTTGCCAATCATTTTTAACATGTTTGTTAAATCCGCTCTTTCTACATAATATACTTCTTACTGATGAAGCTACATTTACTATAGGCCGTTTTACATGCTGCAATTCTTCTTTGCAATATGCAATAATCTTGAACAAAGGCATACGCAGTTTGACAAGGTACAAATGTCTTGCCACTGCGCATGCTTTTGTTCAAGACTATTGCAACTGGCAAGAAAGAATTGCAGCATGTAAAACGGCCTTATTAACAGTATGTTTAATGGTCGCAATAAACATTTCTGGGCGACAAACAATCCTAACAAAATTCAAGCACGACAAAGTTTAAATGTTTGGTGTGGCATTCTAAAAAAATGAGTTTATCGGGCCAATCTTTTTCCGTGAAAGTCTTACTGGTGTCAGATAACTCAAATATCTGGAAAATGATATAAAACAGCAGTTAGATAACATTCCTTTAAATCTGAGATTTATATTCATTTGGCAACAGGATGACGCTCCAGCTGTTTTAAACGCTACTCGATTTTGGAATCGGAACTGTGATCTGTAGATTGGACGAAATAGACATATAAGATGGCCTGCAAAGAGTCCAGACCTAACACCGCTTGACGTATTTCTATGGGGTTATCTAAAAAACCAAAATTTACTACAATAGACCTGAAAATATAGCTGTATTGGAACAGAAAATCAGGGAAGAAATTGCAAGAATAAACGTAAACAACTCTGATTTTATTTTTAACTGCATTAATCTCAAATTATTACAAAATATTGAGAGGTGCTTCACCAACCAGGCACGACATGCGAATAACTAGAATTCATGGTTTTTAATTTTATTTTTAATTTTTTTTTTTCATTTCATAAATTTTCATTTAGTATTTATTGTTCATAATAAAATTACTTTAAAATAAAAATAATCATTTTTTACATTATCATCAAGACTCCTTAGACACGATTTCACCTAAATTAACTAGAATATTATATGTTGAATTTTAATTAAGGGGGAATTTTGAAGTCGAATAGCTCAAAAACTACCGATCCAAGTATAGACATCTCACACATTTTTGAAAAGGGAATAATAAGAAGAATCAAAAAAATCAAACATATACAAATCATTTCATTTAAAAAAACCAAAATCTGGTCTGTTACTAGTTTCTGACTCACCCTGTATATTCAAAATTATTTTTTTCTTGGAGGTTTCCTAAAATCCATTCAACTTTTGTATTTATTATTTTTTTCTATCTACAAAAATAAACCCTGAAAATGGGTGGCAAAATATAATGCTGACCCTGTACACTAAGTAATACTAATTTATATTTAAATAATTACGAAATCGTAGTGGCGGATTCATCATTTAAAAAGAAAACTATTTTTGGGCTTTTCGCCAAAATTACAATATAAAGTTAAAATATGAAACAAAAACTCGATTTACTTACCTTAGAAGTTTAATATGCAATCATTGCAATCGTTAGTTCTGGGTCCACTATGAAGGTACCAGAGGAACGACACTGAAAAATATCTATTTTCTTGACGTTTCGGGGGAAAGTTAAGGACCGTCATCAGCAAAACTAAAAATAAGAAACTAAAAGTAGAGTATTTCTTATGTTTTGTGTCAGAATTATAACCAGAATGGCTAAACTGTGACAGAATGTCAATGAATGTCAATTTAAAGGTGCTATTTTTAATTGTCAAAATAATGTGAACAAATATATGTACCTAGAGTATATTAATTTTAACACGGAATTTTATAAATAACATATTTTTTGTATTTTCTTGTTTATTGTTAGGTTTTGTTTTTTAGGAAGTTTGCATTTATCCACACAAATTTGTAATTTTTGGCTTTGATTGCATCCCCTGCTTCCTTGTATAAAATCTTATTTGGGAGAGTGAGATTTTCGTTTATGAAATCTTTAGAAATTAAGCGAGGAATATTTATACTAGAATGCTGTGTACTGTCTTCCAAACGTGTTTTTAGAAGCCAAAATATCGAGTCCCGGATCTTTCTAGACGAAACGCCAACAACTATATGGTTTGGGTTATTTGGTATTCTAAGTGTATATTTGATCATATCCTCTGTTATCGAAACACCAATAGACGCCCCTATTTTCGCAATAGCCCGAGAGAGATTTTCAACGCCCGCCTCCGGACAACCGTGAATTTCTAAGTTCCTACAGCGTGTAAGTTGATCCAATTCAATACATTATGCATTTGTACCTTATACTTCAGTTGGACGGCATCAGTTTCCAGTTTATCGACCTTTTCCATAAAGCCCTTCACCTTCGAGAGCTCTTTCTGAAAATCCGAAATTTTTGAGCTCTACATTGATATAGATTCCCTCAATGTCCACATATCATGTTTCATGTCACGTATTGCAGATATATCCTCCAATGAACTGTCATTACTATTGGTAATAGATGACTGTGTAATCGTAGTAGGCCCCTGCGTTAATGGAGCAAAGCTCTGCGATAGACGTCTACCACTATCTAGCCTGCAAACCGGGCAGCGTCAAGAGCAACCATATCTACGCAAAACATCCAATTGTGCGGCTGTTAAATCGAGACACTTGCCGTGATAAAAACCGCTACAAATACCACTACACTGCAAACCTGTTTTCTGGTTTCACCTGTTCATATAGGGCAGCCATGTCAAACATGAAGCCCCCCGGGCCGCATGCGTCCCAGTGAGCATTTTTTTGCGGCCTAAATCAGTTTTGAAAACAGCTAGATAATACGGCCCGCAAACAAGTACAATTGTACATAGTGCCATCTATGTTTAGCACGATGAACTACACATACTTAACCTAAAACTTAAAGCCAAACGTTATCTGGCTTGTTCCATGAAATTCTATCGCGCAAAAACACAGGTGACGCTATCTGAACATTCTGGAAAGAATTCGAGAAATCACACTCCGTATACAAGCAGTGTTCGGTTGAGTTCAGTCGTTCAATGTTTAGTCAGTTCTGAGTCAGTTGAACACCATCAGTACTTATTATAATTTATTTCGGATACAGTTTTTAACATCTCTCTCAAAACCAAGTGGAAGTAAGTAAGACTGATCTCTAAACACTCAAAACCATTTGTTGAAGGTGAATTTATAAAAGAGTGCCTTGTAAAGGCCGCGGAAAAAGTCCCCAGAGCGTGAAGGCATTTCAAAATATATCCTTGTCCCGGAATATTGTCGCTGAAAGAGTTACTGAGTTGGCTGCCAATATAAGTGATCAGATAAAAACAAAATCAGAATCTTTCATTGCATTTTCTATTGCCTGTGACGAAAGTACGGATGTGTGTGGTGTGGCGCAACTCGCTGTTTTTCTTCGTGCGGTTGATACAGATGTCAATGTGTATGAAGAATTACTGGAATTTGTACCATTGCATGATACAACAACTATGAAGGATATTTTCAATGTTGTTTATGGACTTCTGCAAAAATACAATTTAGATTTGTCAAAACTGTGTTCCGTTGCAATAGACGGAGCTCCTTCAATGACTGGAGTAAAAAATGGCTTCGTTAAAACATTACAGACAAAGATCAGAGAATTTGACAATAGTGACAAACTAGATTTTCATCATATTCATTGTATAATCCACCAAGAAGTTTTATACTCAAAAGTGATCAAGTTGGAAAGTGTTTTAAAGTCAGTGAAAAAAATTATAAACTTTATAAGGTCACGAGGCCTAATCAGGGACAGTTTTCTGCAATTTTACGGGATTTAGAAACTGAGTACACTGGTTTACCATATTATGCAGAGGTGCGATGGCTTTCATGTTCTATGGTACTCGATCAGTTTTGGAAACTCAAAGAAGAAATACGCGTTTTCATGGAAACAAAAGGAGAAGATGTCAGCTTATTATGCGATGTACCTTTTTTACAAGATCTTTCATTTATGGTAGATATATCAAAACACTTGTCGGACTTAAACACGAAATTGCAAGGACCACTTCAAGTTATTACAGATATGCATGATCATGTGAAAGCTTTCAGTAAGATGATGTTGTGGGAAAAACAGTTAGCAGAGGATAATCTGTCACATTTTCTGACTTGTAAGGCATATCAGGAAAGCACAAGTATTCCAATATCATACAAAATATATTAAGAGAAAATGAGAAGCCTTCTGGCAGAATTTGAGAAGCGTTTTCAGGATTTTAAGACCTAAGGAAACAATTTTTCTCTATTTGCTGGTCTTTTCACTATCGATATTGATAAAGTTCCCCCTCACTTACAAGTGGAAGTAATTGAGATTCAGTGTCACACCCATTTAAAACAAAAATTTGATAGTGTTGGTACATTCGAATTTTATAAGTACTTGCCTGTTCAATACCAAGAAATGAGAAAATTTGCCTGTAAAATCCTGTCGATGTTTGGAAGTACTTATAAGTGTGAACAACTATTTTCTTTGATGAAAGGAAACAAATCTCCCGCAAGATCGCGATTGACGGACGCATACTTGAACGCAGTTTTAAAAGTTATTTCCGCCGATAAATTCGGGCCACAAATAGACAACTTAATTAAAGACAAAAGATATCAAATATCGGGCAAAAGAATTTAATGTTTGTAGTTTTTAGTTTATTGGAAATTTAACAAACAGACTTGTCCTATAATAGTACTTTTTTTCAATTTTTATTTTCTCCTTTACTCAACATTTTCTGAAATTCCAAATATTGTTCTTTAGATTTATTAGGTTATAAAATTTAAATAAGGGAGCATAGACTAGACAGACATTGTTAATACCAAATGTAGAATTCTTTCTAAAATTAGTACGAAGCTACTCTGTTAGCGAAACGCGTCGTGTAAAAATGTATGGAATTTTCTATTTAAATTAGTTAAAATAACGAAACTATTTAATTTATTTAAATATATTATTTTTCAGCTTTCTTAGAGATAGAAGAAAGACGTTATGACTCCAAACATTGAACTTCAAAAATGGAAATTGAACATAAGTCAGTGACGTATTGAAAATCAAGGGCGTATTTCCCAGAAAGTTTCATTCATGAGAAAGCCGTCCGCCTCTTCTCCAAATGCTTATAATATATATCTCACTTTTTTCTAAAAATACCGGGTGGCTACGGAATTATTGTCTACGAAAAATCTCCGTTAACGACATAAAAGCTAAAATTTGAGCCTATTGATATATCAAAACTATCTTCCGGTTTAACTGCATGTACACCAAGTTTCTTATTTTAAATATCAACTAATGTTTTTTCTTTTCGTGATACTCGGCATTAAATTTCCTTTCTAATGACGTTATTATTTGGTTAAAACACTGCTTATAAAAAATATCTTTTAAAGTTCATTAAGTAGGCTGTGGAAGCAAAACTTAAAACGAAAAAGCGCAAAGTAAACCATGAAAACGATAAATTATTTGATAACAACTGCTACAGTTATAAAATTATCTCCCCATTCTTACACGTTTTAGAAAATAAAATTAAAAATATTGTCAAATATTATATACTCAAATAACACCACTTTTTTCTTTTCATAAAATCCGGTATTAAATGCTTTTTCTAATGACGTTTCATAAGTTAGTTTTTACTCAGTAGGCTATGAAAGTAAAATGAAAACAACGTCATAAGGTTGTCATTGTTGTTTTTCTGTGTATCTGCTTTAGTAGAGGAGAAGTGCCAAATATGGAACACCATTTTGTTTTTGCCTTGTAATTTTTTTGTTTTTTGAGAAAAGGTTTTGTTTTTTTTTTCAAAACCACACTTTATTATTTTGGTTACAAGGTTTTAATATTAGAGTTAAGAAAATTTGTATACCGGGATCCTCAAAACATATTCTTTGAAAAAGAGGACTTTTGCACCTAATGTGGAATATGTACCTTATATGGTATATGTTACGATCCTGATATGGAATAGGGCAATGCGGATATATTTATGTAAATAATGTTGTTAAAAATGAAACATTGTAAATTTTAAGACAACATCTTTTACTTTATAAACATCTATGATTTATTTAACAAAACGAAGCTAATTTCTTTTGAACTTTAAACAAGAAAAAGTAAACTAAACCTATATAAGAAATAAAAAAGAGATTCCGTATTTTTTTAAGTATCGGAAATGCTAAGTTTAGAAACTCAAGAAACGATTATTTGCAAATAAACTAGTTTTCTTTGCAAAACTCACAAATAAAAATATCAGTTTCACATCTCGAACAATCAATATGACACCACTCTTTGCAGACCACGCATTCTATCCACTTTTCTCCTCTCCTATCGTCCAAAAACGTTCCTTGGCAATAGAAACAAGTAGCATCATTGTCTTGTGGTTTTTCTGTTCCAATGTCCCCCAAGGATTCTGATTCTGAAGAGGAATCTTGAATTGCCACCTTCTTCTTTAAAACGACTGTTTGACGTAAATGTTGGCCACTACAGGATGGTAGATTTAGATCATCTGATGGTTCCGCTTTTCGCTTCACTGTTTTGGCTATCTTTGAAGAGACTGAATTTATTGAAGTTTCTAACTCATCTTTAAACGGAGATGAAGTTATAATTGCCGCCTTTCCAGGCGCTCTTCCTCTTCGAGAGCCTTTCTTTGTCTTAAAGTTTGGCACCGGTGAAATGTTTTAGAGTCCAATAAATTCCCTTGGTGCTACATTATTGTCGGCAATATTCTCAACTGACGTGGCTCCCCCTTCCTCATTAATTTCTCGTTCTGCAGCAAGAAAATCGCTGTCTGTAAAGACATGACGATTTGGAGGAAATATTCCGGTTTTCTTAAAACCGTTAACGGCAATTGCCCCAGTTTGCACTTTCAGATACGCCTTTCCAAATAGTTCAGCGATGTCAAAGTGTGTAACTGCTCTTTGATTTGATCTCAAAAATACTCATACTCAAACTCCTCACTATAGTGGGCTTTTAAAGGACCCATTAATGCTTTATCCAAAGGTTGCATATTGTGTGTAGAATGAGGGGGCAAGCACACTATTTGAACAAAATTCTGCCTTGACAATTTTATCATTTCCAAATTGCGACAATACGTATGGTGTCCGTCTAACACTAGCAACACAGGGTCGTATTGTGATGGTTTCACCTTTTCAATGAAATGTAGGAATCACTGCGTAAATATATGGGTTTGAATCCAGCAGCTTGAGTGACAAACAACTTTTGATCCAGGAGGGACACCCTTTTCCAATAGAACGTTGGTATTTTTTCTGGGGAAGATTAAACATGGTGGTACATAACTTCCTCCTGAACTCATACACAAGACTGCCGTAACTAAGGAACCTCTTTCAGCGGATGTTAAAGCTCCGACCTGTTTCCTGCCCCTAAGCGCCAGAACATATTGGACCTTGGACTGAACAATAGACAAGCCCGTCTCATCCACGTTAAATACTCTATCAGCTGGATATTCATGCTTTTCAAATTCTGCCTCCAAAATATCAAAAAAGTGAGTCACAGATTCTTTATTGAAGCCTTTGGCTCTACGGATCGACGTCCCAGTTGGCTTTCTGACGGAAATTCTGCCTTTGTGTCGTTTTAGGAATAAATCTAACCATTTTCTCCCAGCGCTTTCACTATTTTTGGAAAATGGGTTTGGTAAATTATTTAAGGTAACCAGCTGATAAGCCATCCTTTTAACATCACTTCGTGTTAATCCATAAAAATTTTTCTCCATCAGAAGCAAATAATTTACCAATTGATCTTCTAACTCTTGTGGTAAAACCGCGGATCTTCCCAATTTTGTTTCAACAGCCTGAGCTGGTGTTGAATTTGGATTGGTTGATAGACGGAATAATGTAGTGCGTGGAACATTAAATGTATCTGCCGCTTTTTTGAATCCCATCTCGTGACTTCACACAGCTTCGATTGCACGAACCATGTCCTCTTTTTTCCAGTTTTTACGATCCATAGTATTTTTCTGTAAAAAAGATTAATTATTAATTTTTTTCATCATTTTCTCTAAAAGGATTTTGCAGTTTTGTTCACGAAATTCCAAAAAAAATGAATGTAGGTACCCAATATGGAATATTCCAAAATAGGAACAGCATGCTATTCCATATAAGGTACCAGGCCATCTTTCTTTTCATTGTCTAAATTTACGTGTTTACAACAAGCCAATCTTAGACTGCAATATCAGAAATTTAAATTTAAGTTATACAAGCATACAAGACACAATCGAACATGTCTCCGTTTATTCTAACTAGGCGTATCAAAATTTCGAATACTTAAATAATTTACGATGTCGCGTAGAATCAAATCGAGTTGCGAAATAACAACATCTTCGTTAAACAGTTGATAAACGACTGTTTGCAGTCATAACCAGCTGTAACGATGTGTTGGTACAGTGTTGCCAGATTTTAAAAACACAAGGCGCAAGATTATTTCTGAAAAAGCGCCCAAAAGCGCAAGTCATTTAAATTTGAACTCTTCTTTTTTTCTAATTTTAGTAGTCATTTAAATTTTAACTTTTCTTTTTTTGTCTAATTTTAGTTTTACCCATGTTTTACCATTAATCTTAGAATTTCTATAATAAATTGAAAAATTATTAGGTATACTATACTACATAAAATAAAATCATTTATTTACATACAATTTGTTTTATTAGAAAAAATTATTGTGATAAAATATCGTCACATAAATGAATTACCTCATTAACATCATTAGCATCTAAATCGTGTTCGTTCTCTACATTTTCCTCTACTTGAGGCTTATACATATTAGAGTTAAAGTTCGAAAACATTTCTTTAGTTGGTTCAAACACTTTACAGCATATTTTATTAACATAAAAATAGGATCTTATTATCATTATAGAGTTTAATAAACCCAACATCATTTTATTCCTCAATTTGCATTTAATCACGTTGAGTAGCGAAAAACTTCGCTCTACTGTCGCATTTGAAGTAGGCAAACTTAACAGAGTAAAGGCAAACTTGGAGATATCTTCAAATAATACTGACCCCCCAGCATTTTTTAATGTAACTACTTTTTTCCAAAAATCCAAAGTATTCTCTGGAATATCATTTTCAAAAATTTCATGCCACTGGACATTTAAAAGTTGCCTATATTGCGTTTCTATTTCATTAATTTTTTCTTTAGGTATAAAATCTATTGGCAACTCATTAAATTTAGGTCGTATTGGATTAAGAATTATTTTTGGGCTAATATTTATTATTTTTTTAAAAAGATCTAAATGTGTTGGCATTCGTTTAATCAATTCTAAAATAAGAACTTTAAGAAATTCTCTACATTTATTTTTAATTTCAATAGCTTCTTTATCAGTTAAACCGGAGTCTTTAATTTCAAGTTCGAAATAATAACCTAAATCTGCTTGATCAATATTAAGATAGCTTTGATCATATGACATAGAATTTTTTAAGTTTTGAATGTTGTTTTCTAAATGTTCTAGAATTTGTGGCTTTAAAATTTGTTGTGCAAGTGTCCATATAAGTGTATTTACATCTGTAAATGCCTGATAAAAATCTACATGAGTAGATTGAAAATAAATATTTAAACAATATACTTGCTTTAAAATAGGCTTAATAAAAGTTAGCAATATTTTATTTTTTTTTGTTTTTATATATGTCACTTAAAATCTTTGCCTTATGGCGCACCTTTCCTTTTCTGCATGAATATCAAAAAATGTTTGTAGTTCAATATACTGGGACAAAACTTTTTCAACAGCTTGGTATCTGGATAACCAGCGGGTGGTTGATAACTGTGTAAGTCTAGAAAATTTGTTACTTGTATTAATGTTAATTAAATCAAAAATTTGTTTGTATTTACTAACTCTTAGTGAGCTGTTTTTGAACCAACTGTAAGTTTCTTTTAACATAAAGTCTATATCATCTGAAAATATTTCTGCAGCCTTGGAAGAACACAAATTAAGGCTATGGCAAATGCATTTTACCAAAACTAGTTTTTCTATCCCCATATTTTGTTTTAATAGTGTATAAAGTGAATTATTAATCCCACACATATTGGACGCCCCATCTGTTCCAATACCTAACAATTTTTTAACATTAAATTTATTTTTTAACAAAAAATCAGACACAGCTTGACATAAATCTAGGGCTGTGGTTTTTATAACAGAGATAAAACTAAGAAACTGAACCTTTAAGTCATTATCTTTGACTGAATAGTATTTTATATTGAGGCATAAAAGTTTTTCAGTGCTGATGTCTATAGATTCATCAATTACTAAAGAATAATGCATATCCCCTACATCAGAAACAAGCTGTTTTAATAGGGACGGAGCAATAACATTACGAATGACTGCCGAACATTTTGTTTTATGCAGATGAAAAATCTCTTGATTTTCTGTAGCTGTGGAAGCCGAAGCTGCCCCTGGATGTATTGTAGAAAACCTGTTTAATATATCTGTTAAGTGATCCACACTTCGTATTGAAGAATGGGTGGCTATATAAGTTGATAGTATTATTTCTTTTCTTTTGAGGGCATCATTTGAAACGGAAATACCTGTAAAAAAACAGTAGTAGGTGAGTCTTTTGAAGGCACTTTGATAACAATAATAATTGACAATTACTTTAAAAACACTAAAAAATACTTACCAAACCTATTAAGACAAAGCTGATTAGAATTAATTTTTGAGGCTTGTACTTTGTGCTTTGCTGTATTGGAATGTCTTATAAGATCAGCTCGGTGTGACCTTATTTCTGTTTTACAAAGGATACAGTATGACCCTTCTTGTTTTTTAGTCAACCAACCTAAGATACAAGAAAACACCTTTACCAAATACCACCACCACCACCAATTACCAATTTATTCCCAATGTAATCCCACAATTTCACATAAATATTAGTAAAAGAAAGCATTTAGGCTCGCATTTAAGTCTCGATTTAGACTGTTATTGCCCAATATGAATTTAAGCTAGGTTTTTAACTGCTAACACAACCATTTCAATACTACCATCCGCGCTACCATCAACCATTAATCACAAAAGAAAAACAATCTACTACGAAGACGAACTACTAATAACAACTACTTATTTCTTATTATAAATACCTTTAAATTGAGGTTCTTTTTCCCATTCACTATTATGTTTTTTGGTATATTTGGCCCATTTACCCATTTTTAGGCAGCAGCCTGACCTGGACACGGACAAGGTTTCTGGACACGGACAACACAAGACGAATAAAAACCACTATAAAAACACACTCTTAAAATTCTTAAAAACCCGCTAAAAAAGTGAGGTTACTTTTAAACCATCTTCAAACAATGCAATAACTCTTCTTTTTTGATTCAATTGGCTTTAGCCGCATGAGATCTGTCTCTCATTTTGGGCTCGTTCGGGGAGCTCGGCTTCAACGTTGTGAGCGTGTTTTGCCCCTTCGTTAACCAATAATAGCCATTAGAGATTGACGAACGGAAGGAAGCGCCATTTCAAATTGCTCGAAAACCGCCCAATTTGCGCCTTGCGCTTTTTGCATTTTTTTCCGCGCAAATAATTCTTAAAAAACGCCCAATTTGCGCGAAAGCGCCCAATCTGACAACACTGTGTTGGTAATGCTATTGCGGTGTTGCCACTCTTGCTTTGTTCATTTTATGGGTATTCCACAAAAGGGACATATTCCATATATGGCACTTCTCCTCTAGTTTTTATAAGGTTTAAAAACTAAAAAAGCTTTATTTAAGGTTTTTTATCATTTATGGTGAGTGTTCAAAAAATTCTTACGCCTCTGAGCGATTTAGACCCATATCCAGAGAAGCAATACATTTCCAATGGCTTGAAGAAATATTAAGAATCGAGCTTAATGTTCAAGAAGACCAAGAAACAAGGATACTAAAAGTAAAGTCTTAGCTTTAGTACAGCATAATAGCACCATTTCATCAGTGAAATTAGTCACGAATGAGGAATAAGCAAGAAATTTTCTAAGCAAATTAAAAAAAAGACATGATTTTTAAATCCTACATTTTATCAACACTATTTATATGAAAATGATGGTGAAAGGCAACTGAATACTGCAAATGCTTTCTACACTGAGATACTGATAATTACAATTTTAATTATTTTATCTTGTTTACCTACAGATTTACGAATAATGGATTATTTAAGAGTAACTATACGCCGTAATTTAGTTGAATTAGGACCCTTTGGATAATAGTTAAAATATTAAGTTTGTTTTATTTCAAGCACTTGTCGATAGAAAATGACCACCTGTTTCGACAAGGCGGATTTCAAAAAAAAAAAATCATATTGCTCTGGTATATTGATCTTATTCACAACCTACCAACTGAAGTAACTGAGAGGATGTACTTCCAGCAAAATGGCGCCCCCGCCAACTTTGTATAATTAGAATCCATGGCCCAGTTAGATGACCACTAAAATTACCTGATCTGACACTCTTCGACTTTTTCCTATGCCAGGATCTAAAAGATATGATGTACTCCACACAGCCAATAACTCTACATGACCTCGAAGAAAGAAATCTAAGAACTTTTCTACTTGAACTACCCCAAACTTTAACAAATGTTTTACATGCAAATGTTATCCGAGTAAATAAATGCATTGGAGTGTATGCACTTTAAAATTGAATTAAATGTATCTTTCTATACTTGTGAATTATTTTGGGAACAAAATTATGTTGATTTTTCGAATATTTTTATTTCAAAAAAATTAGAAAGAAAATTATATGTTGCATAGTACACGCGTTTTGCTTCCATAATCCGTAGCCTATTGAGCGAATAGTAAAAAATATTTTTAATGATCAATTTTTTAACCACATACCAATTTGGAATAAAAAAAATGGTGTTGCCATTTGAGTGATCCATTTATAACAATGTATAATAGCAGAAATATATAATTTCTGCAGGTGCAAAACGGCCTAAAAGAAGAATTGCTTTCGATTATGTCACAGGGCACCCTTCTGCGATCATGACTTCTGGGCCTCTACCCTCATCAGGCAGGCTTGTACCCAGGGAGATCTGAAATAACAGATTGCTCGATATGACAAAATCGATAACGAAACGTCTATCATACTGAAACAGTACTAACAAGTTAAATGTAACATTTAGCACCACCTATCGGAGCTCCGGTGATTTCCGTCTGCAAACCCGTAGGTAATTTAAAAAGCATGCACTAGCACCATCATACGGAGAGTAGATACTAAAAATCGATAAAAATGCGCTCTCACACATCTTTATCAAAAAATTATACATATATCTTTTCCGGCCAAGAACTTTTGATAAAGATGTGTGAGAGCGCATTTTTATCGATTTTTAGCATTTATAACAATAGTAACTATTGCCTGTTTTTAACTAACTAGTGACTTGTGATACGTCATTAGAAAGAGAACTGAATGGCGAATATCATGAAAAAATGGTAGGTATTTCAAATAACAAAGTTGTATTTTCTGGTTAGCTTTTCACATGTCATGTGTCATGTTAGCCTACCTTTTCAATTTTTTGCCAGTAACGTATGTAATAATTTAGTATCCACCAGGTACATATAAAGTATGTTAAAAAACATTAATAATGAATAAAAGACTATGTCTCAAAAGCAAATTCTCTTAGAACATATTTTTATTTAAAGTTTTCATTATACAATTATTAGTTGAGTAATTACCTCTTAAACATAAATAAATAAATATAGATATATATTATATACACATATATATATATATATATATATATATATATATATATATATATATATATATATATATATATATATATATATATATGTGTGTGTGTGTGTATACATATATATAGTGTATGTCCTGCAAAAAAAATTAAATGTTTATCAAGTTAGATAAAATTAATTATTATAATTATTTAATTTTAAAAATGTATCTGCTTAAAAGTCTTTAGGTATAGTCTTTTTAAAGTACTTTAATTATTGTCTTGACTATATTATTGTAATTAACTAGTAATATATTCTTATACAGATTAAAAAAGTTTATTAAAAGTTTTCATTTTATTGTATATTATGGACATTAGTAGAAACATAGAACGGAAGCTTTCACGGCTTTGGTCAATTAAGAAATCATGGTTCTTCTCGTGTCAAACTGGAATTACTATCCGACGTTTCGCCTTCGATTGCACGAAGCATCTTCAGGGATCTTTACTCCACGAGATCTGAATACTGAATGAGATCGAAGAGATTCAGGCGGGCTTTTATACCCGACTTGTGCTCGCCGAACCGTGACCCTGTGTTAAGATCGGTTTCCACGTGTAGACCGTAACCCGTGTCTCTATTGAAATTTTTTGTATGTTTAAATATTTCAATAGAAACTTTTCGTTTATAAAAACCTGGAACCGATGCTAGAACCTTGGTTTCCTTTACATTTATGAAATGGCCAGTGTTATGCTGGTGTTCAGCTACAGCAGATTGAACAATTTGTTTCTTTTTAATACATCGTTCGTGTTCCTTAAGTCTAGTTGATATTGAGCGTCCTGTTTCTCCCACATACACTTCCCCAAAGGAGCAAGGAATTTTATATACTCCTTCTGTTTGGAAAGGTACAAGATCTTTCGGCGATCGCAAGCATTGTCCAATCTTATGTGTATTGAAGATTGTACGTATGTTGGACCGCCGAAGTAATCGTCCTATTTTGTCTGTAGTGCCATGTATGTAGGGAAGAACAACACTACCTAATGGTGGCTCTTTATCACATTCCTTTGGCGTAGTTGGTTTACTATATCTTTTAATTGAACGCGTAATATCTTCAGTGCAATAGCCATTCCCTCTGAGAGCTTCGGTCAGTTTCGATGTTTCCGATGTTAAAGTTGATCAGAAATCGAAATAGCTCTGAATACTAGTGAGTTAATAACCGATTTCTTTTGTGCTGGATGGTGATGAGAATTTGCATTTAAGTATCTATTTGTATGCGTCGGTTTTCTATACACAGAATGTCCTAATGTACCATTTTCCTTCCTTTGAACACATACATCTAGAAAGGGAATTGTTCCATTGGATTCAATTTCCATCTTAAACTTGATATTATGATGTTGCTGGTTAAAGTGGTCCAAAAATATGAGGAGATTATCCTGTCCATGAGGCCAAACAACAAAAGTATTATCTACATATCTAAACCAGTGCTTCGGTTTTAGTGGAGCGGATGTTAGAGCAATATCCTCAAAGGCTTCCATGAAGATATTCGCTACCACAGGTGATAGAAGAGATCCCATAGCTGCCCCTGAAGTTTGTTCATAAAAAGTTAGTTGAAAAAAGAAATAAGTAGATCAATGGCCCAGTACATACTGCTTCCACTAGGTCTATTAAGTTCTGATCACGATTATTATTATCCAGTATGTCTGATATAGTGGAAATTGAGTCGTTGACAGGAACATTTGTGTAAAGTGATTCTTCCAACTGGATTGTCTTAAGTTTTTCCACGAAATGTGCAGAGTTTTTAATAAAAGAATCTGTTTTTCCAGTAAATGGATTAAGAAAATTTGAAAGATATTTACCTAGTTTGTGGGAGAGTCTATTGCACTGACGATCGGTCGAAGTGGTACGTTGAACAGAATATGTGGAAAAGGTTACTCAACTTTTGCACAACAACACCTATAAGGTTATTTTTAAATATGTTCAGATTATTTGTAGCGTTTAGATTGACAAACAAAAATCTTTTTTTGACTTTTTCGCAACTGAATAAAAATATTTAACTTTAAATATCTGCTTCAATTAATTTAATAACGTTATGCAGGCAGACTCCACAAGTAGAATAGAAAGACGCATTACCAATTTGATCAACACATCCAGTCTACCACCAGCTGGGAAAAAAATCATTAAAATAAAGCAGCCCCAAGATTCCCAGGTTTTACGGTATTCCGAAGATTCACAAGGGCAACGTACCACTTCGACCGATCGTCAGTGCAATCGACGCGCCCACATACAAACTAGGTAAATATCTTTCAAATTTTCTTAATCCATTTACTGGAAAAACAGATTCTTTTATTAAAAACTCTGCACATTTCGTGGAAAAACTTAAGACAATCCAGTTGGATCCCGAAGATATTTTGATCAGTTTCGATGTAGAATCACTTTACACAAATGTTCCTGTCAACGACTCAATTTCCATTATATCAGACATACTGGATAATAATAACCTTGATAAGAACTTAATAGACCTAGTGGAAGCCCGTCTTACATCTACTTATTTCATTTTTCAAGGAACTTTTTATGAACAAACTTCAGGGGCAGCTATGGGATCTCCTCTATCACCTGTGGTAGCGAATATCTTTATGGAAGCCTTTGAGGATATTGCTCTAACATCCGCTCCACTAAAATCGAAGCACTGGTTTAGATATGTAGATGATACTTTTGTTGTTTGGCCTCATGGACAGTATATCATATTTCTGGACCACCTTAATCAGCAACATCATAATATCAAGTTCACGATGGAAATTGAATCTAATGGAACAATTCCCTTTCTAGATGTATGTGTTCAAAGGAAGGAAAATGGTACATTAGGACATTCTGTGTATAGAAAACCGACGCATACAAATAGATACTTAAATGCAAATTCTCATCACCATCCAGCATAAATCGGTTATTAACTCACTAGTATTCAGAGCTATTTCGATTTCTGATCAAGATTCTTTAACATAGGAAACATCGAAACTGACTGAAGCTCTCAGAGGGAATGGCTATTGCACTAAAGTTATTATGCATTCAATTAAAAGATATAGTAAACCAACTCCGCCAAAGGAGAATGATAAAGAGCCACCATTAGGTAGTGTTGTTCTTCCCTTCACTACAGACAAAATAGAACGATTACTTCGGCGATCCAACATACGTACAATCTTCATTACACATAAGAAGATTGGACAATGCTTGCGATCCCCGACAGATCTTGTACCTTTCCAAACAGAAGGAGTATATAGAATTCCTTGCTCCTGTGGAGAAGTGTATGTGGAAGAAACAGGACGCTCAATATCAACTAACATGAACATGAACGATGTATTAAAAAGAAACAAATTGTTCAATCTGCTGGTTCCAGGTTTTTATAAACGAAAAGTTAGAGAATCTATTGAAATATTTAAACATACAAAAAATTTCAATAGAGACACGGGTTACGGTCTACATCACAAGTCGGGTATAAACGCCCGCCTGAATCTTTTTCGAGCTCATTTAGTGTTCAGAACTCGTGCAGTAAAGATCCCTGAAGATGCCTCGTGCAATCGAAGGCGAAACGTCGGATAGTAATTCCAATTTGATACAGGTGGAATAGTTTAAAACAAAATTTAACGTTAAAATCAGTTAGCGAAACAAGGTGAGAAAGCAGAATTAAAGCTATTCGTCCTGTAAGATACCATTTAGCTGAAATTGTAAAAGTTTAGATTATCTGATAAATCACAACTTAAGAGATATGAGTCATTATAAAAAAATTAAAACTTTTAAATTCATTTGTTCTATTTTAATTTGGCATGGTTTCCTATTAAAAATCAATATAGTTAGCAAGATGCTTCAGGACCAAAATATGAATTTAACCGAATGTCATAGGAACAAAAATTTTTTAAAATATTTTACTCAAAATTGATCCGATGAAAAATTTCAATCATTCATGTATGAAGCTACGTCAGAAGCCGAAAAGACTGAAGTAGAACAAACATTTCCCTTGACGCCTCAAAAAAAACCAAGCTTCAATTTTCCTATGAAAGCACCGATGAAACTGTTTTGAGTCCTAAGCAACAATTTTAAATAAATTTTCATTTTCAAATCCTTGACACAACCATTCAATCTTTACAAAGACGATTTAAGGGTATAAATAAATGTTACGATTTATTTGCATTTTTTCTTTCATAACTTAGACTCAGAAGTAATAAGGCAATCATGCATTGATTTAGATATAGGTTTGCGATGATTATGAAAATACATGCAAAGATATTGAAGGAACTGATTCATATAACGAAATTGTGACTTACAAAATGTTAAATCCCAATTCTAATACAACTGCTAACTCACCTCTAGACATACTGAATATCATTACAAAGAATAACCAAAGTGCTTTCTTTCCAAACCTATTTATTGCCCTTACAATATTTTTAACCTTACCTATATCGGTAGCGTCAGGGGAAAGAAGTTTTTCGAAGCTAAAAATTACACTGGCCGACAAAAAAAAAATTTGTTGTAACCCAAATCAGAATAGCATAATCTAATAGAATGGACCTATCCAAATAGGAAAATTATAAATAGAAAGTTGTAGCACGTAGGGTTTTATGGTTAGAGTTGTAGAGCCATATCGAATGTTACGCTACTTAATATCTATAGAAAAAATGATTTCAGAAAATTCTTAACCCTGTTAATTGACTATGTTTACAGTTTTCGCCTATTAAACATACCATACATCTAAGAGAAAAGCAAACGAGAAAAATATTTGCTTAAAACACTAATTAAACTTTATTTTTCCGTTTACGACGTGTCCTATCTTCTTTCTTCAAAAACCAACACTAGTCACCCATCATGGCTAGACCCCATAGTCCTTGGTAACGAATTCCCATTGTTCTGATGTCTTGGTGAAACCTTTCACCCTGCTCGTCACTAACAGCTCCCAAATTTTTAGGAAAAAATGATAGATGGGAATGGAGGAAGAGAATTTTTAATGACGTTCTGACACCAAGCGCTTTATAGGCATCTAAAAGTTCATTAACTAATTGTTCATAATTTTCGTCCATATTGTTGCCTAAAAATCCTCTTACTACATTAACAAATGAATTCTATGCTCTGAGTTCCTGCCTGGTAAGCTTTTCCGTAAAATTGACATCGTCCAGCAATTTTCTGATTAGTGGCCCAATAAAAATGCCTTCTGCTCACTTAACTGGGAAAGACTATCTTAGGTATTTAAATCCATCACCATCTTTATTCAAAGCCTTCACAAAGTTTTTCATCAGCCCGAGTTTAATGTGAAGTGGAGACAAAAGGACATTTTTGGGATCAACAAGAGGTATAAATTTAACATTTTGAGATCCCGGATGAAATTCGCTTCTCTCTGGCCAAATTTTTGTTAAATAATGCTGATTTATTGCACTGAATATTTTGTAAATCCCCCCTGAAGTCCCACTAAAATCGCTATAACTTTTAAGTCCCCACATATCTGCCATTTATACCTATTGTAGTTTATTTTATCCAAAATCGTGTGCACATTTTCATAATTTTCTTTCATTGCAACTGAATGGGCAACTGGTATAGAGGGTTTTAAATTTGTATTATGCAATAACACAGCTTTTAAGCTATATTTAGATGAGTCTATGAATAAGCGCCACTCACGGGGAGAATGTTCAATATTAAGTTCCTGCATTAAACTGTCTATATCAGTACACGCGCACAACGAATTTTCCATACTGTAGAATTCAGAAAACATTTCTTTTTCTGAAATTCGTAGTTTTTGTTTCATTGGCCAATAGGTTTCATTCCTTAAGACGGGAACCCAGAAGTTCTGACTGTTGCTTGCATAACCCCAAATCACGTACTAAATAATTTAATTCACTTTGAACAATCAAAATCGCCGGAACTGGGACCTGTGGTAAAAGTGGGATCGGTGCACTATTCTTCTGAGCTGCCTGATGATGCGTCAACTCCATTATCTCCCAAATCAATAGCTTGCCAATTTAAAGACGCAATCGGCACTGGCAAATTTGTATTATGAGGAACAGGTCGTATGGCAGATTGCAAATTTGGATATTCTATATTGTGCTTTCCCTTTTTAGAATAACCTTCAGTCTTTGTCAGGCAAAAATAACAATCGTTAAAATGATTGGTGGGTTCTTGCCATACCATTGGAACTGCAAAAGGCATACTTTTTCTCTTTCCCTTCATCCAATGCACCAATGATACACTACGACTAACCCAGCACACATGGGGAGCCCACCGCTTATCTTGATCCCCAATTAACACAACAAAATATTTAAAGTAGGCTTTTTTTAAATTTTCGGAAAATGGCCTGGCTTGTGATTTCACCAAAAATTCTCCACAATTATAACAAAATTTGTCAGGAGAAATGTTACAACTTTGGCGCGTTTGGCTCGACATTCTCGCCTTAACATACACTTGCTTATCGATACACAAAGAACCACTCAATTCGAAACTCAACAGAATAGTGATGTTTAACGGTTATTTTATGTCTAATGTTGTAAACAACCCAGTCTAGGTAATTTTTCCGTTGTAAAATGGGACCTGCCAATATAATTAGGCTATTAAAAAATGGAACGTATCAGGGCTTTCCGAATATTTTCTTTATTATTGCGAGGGTATTTCCATTGTGAAAATAATGAGCCGGCCTGTGTTAGAAAAATCTTGTCGGCCAGTGTTATCTATAAGAACATCCATGAGCCAAGAACGGTTGTTAGATTTAGCCATAATATCGATTGAAAATCAAATTTGTGAAGCCACCGATCACAACGAAATGATCAACGAGTTTGCTTCTTTAAAAGCCAGTCGTGTGTCTTTGTAGTTTTTCTGTTGTTTTTCGTAATGTTGCTTTTAATTTTTATACCTGTAACATTTGATATGTATATATATATATATATATATATATATATATATATATATATATATATATATATATATATAATTTTTTTTTAATAGGAGTTTTATTCGCCAACCCCTTTTTATTTTATATGAATAAAATACATATTGTGTTGAGTACATACTGCATACTTTTTACCCTCCAGGACCGGCCTTGCTTATTAGGGACATATAAAATATATCTTTGTGCTAATCAGTTAATCTAAATAGTGTTTACCAATTAAAAGAATGGCTTCAGAGACTGTTTACTTTAGGCCAAGCTAACGTAAAGAATATTCCTCTTGTTGATCCTAAAAAAGTTCTGTTATCTCCAATATACAATACATTGGGATTGATGAAAAAATTCGTAAAATCATTAGATAAAGAAAATGCGTTTAAATACATTAAACACATTATTTCTAATCTGAGTGATGCCAAGGTTAAGGAAGGAATATTGGTTCGGCCACAAATTAAAAACATAGTAAAGGATGAAAAGTTTGATCAAAAATTAACCCAAGTAGCACATATAATTATATATAGGCTAAAATGCTGTAATATTGGCTAATATCCCTGGCCAATTAGCTACAATTGTTAGCCAAAATAACAGTTTTATTACAGTATAAAGACGGAAATATGGCTAAAGTGGGGAATAATAATTTAGCCACAAGGTGGTAACAATGGTAAATTTGCAATTATACGACCCTCTCTTTTGACCTTTTTATTGGGTTTATTAGCTACTTTTTGAAGTTAAAATCGAGCCTTTTTTGCTCAATTCTGACATGCTTTTTCCGAAATTTAGCTAAATAGTTCCTCATTTTTTGCCTTTTCTTCATTTATATAAATCATTAATTATTTCAAATAATGTAGAAATAGTATTAACAGGGCCAGTCAGTGTAAGAACCAAAAGGAATTGCAAATCATGGTTTCGTAGAAATACATTATGACTTATTGTGTAAAATATTTTAAAAAGTTTGACGGTTGGTAGGGACAAAAAACACTTGCGCAGGAACTTTTACTGTTAAAAGAATGAAAATGCATGAAAATACGTTTTTATAGATAGAAACAATATGTTTTTTTTTAATGTAGTGAAGTAATGGCTGCTAGGAACTTAGTTTAATTTTAATTTTAATAATGGCGGATCATAAAAAATTGTGGGGTATTTTTTAAGCAAATATTCCTTGACTTGAATTGACTACTTTGTAAACACATATTTATCAAATGACAATAATTTTCAAATATAGCCAAAGGTAGTAACATATACTAAAACTTTACCACTTGGTTTGCCTTTAGTACTAGCTAAAAAATGGCTAATTTAAGACCCAGCCCCAGGAGCCAGCATAACAAAATTAAACGACGATTACCTCAAGTCGGCTTTTTCTTTTTATCTTCTTTATTTTTAATAAAATGTTGTGGAATATTTAAACTTTTTATTAGACATTTTGTATGGTAAATAATTTATATTTCGGTTTTCTAAATAAATCTTCAGTTTGGTTTAAGTATAGTTTTATAGGCTATAAACGATAATTTGAGGAAGTGGCATTTTTTTGGCAATATTATACCAAAAATAATAGAAATAAAACTATCCAATTTTAGTTTAATTGCGAAAGAAAAATATGATAATAAAAGCTATATTGTTTCCCCTCAGTTTTTGTTGTCGTAAAATGTCATAATCTGGTTACTATAATTAAACTGAAATACTTGCTATATATTCTGCACTTGATTTCTATTGATTAAAAATGTCATATTTTGCCATTTTAAATATTTTTACTATAATTTAACTTCAATACTTACAAGAATATATCTGGTTGTTTATGGCTAACCGTTAGGTAGAAAAGCTCATCAGCTAATTTGTGCTACTTGGGAAGTGTTGTTGAATTAGCTGCATGAAAGTCTTTTAAAAGAATTGCTTCGGAATTTTTATGAAACAAAAAAAAAGCAGAAAATACGAAAAACTTGTAGAACTGCTTGAAAACTACTGCAGAATTGACTGTCGCATGTCTCTTAAAACACACTTCTTGCACTCCCGTTTTTTTCCGACATTTGTTGATTGAGAAAGTTGATGATGGTCGCTCAAATTCGAAACGTCGTATTGGAAAATTAACCTTGCCGTTTTGTAGAGGAGAAAACCAGAAAACAGAAAAAAAACAAGGCACTAATAGAAACTTTAGTAATCTTGCATAACTGTAAAGAACAAAACTTAACAAATGAACAAAACAAAAAATACTAAAACTCAGTCTCATAATCACATAAGCTTCGCAATAAAATAGCTGAAACTAGGGCTAGGCGGTTTGAGCAAAAAGATTGAATCGACTTGTACAGGGTGGTCCACTTAAGATGCTCCTGTACTTTATCTCAATAAATATAACACTGAGAAAAAAAGTAAATACAAAAAGTATTTGACCCTGAGTATATTTCTTATTTATAATATTTTTATGTATACAGGGTGTGCCATTGTGCCAGGACAGTAACCAACTTTTTTCTTTTTAATAACCCCCGTCTTTGGCAATACAAGTAGTATGCATGGTTTCAATTCTCGCAATAGCATTTCTAACCGCGTCTGTTGCATTAAGTCTTTCTACCTCTTGCCTAATTCTCCTTTTTAAAACTTGAACAGTATTACACCTATTTTTATACACCTCGTTTTTTAGGTTGCCCCATAAAAAAAATCCAGGAGTGTTAAGTCGGGGCTCCTCGCTGGCCAATCTATGGTCCCGTACCGACCAATCCAAAATGGAAACCGTTGATTCAAATAATTGGCAATAACAGGCACTACAGTGTGATATGGAGCACTATCTTGTTGATAAACAAGCCCTACTTTAATATCGTTTGGCAGATTGTCAATTAACAGAAATATTTCGTTCTCCAACAAATTTAAATGCCTCTCACCATTCAGAACAAACTCATGAAATACTGGACCTATCATTCGATCACGGATAATACCACACCACACATAAACACTTCTCTGACGCTGTTTTTTCATTTCTTTTACACGATGTTCATTTGAGTTACACCAGTAATGAGTATTTTTTCGGTTGAACATGCCGGCCGTATTGAAAATTGGCTCATCGGTAAATAAAATATTTTTAAAAATGTCAGTTTCAAAATGGTGGTCCATCAGGAGAGAATAATAAAAAAGCCTTGTTTGAAAGTCCTGTTGGGATAATTCCTGAACTGGTAAAAGTTTGAACGGATGGTAGTTATTATCAGTTAAAGTCCTTTGAACACTAGTCTTACTAATTCCCGGTAGATCTCGGGATGCATCTCTTTGCGAATTTTCGTTGTTTTCTTCAAAATACTGGAGAATTTCTAATGGCTTTTCTTCTGTTAGGGCAATTTTTGGGCGCCGTTTTTGTTTATTGATTACCACTCCACGTTCAAGATCACGAACAATTCGTGAAAAAATATGTTTCGTGGGTACCCGTCTTGCAGGATACAACAACCGATATTCCCGCAGGGCTAATGCTGGACTCTTATTATTTGTTACGTAACATTCATGAAGATTTAAACGCTCTTGGACACCGTATAAAGCCATTTTTCTTTTAAAAAGAGTTAGAGACAGCTAAATGTCAAATAAAAACTGTATATTTATTGGTGTCCACGCAACAATTTTACTAGTTTTGTTTTTTCATGGATATTTTGTAAAATTAAGACGCGTCTAGAAATGCTATTATTGCGAAAATTAAAACCGTAACTGTAATATTATACTATTTGTATTGCCAAAGACAAGACACAAAGGTTATGTCGAAAATGTTTTGTAATAAGTAATTAGTTACTTTCTTTCTTGCATTACTTGTTGATTTAATGTTAAATTTAATTATAATGTTAAAAAAAAACTTAGAATAGGATATTATTTAGGTTTAGTTAGATTTTTAACAAAAATACCCGAATTATTATAGAAAATTGGTCATAACTTCTAAACCACTAATTTTTGGAATATAAACTATATATATGGAATGATGCAGAATTAAATCCTAAACACAATAAAAGTGCTAAATACAGGGAGTTCCATTTAAAAAAATTAAGTTTTTTTAGTTACAAAAACATTTTTGTTGATGGTCATTTGTGACCACCCTCTATAATGGATTTTCGCTCTTGATAGGTCAGGGATTCACAACTTTAGTCTTCAAGTGGGAAAAAATCACATTTTTCCAAAAACCTGTTTTTCCGAAAAAAAAAACAGAAGAGTTAATTTTTCTCAAAAACTACTCAAAATTTCGTACGCTATGATGACAAAAAATACTCAAAATCAAGTGTAGAATTAGAATTTCTAAAAACATTCATACCATTTCATTAAAAAGAAAAAAGTTGGTTACTGTACTGGCACAATGGAACACCCTGTATACATAAAAATATTATAAATAAAAAATATATTCAGGGTCAAATACTTTTTGTATTTAACTTATTTTTCTCAGTGTCTTGTTTATCGAAATAAAGTATAGGAGCATCTTAAGTGGACCACCCTGTACCTTGCTTCAGTGAAACAACAAAAGTAAAGCGACGAAATGAACTAACAACAAACATATTTAAAATTTCTTAAAACTACTTTCGCAAATGCTCAAAATGCCGGCCGTCATTGTCAATACAAAGTTCATTATTTCCTGTGTCGATCGGACTGCAGCCTCCACTTGTGCTATAGAGATTGAACTGTTATATACCTTCGATAGCCATCAGATGGAAGAAAAACTGGTTTGCTTTAGTAAAAATAATTTAAAAAATCATCAAAAAATATTAAATTTGCGAATTTAGACAGTGAACTGAGTAAAAAAAAAAGACTTACTAGTCAAATACTTTCCTCGCTGCGTTGGGGGCCCCCTTGGTCGATAAGGTACATCACTGATGATGTTTAATTTTACGGGTAATATTAATTAATTATGATTAATAATTTAATTATTAATGTTGCATTAAATACGCGTATATGCGGTGGTCAGTTAGCGGTATCAGACAGCTTTTTTTTTTTGAAACATTCTATATTTTGTCAAGAGAAGATGCATGCACATAAATTAGTCTTTTGAAGGAGTTCTCTTGCAGGAAAAGCAAACAATATTAATATATTTGAGTAAGGAATTTATAGCAATAAAACTGCAAAATACGAATGACTAAAGAGTTGTCTATAGATGGCGCAACGAGTATTAAAAGTAAATTATTAATATTGATATGCGAATATGATATGAACTTAATTAAATAAACTAAGGATTATAGTATCTCAATCCCCGAAAGCGAGGACTGGGAGAGAAACAAGCTGGAGTTCTTCAGAGAGGCAATTGCTTGATATACGGATGGTTCACGTATGACACAGTTGCAATCCTCTGGTGCTGGAGTTTATATTGAGGCTACATAAACCGGGTCCAGCTTCTCTTTGGGGAAGTTTTCAACAGTGTTTCAGGCTTAGGTATATGCCATTCTAATGGCAATAACGATGAAGGAAGTCATAGAGGGGGCAGAGGGAGAGATTGTCATATGCTCAGACAGTCCAGCAGCACTTAAGGCGCTCGACTCACACATGGCGGGATCAGGAATGCGGTGACAGGCTAGAGCAGTTGGCGCGACGTAAAAGAGTGAAGTTGGTTTGGGTGCCAGGACACTGTGGGATTGAGGGCAACGAGAGGGCAGACGAGTTTGCTAGATTCGGCGCCACCAGCCCGTATGTAGGACCAGAACCAGCTTTAGGCATCACTAGGCAGCAGACAAGGACGGCACTCGACGAATGGGCACAACATGAACTTCAACGTGAATGGGGCCAGTCCGGGGTCGGCAGGCAAGCTAAAGACTTCATTGTGAAGCCCGATAAGGGCTGAACAGAGTGGTTACTAACCCGAGACAGGAAAGCTCTAAATTCCATCGTAGGAATAGTAACGTGGCACTGTCGAATGAGGAGACACCTCTTTATGTTAGGCATTGAGGAAGATTCTATCTGCATGGAGTGTCAGGAAGAGGAGGAAACTCCGCTTCACTTCCTGTGCAGATGTGAAGCGCGAGCGAGAGTGCGACGAGATATTTTCGGCACTACGGTCTTGCATAGGGACGAAGTTAAGGATCTTGCATGGAAGGATATACAGAGTTACATAGTAAGGCAGATTCAAGGATGTACACCTGGTGGCGGGTGGTGGTTGAGGGAGGAACTGGGGTAGACTGAAAGGGCCTTACAGGCCTACCAGTCAGGTCTCTAGACCTCCCCCTAACTACTACTACTACTACTACTACTAATTAAATATAATTATACTCAAATTTTAAATACTTAATTTTAATAATTAATTGAAAAATAACTAAACTAGAGAAAATAGACCAGAGATACTTTGGATGCCATTCCTAAAACGGTCCACCATATCGTTTCTTGTAGTAGGTCGAGTCGCATATATTAAATCTTTTTTTATCAGTAAATTTAAATATATTTGTTGTTAGTTCATTTCGTCATTTTTTTTTCTTGTTGTTTCACTGAAGCAAAGTAGAACTCGGTTTAATCTTTTTGCCCAAACCGAGTCCTACCCTGTCTCGTCCTAGCTTTAGCTATTTATTGCGAAGCTACCGTGATTATGAGACTGAGTTTTAGTATTTTTAGTTTGTTCCTTTGTTAAGTTTTGTTCTTTACAGTTATGAAAGATTACTAAAGTTTCTATTGGGGCCTTGTTTTTTTTTCCAGTTTTCAGGTTTTCCTAACATTTTAGGATTAATTGAAATAAAAGACGAAAATAGTTTCCGCTTTATTATAGTCACTTTTTCCCCTCTACAAAAGGGAAGGTTAATTTTCCAATCCAACGTTTTGGATTCGAGAGACCATCATCAATTTTCCTAATTTAAATGAGGACCTGGATTTTTTTATTTTACTATTCAATACCCGTTATAACTACCAAATAAATTATGACATAAAAGTCATAGCGGGCCATTTGATTTTTTGAGACCAGCATTATTTGGAGAATTCTGAAACAACGCCATCTAGTAACCACTAACAAAGTCATTACGGTACAGTTTATGGCTCCACGAGTAGAGCAAAAAAAGCATTTTTTTTCGACACCAAATTGAATAAAATAGGTTCATCCAAAACAGACAAAAATGATCTGAAACAAAAAAGTGCGTAATTGACTCGCGAATTCAATGCTTATATTTTCAACATACCGCAATTGTGGAAATTTAAAAGAAAATTGGCATTTACACTTTTATGTTGCTGTTACGCCCCCTAGCGATCAGCTTTCAGACTTGAAAATAATTTACAGCGTTTTCTCTTGGCCGATTTACCTATAAACTTATATTACCTATACCTAATATTGCACCACCCCTGTACTGAATAAAGAAGGTAACATCAGAAAATTTTTCACAAAAGATCACTTCCTAATCTATTTGAATAAATAAAAACTATTTTATTATTTGAAATTTATTGACTGGATATAATATATACATAATTACTTTACACCAGTTTTGATGTATTTCGACACAATATAGGCGGTTTAGAACCTAGGATCAATGTAACGCAAATTATAGATGTTGCAAATTAAAAGCTAAGTAATAACGTAAAGTGACGGCAATAATTGGACACACCTAAATTTACAAAAATGGGTAAAATTGTTCCTAACCATGCGTGAGAAATAATTAGATAATTTTTTAGATGCTACAAATTAAGTTTGCATTAAATTTTAATGCTTTCCTACCAAAATTTATATTTATTATTTTATAGTGCTCCATTAACCGCAGATATTACTGTATATATCAGCTTGAATATGTCAAATAACAGTAAATCTATTTATGTCTCGCCTTCTTTTTTTTCTTCTTAACTTTCTTTTGCTTTTTTCGTTTACGTTCTTTGTCGGAATCGCTTGAGGCACTACTTGACTCGGATTCACTACTGCTCGTCTCTCTCCTTTTCTTCTTTTTTCGCGATTTTCTTTTTTTTCTCCTTCGTTCCTCCTCAGAACTCGAACTAGAAGATTCCGAACTACTACTATCCTCTTCTGAAGCCTCACTTCTCCGAGAGTCTTTAGCCTTCCTGGCTTCCTTTTCGTGTTCACTTGTTTCCTCTTCATGTAGTTCAAGATCATAATCAGGTTCGAAGCTAGCTTCATCTAGTGTAGGCTTTCGCTTCTCGATCGTAGATTTCGGTCTTTCTTCTACGCTTTCCTCTTTCCTACTTTCAACTTCATGTTTCCTCAATTTTTCTTTTTCTTTCTTGACCTTTTTATCTTTCTTTTTCTTTTTCGGTTCTTCACTTTCACTTCGCGATTGTGTTCTCTTACGCTTTTCTTTATGTCTTTCCTCGTGCTTAACTTTTTCGTCTTTTCTATTTTTCTTAGTCTTATCAACGCTCCTATCTGCTCTTCCTCTATGACTATCCCTGTCTCTGTTAGTCTCCTGAATAAATCTAGCATGTCTCCTATCGGGTCTTCTATGGCTTTCTCCTTCAATTCTCCTGTCTCTCCGCATTAATGGAGAAGAACTTCGATGGCTGTCTATCAAAATAACGTTAGGATCCGGATCATCTACTTTCTTTCCTAATCGTTCTTTCACAGACAATCGAGGCTTCTCAATTACTGTTTCAACTTTCTTGGGTTCTTCTAATATTTTGTCTTCCGCATATAGTTTAGCACGTTCGCCAGTAACTTTCTTAATTTCGATTGGTCTAATTGAGTTAATTGCTCGAGCAAAAATGACATTTTCGGCTCGCTTAAGGACCTCACTAGATACTTTGCTTTTAAGGTCGTTCAGGTCTTTATCGTCAGTGGGACTGTTTTGAAGCTGACCGTCTTCATCTACTTCCCACTTAGATTTTTCTGGAACAGGAGCGAGAATATCTGTCTCATCCAGTTTTATATCCATATCTGAATGAAGCTCCAGAACATTAGAATATTCTTCTTCGCCCCCTTTGGCTACTACAGTATCTTGATCATCTGTAACTTCTCCTTCTTCAACTTCCCCTTCTTCCATAGATTTTAGAGGCTTTTCTTTTTTTGTTGTAATTTCACTACCCGGCGTAGTATCAAAGTGAGTTTGAATTTTATTAAAATCACCACGAATTTCTTTTGCGATATCTTGTTCAGGTATTATTTCATCGTATAGATCATGTTTTTTCTGTTCGCGTTCTTTTTCCGACTTCTGGCGTTCTTCTTCCTCCAGAACCCTTCTAGCTTCTTCAATTGCTTTCCTTTTAGCCTCTTCTTTTTTAGCTTCTTCTTCTTTTTTCCGTTTCTCGTCTTCAATGAATCTGAGACGTCTCTCTTCCTTCTTACGTTCTTCCTGAATTTTTTTATTTTCTTCTTCTTCTCGCTTTTTCTTTCTCTCTTCAATTCGCTTTCGCACTTCATCAGAATCTTCATCGCTAACGGCAGAACCTTTGGGAATGACTTGTTTAAATTCTTCTTTTTTATCCTTTTTGTCTTTAGTTTTGTGGTGCCTGTCTTTCTTATCTTTCTTTTTCTTTTTATCGTCTCTTTTTTCCTTATGTTTTTTCTTGTCTTTAATCTTTTTCTTTTCATCTTCAGAGTGATCTCGATGACGATCCTTTTCTTTCCTTTTTTCATCCCTAGAATCTGGGGAAGCTTGTCGTTTTCTTGGCCTTTCAGGAGTGCCACTAGATTTTGGACTTGGATTCCGCCACTGCTCGGGGGTTTTGGTCTTTGACCGAGATCTTTTATCAGTTCTTCGTATTTCACGACTTTTCCTGTCTGTATCTTGTTCCCTAGGACTGTTATATTTATCTTTCGCTTTGCGCTGAGGTGACTTCCTTTTTTTATCAAACTCGTTGGCGAGGGGAGGCTCACTTTCGAGTCCAGGAATGGGAGGTTGTTCAATGCCGGGTGGAGCGATGTCTTCGTATTTTCTCTCTGGTTGAATATGGTGAATTTGTTGTGGAAACCTAAAAAAAAGGAAATACTAATTACAAAATACATAGAATTATATTAGGAAAACATTTAGTTTTATTATTAAGTTTATAGTTTGATGACTTCAAATAAAATTACCAATGTTAACATTTTATTTGAAGATATAGGTAAAAATATTTGATAAAAAAATTGAATGATCACGTAGTTTTTACCAAATTATTCATTTATATATACAAGATGTTGGCAAAAGCCTGGCAAACAATTTATGTTTTTCTTGAATACCCCTTATATTAGGCATTCATAAAATATGTCCCTCTTCCCTGATATCCTTGACCCGATGCCTATATCTTTAGAGAATCGTAAAAATAATGGGGATGCTGCCCTAATAGGCCATGTATTTATACTGTCTTCAACACAGGCATTAGAGTTTTCTGTCTCTCTTTAGCACTGAAAGGGTTTTTGTCACTTAATTAAACGTCCGGAAAACTAAACTTTTGGAGTTTCGTTCTTTGGGTACACCGTGTTCCACATAAAATTACCAACTATACCTACTATCTGGAAATCCGTAATAGATACGAAAAAAGTTTCATACAAAAGTTACTTTAAATTTTAAGTTCCTTTAAAATATAATGTTACCATGTATACAGGGTGTCCCAATTTTGCTGGGACGGCATCAACTAAAAAAATTTAAATTGGACACCCTGTATTTCTGTCCATTATTTGATTCCTTGTCAAAATAGGCATAACTTACCAATTTAAACTATAGTCGACTTCTGCGTAGTTTCCGAGATAATTAGGGTTGTGTGTGATTTTTTGAAAACGAGCTATTTTTCAAATCATTATAAAAAATAGCAAAAATCCAAAAATTGGGCGTTTGGGTGGTAATTTCTAGTTTATAAAGCATCAATGCATTTATAGACTACATAGCATTTTAAGCGAGCAACTTAATTTAACTATATAAAAATAGAAACAATTATTCTGTAAATGAATTATAACAAAAAATGCATGAAGAAATTATTAGTCTTAATAATAGTGACGCCGTCCGAAACACTGTGGCAAACATTGAGTGCGATATACAGTATGTATAACAGAAAACGGACAGTATGTGAAAAATCAATTATTGCTATTTGTTTTTAAATTTTTCCTGTGTTTCTATTTCCATGTAATCTGTTGTTATATGTTGTTTATATTGATAGATATGTCACTGAAGAAGTTTCATTTTCTCTGTAACCATTGAATTTTGGTGTATATATATATATATATATATATATATATATATATATATATATATATATATATATATATATATATATATATATATATATATATATATATATATATATATATATATATATATATATATATATATATATATATATATATATATATATATATATATATATATATATATATATATATATATATATATATATATATATATATATATATATATATATTAATTGGTTGGTGACTAACTTGCTACCTACCATTCAAATATAAATAAATAATCAACATGCATTTTTCGAGATAGGAAAGGAAAGCCTTATATACCACAAAAAAAAAATTTTCTTTGATTATGTTCTGTCTGCAATATTTTGGTTTCCGAAAAATTACATTTATGATTAGTTTGATTTTCATGTTTACTTAACGCTGTTGTGTTTTTTTTGTCAAATTTGTGCCCATTTAATCGGTTTTGCAGATATTGTGATGTCTGACCAATGTAGACAATTGGACAATCGGTACATGGTATTTGGTTATATACCATAGGCATCAAATCCACAGGTACTTACCCTTCATTGACTATCTTTGTCAAATTCACTTAATTGAAGAACTTTTTATTATACTGGTTTATTCGGCATTCGAGTTTCATTGAGAGGTGAATTAGAGAAAAATATTTGGTGAAAAATGTTTAACATCGAGGCTCCAGAGATTATTTTTAACATTTTAGAGTATTTTTAGATTCAAAATGAAAATATAGTGCAGTTAATATCGGCTTTGAAATGCACTGCGGAAGCTTGTAAGGTTATAGTGAGAAAACTAGCCAGAATGTGCTTCTACCTAAGTTAAGTTGTTTACAATTTATTTAGAAATGAATATTATATTAAATTTGTATTTAGGTGAATAGAGAGAAGCGTGTTCTAAAGATATTTAAGTAAGGCAAGGAAAATCGAAATAACAAACGCTGTTTTCGACATGAGTGACATGCGTAACTATGTCATACGACAAAAGACCAATTGCGTGACAAACAAACAATTGACCTAAGCAATGCCAGCTTAGATAATTTGTTGAAACATTTGGGATTTAAAAGGGACAGCGGTAGGCGCTACATTATGGGTTTTTTGTTAAAAAATAAAATTATTAACATCAATGATGTGTTATATTGTGAACACTATTCCCAAGAAAGATTTTTTACAAGAATATAGTTTACGTGTTCAAGAAACCTCACTTATTTATATATATATATATATATATATATATATATATATATATATATATGTGTATATATATATATATATATATATATATATATATATATATATATATATATATATATATATATATATATATATATATATATATATATATATATATATATATATATATATATATATATATATATATATATATATATATATATATATATATATATATATATATATATATATATATATATATATATATATATATATATATATATATATATATATATATATATATATATATATACCTGGAAATTTTTTTTTCTTGGGTCTAGGTTAATAATGAAACACAATTTTTCAAATCAAGTCAACGTTTCGCTCATAGTGTTGAGCTTTTTCAAGACTATTTGGGTTTGCTTCATTTCTAAAAACTTTTTCTCTTCCATTTTATATACATATATATATATATATATATATATATATATATATATATATATATATATATATATATATACAGAGCTATGATAAATTAAGGAATCAATTCATTATCTTGGAAATTAAAAAGGTAATAGAAAAACGCTCGAACCCGTCGATTTAGATTTATTTTTACGCATATTTAGAAACTATTTTAAACTATACTGGGTCACTCACAAAAGTTGTACAACTGTCATCTTTGATTTTTTCAATACAACGCCTTATTTTTTTCTGCTGATTTGAATTCTCTATGAAATTCTAGACATTTTTGGTATAACATAACCTATACTGAAAATCAACAGTTATCGAAATATTCTTATCTAAATAAAACCTGTGTATATAATAACCTATCGGACATTTGTATACCCTACCTATGTCTGTCGCGTAATCCCAAAGAAAAATGACTTTGTCACTGTCACTGTGTTGACAAGTCATATAATTTATTTAGGATCTGCCATTTTGATTTCAAATATTGACTATGCGTTTAACAGAGAAAGAAAGAATTGAAATTCTAATAATGCTTGGTACTGGTGATAAGACTTGGATACAAAAAGCAGTTTGTCAGCGATTTAACAACAGATATCCTCATAGGTAACCTATTACTCAGTCTGCAGGGAGCAAAATAGAAAGGAAATGGACGGATACTGGTAGTGTTACGGACCACTTTGGAAAAGGTCGCCCTAGGATCTCAGATGAAAAGAAACTAGACGTTCTCTTAACTTTTCAATATAATCCACATTCCTCAACTACTGACGCAGCCTATGATAATGATATACATCAAACAACAGCTTCCAAATTTTTGAAAAAAGAAAATTTTTATCCCTATAAAGTGAAATTCGTTCAAGAATTAATAAATGATGATTCAGATCGCAGAAACGAGTTTTGCGAAATTATGACCAACATGTGTAATCATGATCCATTATTTGTCAAAAGAATTTGTTTCACAGATGAGGCAATATTTTGTCTCAATGGAGAAGTAAATAAACAAAATTTTAGACACTGGGCACAAGAAAATCCTAACTGGTACAGGGAAAGTCATACACAGTATCGTCAAAGTGTTAATGTATGGGCAGGTATTGTAGGCAATAAAGTTATAGGTCCATATTTCTTTGATTCCTCACTAACGGGGCAAATGTATCTTCAATTTTTGGAATAGAATCTTATACCAGCATTAGCTTCCCTACATCCTAATGTAAACGATCCGGATCTTCCCAGTGAACTGTTATGGTATCAACAGGATGGGGCACCACCCCATTTTGCAGCTGATATCAGGAGATACTTAAATGAAACCTTTCCGAGACGATGGATTGGGCGACGTGGGACAATAGAGTAGCCGGCAAGATCGCCGGACTTAAGCCGGTTAGACTTTTTTCTTTGGGGGTATGTGAAAAACGAAGTGTATAAAAATAAGCAACATACTACTGAAATTCTTAAGGATCGTATTCGAACTGTTATAAGAAATATTCAATGTGATACAGTTACTAATGTGCAACAAGAGTTTTTCCATCGTCTAGGGCATTATAGAGCTGTAAATGGTGGACATTTTCAAAATTTAATAAAGTAGTTTTCTTATTTAATTTCCTGATATGTGTTTTATCTTTTATTTAGATAAACATATTTCGATAACTGTTGATTTTCAGTATAGGTTATGTTATACCAAAAATGTCTAGAATTTTATAGAGAATTCAAATCAGCAGAAAAAAATAAGGCGTTGTATTGAAAAAATCAAAGATGACAGTTGTACAACTTTTGTGAGTGACCCTGTATAGTTTAAAATAATTTCTAAATATGCGTAAAAATAAATCTAAATCGACGGGTTCGAGCGTTTTTCTATTACCTTTTTAATTTCCAAGATAATGAATTTATTCCTTAATTTATCATAACCCTGTATATATATATATATATATATATATATATATATATATATATATATATATATATATATATATATATCATAATTCAAACATAATTCAGCTTATTGCAATTTTCTATTTATTTTCAACCAAGTATCGAATACAATTCACCCGCCGCACAGTGAGTTAAATCGGCCGTCTAGCACGACATAAGTCCCAAATGTAATTTTGCAATATTCTTAACATATTCTAAAAATCTATATTTAAGATAGTGTTAATAATAGAAAAATGCAATTGAGAAACAAAATTATAATTACAGTTCTCGGAGGGGAAGCCTTAAAGTTAGTAAATATTTTAAATCTGAAATTAACATGTTTCTATACATCATTTTCAAAACAGAAAATATGATACTAAACATAGCAAATGTTTTTCTAATTTCTTACATGACTACTGTTTATAATTAAAGTTTTCTACGGTATCAAAACTTTTTAAATATTAAAGCCCTTACCTCAGAAAATTTGGGTCTTTTTAGGTATTACTATATTTAGGTAGTTTTTTTTTAACTTGTAGAGCATGCAAAAAAAAGTTTGTTGAAGTTTAGTTTAATTTTTATATAAAAAATAAGAAGAAGGATCCCTTTTAACCAAAAACCAAAAAATTAGCTGCTCATAGATGCCCATTCGGGATTTATATAGCTTTAACTATGGCTCCTTAATTACTACTGACTGCACCAAAAAAAACTGCACGATGTTTATATGACCAGAACTTTGCAAATAATCGTCCGAGTGTAATAACGGTAAACATTTTGCAAAGACTAAGGTACAAAATTTCGGAATTTTGTATTACAGCTGTCATCTTTTTAAAGTTCAAGATGGCGAACCCATTTTAAAAATATGGATATTTTATCCCTCGGTAGAAGTTTTACATGCCACATCGTGTTAAAACTAAATTAACATTTATAATGCCACATTATTTCCAAGCAAAATGATAACACTTTTAAAATTCGGTAAATAACTAAGATATAATTTTATAAAACCACACTCCCTTCAATTCTTTTAATATTAGAAATTAAAATTTCAAATAAAAAACTAATCAATTAGGTAAATTTTAACGACTTTTCTACCTTTACAAAAATAAATCTTAAACGAAGATATCTCCTAAGCTACCAGTTCAGTGCCAGTAATTGGCATTTTTGTAAAGATAATTTCATAAAAATATAAAAATATATAAAGTGCAATATATAAAATATAAAATAAATACAAAAATAAATATAAAAATATATTAAGTGCAATATCTAAAAAATATCGACTTCATTGTATATGGCAAATAACAAAAACAATTTATTTATCACGAAAAGTATACCTAACTAATTAATTTTTATTTGAATGTTTTATTACCAATATCAAAAAAATTAAGGAGTGCTTGGGTGCAGGTGCATACGTAGTGGGCTTTTCTAAAACATTATCTGTTACATATTGTTTAGTCTAAAAGTTCTTCTATTGTTTATGTAATGAATAGAATAGAAACTCAATGATATTTTGTACTCACAATTCTAGATAACCTAAATAAAGCAATATTTGACAAGACACCTTGTATTCTATCTTAATTTTATATGCGTCATATAGCTATTAGTTAATAATAAGTTTAAAGCAATGATTCATGCATTTTGACATCAATTGTGTTTTTAAGTTACACAAAACATTACATTTTTATTAAAAACTGAAGCCATTTTAGTAACCCGCATCTTGTTTACATTTTTTTTGCAAAACATTTTGTTACCTATCCTAAAAAAGTATTATATGAAATTTAAAAAACGTTAAAACAATGCTTGAATAATTATGTCGTACTACATGGCCGATTTACCACACTGTGCGCCGGCCGGCGCCCCTTCCCTAATATTATAACTAAATTCTTAGCCATACATTGCCGCCCGTACTAATATTTCCAAGACGACGCACGTGACGTTACTGCTGCTGCATGCTGCCTGGGACTGGCTGGGTCAGGCTGAGAAATAGTCCCCAATAGTTTTAATGGCTTATGGGGATCTAACGACAAAGAAAATAGAGAGGTAAATATAGGCATTTTTAAGTAAGAGCGAGAGTGAAAATCGTTTTTAAAAGATGCATTGAAGTCGACGACGCGGTTGGTCGGGCAGGATCGATCGTATTCGATTTTTCAGATCGGAGTTCGGGATACGTAATCTAATGGCATGTTGTTTTTGTTTTGATTACGTTACCGAGTGTTACAGGTTACAGTGTTAGATTATTTTATTAATCAAAGTAAAATAAAAATACGTCTGTTGTGCAAAATATTTTGTCTCTGAAAACAGCTGGGGTTTTTAATCATGCACGCCGCATTGAATTTAAAGAAAGTGGAAGGTCTGTTCCAAACTTAAATATCAAGCAAACGACTAAGGACCGGGGAAAGGATATTAACACTGTTGCTATGGCAACGCAATGGTGAATATCGGTAAGCCAAATAGAGATGTGAGCGGCATAAAACTGCTGCTGCAGGCGTTTGTTGGCTTGTTATAGAATTAATGTAACAGGGTTATTCACGCAACCCGTTCATTAAAAGTTTTTGATGATGCCATTTAGATAAAAATTTCAAATTTTGGGATTAAGGTAAGGTCAAGGAGTACTTCTTTTTTGAAATATTTTCAACTTCCTGTCATTTCCGGTTTAACCGGAAGTTGGTATCAACTTGCTTATTTTAAATGGAACATCCTGTATTTTACGATATTTTTGGATTCTACGGAGAATTTTAATGCTATTTTATGTAGCATGTCCTATACCTAGGTTCAAGCGTTCTTAAGATATTTGACCTTGAACCGAAAATGAGCCTCCAGGGTACCAAATTTTAAAATCTCATATTTTTGTAAGTTTTGAAGATATATTCTTCATATTTTGCAGACGATCGGTAAATAATCTTAGGTTTCTATTTTTTTTATTGAATTTGTCTATTTTTATTCAGGGTGTCCTAAATTCAGCGGCAAACATTCACATTTTCAAAGCCGCTAAAGTCCGTTTTTTTAAATGGGACACCCTATAACTTTATGCATTATCAAATGTAGAATATCATTTTCTATCGAACTGTATTAAGGTTCCCTATAGCTATTCGTAACCATTTTCGAAATAATTGGATTTTATAAAAATATCGTATGTATTTGCTTAAATGTTTACATGTTCCAATGGTGAGCCATGGAAAAACAATTGAGATCCAATATCCAATATGACAGATGATTAGTATGCGTTATTTATCGAAAGCTGTCAGTGATAAACTAAATCTTCTAAATCGAAATGGAAGAATACTCAAACGCTGATATTCTCAATCTATTTTATATTCATGGAGAATGTTATAAAATTTTGGAGAGAACGTGTTGTGTGTTTAATGAACGCCACCCTGATTTGCTGTCAATGAACAAGTCAAAATTCAAGGGAATTGAAACGAACTTTTTGCGTTTTGGCAAGGTTAAAGTTACAAAAAATGTTCCGAAACCAGTGACAAATGCCGAGGATAACGTAATAAACACATTAGCTTATTTCCATGCAAACCCGCAAAGTTCAATACCGTCTGCAGAAAACGATTTGGGAATTTCTTCTTCATCTGTCCAAAGAATCTTGAGCGAACATCATATGCACCTTTATTCCTTCCAAAACATGCAAGCCTTGAGACCTGGTGATGACGTCCGACGAGTAGAATTTTGCGAATTCATGTTTTTGAAAATTCAAGAGGACCCTCAATTCCTTTCAAAAATATTTTGGACCGATGCCGATGAAGCGAAATTTTCTAGAGAAGGAATAACAAATAGAAGAAACGAACATTTCTGGGCAGCAGAAAATCCGCACGCTTTACGCGAAACGCGTTCTCAAGAGAGGTTTAGTTTCAATGTTTTCGATATAGTATTAAATGATCAGGTGCGGTACTGTATTTATGAAGACAATTTAAACAGTGATAAGTATTTGGAAATTCTACGAGGGATGGTTTCTGAATTTATAGAAGAAATTTCTATTGGTGAGCTGCAAAATTATTGGTATCAATTAGATGGGGCACCAGCACATAATTCCGCTGCAATTTATCTACAATTATCTCGAATTTTTGAAGATCGCTGGATTGATCCCAATGGCCCTTGGAGATGGCCTCCGCGATCGTCTGATTTAACACCCCTAGACTTTTATTTATGGGGATTTATCAAAAGTAAAGTCTATGCTTCCCCAGTAAATAACCAACAAGATTTACTGGACAGGATACGAACAGCTTTTGCCGAATTAGAAAACGGACAAATTCAACGGGCCACAGCAACTGTACAAAGAAGAATTGAAATGTGTCTTCAAATGAACGGATAGCATATAGAACATTTGTTATAATTCAACTTTATTATTTTATTTATTTATTGTTGATTGTTAGATTGCTATAATTTTTAAGTTCACTAAAACAAGTTTAGAACAGTCTCGAACTTAGTAGATATGGTTGAAAATAATTTAAACAATTTATAACATTTTTTATAACTTTAACTTTTCCGAAACGAAAAAAATTTGTTTCAATCCTATTCAATTTTCTCTTGTTCATTGGCGATAAATGAGGATTTTTTCATTAAAAACATGGCACGTTCTCTTCAATATTTTGTAACATTCTCCGCGAATATAAAATAAATTGAGGATATCAGCTTTTGAGTGTTATTTTATTTTAATTTAAAAGTTTCAAATCAGCTGTCATGTTGAATAGAAAAGCACAACAATTGTTTTTCCATGGCTTACTACGGGAAGGTGTAAGCATTTAGCAAATACATATGATAGTTTAATAAAAACCTGATTATTTCGAAAATGGTTACGAATAGGTATAGGGAACCTTAATACAGTTCGATAGAAAATTAAATTCTACATTTGATAGTGCATAAAGTTATAGGGTGTCCCATTTAAAAAAACGGACTTTAGCGGCTTTGAAAATGTGAATGTTTGCCGCTGAATTTAGGACACCCTGTATAAAAATAGACAAATTCAATAAAAAAAATAGAAACCTAAGATTATTTACCGATCGTCTGCAAAATATGAAGATTATATCTTCAAAACTTACAAAAATATGAGATTTTAAAATTTGGTACCCCGAAGGCTCATTTTTGGTTCAAGGTCAAGTATCTTAAGAACGCTTGAACCTAGGTATAGGACAGGCTACATAAAATAGCAATAAAATTCTCCGTAGAATCCAAAAATATTATAAAATACAGGGTGTTCTATTTAAAATAAGCAAGTTGATACCAACTTCCGGTTAAACCGGAAATTGAAAATATTTCAAAAAAGAAGTAACCCTTGCCCTTACCTTAATCCCAAAATTTAAAATTTGTATCTAAATGGCATTATCAAAAACTTTTAATGAACGGGTTGCGTGAATAACCCTGTATATATATATATATATATATATATATATATATATATATATATATATATATATATATATATGAAAAATTTGGTATTTTTATGATCATTTGCATAAATAAAAAACTTAGTGGGTGTTCTATTTACAAAAATTGACTTTTTTCACTTCACAAAAAGAGGCAAGATTGATTTCGTAGTATGTCCACCCTGTGTAGGTGTGGAGAAAATTTTGTATTCCGTATATGCATTAATGCTTTATAAACTGGAAATTACCTCTCAAATGCCAATTTTAGATTTTTGCTATTTTTTATAGTGCTTTGAAAAATTTTACATTTTTGCTATTTTTATACTGCTTTGAAAAATAGCTCCAGTTTTCAAAAAATCATACATAATCTTAATTATCCCGGAAACTACGCAGAAATCGACTATATCTTAAATTGGTAACTATTGTTTGTTTTTACAAGGAATTAAATAATGAACAAAAATACAGGGTGTCCCATTTAAAATTCTAGAGTTGAGGTTGTCCCAGCAAAATTGGGACAATCTGTATACATGGAAACATTATATTTATTTTAAAAAACATCAAATTTAAAAAAAAATTGTACGACACTTATTTTCGTATCTGTTAAGGATTTCTAGATAGTATAGTGGGTACTTTTATGAATCAAATATCGATTTCAGTACTGTAAGGTGAGATTCCTTTAAAATTTTATTTTTTAAATTGAGTGTGGCAAAACACCCAAAAATATTTTGTTTTTAAATCATGAACCCACAACAACATTGTCGTAAATATCAGCAAGAAGGTCTGTTTAATGGACATATAGCGTGTTTCACTAAAAAATTTATTTTCTTTTGTCCGCTAGTATTAAAAACACATGTACAAATTTTGTACTTGTAATGGTATTTAGCCCAAGATTAAGAGTTTCAGAATGTCTTTTAAGCCCGCTACACACTATTCGTTCATTCGTCCATGCGACTCGTTTCGCGGCGATTCCGTCTTTAGGGCGAATAATCAAGTAGGCTTTGATTTCGGCGAACCATTCGTCAAATTGCATCAAATCTTTTGTTTTTTTGTGTATTTTCAAACATTGAAATGTATGCGAACGAATTAAATAAAAATTGATGAATAGTGTGGACGAAATATTCGTCCATTCGTTGATTTGCCCATTTGTTAATTCATATGAATAGTCATAGCGAGCTTTAGTTTAAAGTTTTCTGAATAAAACGTCTATAACTTTAATTTCCACTATATTAAACCATTACAATTGTTTAGACACATAGTGCCTTCTTCGGATGGAATTTACAGTTTAAGTTTTTTTCTACAATCAGAAGATATACAGGGTGTCTTAAATAGTGTGTGCCACTATTGGTATCTCCTAAACGGTAAGTGCTACGAGTTCAGTTAAGTTAGAGACAGTTGCTGTTTTTGATACTTGTACAATAACCTTTTACCGTGTTGGAAAATTCCTATTAGTTCCTGAGATACAGGGTGATGTGTGAAAAACGCCTAAATTAATTTGATGAATATTTTAAAAGCTATTGATTTTCGAGAGACAGTTTAATTTTGAAAAACTTAAAAAAATTTCCGCTCTACAACATGGTGTCTTCGTATTTCATTTGACATTTCCTGTTCTGGTTACCGCTATCGACTTATTTTGTTTAAATATGGACCTGGATTTTCCGTTCCAGGAGGAAGTTTAATTTGCTGTATTACACGAATATGATTCCTTACGTTTCTATCCAGAAAATCCAACATCGGAAAATTTTTAAAAATGTCCTTTGAACGGCCCTGTCTTTTTGTGATACCCTTATAAAATAAAATGTAACGTTATTTACAATATTATATTAATAATTAAATATTATTTAATAAAACTTCACGGTTTTTTTAAACAAAAATTCTAAAATCTTCAAATAAATTTACTTAATATTTTTATTTAAACATAAACTTTGAAACATTTAATAAAAATTTAAAACGATAACTATTCGCGGTAAACACAACTTTACTTTTTGAATTCTTTCTAACATGCCTGTCGAATTCTTATAATCAGGTGATCAAAAATCATGCGGCGTAGTTCGATACATCCTATCTTTAATAATACCCCATATGGAGAATCCGTTTATCCGGGATAATCGGGTGATCGCGCTGGCCAGTTTATAGGCCCGTTTTTGCCAATCTATCTGTTGGATTTAAAGTTGTGTAAAAATCTTACACATCCATGGTTTCGATGGGCCGGCGCAGCATCTTGTTGGAAGTACTTGAAATTTCGAACAACATCCAATGGAAAGTCAAGCTAAATTAAACCAGTCAAATTTTCTTGAAAGAAAAACGGACACAGAAGTTTTCGGTCTAATATCCCGAGCCACACATTGATACCGAACCTTTCCTGGAGAGCTGTTTACGGTGGAAGTGTTCATCGTTTTGAGTCCACCGGTAGTGTAAATTGCGGTTGAGCCATCCATTACTGCAAAATCCATTTTCATCCGACTATAAATTTTTGTCTTCGACGCCTTAAAAGCCAACGCCAAAATATCACTCTCTTTGCATAGTCAGTTGGCTTAAATGCTGCACCTTTCTACAGCGATAGTGTGTAAATCCGCAGAAATGCAGTATTATTTTTGCCGAATCTTTTGATACACCAGTTTCTCTTTCTATTTCCCTTAGGGAAACTTAACCGCTGTTAACATTTTTGTAATGTATATATCCTAAAAAATATTGCAGAGTACTTATTAAAAATAAACATTATAATTAAAGCAAATATATACCTATCACGTTGATTTCGTTCTCTCCCCCTTCCAACTTAACAGTGAAAATTCGTGTTAAAAGATTCGTGCTCTCGCATTCTTCTTCTCAATATTACAAGTATTTTGGCATTGGGCATTCTTCTTTCCGGATACAAATTTTGATACATTTGAAGCACTTTAATAGCATTGTGAAATGCCCTCGCATAAATTAATATCATATGTGTCTTTTCATTATTTGAAAACTCTATTTTAAAAACGTGGAAGTTGTAAAATGACCCGATTTGTAATAAACTGACATAAAATAAGTTTGACACATGATAAATATCTGTTGATTTTTTCAATTGTTTCCGAAGCCGTCTTTGGGAAAGACGTCTGGCTAATACACATTATAAAAGGTCTTTTAACTTTTTTAAGGGTCTACTTACTATGTATCTTTATTAATAACTCTGCAATACTTTTTTAAAATGCTTACATTACAGAAATATTAACAACGGGGAAATTTCCTCAGAAAAACAGAAGCTGGAGTGTTACAAGTTTCGGCATAAATAATACTGTGTAGTAGGTAGTTTGTAACACCACGATTTTTTTAAACAAATTTTCGATTGTTTCTAAAACATCAGTGTTTTTTAGAAACGAAATGTTTTTCTGATATTTTTAATGATTTTAAATTTAGATTTTGGTCTTGTGCCCTTCAATCTATTTTAATAATAATAATAATAACAATAATAATAAAAATAATAAGCATAATAATACCATTTTTTTAATTACATGATGTACAAGCGCAGAATAAATAATTATCACGTAATATAATGTTTCTGTGTGTGGCATGTCTAAAAAAAAACATTTTGAACAAAAATAAATATATAAACGGAATTTCTTGAATATTTTTGATATTTGAATTATTCTTAAATTTAGAGAAATTTAAAAGTCAAATAATACTCCATGTTTATAATTTATCTCAGCCCTTTTTTGTTCCCATTTTTGAACACTTAGTAATCTAAAATTCTCTTGATAAATCTTCGAATTATTTGTATTTAAATTACGATCATCTTTTTTTGCAAAAAAATCTTTAATAACTTGCGATAATTTTTATCCAGGACGATATTATTGTCGACCGCCTCCAGCGCCGCACAGTGGTCGATTTTTTACAGAAACATGAAAATAAATCAAAAGCCTTAAAAATAAGCTAGATACTTAATAATAATAATAATATAATAATAAATGTCTTTTATTTCAAAATATATACAATGTAGTAAATAAAAAAAATTAAATTGCCAAAACCTGGCGTAGTCTAGCTTCAGTAGCTACTCAACTCAACCAGGCAAACTTCTTAGTTGTCCTAAACTTACGTAGAAACACTTTGACTATCCCACGTCATATAGTACCGAAGTGCACAAGAGAAGTTTTTTATACAATATAGCAGTAAATGTAAATGAAATATCATTATATTTATTACATAACACGGCAACAGCTCAGCTGTTTAAGAAAAAACTAACCAAACAACTTCTTGATTCTCAGTGAGTTCAAAAAACAAAAATTCAAAAAATATTTATTGTGTAAAATTCAGCATAAGAAACATACAATAAGAAAGCACAAATATACACAAAAGGACAAGGTACACTGTCTTCAGTGATCTCTATAACCTAGCCCTGCAGTCACCACCTATAAACTAGATATATACGCAAAAAATAGTCATTAAAACAAATTAAAATCAAAATCACGACTTATCACAGGCAACAGAATTTCCTGCTTCAATTTTGCTTTTAAGTAGCCTTTGTTACATTCGGTATATTTTTCAATGCATTAGTGACAACCGGAGCCAGAAATGAAAAACTAGATTGAAAAGCCATGGTTTTATGAGACGGAGTATTAAGAGTCTCGCGCACCCTTCTCAGTTCTCTTTGATGAATATCAGACCAAAGTGTAAGTTTAGCAAAAAGATACTTGGGTGTTTGAGAATTCAGTATTTGACGTACAAAACTGGGCAAGTGAACAAAACTGATCTCATTCAATTTATGAAAGTTCAGACCGCGATTCTTAATAGACTGGCTGAATTCGATCACCTGTCCATCCACCAGAAGCTCAAGATCACCGAACTTTTCGAGGTGATAGCTTGAACCTATCAACATGTGCTGACTCTTCGATGCATTCAACACAAGTCCGTTATCCCTTATCCATTGTTTAACATTGTCAAGATCGTCATTAATTATATTTCTTGCCCGATCCTTACCATTAGGTGAAAAATCAAATAAGAGCTGAATGTCATCAGCATAAAGATGAATGTAGCAGGATTTAGGAACAGACTGTATGTCAACAATACAAAAAGAAAAAAGTAAAGGACCCAGGACTGAGCCCTGCAGAACACCAGAGTCAATTGACCTTAAATTAGATTCAGCTATAGTAGTATGTGAATTGAATAGAACTTTTTGTTGGCGACCAAAAAGATAACCTCGCAACTAGTCATGCGTACAACCACGAATTCCATAATAACTCTTGGCCATAAGACATTCAAGATCTATTGAGTCAAACGCCTTCGACATATCCAGGCAGGTCAATGAGGTGACTCGCTGTCGGTCAATAGCACCCAAGCAATTATCAAGAACGTTGCACAAAGCAGTAACCGTTCCAAACCCACGACGAAAGCCAGATTGACAATCTTCACTCTCATCAAGAAAAATAGTTAATTGCCCATGCAACGATTCGACAATCTTCAAAGGTACCGGTAACAAACTAATAGGTCTTAAATTTTCCAGGCGCTCAATAGTACCAGAAGATGCCTTAGGAATTGGTTTAACAAGCGCGAGTTTCCACTGGTCTGGAACAATCCCGGTCAAGAAGGATACATTGATGATATGTGTCAGCGGAGCCGCTACATAGTTTAGGACAACTGAAGCATCTTAGCAGAAATACCGTCAGCACCAATGGTATGTGGCTTTTGCTTAAGAATAAGTGATTTGATCACATCGATAGAGCCAGGAGAAAAATCAAACTGAGAATGTCCCACACCTAAAACTGTTCATGTAAGTCGGGTCAGCAGGAAGACGTTTTACTGAATCAATAAAAAAGTTATTAATTTTATTAGCGTCACAAAGAAGGGAAGGTAGTATTTTTGAAGGTTGGCCAGCTCCGTGAATATCCCACTTACGCAAATAGGACCATAGTAATTTGGGACTGTTTCTACATGCCCTGAGAGTTTGAGAAAAATATGTTCTTTGTTCTGTTCTAAGAGCGGTGTTATAACATTTCCTCAAAGAACAGAAATATACCTTGTGACTGGCCAATCCAGATCTTTTATACCTAAGCCATGCTCTTTCCTTAAGAGTCTTTATCCTGGCCAGGGTATCAGTAAACCAGGGCTTTTTACGCTTCCTAGGGTTGTCCCTTATGCAAATAAGGGGAGCGTACTTATCGAAGAGGTCAAGTATATGCGTTTAAAAGTATAAAAATGTGTTATTTATATCCCTCATTTTGTACATTTCAGACCAGTCAATCAAACCAATCTTATGATAGAATTCAGTTTCATTAAAATTTTTAAAATCACGGACAAACTTAGCTACATTTTTAGGTTTTTCAAAAGACATATCTTTAGTGCATTGGACCATGTTATGGTCAGCTAGAGAAAAGCAAGAAACGTCTGCGCTAACAACTTTAAAAGAAGCATTTGTAACAATCACATCAATAAGAGATTCAGAAAAAGCATTAATACGTTTAGAAAAACGAATATGCTGTATACAAAGGTGAGAATATACCAGAGAATTAAAATATTTTGACAAAGGTGTGGCAATAAGAAGATTAATATTTACACACACACATATATATATATATATATATATATATATATATATATATATATATATATACATATATATTGGACATATTTCAAAAGTTTACTTTTCTCTCAACTTTCTCATCAGCATTCTCTTCTCTCCGACATTCTTTCTTCATCTTCGTCTTTTTTGGTTCATTTGTTTCTTTCTTCAACCAGTATATTTTTTTATTATGAATTATATATCAAGCAATAGTTCTGCTTACATTACATTACAGTATATTGATGTTAATGCGTAACATATTTATTTTTTTTGGTTGTAGGGCCGCATTGGAAGAACAGAGTCTCCTATTCGCAGGATTCTGAAATGGCCGCTTTTATTTACTGTAAACCTAATGTGTTATAGTATCTAGTGGATATTGGTTTTTTTAACTTATATGATTTTAGCTTATAATTTTAATAAACTTTTATATAAGGTATGTTAACTCGCTGAAATAAAACTCAAAAACCTCCAGCTACAAATCAAAAGCCTACCATTTAATGATTTGTTCTTGTTTCGGGCATTCTTGTCTTTGCACTTTCCCAAAAATTCTTGTTTCGGAACCCACACTTAATTACACCTGAGTAAGGGCAGTTAATGACCCATTTAAATTCTTGTTTCGTGCACTAACAGTGTATAAGTCTAGTATGCCATCCTTCAACTACGTTTGTAGTACGATGGCGATTCTTAAAACATATCTAATATCTCTCTGACTCCAACCAAGTTTCTAAACAATAGTCACAAAATTTGACAATTTGTCAATAGTAGGCGAGGAATCCATCCAGCTATCATCTACTGAGTTTGGCGGTTGATGCGCCAAAGCAGCACACATTCTAATATGTTTTCGAATTTTCTCGTCTTCTCTACACTCCCCGACGAGTCCCAGTTCCTGTGTCTTTCGCCACAGTGCACCTAACCTAACCCAAATATAATAAGACAGGTTTGCCTCTTTTTGATTCAATCAAATTCAGCTCCATAATTTGATAAATATTTCACTACTACACAACACCAAATACAATCAGTAACTAAAAAAGGGTGATAAGTGTAAGTGTGATTCGAGACCATAATTAGGAGGTAAATTTCACCCATTATACCACCCCTAAACGATTAAACAAATCCTTTCCTAATAGTGCATCAAACAAGAACACCTGCGTGTGATTATTTCGGTAGTTCCCGAATCAAGAACAAAACAAATAAAAGTAGGTAAAATCTTGTAGGATTTTTCAAGTGCCCGAAACAAGGATTTGCCCTTTTAATAGCGGCAAACCGTTAAAATAATGACCCGCCAGTGAACTGAATAGTATTTTTAGTTCATTATCCCGTTTATAACTTTATATTGAATGATTTTAGTTTTCTTACACTTCTTATAAAAGGTATTTTAAGTATGAAAATTAATGAAATATTGTATATTTTATATAACGGTTGTAAGAAAAATAAATTTTTATTTTTCAAACAACCTGGGGAGGGGGGATAATCATAATTTAATCGAAGAACCTTTCAAATCTATATTCAACTTATGTATCCTGTTCACAACTTTCTAGTGCATACAAAAACCTTGTGAAATACAAGAAAAACCAACTAATAATCGTTTATGGTCTTCGCTCCAAAAGGGCCATTTATTGCTTTATTGTATTTGTCACGCAATTGAAGGTGTCGGCACAAAAACAGATAAATTATTTTTGTGGTATCAGTCCATATTCTACTCTTTGGTATTAGGCTATTTTGGTCAAGATTACTTTTACCCTGCGAGAAAAATTGGGGTCAGTTTATAAAAATGTAAATATTGAAATATTTGTTATTTAGCATAAAAACGCAGTTGTGCAGATCCATAAAAAGCTTAATTTGCAAGCATTTAATTTGGATTTTTTACAAGAATATCCAATCTTGACAATATAGCAATGTCAAAAAATTATTTTAACAAAGCTAACATTTTGTAAATTAGCAGTTTTTACTTGTCTCCTACGAGGCATTTTTATTATAAAAAATGTAGTATGTTTTATATAAATTCAAATTATTTACTTAATTATACCATTATTTTCTATCAAAACTAGTGCGTTATATAGTCAAAAAATAATAATGACTTAAAAACGTAGCGCTCTGAACACCTTTTCATAAGAGCGACCTGTTGAGGCATCACAATTAGCAGTAACAAATTCCGCATCAGACTGCCCCCGCATGCCGGCTTTCGCGCTTAGATTTGTTTACGGTAGTTGCTACGGTTGCTATGGCAACTCAATGGTGAATACCCGTAAGCCTAATCACAAGAATGTTTGGTAGCCTAATAGAGATCAGAGCGGCATAAATTTGCTGCTGCAGGCCCTTGTTATAGAATTAATGTAAATTAGTTAGTTAAGATATAAGTACATAACTGTTTTTTAAGAACAAAAAAATATATTTAAAATCTTATAAATTTATATTATTTCCCCTACGTATTAAAAAACGCTCCAAAGCTAGGGATAATTAACATCATAAAAAGGTTAAAAAATAGCCATTTTTGGGTGTGGAACCCCGAAAAAACTACTCGTCAGATTGACTTCAAATTTTAGCAAAAATTATGAGAATAATCTGATAATATTTTAGTAAAAATCCAATATGCTGAACAAGATGGCGGCATAGGGAAACGTTAAAAAATTATTACTAAAAAAACTAATTATTCAATTTACCTGGAATTTAGCACAAAACTGAAGTGTTACATAAGAATGAACTGGTAACATTTTGTTATGAATATAAGATAGCAAAACAAAATGGCGGCCTAATAAAATATTTAAAAATTCAAGGTATTAACATCCAGGCATTTGTGATAGAGTATCAATTTGTAAACGTGCGGGGTTCACTGATACACTGTGAGAGTTATAACTAAAACATCATCTTCATTGAACATATTTATTTAACGTTTAACCGGATAACTTAAGATAATTAAAGTCGAGACGAGATGACCCCTTAGTCTCGTCGCGCGGCATCACTATGTAGCACAACCTTAACGGCTGCTCTTTGGTTATAAAAAGCACTTTTATTTTTGCTCTTTTACTAGACAGTATTGTTTTTCTGGGCGTGGCTTGGTCGTTTTTGATGGCTATTAACTAGCTCTGTACGTCGAGAATAAAAAAATGTCTAGAATAGAAACATATATCCGTTGTGCTGAAAAAAACAAATGTCTGTGCATACTGTGCTAAAAAAATGGGTAATAATAATATTAATAATAATAATAGTCCTTTATTGATTATTTATCAAATACATACACAGTTAGATGGTAGTTAGCTGACTAGCTAGTCTTACATATAACTTAACTGTAAATGAAATTACATAACAAACATTAAGATGACTAAATAAGACAAGAATATCGTGCCTACAGATCCCAAGCCATCAATACATTAGTCACAGCTAATTATTAAACCCTTTCACTACAATGATGGCTGTACTTTCTTTCTGTAATTATGAAATGTGAAATACAGTGTTTCCCAGATTCGCTTCTAAATAAGAAAGATAAGATAAGTTTTAGAGGAAACTTAGCGCATTCGATATTCGGCTTCAGATTTACGATCGCTCAATTGGTTTTGGAAATATCGGCGAAAAACCGAAAATGGCGGATTTCGTTTTTCGCCAGTAAATCCGAAACGGTGAATTTGACAGGTGTCAAAATGTGATATTATTGGGACACTTTTTTAAGACGAATAAGATGGCGTGTACGAGATATCTTCATTTTTTAACGTTACTTTCTGAATCTCGAAGCAACTAGTGTATATTACTAAGAGGTATTTCAGTTTCTTGAAGTAACTCAATTAATAAACTGCTTATCTTTTCCCCGGTATGTTTTTTTCAAACAGCCGAATGACTATAACTGAATGCTTATTAGATTAGATGTCCATAGGTCTGCCCTAAGAAACACCCACTTGTCATCTGATATGAATCCCTTTATTGCCAGTTTAAATTTTTCAAAAAATTGTGGGATTACTGTTTCAGTAAAATATGTACGTCCTGGCATTTCATAGAGACATCGTAATTTATTTATAAGACGTCTAAAACCTAAAAATAACACGTAGGTACTGAATATAGCAAATTAAACTTTTTATAATATATAATGCATTCTACCTTTATTTTTCAACCTCCGTACAGGCTGATTATCTAATTTCTCCTATTGCCCTATGAATTTCTAAGGATTTTCGATTGTTCATAGGCCATTTTCTGGCAAACTGGCTTGATATCGACATCCGCTTCAATACTTGATGTCCTCTCTGCTTATTACTTTCTTAAATTTCTGTTTGCATTTAATATGATTTCAAACACTTCTAGAAGTTAAGGGAACTTACCCACACCATGTGCTATTTTTTTATTGCACTGTTTGCATATTGCTTTGCTTTCATCGGTAACAAAATATTCTCAGATTTTGATCGACATTTTAAATTCAAAATTTTCCACCTTCATCCGTACTCCCCGACGTACAGCGCGGCGAGACGCCAGCAAAAATAACCTTAAAATGCGTAATTTAAAAACAACTGTGCCGGCCAGTGGCGTCGGCTAGGACCAGGTTGATTTCCCGATTTAAATCCCAGTTGTACTGATTTGTTTATGCTATGTCTCCCTCCACGCTAACGTGAACGAACTTTCTGAATTTTGTTTCACGCGAAACCAGATGTGACGTCATTAACGTTCACGCTACCTAATATACGCTATTTATGTTTCTCATCGAGCTTGGTGGCGCGGTGGTACGGTTCTCAGTCCGCGTCGTATAAGTTCAGGGTTCGAATCTCGACAAAGACGAGATTCTTTTTTAGTTTTTTTTAAACAAAATTTATAATTAATAAAAATTTGGATTACTTATTTTCTTAAAATTAGGTTAGGATTGGTTAGGTTTGCTGTAAAGAAAGCGCGCCAACTGAATTCCAAGTCTATATTAAAACATGATCTCTTTTTAACAAAATTTATACCGTTAAGTGAATCCCTCCGTTAGATTAGTACAAGTTTGTCAAAAAAGCAGTCATTCACACGTTTTTCTTATTTAACGTGACCGACTTTCCGAGGATTCGTACACGTTAACGTGGAAGGAGCAACGGCCTTTTTTTAGTGCCGGATATTATTGGGCCGAATAGTGAAAAGTACTAGTCGCGGCATCATAAATGTGCACAATAAAAAGAAATGTTCATATGAGGAAATAAATATATGTTAAATATGTATTACGGGGTTAATAAGTAAACTTAAAAACGTTTAAAAATATTTTGATACCTGGAAAGCCAGCAGCCCAATAATAGTTATTTATAATATTATAAGGATCGAAATAACGATCATTATGAGACTAGCCATCAATATTATCAAACCAGGCGTGGGTCGCATAGTAATGCCGTTCGGATTAAAATCGGTCAAAAATCGGCAAACCTGATGTTTTAATTGAAAGTCCAAAATATACTATTTAGATTCGCAAATGATCCCTGCCATTCAATTAAAGATAATTAGATCGATATGTACACAATTTTTTAATAATTCAGTATGAAATATTTCAAATTTTATTTATTGTTTCAGCTAGAGGCCCAAAGTCACAATTTTTTTTAATCTCACTTTTGTAAATGGACCACACTGTATATTTTTCTGCTATTTTATACCTCACCATTTTTTCAATTTAATAAGATTTTTTACGTTGATTTTTTAAACATATTATTTGGCCGTCGTTTTGTTTCGTGCCACAACTTTACCAGCTTATCTCTATGTCACATAATGTTTTCACAAAAATTGAAATTAAACTAATAAATAGTTATTTTCAATATTTTATTAGGCGCTATTTTGTTTTGCTATTTTGGACTCATACCAAAATGTTACGAATTCATTCCTACGTAAGACTCGATTTTTGTGCAAAATTTGAGGTAAATTGGATAATTAGTCTTTTAGTAATATTTTTTTAACGTTTCACTGGGCCGCCATCTTGCTCCGTCATATTGAATTTCTGCCAAAATACTTTATCAAAATATACATACGACTCTTAATTTTTGACCAGAATTTGAAGTCAATCGGCTAAGTAGTTTTTATGTTATGCCACGAACTGACAAACAGACCGACGAAATTGATAAAACATATTTTTTAGCATCTATGGACGTTAAAACGTGAAGATATGTAAAACTTGGAACAATGATTTTTTCATGATTATGAACACTTTATTTGACCGCCATTTTGTTTCTTGAAGCTTGCTTGAACGCGTGCAATTCTACCCGTTCATATCTATATCGCAATTAATCAAGGGCGTACAGACCATGCAAACACGGGAAGCAGTGCTTCCCCAAAAAAAAAAAAATACAAAACATCTTCTAAAACGTAATTTTTGAAATAGGAAACCATTAATTTAGTCTACATTAAAAATGCTAAAATATTATCTTAATTATCAAGCCCATAATAAATACGGCCTTGACTCCGACCCAGCCACAATAGAATATCGAATAGAACCTATGCGGGCCGCTAGCTTCTCTGCAGCCAAGTCCTGTATGCTTGATTTCCTGTGAATCGAGCCAGAGGTTATTGAACTTTCCACCGACTTTTTGCAATTTTTGCATTTCAGTCGCGTGCTTTAAGTGGTGGCGGAAGCTATCGTTGGAGTAGGTTCTTTGTTTGAACGGCTATCCGTGTGATGTGTGATACGTACGTCGCGTCGTGCATGGTGCGATATGGAAGACAATAATACGGACGTGGAGATGCAAATACCGTCAACTTCGGCTGTCGGTAATAACGTTGAAAATGTTGGAGAATTTAGTAAGAAGAGTGTGTGTGAATGTGTTTTGTGTGGTTTATAATAAAGAGATTTTCAACACTAAACTTCGCTGATAAGCTTCAAATAATTTCCAAAGGAAGGGCAAAACCGCCTATGAAAAATTTAACCACAAAAATGAAAAACTGTATTAGACATTTTTATCGTGTGATGTGTGATACGTACGTCGCGTCGTGCATGGTGCGATATGGAAGACAATAATACGGACGTGGAGATGCAAATACCGTCAACTTCGGCTGTCGGTAATAACGTTGAAAATGTTGGAGAATTTAGTAAGAAGAGTGTGTGTGAATGTGTTTTGTGTGGTTTATAATAAAGAGATTTTCAACACTAAACTTCGCTGATAAGCTTCAAATAATTTCCAAAGGAAGGGCAAAACCGCCTATGAAAAATTTAACCACAAAAATGAAAACCTGTATTAGACATTTTTATCCGGAAAAACAATACGAACAATTTAAATGGCTAAAAGGGTGTGAAAATATAAGTAAATTATTTTGTTGGCCATGTTTACTTTTTGAAAATGAAAAAGTCTCTAAAATAAAACTGATTTTTCGGATTTAAACAATTTCCATACAGCTGCAAAAAACACGTCATAAAAGAAAAAGTCTTCGGCAAAACCAGAATTGAACACGCCCCAAATCATTTAGAGCAGTCTAGCGTTTTTCGCGGAACGTCGAATCGAATCCAGAATGATTTAATTTCCGCTGTGACAACCATTATTCTAAAAAGAATTAAGCAGGAGATTGGCGAGGCGCGGTTCATTGCTATTGTTCCGGACGAAACAACTGATATCACTAATTTTAGCCAATTATCTATAGTAAAACGCTACGTTAAAACAGACAGAAGTATTCAAGAGCGATTTTTAGGTTTTAAGAATGTGTCCGAAAATCGTGCAGCAGATGCATTATATACCGTAGTTTATAACGTTACTAAAGAAATTAACGGAGAGAAAGCTCATTTACAGGCCGTCATAAAAGAAAAAGTCTTCGGCAAAACCAGAATTGAACACGCCCTTAATAAACAGTTGGAAATTAGTCACCGCCAACCCAATGATCTAGTCGATAAAAATAGGCAAATATTAAGAAGACTTATCGATGTTGTTTGTTTTCTCGGACAGCATGAATTGGGATTTAGAGGTCATGACGAAACAAGGGTTTCTTCAAATAAAGGAAATTTTCCAGATTTACTTAGTTTAATTGCTAAATATGATGATTCCTTAAAAAATCATTTAGAGCAGTCTAGCGTTTTTCGCGGAACGTCGAATCGAATCCAGAATGATTTAATTTCCGCTGTGGCAACCATTATTCTAAAAAGAATTAAGCAGGAGATTGGCGAGGCGCGGTTCATTGCTATTGTTCTAGACGAAACAACTGATATCACTAATTTTAGCCAATTATCTATAGTAATAGGCTACGTTAAAACAGACGGAAGTATTCAAGAGCGATTTTGTAGGTTTTAAGAATGTGTCCGAAAATCGTACATCAGATGCATTATATACCGTTGTTTATAACGTTACTAGAGAAATTAATGGAGAGAAAAAATTAGTTAGTTAAAATTGAACTCAAAGTTACGATGGAGCTGCAGTGATGGCAGGAAAATTTGGGGGTCTGCAAGCTAAATTTCGAGAAAGTTTCCCAAGTGCTGTGTTTGTCCATTGTTTTGCTCATAAATTAAATTTAGTTTTATCGCAACAAAACGTACACAAGCTTTGGACTCCATTTTCCACAAACGATTGCCCAAAGTAGCTGCTACTAGGTAGAACTATAATGGAAGACATGTGTTAACAGTATCTGAAAATCGTGAATCACTGACTGAACTATTTGAGAATATAATATAAAATAATGAAACGTGGGACTCAGAAGCAATAAATAGTTCGAGGGGGTCTTTGGACTGTTTGAAACGAGATTTTAATTATTTGTTGAACATATTTTCAGAAATATTTCTATTCACGGACAATGTTTTTAATATATTTCAAACTAAAATAAATGATATTGCTTTTTGCCTAAAAAAAGTGGATGATTTTAAGTCCATGTTAAGCCAAAAAAGAGATGACTGACCTATTTTGGGAGATGATCAAACATCATACAGACGCCTTTTTTATGAAAAAATCGATCAAATTCAGCAACAAATAAACTATAGATTTAACGGTTTAAATGATTTTAAATTCCTCGAGCTCTGTAATTTTGATGCATATAAGGAAAAACTTTTCCAGAAGATGCGTTTAAATCTCTTTTTCTTCATTATAGCCAGTTCTTCGACCGAGTGTTACTGCGATCTGAACTAAAAGTGATTTAGGAAACTGATGGCATTAGCGCAAAAAATAACGCTAAGGAACTAATGCAATTTGTTTTGTTTCGCCATCTTTGATTCGTTCCAAAATTTTATTAGTCAATTCCTACGTATTACTTGATATTTGTGAAAAATTTTATGTGAATTGGATAAGTAGTTTTTTATAATATTTAACACTTGCCTATGCCGTTATTTTGTTTCATGATTTCGGATTTTTACAAAAATGGTACCAGGTCATCCCCATATGACCCTTTACTTTTGACCAAAATTTGAATCGAGTACTTTTTTTTGCCGCGGAGAGACAGATCGACAAACAGGAACAATGAAAAAATCTGGGAGGGTGATTTTTCCCTTTTCCAAGAGAAGTAAAAAGTTTATCCTTCTAGCGCTACCTTGTATAAAAGGAAAATTTGATTTTATTTACAGAATGATAAAATATTTGACGAATTTCACCGTTTTAGTTGTAAACTAAATGCTTCTGAAATATAATTTTTTAAATTTGCAGGTGGCTGTTTTTATCCTATTAGAGATACTTTTTTTTACATACAATACGATTTTAAATAAAAATAAATAAAAAAGAATTACATGTCCTAGTATCTTTTAAGCAAACTAACGACTCCTGATAAACTTCTTTGTTTCATTTTCAGGTGGATGTTTTAGCTACCCTGTAAAGTTTAAAACAATGTTTTAATATACAAAAAAATAAAAGAATTTTTTTGTATATTAAGCCCCTTGACTGCCTCGTCCTTTCCGGGTTACCGTATATAGTTGACAAAAATTTATTTTGTATCAAAATATAAAATTGACGTGTTTCGTCGTTTTTCAAAATATGTTTTTTTTTTTAAATGAATAGAGCCGAAAAAAAATTCAAGTATCTACGCCAATGACTTTCCCCCCAACTATTCCGGTTTTCAGTTTGACTATTATCGTCTTCTATCATATCAAATTGTGATTTTTTTAAGTTTTTATATCCTTTAAAAATACTGAACTACGCCTGATACCCAAAATCTAAAAATAGCGAAACACTGACCTAGCCTGTATTTCTAGTGCAAATTTGAAACGAATCAGCTTGACTTTTCTCAAGTTACCGTTGCCGCAAATTTTGTTTATGTGCCCATACACATCCGTACAGACATAATACTTTTTATTTAAATGTTTTTCGTAATCTAGAACGAAAAAAACACCAACATTTTTTCGATAACGTTTGTGATTCTATTACTTCCCCTGTATACCCTATATAGTGTATTATTAATAATACAATACGAGCCCTGTCTCAGTGAAGTTGGCCCAGCCCCTCAAAACATGACATTTGTGAATTTATTTCAGGGGAAATTAAAATTTTGTTTGAAATATATTTTTGGTTTCTTTCTTTATATGTTTATGGGGAGATTTCAAGACCGAAGTGTGGCTATTTTTAGAGTTTTTATTTCGAAATTGATTTCTTTGTAAAATGATTTGTTTGGGAAGATATACGATAGAAACAACTTAAAGTCTGGCACATAAGTCTGAACGCGTGAAAGGAATGCGGATAAAAAATTATTCTAGTTATGTGGTCCACTCAAATTATTTTTTTAATGAATCAGGAATTGAAATAAAATAGCAAAAATAATATTGATAGGTATCGGTAGCCGTCAAGGTAGACAAGATACCTGTGATTGACAGATTTCAAAACCCCGGCCCGTTCAATGATCAATTATTGTCGAAAGAAAAGACGAAGATAAAAGATGCCTTGGATTGAATTGTGTAGATATTAAAACATATATTTTGATTTCTGTCAGTCTGCCTGTCTATCCGTCGGTTCGCGAAATAGCTACAAAACAACTTACCCAATTAATTTCAAGTTTTGGAAAACAATTTAGGGTTATATGGGGATGACCTGGTGATAGTTTGGAAGTATTACTAAAAACTTATTTTCAATTTGCCACAAATTTTGCATAAAAGCAAATGTTATATAGAAATGAACTGGTAACATTTTGGTATGAATCCAGCGGCCCAAAAAATAATCAAAAAATCAGCCTGTAAGAACTATTTACTGGATCAATTTCAAATTTTGGGCAAGCAATAAATGTGATGAAGAAATAAACCGGTAAAGTTGTGGTACGAATCCAAGATGGGGAAACAAAATGGCAGCTAAATAATTGTTTTCAAAAATATTAAAATCTTAATCAACATAACAGAACAAAATGGCGGTCAAAAAAATCAGAATAAAAAAATGTATCCTATTTACTGGTTTAGTTAGAAACTCGTAAAATATTGTGATAAATTATATATGACGAAACAAAATGGCGCTTAATAAAATTCATGAAGAAATGAACATAGTGAAACGGTTAGTATAGACCAAGGGCCTTTCGTATTTGAAAATAAAAAAATTCTAAATTTATCTTACCACATATACATGTTAATGAAATTTTGCACAGTCTAGAGGTACCTGGGACTAACCTAAAACTGGTATACGACTGGAAAAAAAAAATTAAATTCGGACTCATTTTTTTTAGTCATTTGTACATTTTTAAAATCATCACTGTACAATTTTCTATCAGTTTATATAAAATAAAACTTGATATTACAAATAATACTGATACACTATCATATATATATATATATATATATATATATATATATATATATATATATATATATATATATATATATATAGTAAATATTTTTAATACATTTAATCCCTGTTATCTTAGGTTAATAATTTTATCACATAATTGACTTAAAAAAATAAAAAATCGGTAAATTTTCTTTACTTTAAATTCTTTCCCTGGGTATGACTCATTTTACAAAGAATAGGGAAGTGAGACCCAATTTAGTTTCGCCCATACTCATTTAGTAACCATTATACACTGTATTTTCAAATGTTTTTATTAATAATATTACTTCAGCTTTTTTAGGCTTAAGTTTTTTTGAACTGATTTTTTTAAATATTTTATTAAGCCGTCATTTTTTTCTACCATCTCGGATTCATACCTGGATGTTATCATTTTACTAAGCTGCCGTTGTATTCTGCCATCTTGGATTCGTACCACAATTTTACCCGTTTATCTGTCTATTAAACTTAACTCTTGCAAAACACTTCAAATCAATTTAATAAGTAGTTTTCCAGGCTGATTTTTAAATATATCATTACGCCATCCTAATATCGTACGTACATTTTACCAGTTCATTTCAACGTAATACTTGATTTTTTTGTAACATTTCAGATAAATTGGATAAGTAGTTTTTAGTAGTCGCTTTTTACACATTTCATCAGTTCATCCCCATATGTCCCTTAACTGAAAGACCTAGTGCAGGGGTGCTCAAACGGTCGTTCGCGAGTGCTTTTTGAGTAGATCTCGAGAAGACAATTTTTTTTAATAAGTAGGTACTTAACTAAACTACAAAAATTTATTACGTAATAAAATAACATTCTGCTAGCGGCAAAAGGCGGCTTTATCAAAGGAACCCGCGGTACTTGTCAAAAAAATGTCGCGTTTTTTATTCTTGCCGCTTTTCTAGAAATTTCAGGCGGCGCGTTTGACGGGAACATTCAAAACTTTCGTTCACGCCAATATAAATGTTGCGCCTGCAGGAATTGGAGTCATTCTGAATTGCAACTTGAAGGCAATACTATGTCGATACAAAGTTTATTATTAAATATTACAAAATGAGTGCAGCGAAGAAATCTAAAACGTATCATTTTAATAACGATTGGGAGGAAGAATTTTTGTTTTGTATGGTGAAGGATAAGTGCATTTGTCTTATTTGTCGTGCGTCAGTTGCAATACCTAAGCGTGGTAACTTAGAGAGGCATCGTAAAACGGTTCATAAAAACTATGAAAAGGATTTTCCGCCACAGAGTGAATTAAGAAAACGAAAAGTACGTGATTTGATATCTTGTTTAAAAAAAGAACAAACCACATTCACAAGACCAGCCAAACAATCAGAAGCTGCTACGATCGTGTCATTTAAAATATCTCATATATTGGCGAAACACAAGAAACCATTCGAAGATGGATCGGTTGTGAAGGAAGCATTTATTGAAGCGAGTGAGACTTTACTTGGAGATTTTAAAAATAAAACAGAAATCATGTCTGCTATTAGACAACTTCAGTTATCTCGTCACTCGACTGTCACAAGGGGTATTGAAGTCATGACTTAGGACATGGCAGATAAACTAAAAAATGATATCATGGAATGTACATACTTTTCTTTATAGTTCGACGAATCTACAGATATGACAGACACTGCCCAGCTGTGTATTTTTATTCGGATGGTATTCAATGACATGTTAGCTAAGGAAGAATTTTTGACAATCAAGGGGAAGACCCGTGGTGAAGATATATATGACGTTTTCTTCAATTTTGTAAAAAACTACAAGCTACCAATATATAAATTAGTGTGCATTACAACCGATGGAGCACCAGCAATGACTGGAAACAAAAACGGTTTTGTGGCATTGTGTCGAGCTAATGAAGATTTCCCTTTATTTTTTTCATTCCACTGCATTATACATCAACAAGTTTTGTGTTCAAAAGTTTTAAACGCGGAGGAAATTATGGGCATTGCAACAAAAATTGTGAATTCCATCCGTGCACGTAGCTTGCAACGGCGGCTCTTTAAGTTGCAGTTGGAAGATAGGGAGTCAGCTGAACACACTGATTTAGTTCTTCACACGGACGTCAGGTGGTTGAGTCGCGGAAAATTCCTAGAAAGGTTTCAAGAATTATTGCCCGAAATAACAGCTTTTCTAGACAAAAGAGATGATGACACTCAGATGTTGAAAAACGAAAAATGGCTGACTGATTTGGCATTTTTGACTGACATCACAATGCACTTAAACACCATTAACTTGGAGCTTCAAGGTAAAGGAAAAACAGTTATTGAGATGATTAGCGCAGTAAACGCATTCAAAAGTAAATTTTAACTTATGATAGATCAACTGAAAAGAAAGGATCTGAAACATTTTCCGTCTTTGAAAGCAAGTATTCCTCAGTTGAATTATGATGACGTATGAGGCTGAATTATCAAATATTTTGGGACAATTCGAAATGCGTTTTTATGATTGTAGTAAATTGGCAAATGTAGCATCATTTATGAGTTATCCTTTTTCGTGTAAAAACATTGAGGAATGAGCTACTGAAATAGCAAGTCAGTTTAATATGAACTCATGTTCTGTTGAAAATGAGTTGGTGCAGATTGTATCAGATATACATCTCAAAGCTACAGCATCTGATACAAATTTCTGGTGTTTTATATCTGAAGATAAGGCAAATCGCCCTTCAACTGACAGCAATGTTTGGGTCAACTTACTTGTGCGTGTCTGCATTTTCTGAAATGAAGATAATTAAGTCAAAATATCGCAATCGACTAACTGACGATCATATGTCATCATGCTTGCGATTAGCACTCAGTGGTTACGTACCATCTTATGAAAAGTATTCAACATCCAAAGTCACTCCTTAGTTAAGTTTAACACCATATGTAACTCTTTTGTTTTGTAACAACCAATAAACTCGCAATTTTGAATAACTATGAGTTTTTTCATTGATATTGTAGAGAAGAACCCAACTGAACCTAACCCAAACCTTGACTAAAATAATGTATATTGTGCGGAAAGCTAATATCTCTATATGCTACGGTACACCCTACCTAGGTAGGTAGGTAGGTAGGGTGTATGTACGACAACCCTGCATCACACATACTTGCAGCCTCTCAGAGTCGATCGTAAGTAGTCGAAAAATTTTGAGGTAGATCGCCAGCAGTTCAAGTTTGAGCACCCCTGACCTAGTGCATTCTTTTAGGAAATAGAGTAAATAATTATTTCAATATGTTGTACAATAATGAACAGTTAATATCAAAGGAAAACATATCTTTTCTGGGAGTTGAAATACACAGAAGACTGGACTGGAGGGTATACATTGAGGGTCTGGCCTTAAAAGTTTCTAAGTACTGTTACGCCTTAAAAATTGTGGCTGAGAGAGTTGGTCAGGATGCCGCTCTCTCTGCCTATCATGAATTTATTCAATCAAGTATCAGATATGGCGTTATCTTTTGGGAAAATTTAGTTGATGTTGCTAGAATCTCTGTTTTGCAAAAAAGGTGTCTTCCTTCTATTTTAAAATTAAGACTGCAGGATAGTTGTAGAAAAGTATTAATTGAAAATAATATTTTAACTCTTACTAGTATGTATATCTTGGATTGTGTGGATGTTTATTTCAAATAATGGAGATTTTTTTAATAACTTTAATGAGAGGCACCAATATCCCACCAGAAAAAAACGTTTTCACTCTGCCAGCGCTTCTTAAAGGTCAAATCATTATCCACCCAAGTTTCATCAATATAAACAATATTTCGACGTTCTTGGCGATATTTCTTTGTCATGGATGTACCTATATCTCCAATGCAATATATTGGGTCTCTCCATCAGTACTTTCTTCCTGATAAATAAAACTTCACATATTTACAAAAATATGTTGAATTCTCAATTAAAAAGATATTTAATGCAGTACTAGTAAATGTACGTACACTTCCTAAACAAAAATTTAAAAATGTATTAAGAAAATTCTTACATAAAAAGGCCTTTTACACAATACTTTGCTTCTGACAAAAATGAAATAATATAATGAATTTTTCTCTCCCTATGACTTATTATTGTTGCCACACTGAACATGTAGGTATTTTAATCTGTAAATATATGTATTTTAATCTGTAATTGTAGAGACTGTAAGTACAAATGTGAAACTGAGTATTTTTATGTTTGTTTTTTTTTCCTTTATCCAAAATTATTTTCAATGCAGCTACATAGGTAGATAACTCATGATTCTAGGTATTTGCGATATGATGAGAGATTCTAAGATGCAGGAAAAGAAGCAAGGTATTCTATATTTAGTTATTTTAATACTACTTGCTGGCATTGTTCATCCCCTGGGTTTTTTTTTGTATACCTATTTGTTATATGTTATATTTTGGAATATAAATAAATGCTTATCTATCTATCAAATTTTTTATCAAAATTTGAAGTCAATGGGATAAAGTTTTTCGTTATTCTGTGAACAGACTGATCGAACTGAGAAAACATATTTTTTGGCATCGAGGAGGACCCTAAAACATCAAGATCTGTAAACACTTGGAAGGGCGATTTCTTAACGATTACAATATTTGGTTTTATGAGAGAAGTAGAAAATTAGCTTATTAAAAGTGCGTCCATTATTAGTTGATTACGTTTTTTTCTTTACCTAAGTATATAAACCTATATTCATAAAAAATTAAAACCGATTTTAAAACGTTATGCATTATCTAGAAAGATATTTTGGCAACTGATATATTTTTTCTTCTAATTATATGGCAATACACTAATACAAAATTCCTAAACTCTATTTGTCAATATTCTAGCTAAAGTTTTAGGCACGAATATGAACAGACAGCAAATTATATAGCAATATACTAATACACAATAATTCCTAAATTCTATTTTTTAATATTTCAGCTAAAGTATTTAGGTACGCCTATGCATAGAGAGGAAACAGGCTAGATTTTACCTCACCTATCCCTTGCGTCGCTGTTTCAGAACCGTGTGCCATACTATAAGTTGAATGGTCAGTTATCCTCTTCAGTAAAATTCAGGTAAGCTTTGTAAAACAAATAATAACATCTGACGTTGCTAAGATGCCGATTTTGACGTTTTAATTAATTTTCGTACATTGGTGTTGTTAACAACTAAAAATGACGTGTTGTTAGTAACTAAAAATGACTCGTGATAAATAAGAAAAGTGATTATTCACGTGCATTTAAAAGGCCAAAATAGCTCCCAAATCGCTGACAGTGTTAATAAATAGATATACAGTTCGAAATATTATTAAACGGTACAAAACCACTGGGTCTGTGACTCAAAAACCGAGAACTGGAAGTTATCTGTATTATCCCAATACCAACTTAAGGGTTTTAAAAGGGATTATCAAGCAAAACTGACGTGCTAATTATAACGAATTAAAAATATTATGGAATCAGGCAACAGGAAAAATTTTCTTAAGAACAAGTTGTCACAGATCTGCCAAAAAAACTGGAATTTAAAACTTACACAGTAGACTTAAATTATTTTTGTTCGTTTTTAATTCAATTCAAATAGGCTTTTACTGATAAAGATTCAGAAAAAAAATAACACTAGCGAGTGGGCAAAGAAACATAAGTTATGGTCTCTGAACCAATGGAACTTCATTATTTAGAGAGATGAAGACAGATTTGAAGGGTGCGTTGGTAGTAGTTTGAGTCGTGTCATAAGAACTAAAGACGAAGTGTTTCATAATGACTGTCTTAAAAAGAAACTTAAGTTTCCGGCTTTTGTTATGATTTGGAGATCCATATCAGCTAGTGGAGTGGGAAACTTACACTTTGATAAGTACATCACTGTGCTTCAAAATAACTTGAACAAATGCGTTTCAATAATATCGAATTCCAACAACATGGTGCTGTTTGTCATTCGTTTAAAAAAGTAAAAGATTGGATGTAGAAAACAATATTTTAATTTTAAAATGGACCTCCAGTAGCCCGTTCCAAAATTGTTGTAAGATTGTAAGATATTTTTTTTTCTGTTACAAACAATGTAACATTTTAGGCTCAAATTGAATAAACTTATCATATGTTTTCATAAACATATTATAGTTTTTCGTTAATATGACAAATTTCTTTAAAAACCATAGTTTTGATAGTTGAGTTAACCTCACTGAGACAGGACTCGTATACCGGTTGTTATATGCAGTGTTGGATTACCTTATCTACCTGAAAGAGCGCCACCTTATTCTAACAAACGAAGGGGTAACCGCGAGGTCTTCAGATAAGACACATTAACATCGACTTTAACTTTGGACCTTAGGCCTGAGTACTAAATTAAAGTACGAATAAAAGGCTGTCAGTAAAAAGTTAATACATTTATTCATATAAAGTAGGTACAAACTGGTACAAACTTAAAAATCTACAAAATATTTTTATAAACAATACACTAAAAAGAAACAAATGAAACTTGTAAAAAAAAATTAATAATGAAGGCAAAAGCCCTAAAATTAAGGTGGCAAATTGTTAAAAATTACAGATTTTAATTAATTTAAAGATAATTTTTCGAGATTTAGCATCGCAAATTTATTTATCTGTTAACTCGTTAAAATCTAAAGATTTCAATAAATCAGAATTTAAATTTAACACTGAAAAAGCGTTAAGCCTGTCCTAGCCAGTTCCCTAGATATGTTTTTACTATTTTTAATGTAGAAAAATACCTTTCATCGCTTGCGTTAGTTACCATTAAAGTTAAAATAATTCTCAAATAATGTAAACGTTTGAGAAAGTTGAAATAATATTATTGGCGGAAAATAACCACCTTGTTGGTATGCAATAACTGTTTTCTCGCATTCAAGAATGGGAATCATAGCAGCTTTATAGCAGCTTTTAATATTTTCTCATTCCCAAGAGATTTTACCAAAAATAAGAATGTTACGTTTTCATAGGCTTCTCACTTTTCTTCCAAATCGCAAATAATCTGATCTATTATTCTATAAACAACTTGAGTACAGATCTTATTTCTTGGAGTTTGCACTACTTCATTATCCGTCTTCCCAAATTGTAATTTCCTTTTCCGTAGTTTTTAATTTAATTAATTTATACTTAAATTCTTGAGATAACATCTGACTTTCTTTCTCATAGTAATTAAATTTATTCCGAAGCGATAAGTAAAAATCTTTTTAGAGAAGTATAAAGATTTAAGTAAATAACTAAATCTATATTTACAGCCTGTAAGGACTGGCAAACGCTGTTGCCTTTTCCAAAATATAGGACGAAACTGCTACAAGAAAGCCAAACTCTAAAATGTATTATGTTTCCAAACAAGACTTAGTTTTGGTGTGATCCTAGGACTTCTCAAAATTATCCCTTTAAAGAGTCTCAAGTGAAATTTGGATTTATCTATAACAATACTTCAATGTTTTAACGGACTCGCATCTAGAAGATCATCTTGTTATATTTACACGTTTCAGTGTATAGGTATTTTTCCAAGATATATTTTCAATCGTTTTATTTAAAATTCGCCAACGGTGTATTGACGATGAGAAAAAAACAGGGTGGTCCAACAGTGCGTTTAATTCCAATAGCCCGGTTATTGTGGGAATTAGAAAAAAGTCGTAGGAACTACTGAGAACAACAACCTAAAATTGTTTTCGATTATACAGGGTCGAGGATAAGTTTACCTTAAACCAAACTTAATTTTTGTAAATTGAACACCCTGTATATTGTTTTATTTTCAGATTCTTCCCTGTTTGGCCATTCACCCAATATAGGGTTTGTGGGGTCTATAGAGCCATTGAATATTTATGGCTTTTTTTCGAAAATATCAGAGGTAAGTGGTTTTTGGTTATGAATGCACCCCACCATTAACTTTCTCATTTATACAGATACAAAAAAAAGTTTCTTTATATCGAACAATTTTTTTTATGATGTATATTATCGGCTATATAAGGTTTGTTCATATTTTTTGTTGATAATTCTGTAGTATTAGTATTCGAAACATTAATAATATAATATGTTAAGTAATATTTTTTGCTTATTTCGTAGTTGGCTTTGACAAAACTTGGCTTATAAAAGACTGACAATTAAATATTTTTGAAATTCACTTTCTAGGTTAAGTTTAAAATATTATTTGATTTAAATTTTAATCATGGTTTACACCTAAGAAGACAAAAGGCAAATTTATGAAGTTTTTATTAAATGTGGTTATAATAGTAAAAGAGCGCAAGTGGAGTATCGCAGATTATATCCAGAGAGAGTAACAACAAATTACCAAACATTTAAAAGATTATATGACAAAGTAACAGCAACTAATTCATTCAAAAGGAAGCAGCGATTGATTTTGGCAAACGAACGTGATAGAGACACGGAATTAATTATTTTGTTAAATTTTCAAGGTAAGGGTACAGGGTGGCCAATTTATGGTGATACAGTACCTTATCTAGAAAACGGTAATAGTTACGACAAAAAGTTAAATACAAAAGTTGTTTGGATTCAATTAAATTTTTATTTTATTTCACTTTTGTTTATATAGGGTGTTTCGTTTTGATGTAAAACATGTCAACTTTCTTAATTTAAATGGGACATTATTACATGTTTCGATTCTACTGTTAATTTGCGAAAGTTTTTATAATAACATCTATATTTGAATTCTTTATCGTTTTTGAGTAAATTGAGTTTTTAGAATTTTTTTTTAAAAAACCTATTTTTTTTAAAAAAAATTTTTTACCTATAAAATTTTAATGGAACTGACTAATATCCTAAACATACATTACTAAGGGTTCAATTCAATGAGTTTCGATGTTGGTCTTACCAATTAATATACAGGGTGTTAAAAATGGAGAGCAAAACAAACAGAACTTTAAATGTAAAAATCTCCTGTTTTTCAAATGGAACACCCTGTATATTTTTATTTCATCTGATTCAGCGTTCAATTACCTATCATTACTCAAATATATGTCCTATACCTAAGATGAACAGTTTCGATTTTATTAGCCGTTTTCTGATTTATCCCGGAATTTTGCCTGCAGGTGAATGGTTATCATCCTGATAAATTTCTTCCAACTCAATTATTATCACAATTAGACTTTAATGAAAGATTGACTTTTTGTTGTGATATTATGGACCGGCAGTTCGAAAATATGTTTTTTTCAAAAGTGCTTTGGATTGATGAGACCTCATTTAATACGGCGGGTATTTTTAATCGGAAAAACACTCATTACTGGTCTCAAACTAATAAACATCTAATAAAAGCAATTAAAAAACAAGGCCGTCAAACCTTAAATGTGTGGTGCGGAATTATTTGCGACCGTATTATCGGACCAATATTTTTTGACAGGTCGTTAAATGGCGAAAGATACTTGGAGCTGCTTAGGAATGAAATCATGCCCCTTATCAACGACTTGCCAGCAAATATTCAAGAAAATATCATTTTTCAGCAGGATAGCGCCCCTTACCACACGGTTGCACCGGTAGTAAATTTCCTTAATCAAATCAAATCCTGGCCACGACAAAGCCCTGATTTAAGCCCTTTAGACTTCTTTTTGTGGGATGCACTAAAAAATAAAGTTTATAAAAATAGATCTAATAATAGAAATGAGTTGAAAATAAAAATCAGGGAAGACATCAATAATTTTAATGCATCTAATTCGGTAATGAACGTTATTCGAAAAATGGAGGCTATTTACACTTCATGTATCGCAATGAACAGTGGCCATATTGAAAATCTGTTTTAATCATGTTTAATACTCAGTTAGTTATTAGTTATACCGTGTGGCACAAGATATTTTTTTTGTCTCTCTCTTATTTTCGTAAACATTAAATAATAAGAACATAAATTACACAATATTTCACTTTTATTTGTATTTTCCAATATTATTTATAGTACCTATCTGTGTTAAGGAAATGAGAATAAGGCTTAGTTTACGACATTTTTATATTAGCCCACTTCATCTGTTTACTTATATTTAAAAAAAATAGTCAAATCAGAAAACGGCTAATAAAATCGAAACTGTTCATTTTAGGTATAGGACATATGAATAATAATAGGTAATTGAACGCTGAATCAAATGAAATAAAAATATACAGGGTGTTCCATTTGAAAAACAGGAGACTTTTACATTTAAAGTTCTGTTTGTTTTGCTCTCCATCTTTAACACCCTGTATATTAATTTGCTAAGGCCAGCATGGAAACTCGTTGAATTGAACCCTTAGTAATGTATGTTTAGGATATTAGTCAGTTTCATTAAAGTTTTATAGGTAAAAAATTTTTTTTTTAAAAATATGTTTTTTTTTTAAATTTTAAAAACTCAATTTACTCAAAAACGATAAAGAATTCAAATATAGATGTTATTATAAAAAGTTTCGCAAATTAACAGTAGAATCGAAACATGTAATAATGTCCCATTTAAATTAAGAAAGTTGACATGTGTTACATCAAAACGAAACACCCTGTATAAACAAAAGTGAAATAAAATAAAAATTTAATTGAATCCAAATCACTTTTGTATTTAACTTTTTGTCGTAACTATTACCGTTTTCTAGATAAGGTACTGTATCACCATAAAATGGCCACCCTGTACCGTTTTGGTCTTTTGGTATCGGCATTTCTTTTCTCTCTAGTTTTAATAAAGACGGAGAGCTGGCGCTAGAAAACTTAGAAATGATAAAGTGTAATAATTTTTTCTGTAACAACGCTCCTTACTAGACGATAAGCAAACAAGGTTGAAGCCAGAAGTCCATCCCGGGGAGAGAAGCAGTGGCGGGCGGACTCATACGTTTATTTTTAATCATAATGAATATTTTTAATCAATAAAATTATTGATTCCAGCTCTGAAATTTTGTGTAATTATAGTTTTTGACTGTATAGATCGTGTAAAACTATTGTCAGGAGTGAAAGAGTGAAAAAGTGAATCCTTGGATTATTCTAATAAGAAAATTTTTCATAAATATATGTCCGCAAATGCCCTATTAAGTAATACATTAATTTTCTTCTAATAACTATTTTTAAGAGCCATTTTGAGAAAGTGTTATTAAGATACAAGGTGCTTATCAAAAAATTGGGTTATTGGTAAAATTTTATTTATTTTGCAACTACGGTAATTATTAAAAAATCCTCCTATTCAGTTTTTACTTTTGAACTACTGATTGTCCCACAATCAATAAAAATCAGAAAAGATCATTAAAAAAATAGTGAAGATATGAAATTTGAAAAAATTGCATTGTATTATTATATACATTTTATATATAAATTAAGTTCGCTAAATTGAAATAGAGTTCAAAGCGCTTATAAATCATAAAATGTTTGCTTATTTGTAGAAAACCGCAGTTAAATGCCTTTTAAAGATGGTAATTTTTAAAAATAGCCCAAAATTTTCATTATATGTTTCAGAGTTCCAGCACTGTATTTACATGTGTTTGTGTTTATAACGATACCCATAAATAAAACAAAATACCCATAAATTAAACATACTAAATACTAACTTCATAAAACCCTAAGTAAATTGATTTATTATTATTAAGTTGGCCCTCCCAAGGAAAAATTTTGGTTGCGCGATGGTGCTTGTTATCTCGTAAGAATTTTTATAAAAAACTTTACTTTATTATTTTTAATTTTTATAGACCATTACTCCGATTTCAAGGATATCAAGGTTTGTTGGTTGTCCTCTTTTTACAAATATATTGTTTATTGTTTTAGAGAACCCTGAAGCTTCCGTCCCTCAGGCAAATCGTCATCTAATCTTAAGTTGTTGGAAAACTCATTCAGTCTTAAAAAAAACATAAATATTACCCTTGTAAATTTACAGAAGTTCCATTTCTTACTGACGAAAACAAAAGAGTCAGGTTGGAGTTGTGTGGAAATATGATAGAAAGGCTAAATGCTGACGAATTTTTTTTTGATAACGTTTTATAGACTGACGAATCTAGTTTTTCCACTGGTGGTATTTATAACAGAAAAAACCCACCATTGGGCAACAAATAATCCGCATCTAACAAGGCAAATAAAACTTTCTGGCAGTCAAACAATTAATGTGTGGTGGCATTTTAAGGAGCAAAATAACAGGTCCAATTTTTTACAATGGCACTCTGACAGGTACGAGATATTTAAATCTCTTACATGAAATAATGGCGATTTTTTTTAAACATTTCCTGGCCCCAACCTAAATGATGTGGTTTGACAGCAGGACGGTGCTCCACCACATAATATTGTTGCTGTGAGAAATTTTTTAGCCAATAGATTTCCTTTGTGGATTGGAAAATTTGGGACTATAAGATGGCCACCTCACAGTCCCGACTTGACACCTTTGGATACGTTTTTATGGAGTAATCTAAAAAATAAGGTGAATTCCTTTCAGCAACTGACGCTTCAGGAAATTGAAAATACAGTAACTCGAAAAGTTCTGCTTTTAAACACAGAAAACCAAGATTCAGTCAATGGGGCCGTGGAAAAGCCTAAGCGAGCCTACAGTTGTTGCATAATAGAAAATGAGGACCTCTTTGAACAATTCAAAATTTAAATAGTAATTGTAATATATAGTTTTTAAAACAATGTGATTTAAATTTCTATTATTTAATAAAAATAATATTAAAATTTAAAATAATATTAATAACAAACGAAAAATCTCTCGAAACAACATCATACTAAGATCATAATAAGGGTCCCCGTTTGAAGTGTTACTTTGTTGTTGCTATTTGATTGTATTTTATTTTAATAAAATTGAATAGTGAAATTGTCGTAGTATGGGGTTGAACTGTCTTCGTGGCTCAATTGATTGAGCTCTTCGCTGAAGGCGATAGAGGTCCTGGGTTCGAATCCCAGCAAAGACAGGTTAACTTTTTTAATTAATTTTGTCTGTAATGACGACTAAAAATATTCTGGGAAACTTAGATAATAAAATAGTAATATCGTCAGATGTCATTGCCAACTAATGACATTTTAAATCGAAATATTTCAAAAACTACTAAAGCAAATATTAATAAACCATATATCGTTGGAATCGGGATAAAAAAACTCTTTCATTGTATTCGATAATATACAGTGTTTCATTAAAAAAACCAAAGTTGATGTGGATTCCAGAAAAACGAAACACCCTGTATACATAAAAACTACATAATAAAAAAATTTGTTCAATTTAAAGAAACTTTCATATTTAACTTTTTTTTGTATCTGTATAAATGAGAAAGTTAATAGTGGGGTACATTTATAACCAAAAACCCTGTACAGGGTTTTCCCGTATATTTTTCCACCCACATAGAGAGTTTATCTGAATAGATACGGAAATGTCGTAAATACAAAAGTTGTTAAAATATATAATATAAGAATATTATATCATAAGTGCGAAAATATTATTGGAAATGTCAGATTTTGACAGGTTGTCAGTTTTTTTAAATAAAACACCCTGTATATTAAATCATATTCTTGAAGATCTTTTTTTTCTACTTTCAAATATATATATATATATATATATATATATATATATATATATATATATAAGGAAATGGATATATAAGCGTTTAAACATTAAAGAAATGGTAAGGTAATTTGCACTAAATAGCGAGCCATGGACAAGACAATTGCAATGAACGACGCCTTTTTTACGTTTACCGGTCAGAAGTAATTATTTACGCTCATTTTTAATATCTAATACGTTGGACGATGGGTTATTCGGAAGCAGAGAAACTCGACATGATAGAATTATTTTATTTACATAATAAAAATGCATCGATAGCTCGTAACGAATATCATAGATGGTTTCCAGATAGACCAACGACTTGTAGGACAATATTAAACATCGCTAAATAATTGAATGAAAGAAAAACACTTAAGCGAAAAGTTAGAATAGTGAAAAGAAACGCTAAAGAAGATTTAAATATTTTATTATATTTTGAAGGTAATTTTGAAACTTTTGTATTAAAATAATTTATTTATCTTATTTAATCTTATTTTAGAAAATCCTCAACGCTCAATTCCCGATGCAGCCACTTTTTTTAATAAATCATGGCATAAAATCCACTCAGTTCTAAAACATTATAAATATAAGCCATAATGTTTTTACCTACTCAAGAATTAACCGATCAAAATAAAGTAGACCGATTACACTTGTCAAGAAATAGAAAGACGTGTTATGATGAACCAACCAAATCTGTCAAACATAATTTTCACTGACGAGGCAACATTTACCACTGGAGGCATGTTTAACCGGAAAAATAAGCATTTTTGGTCAAAAGAAAACCCGCGAGCTCTTCAGGCGGTCAAAATTCAGGGAAGAAGATCCCTACATGTTTGGTGTGGCCTTCTTAACAATCGTGTTATTGGACCTATATTTTTAAATGGGAATTTAACCGGACAAAGGTATCAAGAGTTATTAGAAAATTAAATCGAGGGGCATTTAGAACAACTACCGATTAATTCATATCTTAATTTGATATAGCAACAAGATGGTGTCCCTCCTCATAATGTCCAGCTGGTCACCAATTTTTTAAATGACAGGTATCCATTTTGGATTGGAAGACATGGACCATTAAGATGGCCAGCAAACAGTCCCGATCTCTCTCCATTAGACATATTTTTGTGGGGTTATCTGAAAAACAAGATATACTACAATAGGCCAAGAACCATCCAAGCTTTAGAGAAAAATATAGTCCAAACAATCGACGATTTAAACACCCAATCACCTCATTTTATCTACGCATCCATACACAGAAAATTTAGAAGAAATATTCAGAAATGCATTATAAACCAAGGAGGCTATATAGAAAACCAAAACTTAGTTCTTTAAGCTAATATTATTATTTACCTACTTTATATTATTGATTTTTTATGGTATTGTTTCTTTCCACTATTCTAACTTTTCGCTTAAGTGTTTTTCTTTCATTCAATTGTTTAACGATGTTTAATATTCTGCTACGAGTCGGTGTTGGTCTATTGGAAACCGTCTATGATATTCGTTACGAGCTATCGATGCATTTTTACCGTGTAAATAAAATAATCATGTCGAGTTTCTCTTCTTCCGAATAACCCATCGCCCAACGTATTAGATATTAAAAATGCTCGTAAATAGATACTTCTGACCGGTAAACGTCAAAAAGGCGTCGTTCATTGCAATTGTCTTGACCATGGCTCACTAGTTTTAGCGCAAATTACCTTACCATTTCTTTAATGTTTAAACGCTTATATATCCAAAACTAATTCACAGAATATATTAAAAGTATATATATTTGAAATTAGAAAAAAAAAAACATCTTCAAGGATATGATTTAATAAACAGGGTGTTTCATTAAAAAAAAACTGAGAACCTGTCAAAATTTGACATTTCCAATAAAATTTTCGCACTAATGATATAATATTCTAAATCTTCATAAAAAACCCAACAACTTTTGTATTTACATTTCCGTATCTATTCAAATAAACTCTCTAGGTGGATGGAAAAATATACGGGAAAACCCTGTACATTTGTGGACCTGCATTTTTTTCAATGCGTTAGCATAAATCATTTTAGCACGGTAACAACTTCCCAATGTGATCTTTCAACTGCGGTATTTTTCTTTAGTATTCTTCAATATCAGTGTACAGGGTAAATAAAAATCCTAGATGCGAATTTTCTCGGTTAATTTAAATAGAACGCCCTATATATTATTATATTTTCAGATTCCTCCCTTTTTAACCATTCACTCAATATAGGGTTTGTGGGGTCTATACAGAGTCGTTCAAGATTTCTGGACGAAAATTTTAGAGGTGGACATCTCAATTTATTACGGCAAAATATTGCAAAGTATTCTTTGCAATATTTTTCGTCTATTTTTAAAACAAAAAATAAAAATTATTACTAATAAAAAAAGATTTAATCCATAAATTTCACAAGTACAAATGATAGATGATCTAATAATGAAAACTAATGGTTATTACGAAATAATCGATATGATTTATATGTTAGATCACGAAAAGTATCCCGATAGAAGACAAACACGAGAAGCGCTTTTGAAAGATTATGTAATGATTTGATGAGACGGGAAATATAGAATACACGAAAACTGATCGAGCCAAACCTACTTTAAACTCGTTAGGACAGCTAGGACAACCTGACGACTAGTTCAAACTAGTTCTTAAGTTGTCCAACCTAGAGTAATTACAATGTAAAAATAATAACAATACTAAGTAACAAATCGTATAAAACAGAAAAAACTACTTAATTAGATGTTCGAAATGACCCCCGTTTTGTTCCACACAAATATATAAACGATTTTCAAAAGATACGCTAGCATCTCCTAATTTATTAAAATTAATGTTATTAAATACACTTCAGAAAATATTCCTTCCTTCATATTTTCTTTTGTAGTAGGAGGTGTTTGATAAACTAAATTTTTAACAAAGCCCCAAAGAAAAAAGTGAATGTCAAGTCCGGGGCTTTAGGCGGCCACGCAATCGGTCCTCTTTCTACCCAGCGTTCTTGAAATTGTGCATTAAGAAATACATGAATGTCATATGTATGGTGAACTGGGGCACCGTCATGCGTAAACCATATTAGATCACGGACGTTAATAGGGATTTGGTAAAATAGTGTTCTAAAATCTTCCCCCCCTGGAGATATCGGTGTGCAGTAATTATTTCGTCAAAATTTCTTTTTTTTTAAAAAGATTTATTTTAACGTATTAAAAAAATACAGGGTGTCAAATGTACAGCGTGGTCCACTTAAGATGCTCCTATACTTTATCTCAATAAATAAGACACTGAGAAAAAAAAAAGTTAAATACAAAAAGTATTTGACCCTAAGTATATTTTTTATTTATAATATTTTTATGTATACAGGGTGTTCCATTGCGCCAGGACAGTAACCAACTTTTTTCTTTTTAATGAAATGGTATGAATATTTTTAGAAATTCTAATTCTACGCTTGATTTTGAGTATTTTTTGTCATCATAGCATACGAATTTTTGAGAAAAATTAAGTTTTCTAATTTTTTTCGGAAAAACAAGTTTTTGGAAAAATGAAATTTTTTCAAACTTGAAGACTAAAATTGTGAATTTTGGTTATGGATACAAGGGAGTGGTTAATATTTAATACTCTGACCTATCAAGAGAGAAAATCCATTATACAGAGTGGTCACAAATGACCATCAAAAAAAATGTTTTTGTAACTAAAAAAACTTAATTTTTTTAAATGGAACACCCTGTATTTAGCACTTTTATTGTGTTTAGGATTTAATTCTGCATCATTCCATATATATAGTTTAACTTCCAAAAATCAGTAGTTTAGAAGTTATGACCAATTTTCTATAATAATTCGGGTATTTTTGTTAAAAATCTAACTAAACCTAAATAATATCCTATTCTAAGTTTTTTTAATATTATAATTAAATTTAACATTAAATCAACAAGTAATGCGAGAAAGAAAGTAACTAATTACTTATTACAAAACATTTTCGAGATCCCCGTCTTTGGCAATACAAGTAGTATAATATTACAGTTACGGTTTTAATTTTCGCAATAATAGCATTTCTAAACGAGTCTTAATTTTACAAGATATCCATGGAAAAACAAAACTAGTAAATTTGTTGCCTGGACACCAATAAATACACAGTTTTTATTTGACATTTAGTTGCCTCTAACTCTTTTTAAAGGAAAAATGGCTTTATACAGTGTCCAAGAGCGTTTAAATCTTCATGAATGTTACCGCAAGGGGGCGTAGTTTCAAGGGTGAACAATAATTTCAAAAAATCTACAAAAACTCCTTCAACTAAATACAATTTTTATTACCTAATCGGAAAGTTTAGTTAATTCCTATCACTTTGGTTATAAATTGTCATATAACCTTTGATAAGGGGTGGGGGAGTTATTGACGAAAGATTTAAATCGCTATATCTTCCAAACCCCTTATCCGAACTGAATGAGCTTAAGCTTATTTAAAAGGGAATTTCAAGCTGTTTTAGAATTCGCATCGAGTGAGTCCCTAGTTTTTCACAAATTGGTTAGATGGTGCTGTATGTAACAATTACAGCTTTTTCCAGTTTTCTTAAAATTTTGAAATCGAAAGTTATACTTCTCTCATCTAGTTACAAAGAGTAATAAAACTTTTAGCAAAAACCACACATCGATATCTTTATTCATTCTTAACTTATTGCCAAATAAGTAAATTAATAGGCATTTTTCGGACGAAATGATTAATAGCGAGAATATCAAAGTGAAATTAAAATCTCCAGACCGCTGCTGCAAGGGAGGCGGTACACAAAAGAATAACCAACGGACAGAAAAAGTCATGCTTTTTGTATTACAGTAACTTCGATTCTGCTTGTTGATTATGTGTAATTTGCTAACTTAGCAACTCAACCACAGAGCCCCCCTGACTAAGAGGGGGCCTCTTAGTGGCGCCCTTAAAAATCTCGTTTCTGAATCATGAAATCTGCGATGTGACATCGATTTGGTCCTTTGAGAGAAACCTCATTAGGCTAGCAAACGAGCCAAAAGGTCAGTCAAATACAAAATATGGCGGATGCCATAAAAATAAATGAAAGTCCATCTGAGACATAGTAAGAGGTCCGGTTGATAATTTAAATCCGCACGGAAAAGTGCCTGCTCGAGTGGGGATATCGATAGTGCTTATTTTAGTATTGAACTTTTCAAACATTTAGTTTTTATAGTTTTATTTTTGTGGTTGTAAAAATGTCTGGTTATAAGTGCCTTTATTTACATTGTTTAAATAGAAGTGGAAGCAATTAATCACTGTTTAAATTACCTCAAGTTCTTGTAAGGTATGTTGGTTTCATTATCAACATTTATAACTTTTTACGCCTGATAGAAAGTTTAATAGGTTCACAGAAAATATATTTTAACAAGTAGGTACAGGGTGGCCATTTTATGGTGATACAGTACCTTATCTAGAAAACGGTAATAGTTACGACAAAAAGTTAAATACAAAAGTTGTTTGGATTCAATTAAATTTTTATTCTATTTCACTTGTCAACATTCTTAAGAGAGAACTGCACGCAAAAAGTGAAAAACTAGCGGCAAGGTCTAGTCAGGTTCAAAGTAAGATGAAAAGGTACCTACGTATTAGAAAAAACTTCCTGCACGTCCGAACTCAAAAACATGTTTTATGTATAGGCAATTTAAATAACATTTCGTTAAAAAAAGGGTACAAAAGGGTTCACGCAGTGCAGAAATACAAAGACATGAGTACGATTTACCATTTCAAATTTTGCAGTTACGTAGGCAAAAGATCAATGCAAGGCGGTAAAGAGCCATTTTGTCGAGAAAAAAATTATATGCGACGGCATTTGCCTCAAAAAGTGGTTGAAAAATGGTCGAGAATGGACAAATCTACTTCTATTTTATAATTCCAGATTAGATTTTTTCATAAAAAATCGCATTTAGCGCCCAACTATACATATTTTCCTATTAAAATCACATTGAAGCTAATACATATCTCTTATAGTTTTAACATAATATTGCAGCGGCGGAAGACTTGCAAATGATCCATAATACTGCGTGCAGTTCCCCCTTAATTTAAATGGGATACCCTATATATTATTACATATTTCGATTCTACTGTTAATTTGCGAAAGTTTTTATAATAACATCTATATTTGAATTATTTATCGTTTTTGAGTAAATTGAGTTTTTAGAATTTTTTTAAAAAACAATTAAAAAAAATTTTTTTTCCTATAAAACTTTAATGGAACTGACTAATATCCTAAACATACATTACTAAGGGTTCAATTCAATGAGTTTCCATGCTGGTCTTACCAATTAATATACAGGGTGTTAAAAATTGAGAGCAAAAACAAACACAACTTTAAATGTAAAAATCTCCCGTTTTTCAAATGGAACACCCTGTATATTTTTATTTCATCTGATTCAGCGTTCAATTACCTATCATTACTCATATATATGTCCTATATCTAAAATGAACAATTTCGATTTTATTAGCCGTTCTCTGACTTGACTATTTTTTTGTAATATAAGTAAACAGATGGAGTGGGCTAAAATAAAAATGTCGTAAACTAAGCCTTACTCTCATTTCCTTAACACAGATAGCGACTATAAATAATGTTAGAAAATGCAAATAAAAGTGAAATATTATGAAATAAATGTTCTTATTATTTAATGTTTACGAAAATAAGGGAGAGACAAAAAAAATATCTTGTGCCACACGGTATAACTAATAACTGAGTATTAAACATGATTAAACCAGATTATAAAAAATGTTCAATATGGCCACCGTCCATTGCGATACATGAAGTGTAAATAGCCTCCATTTTTCGGATAGCGTACCTTACCGAATTAGATGCACTAAAATTATTGATCTCTTCCCTGATTTTTATTTTTAACTCATTTTTATTATTAGATCTATTTTTATAAACTTTATTTTTTCGTGCACCCCACAAAAATCAGGGCTTCGTGGTGGCCAGGATATTAAACCATATCTTCCTATCCACAATTAAAAATGTTGATGAAGGAAATTTACTACCGGTACAACCGTGTGGTAAGGGGCGCTATCCTGCTGAAAAATGATATTTTCTCGAATATTTGCTGGCAAGTCGTTGATCAGGGGCATGATTTCATTCCTAAGCAGCTCCAAGTATCTTTCGCCATTTAACGACCTGTCAAAAAATATTGGTCCGGTAATACGGTCGCAAATAATTCCGCACCACACATTTACAGTTTGACGGCCTTATTTTTTAATTGCTTTTATTAGATGTTTATTAGTTTGAGACCAGTAATAAATGTTTTTCCGATTAAAAATACCCGCCGTATTAAATGAGGCCTCATCAGTCCAAAGCGCTTTTGAAAAAAACACATTTTCGAACTGCCGGTCCATAATATCACAACAAAAAGTCAATCTTTTATTAAAGTCTAATTGTGATAATAATTGAGTTGGAAGAAATTTATAAGGATGATAACCATTCACCTGCAGTGTTTTTTGAATACTTCCTCTACTAACACCTGCAATGTCTCTGACAGCATCTCTTTGGGATCTTTCATCATCTTCTTTGAAATAAAGTAAATCCAAATCACGCACAATTCGAAAAAATATAGTCCTGGAGGGAACTCGATTATTAGGATATTCCCTCGAATATTCTCTAAGGGCTAACCCTGGACTTTTATTATTTTTTATGAACAGTTGTATAATTTCAAACGTTCATCTAAACTATATAAAGCCATTTTTTAACAAATTTCGCAGCAAAAATTTGACAAAAACGACAAACAGAGCAAATGTCAACTTAAGTCAACAATTGCACTAGGTTATTTCCTAAGCCTATCTTGATTTTTTTAGTTTCTGATCTCATTTACTGGCAAAATTCCGGGATAAATCAGAAAACGGCTAATAAAATCGAAACTGTTCATTTTAGGCATGGAAACTCGTTGAACTAAACCCTTAGTAATGTATGTTTAGGATATTAGCCAGTTCCATTAAAGTTTTATACGTAAAAATTTTTTTTTTAAAAAATGTTTTTTTTTTAATTTTAAAAACTCAATTTACTCAAAAACAATAAGAATTCAAATATAGATGTTATTATAAAAACTTTCGCAAATTAACAGTAGAATCGAAACATGTAATAATATATAGGATGTCCCATTTAAATTAAGAAAGTTGACATGTGTCACGTCAAAACGAAACACCCTGTATAAACAAAAGTGAAATAAAATAAAAATTTAATTGAATCCAAACAACTTTTGTATTTAACTTTTTGTCGTAACTATTCCAGTTTTCTAGATAAGGTACTGTATCACCATAAAATGGCCACCCTGTACTTTATAAGTAGCCTAATTTATAGTTTATTATAGTATAAAAATATAATAATTTTAGATTTAACAGCTGGCTTAAAGCGGCTGGAAGGGAAGATCTTTTAGAAAAAAGTTATTGTAATTACAAGTTAAGCAAAGATCACTTTGAAAGTAGATGTTTTGCTGTAACTACAAGTTGTGTAAAGCGCTTTTATGATACCGCTATACCGACAATTTTTCCTGGACGAAAGCGCAGATCTGATTTTTTAATCGAAGAACCTCCGAAAAAGGCCATAATTTTATCAGGCAGGTAATTTTAGGGTTAAAGACAGCATTGTTAAAATACCGGTACCCATAATCATATTAATCCCGGTAAGATTGAAATAACTCAACTGCCGTGGCTCAGCGGCAGAGGAAATCAAATCTTAGACGTTATGAAGGTGAACACGGTCATCCATTACGCAAAAAGTTTATTATTATAGTTAATAATAATAAAATTAAGGAAAATGCAAACGTTAAAGTAATGGTCTTTAAAAACATGAAAATAATTGGTTTTTATCAACAATAAAAAATAATTTTAAAATATTATAACGCAACTACCTATTATAATCTAGTCTAAAAATTTCATATTAAGGTAAAGTAAATATTAGAGAGATAATAAAAGAATTGAAAAAATAGAACAAGTAATAAAACAGTTTATATAATACGTTTGTGTTGGAGGAGCAGCCATGGTATACACACACATATATATATATATATATATATATATATATATATATATATATATATATATATATATATATATATAAAGAGAAACAGAAATTTCAATTTCTGTGCGGTTCTTGGTCGTAAAAGTTATACGAAACCAGTAACGGTAAGGATTTCTCTTTCACCATTTTGTCGAGAATCGACCAAAACATGACGCTATGTTTATATATATATATATATATATATATATATATATATATATTTATATATTTTTTTTTTGCTTTGTGTTCTTTGACCTGTTTTTCAATATATATTTATCCTAATTTTTCTTGGTTTGAGGTCAATACATTAACCACAAAATTAGTACATATTTTTAAACATATATTTTATATTTCTAAGGTGACGTTTCGACCATAGTTTTGGTCTTTTTCAAACCTAAAAATTTGTTTAGCACTATTTTCTTATCGGTATATAAAATATTAAAAATTTAGGACTTACCATTAAACGTAAAATAGTTGACTTAAAAAGTACACATAATCCACATATCTGACATATACTACACATATTTAATTTACATTTTAAAACTATTGTGGACGTTTATTACAGACAAATTACAAGCGACTGAGCGACACTGTTACAGTAAAGATATATACAATTTATTTAGGTTGTTTATGTCTTTTTTGTCATTAATGGAGTTTTTGTTTCTTTGAATTTCAGCCATCTCAAAAAATTCTCTTTTTTTCAACTGAGGTTCGGATGTTCGTAGTTGAAAGTATGTTTTTTGGACATCTCATGGTGTGTTAATGCGGTGCTGTTCTTTTTATCATACTTGTGTTTATTTTAAGTTACTGAAGTTCTTTGATAATAAGTTATAGGCTTTGTGACTTGTCGTGATGTTATATTTTTTAAAAAAGGTTTTGAAATTGCTGGGATAAACCATTTATGAAAGGCAGAGAAATGTATTTTGTTTTAGGCAGATTGATGTAATGGCATTTTCAGAATTGTAATATTTATGTATTCTGCTTTTGAATAATTTATTTACTAATTTTTTAGGGTACTGATTTAGATTTAATGCTGCTTTAGCTTTTTTAACTGCTCGTTCTCTGAATTCAGAATCGGACCGCTTAATTGCCCGATCTGCCAGACCAATAATTACAGATTTTTTTTGAAACATTGGGCGACAAGAGCTGAAATTTAGGTATTGAGAGGACCAAGTTTGTTTTGTGTACTATTCCGTTTTAATTGTATTTCCTATATGATGTAATATTAGGTCTAAAAAATTGATTTTGTTGTTCTCTTCGCTTTCAATTGTAAATTGTAGTTTTTATGGTATTGATTAAATTGCTTTAAAATAATTTATGTTTGGCCAGATGGGATTGCAGTAATACAATCATCGACATATCGATAAAAAAATGATATATTAAATTCCACATTACTTAGAACAGTCTCCTCTAAATCTTCCAAAACCTTTTTTGCAACGACGCTTGATATAGAGGCTCCCATAGCACAACCTTCTATTTGTTTATATAACTGATCTTCGAATATAAAATACGTAGAATTTAGTGTTAATTCTACTGCTTTAAGAAATTCATCTTGAGGAATATCAGTGTATTTTTTTATTTCAGACCATTTCTTTTTAATTATTCTGGTAGCCAATGAGATTGGAACGCTGGTATACAGGAAAACAACATCAAGCGATATCAGTTGGTAATTTTCCGGAATTTCTAAATGTTTTAATTTTTCTTTAAATTGATAGGAGTCCTTGATATAAATAAATTGTATATATCCTTACTATAACAGTGTCGCTCAGTCGCTTGTAATTTGTCTGTAATAAACGTCCACAATAGTTTTAAAATGTAAATTAAATATGTGTAGCATATGTCAGATATGTGGATTATGTGTACTTTTTAAGTCAACTATTTTACGTTCTATGGTAAGTCCTAAATTTTTAATATTTTATAAACTGATAAGAAAATAGTGCTAAACAAAGTTTTAGGTTTGAAAAAGACCAAAACTATGGTCGAAACGTCACCTTAGAAATACAAGATATATGTTTGACAATATGTACTAATTTTGTTGTTATATATATATATATATATATATATATATATATATATATATATATATATATATATATATATATATATATATATATATATATATATATTATGCTCATATTAACTCCATAACATAACACTCAGTAATTAAATAAATCCGCTCAACAAACCGAATTGACATACCGACCGGTATTAACAAGCTACCGGCTATCTCGGCCGGACTAGATTCTTGTTATTTGTACAATACACATAATTGAAAAACGTATTTTCTAAGAACTGAGAATAATTATTCGAAAATGTTTACAATATTTTTTTACGGGACACCTAAAAGCAGTTTATGTCGCTTCTGTATGGTTTGACTTTCTCCGTTATAGCATCGTTTTTTGTCATTAGATTATTTATTTTATGTTTGTTTTAGATATTACCCAAAAACCTTGTTTGTTGATGCCGATAATATTCGTTTTACTTAAAAAAAATCATAAAATGATGGCATTTTACAATGTAATTCCTTAATAAAAGACAGGATATTCTTAATCAACTAGTTACATAATTAGTTTGAGATTGTACTCCTTTTGTAGCATGTCCAGATATTTTTTATAATTTTGTGTATAAACAAATATATTTCTGAAAGTTAAAAATGTGTTTTTCCTAATTTAAACACTACTTTCTGAAAAGTGAAGGAATATGAGCATTTGGCCTTTTTTTTAAAACACCAATATAATTAGTTTTTCATTTTAGTGAAAAAAATTGAATTGTGAATTTTTAATTTATTAAGAATTTTTAATATCCGACAAAATTTTTTGTGCGGGCTGTCTCTCGCGACGAGGCCAAAGAAAATTGACGCGCTACTTGTCTACGTTTCGCATCTGATGTAGGTTTATCTGGGTCGTAATATTGATTGTAATCGGCATGTTGTCAAGTCACAATATGGGTTATTATTACAGCAATAATTGATCAATTTAGTCTTTCTTTCTCGCTCTGTTATGTATTTAAATAAATTATAAAAATTAACTGAAAAATCTTTAGTTGACAGACTGAAACATTAATTTGTTTAATTTTGTTTTCGTCTTAATATTCTACACTTAATCCATACGGAATGCTTAAATTTTGAGAAGATAAGAAATTGTGTCCTGTATTTCCGTAATTATTAGTTAAGTTTTTTTTAATAATATATAATGACTATCGTTTTCTCGTTTAACAATAAGTGGCACTTATCTGCGAAAAACCTGTTTAAAGAATTTAACTATTAGTGTTATCTGACTTAAAAAAAGCCGCATTATTAATTTATAAAGAATTAATATATTCCTTTTTTTTTGAACAAAAAAATGTTAGTCTTTTGAGAGCCGCTTTAAGTTACTATAAATTAAGTTTAATCTGTTTATGGGCAGACTCATGCAAGAGAGAAGCACTTTTAAGGGGTAAGTAATTTTAAGAACATAGTAATTTATTATTGCCTACCCTATTTTAAAAGGCACTGCACGCCACTGAAAGTACCCATAGCTGAAAAGTAGACGTCTGTAATCAACATAGTTAACATTACATAAGTTCGCGAGTGCATTTCCAGACCAATCATATTTGACTTACTATAATGTTATACATGAAGATACGAAGCAGTATTACATCTCACTAAGACAAATATCGTTTAGATAGATATATTGGTATATTGGTATACATACATACATACATACAACCACCCAAAATGTCCACAAATAAATTACGATAGCCTTCAAAAGCTTATTCTACCGGCAGTTTATAACGTCATATATAGGAAGAAATAAGACAGAATTCTTCGTAAGAACTTGTTTATTTTCACTAATTTTAAAATACAAAATGAGGTATAAGCAGAGTGGCGAATTGTGTGGTCTTGAGGTAAAATTGAACGAAAAAACTAAATATAGTATAAACAAACGCATCATTATCAAAACAGTAAGGCAATAATACAATAGCCTCTTATTGCACACTGTTTTTTCAAAATGGAAACGTACACAAAATGAAAAGACAAAAATCAATAATATTAATAAATTAAATCGCAATTTAATAGTAACAATAGTAAATATATCAATCACTTAAAAAAAAATCATATATCTATATAAGGGGAAGAGTGGCTGCCAAGAATGAGCCGAAAAATTTGTAGTGGGCCCGTTAAACATATTCTCTACCACGTAGAATTTAATGGCTCACAATTACAACATTTAAATATGTTCATTACTATTTCTAAATGTATTTAACACCCTGTTAAATTAATTGAATAGTAGGGTAAACCTATAGCCGTTATAATACCACTATTATCGATACGTTAGTTAAAACAGATCTGAACCGTTGCTGTATTAATTTTCCAAAAAAGAAAAATATTAATTAAAAAAATACGTATTTTTACACATATTTCAAATCTAAATAAAGGTCTTATGGTAGCTGTCTATTCATAGTATCACTGCATTATTAATTGTTCAAAAATCTCAGCTTATAAGATCATAAGATCTTATGATTAGGACATCAGATAGAGGGCATCAAAGTTTCATGATAATATGTATATGCATAGCTTCACAAAAGAATTTTCTGTCTACCTCAGCAAACTGGGAGTATTAGTATATAGACGAAACATATTGTGGTAAAGTTATGCCAATCAATAGAGCAGAAAACCAGTGATTTGTTGCCAAAAATAGTAATCAGTGCGCCATCACACCCAAGATAGTCCATAGTAATATTCCATTATGATTTGCAATAGCAACTATCATTTGCTTATGATTTAATGCAAAAAATGGCATTTTCTCTGGTTTTCGGCTTGTAAAATCAAAACTAATAAAGCAATCCTAATAGTTTAAATTACAAATAATATGATATGATTACACGAGTTGATCGGATCATAAGAACAGCAGAAAAAAACGAAAAAATTAAGGTTTTTTCGAAAATTTATATCTCCGATATTTTTCAAGTTGTAGTGAAGGCGCTCTGTGAAATAATAGTTAATGATATGTACTTTATTCATACGGAAATCAAGAGCTGTGGGATTATTAGTTTTTGCACAATTGCGATTTGAATTTTTTTGATGCACTGCCTTTCAGCGTGCCTGGATGCGTCGTGGATGATTCGATTTAAATTCTGCAAAGTCATATAGAGAGTAGAGGTAACATACTACAAAACGTATATCCTTATTTCGCGCTAAATTTAAGTGAAACACGCGAAAAACTGCTTCCAAACATGATCAAAAACGGCGAAACGCGTGAAAGTACCTGAGTAATATGGTACCGAGGTAGTACAGGTGTTGAAAAAATAACTATACGGCACCCTAGTAGATCACGCAAAAAAAAACACGTCTGTTAAATATTTTAAATATCGAACTAAGCTGTCTATCGTACGATTCTATTATATAAGTTGGTCTACGACAAAAAAGAAAGAACAATACAACAAACGTCGTGGTCGACGAGAGTGTGTGCTGTGATAGCTATTAAAATCAAAAACGAGCGAACGATTTTAGATCTTCGTCTTGAACGAATAGACAGAATAAATCTATATCGCACGTTCGATAAAGGTAGCAAAGCACATACGAAACAGACCTCGTCCTCGATGAATTTGCCTTTCTGTCGAAAAAGACAGCAAATTATATAACGAATAGTCGACTTAGACAACGAACGCATCTCGATGGCAAACCCCGTGTCTGTTCGTCATTCAGTTGGTTAATTAAGTTTAACTTTAACGTTTGGACGACGCCGGTTGTGCGAGTTATCGTAGTATCGTAGGTATAAATAAGTCTGGAGAGTTTCACGTTTCTAGTATACAACAGAAGTTGCTATATATCGATCGAGACGTGATATTCTGAACGGATCGGCCTGCCATTTCTTTTTCATACACATATATATAGATATGTATTAAAAAAGAAAATAAAATAGACGTAATATACGATCGCAGTGGGTACTTAGACGTCGAAATTTGGAAATACTAGTTTCCTAATCCTTCGTCTTAAGGTATACTTGTTTACACAAAAAAGAAGGAATAGATGTTAGCTTCGTCTGTGTGCTTAAATATGAAACATAAAAACACGTCCTCTAGATTAACAGTATGTATATAATCGAAAATACAGGCGCTCATCCAATGAGACAGCAGCACCCTTATTTACGAAATCACAAAACACACACACCTCGCGTTTGTTCTAAAACTAAAAACAATAGTGTTGTGTGTGTATAACGGTGATTTTATTCTAATCGCACTCTTGCATGGAAAACACTTCTTCGTGTTTATGCGATCGCCTTTATTTCATTTTATAGCTTAGCGACCTCAGAGCAGGTGAGACTACCAGCTGAATTTAAGCATATTAATAAGGGGAGGAAAAGAAACTAACAAGGATTCCCTGAGTAGCTGCGAGCGAAAAGGGAAGAGCTCAGCACCGAATCCCGCGGCCGATACCAGGCGCCGGGAAATGTGGTGTTCGGGAGGGTCCACTATCCCGAGATCGTGCGGTGCGTCTAAATCCTTCTTGAGCGGGGCCACAGCCCATAGAGGGTGCCAGGCCCGTAGTGACCGCTGCCCACTACCGATCGCGGGAGGATCTCTCCTCAGAGTCGGGTTGCTTGAGAGTGCAGCCCTAAGTGGGTGGTAAACTCCATCTAAGGCTAAATATGACCACGAGACCGATAGCGAACAAGTACCGTGAGGGAAAGTTGAAAAGCACTTTGAAGAGAGATTTCAAGAGTACGTGAAACCGTTTAAGGGTAAACCTGAGAAACTCGAAAAGTCGAAGGGAGAAATTCATTCGCGTCTCGTTGTAGATACGAGGCTGTTCATCTTCGCGAATCTGTAGCGAACGCGTGCACTTTTCTCCTGGTAGGACGTCGCGATCCGTTGGGTGTCGGTCTACGGCTCGCGATGGAGCCCGTTTGTCGTCTTTTAGACGTACGAACGGACCCGTGTGTCCCGGCTGACTCGCTCGACGGTATACGAAAGGTAGCTTTGCGCAGTGGCATTATCGTAACCGATGAAGTTTATCTGAGGTGCGATTACAAGTTGATAGAATTGGCGAACTTTCAGACCAGTCTCTGAGAGTTCGCCTTTTGTCGTTGGCCAAAAAATTTTGCTTTTGGGTTCTTGGCTGGACTAGTAATATTTTTATTTTTAATTTGAGAAAGTTAGTATAATTTAGTCGGCAATTGGTTAAAGTGTGTGCCCGCCTCCTCGCGGCTCCTAGCGGGCAACGAGGACTGGGCCGTAAGTCGGGGGTTGTGTCCCGTAGTAAGCGGACTTAGCAGCCGAGTCCTCCCAGTCCCGGCTAAGAGGCACTTGTGGGGGAGGGGGGGTAAGAGGGGTACCCCTCCCCAACGTGGTTAAAGTTTGCCACTGTAGGTCATCAGAAACGAAGCTAGATGGAGTCGAATCCATCTAAAAAGAAACATGACGATAGAGAAAATGCCAGTTCCTCTGCAGATCCGGTGAGCCAATTCATCTGGACGATGGAAGTAGAAAGAGAATTAGAGAAACTAGGAGATGAAAATGAAAAAGAAACGGTGGCACAAGCTACGGTTAATGATGTATTTGAATTTAACGCAGCATTGAAAAAAGAAAGGCCGACGAGTCGTTGACTGGGCATGAGAATGATGAGGTTTTCAAAGAGAAATTTGCAAGGTTGGAAAGAGTTTTAGATAACATTGAGGGTATAGTCTCAAAATTTTCTAGAGAAAGCCGCGAAAATAAAAGTAAAGTATTAGATAGTATCAAAACAGCTAAGAAAATATCAGAGGATATTAAAGTACATGGCTTACTTTTGTCAGAAGCGACACAATAAAAGAATACAATGGAAGAACTAAAGATGACTATAAATGAACAAACAGATCTAATTAAAGAGTATAATAAAAGCATGAGTATTAATGCAAACATACGAGAACCAAAAAGACAAATCTCGTCATACGCAGACGCTGTTCAAAAGAACAAAGTGGCGATATCAGGGGGAAAAAAGATAACAACGAGTCCGACTTACAAAGTAATTATAAAGCCCACAAATGAAAGCGATACAAGAAGCAGCGATGAGATAAAAGAGATTGTTAAGAGGGCGTTAAATCCGAACAGGGTAGGATTTAAACCTACAAAAGTTTACAAAACGAAAAAACCGGGAATCATTATCGAGTCGGCTACTGAAGATATCAAGAAGTTAACTGAACTGGAGGAAATTAAAAACTAAACTTGAAGGCGGAAGCGGGACACAAGAGAATTCCGAGAATTGCCATGTTTAACGTACCAAATAGATACGAAGCTGAAGAGCTGAAAGCATTAATTATTACAGGGAATGTCAAAGAAACTGATATGAGTGAAATAACTTGTGTCAGAAGCGACACAATGTAAGAATACAATGGAAGAACTAAAGATGACTATAAATGAGCAAACAGCTCTAATTAAAGAGTATAATAAAAGCATGACTATTAATGCAAACATACGAGAACCAAAAAGACAAATCTCAAAGTTCAAGTTTGGACCAAGAAACCGGCAGGTAACACACTGGGTTGTGGAATGCTCACCAAAAGCGCGTACTATGCTGTTGAGTCGACAAAGAATATTTATAGGATGGTGACAAGAATTGCCCCATATATCAAAGGAAAATCAAGGACATAATATGGTGAATGATGTCTAACAAACAGAATCATTACTCTTCAAAGCGAGTAAATCTTTCGCCCTTCTGTGGAATTGACGTAAAACTTAGTTTCGCGGAAGACAAAAATTTATATACGCACAGACTCACGTATTTTTCTCTGTTTTCAGCATTGTTTCTCTGCGTCCGCCAGTGCTAACTTTTCTGGGAAAAACCTTCTCTCGCGGGAGTGTTTCACGAACAAGAGAGGAGTTAGTATCCTGGAAGGTGCACTTAGGGTCACTGAACCTTTGGGCCTTGCGCGACGAATCATCGTCCTCCGAGTTAGGTGTACCTCCCGCAATCAAGCCGTCGGGTCTCAGACGTAATAGGCGGTGTGTAAGGGTTGCGGGGGGTTATCCAGTGGAATTTGCTGTGTTGAGGTGCATAACCCGACACAGCGAAGTACGAAGGGAAAACCCATAAGACCCCTTTGTGTACGACAGTCGTTGCCGCTATGAAAAGTAAAAGGACGACAACGGAGAAATCCAAAAAATGCGCGACTTTACGAAGGGAAAACCCATAAGACCCCTTTGTGTACGACAGTCGTTGCCGCTATGAAAAGTAAAAGGACGACAACGGAGAAATCCAAAAAATGCGCGACTTTGCTTGAAGAGTTTCCTAGGGGTCCATACAAGACAAGTGTGCCTTTGGCACAGCCGCCGGCGAACATCTGTCCGGCTGACATCGACACCGCCGGCAGAAGGCAAACCCTTTCTGACCCAGGAACCCGCACATCAGCGGGCCCCTCTGCCGGCGACAGACATACAGGGACGCTACAGACAGGATTTCCTTGTAAAAGCTGTGGGGAGGTGCTAGACACCGAAGCCCAGCTGAGAGTGCATGTCTCCAGAAGACAGTGTGGGGACAGACTACGATGTAAGTACCGCGGGAGTACGTGGAAAAGCTACAAAAGCACGCAGCTACACGAAAGGCACTCGCACCCGCTGGAGTACCGTCAAGAGCTCGAGATTCAGGCGGCTTCCTTCAGCGGTGTGTTCATAGCGAAAATGGCATGGTGGGTGCCCGGTCATCGAGTCGTTGTGTCACGTTCTGCAGAAATGCTCCGTGACACATGACGAACGAATCGCGAGGCACAACGAGATCGTGCGGAAGGTAAGAGACCACTGCTCGAGGGTGGGTTGGGCCGTCGAAGACGAACCCCATCTTCGCTCGAGTAAACGGCGGGAGCAACTATGACTCTATGGCACGCGTACAGAGACTAAACATACAGGATTCCCTTGTAAAAGCTGTGGGGAAGTGTTAGACACCGAAGCCCAGCTGAGAGTGCATGTTTCAAGAAGACTATGTGGGGACCGACTTAGGTGCAAATACTGCGGAAGCTCATGGGATAGCTACAAGAGCACGCGGCAACACGAGAGACGCACCCACCCCCTGGAGTACCGCCAGAAGCTAGAAGCTCAAAAACCGATCTCGGAGGCCGAAGCTCTTACCATAATGGCCGAGATCCAGGCGGTTTCCTTCAGTGGGGTATTCATTGCAAAGATGGTGAAGGCAACGGGACTAACTACACACCAAGTCCGCAGCCTGAGGGAGAAACCGATCTATAAAAAGTACCTGGAACGGGCGCGGGAAAAACTGAAGAGCCAGGCCAAGGCGGCCATTTTCAATCCCGCACCCAAGGCTCAGAAAAGGCGAGCCTCTTCATCTCCGCCCGTCCCTCAGGTTGTAGTGAATGATCTGCCAACCATCTCTGCCCACGTTGCCGCCGCTCAAACTCCATCTCGGAAACGTCAGTGCGTCACCCAACAGCGCAGTCCCACGGCCGAAGCAGTCCTAGCAGATAACGTCAAGACCTCCACGACGACATCCTCCCCTTCCCAGGACGAGGATGTAATATTTGTCCCCACCACCCCCGCTGGAGAAGACCCTGAACCACTTCCCAGAAATTCTCCTGCTCATGCACTCTCAGTATCTGTCGAGGCGCAGACTCTGCACAACACGGCGGGAGTAACTATGACTCACTGGACTCTCTTTAAAGCGAATAAATCTTTCGCGCTTCTGTGGAATTGACTTAAAACTTAATTTCGCAGAAGACTTAAAATTTATACACGCACGTACTGACGTATATTGCTCTATTTCTCTGCGTCCGCCAGTGTCAATCATTCTGGGAAAAACCTTCTCTTGCGGGAGTGTTTCACGAACAAAAGAGGAGTTAGTATCCTGGAAGGTGCACTTAGGGTCACCAAACCCTTGCGCCCTGCGCGGCGAGCAACTGTCCTCCGATTTAGGTGTACCTCCCGCAATCAAGCCGTCGAGTCCCTGACGTAATAGGCGGTGTGTGAGGGTTGCGGGGGGTTATCCAGTGGGATTCTCTGTGCCGAGGTGAATAACCCGCCACAGCGAATCTCACGCTCGTGACGTGCTCGTGCGGCTCTCGGTCCTTGAGGGAAGTGTTAACATCTACATTTACCATCAAATCCCTAGGATTCGTTCCTCTCCACGGAACTTCTCGAGCCCGCCTCCTCGTGGTGAAGGGCGGTAACGACGACAGGCGTTAGACGCGGACACTCTCCTCGGGGAGTTGGGATCTCACTGCCTGACAGAGATCGTCTGACATCGGCCGAGCTTGAGTCATCAAGTTCGGCCCTTTTCACTTCAGTCCTGTGGCAGAGTTGTCCTATTGCGCCACGCAATAAGACCTGTCACGGCTAAAGGGCTCCGCGAGGACATTTCGCACCGGCGCCCCTAGCCGGGTACGAAGGGACAACCCATATAAGACCCCTTTGTGCTAAAGTCGTCGCCGCTATGACTAGTAAAAGGACGACAGCGGAAATATCCCAAAACCGCGCGACATCGCTTGAAAAGACTTCTATGGGTCCAGACTCGACAAGTGTGCCACAGGCACAGCCGCCGGCGAACATCTGTCCGGCCGACATCAACACCGCCGGCAGAAGGCAAACCCTTTCTGCCCCAGGAGCCCGCACATCAGCGGGCCCCTCTGCCGGCGACAGACATACAGGGACAAGACAGACAGGCTTTCCTTGTAAAAGCTGTGGGGAGGTGTTAGACACCAAAGCCCAGCTGAGAGTGCATGTCTCTCGAAGACAATGTGGAGATAGACTTCAATGCAAATACTGCGGGAGTTCATGGGACAGCTATAAGAGTACGCGGCAACATGAAAGGCGAACCCACCCGCTGGAGTACCGTCAAGAATTAGAGGACCAAAAGCCGATCTCAGAGGCCGAAGCCCTTACTATTATGGCCGAGATCCAGGCGTCTTCCTTCAGCGGAGTGTTTATCGCGAAAATGGTAAAGGCAACCGGACTTACTACCCATCAAGTCCGCAGCCTGAGGGAGAAACAGGTTTACAAGAAATACCTAGAACGGGCGCGGGATAAATTGAAAAGCCAGGCCAAGGCGGCCATCTTCAATCCCGCGCCCAAGGCTCAAAAACGGCGGGCATCCTCATCGCCGCTCGCCCCTCAGGTTGTTGTTGAGAACGTGTTGCCTGCCATTTCCGCCCCCGTTGCCGCGTCACAAACACCATCTCGAAAACGAATATGCGCCACCCGTCAACGAGGTCCCTTGCCCAATGCAGTACAAGCAGGAACGGTCGACACGACACCATCGACCCCCCCCTCTCCCACCAAGGACGAGGAGGTGATTTTCGTCTCCACCACCACTGAAGAGGACCCACAGCCAGCTCCGGGGAAATCTTCAGACATTGCACTCTCAGTATCTGTCAAGACGCAGACACTGATCAACGCGGCCCTGCCGTTAGCGCCAGTGCTTCGTGGTATAACCCCCCCTCCAACCCCAACATGACTACGACGAACACGACTAACCAAACGGACAACGACGCTCCCCTAACTATCCCGGACTCACCCCTAAACACTACCCGACCATCAATAAAACGGACAAGGGAGCCATCACCGACTGACAGACATGGCCCCCTGTCTAAGCGCACTCCCTCAATATCTGTCCCAACTAGCAAGAACCCAGACGCCAAGAACTGCCCAGAGGGGAGTAACATCCAAAAACGCAAGAGGATCGATAGGGACACAGACCGTGTTGGGGAGCAATACTTCAACCCTAACGTGGTTGAGCATTTCTCCCAGGCGGCCGGTGGCTCTAACGGTCCTCACACCATCATCCATGTTGGGCCTTCTCAAGACGTCCTGCGCGAGACCCCTACTGGTGAATCTCCGACCCCAGCTTCCCCCCTTAGGCCGCGCTCATCGTGCTCTCCGGAGACGATAAGGCGCTATACAACATCTAACAACGCGCCAGAAGCCGTGCGCCAACATCTTTACAGTCTCCGGGGCACTCTCAAAGAGGCTGCAGACCGCCCGATCAGAGACATAATCGACGCGGCCATGACTGGCCAAGTCAGGAAGCTGGAAAGCTTAATTGACGGCTTATGTCTCTGACCGAGCGACCTGCGTCAGCCCTCCATGAGAGTGAACGACGTAAACGCAAGAGCGATAAAAGCGGTAATAACGGCAATAAGGGGAAAGCATACGGTCAGACATTCACCGGGAGGAGCCTCAGAGCCAGCGCCTACAAGAAGGCCCAAGATCTATATGGCAAGAACAAGTCTAGCTTGGCCAAGGTGGTGTTCTCTGGACGTGACATCCTTGAAGGCGAGGTATATCCCCCCATGAGCGGGATGCAGGCGCTCTTCGGGGGAATACTCGAGTCCCCCTCGCCCGACGACACCGAACAAATAATAGACCCAAAACCCGAATGGGAATTTGAACCCATCAATTCTAGTAAGATAACAGCGTCCATGAAAGCATGGAAGAATTCGGCACCAGGGAAGGACGGTGTCTCCGTATCGAGGATCAAATCTACACCAGTTAAATATTTAACGGCAATCTTTAACATAGTGGTATTTTGGAATATCCAGCCGAGATCCTTCTCTGAAATGCGGACTATATTTGTTCCCAAGGAGGGTGATAAAAGATCACCCAACAATTGGCGCCCAATCACAATTGGACCAGCAGCGCAGAGACTGCTGCACCGTGTGATCCATGCTAGGATGAGAGATGCGGTGTCCCTAAACCTTAACCAGCGCGGCTTCGTAGAGAGTAATGGAACCTTGGCGAATGTCATGGTGCTCGACCACTACATAGGCACCAGACTAGACCAGGGCAAAGCCTATAATGTGGTGTCCCTGGACGTCCGTAAGGCATTCGACACTGTGTCCCATCACTCTGTGCGAAGGGCAATGGTGAGAGCAGGGGTACCGGCTACGCTTATAGCGTACATCATGACTGGCTTGGACCGCTCGGTGACGCAATTTAGGGTGGGTCTAGAAACATCAGGCCCGGTCCGCATGAGGAGAGGGGTTAGACAGGGTGACCCTCTGTCACCCTTTCTATTTAACCTGGTGATGGACGAGATCCTCGATGGGGTCAACGCCGAAAATCCCGGAGGTACAATAGTTGATGGCGAGCAGGTCGCACTCATGGCCTTTGCGGACGACCTGGTGCTCTTGTCGGATAGGCAAGCCTGTGTAGCTGTGTCGCTTCGGTTCTCAAATGGGGCTCAACACTTCACGCCACCTTCGGCAAACGCATCTGGAGGAATCCCCCGCGGCCGTAGGATTTCCGCAGTCAGGCAAGTTCGCCGTACGTAAGACGCCCACCCCCACCCAGGGCCCACAAACTACGCGGTGTGCATTAGGTTACCTACCTTCCCACATCGGTGATGTGGGAAGGTAGAAGGACCATAGACGAAAATGATACAGCTAGAGTGATCCTAGAAAAATTCTGCCCCGACGACGTACGGGAGAGGAATAGAAGACAATATGAACAGAGGAGATATATCGGTGGAATAAGAGAAATAACGAATAATGAAATTTGGGACATCATACAATATATGAAGAACAAAAAAGCACCTGGATGGGATGGCATACAGGCATGCATTTTAAAGAAAATTTTGCCGGCGATAGACGAATATCTAGTTAGATTATATAACGACTGCTTGCATTTCGGATACTTCCCGAAACTGTGGAAAATCGGTATAATAAACCCGATACCCAAGAACAGTGAAGCCGATGGCACTAAACTTGATGAAATGAGACCGATTACCTTGCTACCCATTTTGGGGAAAGTTTTGGAACAATTAATCAAAGACCGAATGTATGACATAACAGATGAAGGTGAATTTCATAGTGGAAGACAATTTGGATTTAGGAAGGATAAGGGGACCATAGAAGCCATAGAAAAAGTACTAGAAATAGTAGACGGCAAAAGGGAAAAGCACGTCGTGATGATACTGCTGGACGTCAAGGGGGCATTCGATAATGTAAAGTGGCAAGCGATAAGAGACGGCCTCGATAGGAAAAGAATCCCTATATATATAAGAAGTATAATAGATAATTATTTCAAGGATCGTATTGTAAGACTCAAGATAAACGAGGAAATGGCAGAAAAGACGAGCAGCCAAGGATGCTTTCAGGGTTCAAAGTTGGGGCCCACGCTGTGGAACGTTGTGCTGGATGGCCTACTAGATAGACCAAACCTGGATGGTGAAATGGTCGCATATGCAGACGATATAGCGATAATAATTGCCGCAAATAACAGATTAGGTATCGAGAGCAAAGCGAGGAGATTCTTAGAAAGGGTTACTGAATGGGCACATAATAATGGCCTCTCATTTGGGGCAAATAAGTCGAAATATATTCAACTTAAAGGGAAGTTAAGGAGACCTGCCATAATACGTTCGGGACAGGATAATATAAGACGTGTGAAAAATACTTAGGAATAACGATAGATGATAAGAGAACTTTCGCTTTGCATTTCAATAGAGTCGTGGAAAAATCAATCAAAATATGGAGTAGATTGAAGAGAATTATAAGTAGAGATGTCAACGTGGACTGCAGGAAACTGAAAATCAAATCAAATACTTAACATAATTCAAGGGTGGGCAGACAATAACAGCCTCACGTTCAGTATCCCGAAATGCAAATTCATACAATTAAAAGGAAAGTTACATCGAGCTCCCATAATTAGAATCGGAGGACAAAACATCGGCAGAGTGCAGCATTTCAAATATCTGGGAATAATGTTGGATACGAAGAGAAATTTTGCAAAACATATATCTTGTGTAGTTGAAAAAGCGGTAAATATGTGGAATAGAATGAGGAGAATAATCAGTAAGACGATAAATGTCGATACGAAAATAATGATGACACTTTACAGAATGGTTTCCATCCCGATAATGTCGTATGGTGTCCCCATATGGCACGAGAGAATTAATAAGGTAAGAATCATAAGGAAATTAGAAACAGTGAGAGGCGCTGTTGCAAGACAAATTTCAAGAGCGTACAATTCAACCTCCACGGAGGCGGCAGGTGTGCTGGCGGGAATTCCACCAGTACACCTTTTTTTGTCAGAAAGATTTGCAATGTACTGTAGAAGGAAAAATGATAGAATAATCCATATGGACAGGGAATATGACAGGGACATAACGAGGAACGTGCTTAAAAAACAGATAAGAGTGCATACGATTGAGAAATGGCAAGAGATATGGGATGACAGCGAGAAGGGCAGAAACACCTATGAGTTCTTCCCCGTGGTCTCTGAAGAACCAAAGCTCCCGGCCGAACTGAGTAGGTCGGGAGTAGAGGTAATAACAGGGCACGGGGAATTTCGAACGCATCTAGTCAGAATTGGGAAATCAAACGAACATCGATGTTGGGAGTGTAACGCCGCCGATACACCGATACACAGGATCATGCATTGTAAGAAATATGAAACTATTAGAGAGGAACTGAGGGAAAAAATGGAGCTCAGGAGATGGCCGAATAATGTGCAGGAGACGTACCAAGTCCTAGATGAGAAAAAATTGATACCTGACTTAGAAATTTTCGCCAAAAACGTAATGTGGACGGTGAACCGGGTCCGGTAGACGACGATGCTTCGAGTAGTTGGGCACAGACATCTGCAACTAAGTCGAAGAAATATATATTACTAAGTGTCATTGGGAGTAATACGATTGATAAGCTATGAAATCTCTGTATATAAATAAAACACCGCACACCGAAACGACCGAATGACTGCATTTGTACATACGGGTAATGGATGTAGAATGATACACAAAAGGTAATATAGATAGGAAATAGATTAGAAAGGGGGGTACTGAAACAGTAAATGTAAGGGATTAAATTCAATAGTTAATTTACCAATTTACGATAAATGTAAACCTAACTGGATCAAGAAAGATGTGGCCAGATTTTGGATAAGAGCTAAGTTAAAAGATTAGTAAAGTAAAGTAAAGACATTCTAAATTAAACGGTTATTAAATAAATTGGATTTTTATAATAATAATTAATACTTAAAATAAATAGTCAAAATTAAATCGAGATAAATTAAATATAGTGATAAGCTATTACCTAGGCAGCATTTACCTCGAGGCAAGGCACATGTTTGTGGGACGAATCGTACAGTAAGCTGGAAGGAAAGATAAGGGTAAAGTTGGGAGAAGGATAAGGGTGAAAGAATAGATAAGGGGAATAATAAAAAGTAGAATCGAGATAGAGGGTTATCGGTACCTCTCGGGATAATATATTTATCTAAGAATGAGCTATCATGCTAGTTTGAAGCGAGAGTCGCCCACCAACACGGACCAACCTCTGATCCAGAAGGGGTAACTTTGAATATTAAGCGGGATGGAAAGGAAAGAGAAATGGAGGATGATTCTTCAATTTTCGAGATGATTAAAATGGATAATGATTAAAGATCGATAATGTCGGAGAGAGGCGCCCTTGGGAGCCTTCAGCGACCAAGGGTGGGTAAGAGTTGGGCGGGACCTCCCTCCACTTCTCTTTTTTTTTTTTTTTGTCCCTACCCACTATCTAGCGAAACCACAGCCAAGGGAACGGGCTTGGAAAAATTAGCGGGGAAAGAAGACCCTGTTGAGCTTGACTCTAGTCTGGCACTGGAAGGAGACATGAGAGGTGTAGCATAAGTGGGAGATGGCAACATCGCCGGTGAAATACCACTACTTTCATCGTTTCTTTACTTACTCGGTTAGACAGAACGCGTGCGCCGTTCGCTCATAAGGTGACGGCTGTCACGGTATTCTTGAACCAAGCACGTAGGGTGGCACTCGGTAGCCGAGCCTGCGTCGGTGACCGGGAGCTTCGCGGTGTCTGTGTCGTTGGCGTTTGAGCGCGGTTCTCCGGGTGCCGTTTTATGCTCCCGTGTGATCTGATTCGAGGACACTGCCAGGCGGGGAGTTTGACTGGGGCGGTACATCTGTCAAAGAATAACGCAGGTGTCCTAAGGCCAGCTCAGCGAGAACAGAAACCTCGCGTAGAGCAAAAGGGCAAAAGCTGGCTTGATCCCAATGTTAGTGATACGGTGAGTAAATTAGTAAAAAAATGCCTTTCTAGAAAATCATTCACAAGACCCTTTATTTTCTGGCAAAATGTATGTTATTTTATGAAATACGAAGTGATTTGTGAAAAAGGCCTGAACATACTTCAATTAATATTTCAAAAACTATTGAATTTCGGGGGACAGTTTAAATTTGAAAGGTTCATTTTTACTCGCTCTACAATATGGTACCTTTAAATTTCACCTCCGATATTTGCTTTTCCCCCTCCCTTTATTATTTTTAAAACGAACCTGGATTTCTATTTAATTTTTTTAAACCTATCTTAGAAATAGTATTTCTCAAGAGAGATTGGACTCTTTGTCTCTCTTAGCGACAAAAAATAATTTGGCAAGAGACCTCAATATAAATTAGAACATTACTGATTTTGCGGAAAAGAAAGCTAGAAAAAAAACTAATTATTTTTATTTGTTAGGTATATTGGTTTTTAAATGTCTATTGCGTTGTTTTTATATTAGTGTTTGTGTATACATATTTTTGAAACATGTTTGGTCCGACAAAATTGAGTTTTTTGGCTTTGAAAGCGAATGATCAGAGGCATTGGGGTCGAAACGACCTCAACCTATTCTCAAACTTTAAATGGGTGAGATCTCCGGCTTGCTCGAACTCATGAAGCCGCGAGACACGGATCAGAGTGCCAAGTGGGCCATTTTTGGTAAGCAGAACTGGCGCTGTGGGATGAACCAAACGTCGAGTTAAAGCGCCCAAATCGACGCTTATGGGATACCATGAAAGGCGTTGGTAACTTAAGACAGCAGGACGGTGGCCATGGAAGTCGGAATCCGCCGAGTGTGTAACAACTCACCTGCCGAAGTTACTAGCCCTGAAGCGTCGTGCTTATACTCGACCGTCAGAGGCATGTGCGATCGACGACGTTTCGGCGTAGTCGTTCATGAAGCCCTGACGAGTAGGAGGGTCGCGGCGGTGAGCGCAGAAGGGCTGGCCGTGAGGCCGTCTGGAGCCACCGTCGGTGCAGATCTTGGTGGTAGTAGCAAATACTCCAGCGAGGCCCTGGAGGACTGACGTGGAGAAGGGTTTCGTGTGAACAGCCGTTGCACACGAGTCAGTCGATCCTAAGCCCTAGGCGAAAGCCGATGTCGATGTGGTGTAAATTTATTTAACGAGTAAACGATGATGATGACACGTTACTGGTTGTTTATAACAACATCGTAAGTTTCGACTTAATATCGTTCACAACCGTCGGGCGAAAGGGAATCCGGTTCCTATTCCGGAACCTGGCAGCGGAACCGTCAAAAAGTCGGGCCCTCGCAAGAGAGTTCGTCGGGGTAACCCAAAAGGACCCGGAGACGCCGTCGGGAGATCCGGGAAGAGTTTTCTTTTCTGCATGAGCGTTCGAGTTCCATGGAATCCTCTAGCAGGGAGATATGGTTTGGAACGCGAAGAGCACCGCAGTTGCCGCGGTGTCCGGATCTTCCCCTCGGACCTTGAAAATCCGGGAGACGGCCACGTGGAGGCGTCGCGCCAGTTCGTACCCATATCCGCAGCAGGTCTTCAAGGTGAAGGGCCTCTAGTCGATAGAATAATGTAGGTAAGGGAAGTCGGCAAATTGGATCCGTAACTTCGGGATAAGGATTGGCTCTGAGGATCGGGGCGTGTCGGGCTTGGCGAGGAAGCGGGTCCTGGTTAACGAGCCAGGCCTGGGCGAGGTGAAGGTCTCCGGATCCGAGCTCGGTCCTGTGCCTTGGCCTCCCGCGGAACCGCTTTGCTGCGAGGCCCGGAAAATTTCGGTTTTCTGGTGTCCTCTTCGGCCGCTATTTAACGGTCAGCTCAGAACTGGCACGGACCGGGGAATCCGACTGTCTAATTAAAACAAAGCATTGCGATGGTCTTAACGTGATGTTGACGCAATGTGATTTCTGCCCAGTGCTCTGAATGTCAAAGTGAAGAAATTCAATCAAGCGCGGGTAAACGGAGTAACTATGACTCTCTGGATTCTCTTCAAAGCGAATGAATCTTTCGCCCTTCTGTGGAATTGACTTTGTACTTAATTTCGCGGAAGACGTAAGATTTATACACGCACGTACGTATATTACTCTGTTTTCAGCTGTGTTTCTCTGCGTCCGCCAGTGTCACTCATTCTGGGAAAAACCTTCTCTTACGGGAGTGATTTCACGAACAAAAGAGGAGTTAGTATCCTGGAAGGTGCACTTAGGGTCACCGAACCTTTGGGCCCTGCGCGGCGAGCAATTGTCCTCCGAGTTAGGTGTACCTCCCGCAATCAAGCCGTCGAGTCCCTGACGTAATAGGCGGTGTGTGAGGGTTGCGGGGGGTTATCCAGTGGGATTTTCTGTGCCGAGGTGCATAACCCGACACAGCGAATTTCACGCTCGCGGGCGTGTTCGTGCGGCTCCTGGTCCTCTGGCGAAGTGTTGACATAGTGACCATCAAATCCCTAGGATTCGTTCCTCTCCACGGAACTTCTCGAGCCCGCCTCCTCGTGGTGAAGGGCGGTAACGACGACAGGCGTTAGACACTCTTCTTGGGGAGTTGGGATCTCACTGCCTGACAGAGATCGTCTGACATCGGCCGAGCTTGAGTCATCAAGTTCGGCCTTTTTCATTTCGGTCCTGTGGCAGAGTTGTCCTATTGCGCCACGCAATAAGACCTGTCACGGCTAAAAGGCTCCGCGAGAATATTTCGCGCCGGCGCCCCCAGCCGGGTACGAAGGGACAACCCTATAAGACCCCTTTGTGCTAATTTGTCGTCGCCGCCATGACTAGTAAAAGGACGACAGCGGAGAAATCCCTAAATTGCGCGACATCGCTTGAAGAGGTTTCTAAGGGTCCGGACTTGACAAGTGTGCCTTTGGCACAGCCGCCGGCGAAGATCTGTCCGGCAGACAAAGACACCGCCGGCAGAAGGCAAACCCTTTCTGCCCCAGGAGCCCGCAAATTAGCGGGTCCCCCTGCCGGCGACAAACTTACAGAGACAAAACATACAGGATTCCCTTGTAAAAGCTGTGGGGAGGTGTTAGACACCGAAGCCCAGCTAAGAGTGCATGTTTCAAGAAGACTATGTGGGGACCGACTTAGATGCAAATACTGCGGAAGCTCATGGGATAGCTACAAGAGCACGCGGAAACACGAGAGACGCACCCACCCCCTGGAGTACCGCCAAGAGCTGGAAGCTCAAAAGCCGATCTCTGAGGCCGAAGCCCTTTCCATAATGGCCGAGATCCAGGCGGTTTCCTTCAGTGGGGTATTCATCGCAAAGATGGTGAAGGCGACAGGACTTACTACACATCAAGTCCGCAGCCTGAGGGAGAAGCCGATATACAAAAAGTACCTCTCTAACCGAGCGACCAGCGTCAGCCCACCTTGGGAGTGAGCGACGTAAACCCAAGAGCAGTAAAGGCGGTAATAACGGTCAAAAAGGGAAAGCTTATGGTCAGACCTTCACCGGGAGGGGCCTGAGCCAGCGCCTACAAGAAGGCCCAAGATCTTTATGGTAAGAACAAGTCTACCTTGGCCGAGGTGGTGCTCTCTGGGCGTGACATCCTCGAGGGCGAGGTATACCCCCCCATGAGCGGGATGCAGGCGCTCTTCGGGGGTATACTCGAGTCCTCCTCACCAGAGGATTCCGAAGCAATAACCGACCCTAAACCCGACTGGGAATTTGGACCCATCGAATCACACGAGATAACAACGTCCATGAAAACATGGAAGAATTCGGCACCCGGAAAGGACGGTGTTACCGTGTCGAGGGTCAAATCCTTGCCAGTTAAATATCTGACGGCTATTTTTAACATCGTGGTGTTTTGGAACATCCAGCCGAGGTCTTTCTCCGAAACGCGAACCATATTTGCACCCAAGGAGGGTAATAGGAATTCACCCAATAATTGGCGCCCGATCACTATAGGGCCAGCAGTACAAAGACTGCTGCACCGTGTCATCCATGCCAGGATGAGAGATGCGGTATCTCTAAACCTCAACCAGCGCGGCTTCGTAGAGAGTGATGGAACCCTGGCGAATGTCATGGTGCTAGACCACTACATTAGCACCAGGCTAGAACAGGGAAAAGCCTATAACGTAGTGTCCCTGGATGTTCGAAAGGCATTCGACACCGTGTCCCATCACTCTGTGCGAAGAGCAATGGTGAGAGCAGGAGTGCCGGCTACGCTCCTTGCGTACATCATGACTGGCTTGGAGCGCTCGGTGACGCGTTTTAGGGTGGGTCTCGAAACATCAGGCCCGGTTCGCATGAGGAGGGGGGTCAGACAGGGTGACCCTCTGTCGCCCTTCTTGTTTAACTTGGTTATGGACGAGATCCTCGATGGGATTAACTCCGAATATCCTGGGGGAACAATAGTGGATGGGGAGCAGGTCGCACTCATGGCCTTCGCGGACGACCTGGTGCTCTTGTCGGATAGGCAAGCCGAAGTGCCCCTCATGTCAACGCCGCCAAGAGCGTCGCGCTGTCCGCGACGACCATGAGTGGAGACAAGCGCCCCATCGCTATTACGAGGTCCATTTTCTCTGTCGGGGACTCCAAGATCCCGGCAGTGGGTCATTTAAATACATTTAAGTATCTTGGACAAAAGTTCGGAGCGTCTGGTGTGGAGAAGCCGAGTATACCCAATCTGAGGAGATGGCTGCATCTCACAGGTACGGCCCCGCTGAAGCCAGATCAGCGACTCGAAATCCTCCGCACGTTTCTCATACCTAAGCTGCTCTACGGATTGCAAAACAATAGAGTTACGGCGGCCGATAGATAATTTTGGTTTTATACACTTTTTTCATATAAATTTTACATACAAAAACCTTAATTTTTAAAGATTATCACAATTTTAAAAAACAAAATCATAAATCAACGATATCATACAAAAAATAGTGTATAGTGTATTAATCTTATTAAAGTGATTGATTAATACACCATCATGTAAAAAAATTCTAGACTAGATAAGAGTTCTTATTCTAGTCACGAGATAACTTTTCAAAAGGAAAAAGCTATTAAAAATTTCAACGAAGACAGCTACCATCATTTTACAATATTAAGAATTCTAGACGAATCTAGTCATTAATAATATGATAAAAATACGTATAGGAACATGCTTTATCGAATCTCAGGTTTTTTTCTTTAAGTTGCCTGACTAGAAAGCAAGCCACTTAAACATAATACACCAACACAATACAACACAAGAATACTCAAAATAAATAAATATAGTACCATCACAAGTAATATGTAAAAGCTTGAATATTTTCGAAGTTAGTTGGTCCCATATTTGTGTTACTATCAATAACTTAAATGAGTACTTGAATTCAATAAATCAATAAAACTCAATATCAAAAAGAACTTTCCAGTGATGTTATTCTTGCAGAATCATTTTAAAAAGGAAACGTTAACAAAAGCAGCACGCTAATACGACGGGATATTCAGTAGTAATCCTACCAATCCAAACATTTAATTCCTTTAAGAGCTTAATCACAGTCAAAAACAAGTACCTGTTCGGAAAGCTTGGTCCTTGTTGATCTTGAGATGGATAATAGACATCCCTCTGCCCTCCCCATTGTTGTTGCTGTGTGGACGCCGGACCAGATAAGGGTCCCCTTGCCCTTGCCGCTCTATCAAAGTCACGATCTCTGTCATCGAAAAACCGATCTCGACTGCTGGCTCGGCGGCCTCTTGGCTTGTCTCGGAAACTGACTCGCTCATAATCTCGATCGAACTCATTCCGATCACGATCGATGCGCCGCCTGTAACAATAAAAAAAATGTTATGGTATAGCTATAGCTGCCAGAGTTAATGAAATGTATCCTGACTTCAAATCAGAAACACTCGTGCGCACACCGACACCCGTTCCCACGTCACACTCACAAACACACTCGCACACCCACACACACACACATATATACATAAACACACACCATACACACACACACATACACACACACTCACTCACACTCACACACCACACCACACCACACAGACACAACACACTCACCTCGCACACACAAACACATAAACACACACCACACTTGCTCACACTCATACATCACATCACACCACGTCACACTACACTACACCACACGACACCACACCACAAGCCACACCACACCTGTATATTTTGTTTTCTGATAGGTCAGTCCTTCTACTTTCTGAAACCCTAGGCAGAGTTGAACATTTTATTGTATTGTACTAGAAAAGCTAAAAATTACATGAGCATGTAAATAAACCAAAATTTAATATGACTGCCAAAAAGAGACGGGGCATGCAGATTGTTTCATATGGTACGGATACCTAAAGGTCTACTGTACCACATCACTAAGTTTGAAACTTTCTAATATTTCTACCTTTAAAGGATGCCCACTTGAAATGTTATGGTTTACCAATATGATGGAAGGCGGTAAATAAGTAAGATATGTTAGTCACCAGACGCAATACACTCACCTAATATCAACCCAATAATATCTCTTAATGATGACTATTGCTAGCTTTAGTCGGGTAGGTTCGGATTTTTCTTTCTCGTTACTCTACCTATACTTCCATATCACGTTCTCTTACTTTAGGTGTAATATTTAAGTTGAGCACCACCAAGTTTTAATTTAAGTTAAATAAAACTTGGAAAAAAAAGTAGTTGCATTGAATCTAACCACTATCAAAAGGTAAAGAATTATCTTGATCAATTGAAAACCAACACGTTGGAAACAAATTACTTTTTTTGTTAATTCACAAAATATTCAGTGACTTATCCCCAAGAAAAAAAAAAGAAAAAATGTACTGAACAAAAAAAATATTGATTGTTAACTCAATTCCATCCACCAGGGAGCTTAATAGCATCCCAACAAGAAGTGAATGAATTAAGTTTTCCCTAACAAAAGGTTAAATTTATTGTAAGGTTACACTAACTGAAATCCCAACTAAATTATTTGATTTGGGTACGTAAATACAAAACCCAGAAGTTTATTCCTTTTCTATACCACTCCAGATTAATAACATTTGGATTACGCAATATAAACAAGAATTAGATCAAATAATCAGTTTAGAATCCCAATAAGTTTTTCCCCGCTTAAATGATTGAAGTTTAATTCTAGTTAAAACAAATAATTATGTTACAAACGATAATGGTTAGGGTTAAGTATTAAAAAAAAATAAATTTTGATTAGCCACACGCTGAGTGGCAGCACAATAAATATCTATAAAATGTCTATTACATAGATTTGAATGTCTTAGATATTACCAATAAAACAGCAGTATTTAGGTAGCGCTACGAAGCCGGCTGCGTTTCACCTTACAGAAATTCTGCACAGTATGCTATATACTAGACAAGGTGACACCAGTAATTAAATTAATACGCATAAACAGTTTGATTAACAGAAATAGTACTATATGTTAAGTTTCCAAATATTATACTACTACTTAGCTGAATACTCTAGTCACTAGTGTAGACTGTAAATGGTGGTAAGGCAGGTAACATCCAAGTGTTCCTCAGTGATCACTATGTCCTACAGCTCCGCTACGTAGACCGTATCCAAGACATCATGTCTATTCTATCAAAAGAAAAATTCCAAATTCCATAAATAACTAGCAGTTAGGAAACCATACCAAAACCTTGCTAATGGTTTGTTTTTTAAGTTCCAAAATAATCCCAATGAACTTCAAAGGTTCAACCTTATACAAAAACCCTGAAACAAGAATTGCCCCATGTAGAAAAATCTCTACAACAAAATTTGGAATATAATTCCAGACAGGCAAAACAACACACAATATATACGAGAATATAATACAAAATTCTTGCCTCATTGTAGCTACGAGGGTACCAAAAAAAATTGCTTGATGAGCGCCAATGTTAAGTTGACCGATGTTAGTGGCACGTGGAAGTAATTAAGACAAACTCGCCATGTAGGCCGTAAAGTTGAAACCCAAAATTTACTAAACCATAATACTCAACTTCACTTCGTCAAATCGGATCCTTCTAATCTCCCATTTGGGATGGAATTTAGTTAACAATAAAAAAAAATTCAGAACATCCGACACTTCCGTCGTTGATGAGACTCTGTGCTAAATAGAAAGATCTTTTTCTTAGCCCTTCTCACGTACGAAAAATGGTTTCCATCACACAATATTACCAAACACGGTAAATCTACATATCCTTTTCTACATTCCAAAACATTATTTGGAAAAAACAACTTTTCTCGGTATCAACAAAATAATGTCGGTACTTAACTTGTCAAATTCCAGTTCGGTTTATAACAAAAATAGCCTTTATATCCGTGAGTATTGGAAAGAGATGAAAATATATTATTACTCCTCAACTAATCCAAGCTACCCTGCATTTTGTCCAACCAAAGAATAACCATCTAAATTAGTAATATTAGCTCGGCGATACGTCAAATCAATAGGACTTATAATAAGAAAGAAAAAGAGAGAGACAATACTTCCACTTCTATGCTTATTTCGACTGCATTATTCTATCGATTGAAAGCATGTGGTTTTGAACTGACCTATCATAACCCCGTGTAAAAATCTGACAACTGATAAACAATAACAAAGCACATCTTTGTAGATTTCGAAATATATAATAATGAACAAATTTTCCTTACTAATTAATGTAAAATAGTGAGCCAAGTTATTAAAGAACATTTGTGTTTAAATTTACGTGCTTGTGAAATTTCCAAAGAAAATGTGATATGCTATTTGACATCTAAACAACAAAATTCTTCTGAACTAACTGATATAAACAAATGGAATCTTAGAATATTAACGCAAGAAAACTATATACAGGTAGATTTTTGAATGTTCTATTAGATTATCTTATCAGAAACATATATCACTTAGATTTTACCTTCATTTGTTTGTCTTATATGATTGTTGACCTAGTCTTCGAGTCACAGCATATTAAAAATGTTAATTCCTATTAACTGGAATATCTTAAGTTAATTTTATATATAAAACAGTTATTATATGATAATACAGTGCAATATGAAAGTATATTACACTGGCTCTATCAAAAATAAAGTAAATTCACATAAGGTTCTAATTTTGTACTTTTGCTTCCGGCTATTTGTGACAAGTAATTTCTGAAACTAGCATTATTTCTGTAACTTAGGTATCAATGGTAAATGTAAGCCTGAATATAGTATAAAAGAGTGTTTTCAATTATAAATTAGATTGAAGAAATGATATAACACGAAAAAGTGTCAAGAGTAAAATTTATTTTACTGAATTTTACTGCTCTATGTACTGACAGACATATATGACAAATCTAACTGTAACAACTTTAATTTTTAATACGGGGTGAATAAAAAGATATACACTTTAAACCATAACTTACCAATATGGTTAATTAGAAATACATTTAACCATTGAACATTTTTGAATAACTAGAGATGTACTCCTAATTTTAATTTCGTTGAACAGCGTTTCCAAGTTCAATTATTTACAAGATTATATATTTTTATTTTTATGCCTTGGTATACACATCAAGTAAAAACGAAGTAAAGCTAATTTTAGAGCTACTCTATGCCACAACAGTGTTCTGTAAGTCTTACGTAGTAGATGAAATTCTATAAGGTCCAAATGGTTTATTTTACATTTGAGGACACAGTTGCAGATTTCTTCCGAGGCCCATTAAAAAAACACTAATAAACAGTTAATATAAAAGGGTTTTTATTAAAGCATACAAAATAAACTATTCCAACGCGACAAAAAAGATTAAAAAAGAAATGCGAAAAAGTAAAACGACAACGTATCACAAAATCACAAAACTTAATAGTCTGTTGGCCCTCCACCAGCTCTAATGCATTGCTAAATTCTTCTTTGCATGCTTTCAATTAGGTTTATATGGTGGTGTGGAATCGCATTCCATTCCTCCGCAGCGGCTTCAACACGGTTGGGAAAACCTGCAAAAAGGTAATTTCTTTTTCTTTCCTGCCTTCCCAAGCATTTTCGACTGGATTTAAGTCCGGCGGTTGCGGAGCCTAGTCCAAACTTGATATTCCTTCTACTTTTTTATATTCGATCACTGCTCTTGTCCTCGGTTTAAAGCAGAAATTCTAGGCATTTTTAACTTTTTTGTAGTTAAGTTGGCAATGTCAAAAAATTCACCTTACAGGTCGATTAAAGGTTTCGTCACAAAAATCAGAGTCAATATTATTTCTATAATAAAATATAAATATCAATACACTTACAAATATAATACGATATACAATGTTAGCTCCTTTAACTTAAAATTTGACAATAAAAATATTAATAAATTATGCGGTACCCACCCCAACAAACAACAAAGTATTTTCAGTCTAAGTGGTAAAATTCAGCGTTATAAACTGTAAAAAAAAGATAGCATATTCGGGAAAAGTTCATTAATATGTTCAATTGTCTTATCTGTCTAGGAACTTCCTCAGGTTGTAGAAGGACTTTTCTACCAGGTAGACCATTATGCGACCGCGGAATTGTCTGATGGTACTTGCTGCCTTCAATTCGTTTGGTAGTTTGTTGAATATTTTAATACCAGCATAGTACGGAGATTTTTCAAAGAACGTAGACTTGTGTACTGGAAAGACGAGGTCATTGCGATTTTTTGTTTGATATTTATGATTCTCAGCATTACTTGTGAACCTTTGTTTGTTCTTATATACAAATACCGAACACTTGAGAATATATATATATATACATGTCAGTGTGAGAATCTTTTGGGCTTTAAATGTTTCTTTGAACGTTTCTGTAGGTTTTAGTCCAAATATGAGCCGAATTATCCTTTTCTGTCCCACAAATATTCTATTTATTGTGGTCGATTGTCCCCAAAGCATTATGTTATAACTAAGATGTGGGTATACAAGTGCATAGTATGCTGTTTTGAGGGTTGTAGTGGGAACTGTTTGTTTGAGCCTTTGAAGTGCGATGTAAGATTTATTTTGATATTTTGATGAAACATGGTCAAGCTGTATATCCCATGAGAGTCTTGAATCGAGATATGAACCTAAGTATTTGACTACTAGTTCGCCACCATCCTCTATACCTCTTGGCTCTGTTTTGTAAAATGGAATTATTACTGTTTTTTCATTATTTAATATTAACCGGTTTGAAAAACACCACTTATTCATATCTTGTAGATCTTGTTTGATTTTTGCATCTATTTCAACGACATTTATTGCTGATACTAATACAGTCGTGTCATCTGCAAACTTTATGGTGATGTCCGGCAATTGTAGATCGTTTATGAAGAACAGAAAGATTAGTGGAGCCAGTACCGATCCCTGTGCTGCTCCGATATTCATACTATAGTTGGATGATGTGCAATTATCGATGTTGTTATACGAGTTGTTGTTTACTGACTTTTAGATGGGTAAATACTAATTTCGTTCGAAATCCGCGTGGGAAAATTTGAACATCATCATTTCATCGTCCCTGTTTAAACATTGTGATGATATACAGTAGTTTTGAAATTACCTATATCAAGTAATAAAAAATAAAATTTGGCAACACTGTTTAGGGAAGTTGAAATTAGGAGCACATCTCTAAATATTCAAAAATTGTTCAATGTCTAAGTGTATTTTTAATTAACCATATTTCTAAGTTATGGTTTAAAGTGTATATTTTTGTAATCACCCTGTATTAAAAATTAAAGTTTCAAACTTCGTGATGTGGCACAGTACAGGGTGTCCGGATTTGGTTGCAAAAGCAGGGTATCTCGCTTATTTTTAAAGATAAAACCTTGCGGTTTTCACGAACCTGAGCTAATTTTTTGTGAAACTCATGAAGCCGTAAACAACATATTTATAGCCTTCTTCGTTTATGAGATACAGGGCGAAATAGAAAATTTTGCATTTTGGGACCCCCCTCGTACCTCGGTTATCCTTTAACGTAACGCAAAGGGAAAAATTGCTGCTTATGCAGTTTTTTACGCTGAATCCAGTGGCGTAGTCATATTTTTCATTTGAGTTTTTATTTTTTAGATATGACCCAAAGTTGTGTTTTTTTAAATTGGACACCCTGTATATTTGTCCAGAAATTGATTTGTCTTTTTAAAAGCTTCTCAAAAATATATAATAGTATGGGTCTATTTTAATAAACAACAACAAAAATCCTAATTTTTATAATTATCATACCAAATTTTGCAGTAGACCATGCAAAACGATGCCGTTTTCTTTTGTTTTCTTGGAAGCAAATGAGATTTCCCAATTTTGTACGCGTATGTAAAATATAACGCTAGTTTTTTGTATTTATTTATTGTGTAAAAATATATTTGTATTATTATGGAAGAAAACCAAACTTTCGAACATTATGAAAAGTACGATATGTTAGCTTGTTTTATATTAAGTAATGAAAATGTTGAAGCGGCTTCTGAGATGTATTTTAACAGGTAAATAGTTAATTTTTAGGTATGTTGAATGAACAAAAATCCTAATTTTTATAATTATCATCCCAAATTTTGCAGTAGGCCATGCAAAACAATATTTAAAGTCGTTAACAATATCTACATCCTAACAATAAATCAAAATAAATATGTAATTAAATCTATTTATCAAAATATGTATTGATAATTTCGCACCAAAAAAGTACCACCTACCTAGATTTATGTAACACAAGAACAAAACAGTAATAAATTATTATGTAACAGGCCTTTCAGCAAAAACCAACTGTCGTATAAGAACTACAGTAACCAAGGAAATCAAAAGAACTGTTCAAACTGATTTCCATTTTGTTCTATGCATGCTTCGCACAATTTTCGTATTCGTTTTAGGGAATTAAGCAAAATAACGGGATGATTTTGTAAATAGCGAACATTTTTTCTTATTGCATTACCTAAATCTTGGACATTATCATAGTGGTCTTTGTAAATTCTATTTTCCAGATATCCCCATAGAAAGAAATCTAAAATCGACAAATCTGGGGACCTAGGGGGCCATCTTATAGGTCCATTTGTTTCGATCCATTAATTGGTAAAATTATTGTCCAGAAATAATCTCGTCATTCCAGAAATGTGTGCAGGAACACCGTCCTGTTGAAAATAAATTTCGTTAATTTGCGCTAGAGGAACATCGTCAAGTAATTCAGGTATAGCTGCCTCTAAAATTTCTATATAGCGATTGGCTGTTAGATTTCCCTCAAATATATAAAATTTTATATGTGTTCCTAATATGAAGCAGGGACACATTTAGACCAAACCTGCCCTGCTGTCTTCTAGGAAATATTTGGTGTTGATTTTCCTGGGACCAGAATCTACTATTGTGCCTATTGAGTATGCCAGAATTACTAAAATGTGCTTCGTCTGACCATATAACCTTCCTTTCAAAATCTCTAACCATATCGCATCTTTCTCGAAACCAATTGCAGAAGACTACCCGACGCTCTGCATTCCCTGGCTGTAAGTGCTGCACGAGCCTAAATTTGTATGGGTGGTATATGTGCTTTTTTAGAATTTCTTGAACTCTAGTTTTTGGAATCCCTATGCTCTTTTCACTGGCCCTACAAGAGTTTGTAGGGCAAGCTTCTGCATTAGCCAAAACCGTAATTTCCTCAGCCTCCCGATTTTCTTTATTATATGTTTTCGTACGAGGTTTGATAAATAATCCGTGATTAAGTAAATTCTTTTTTATCCGATAAAAAGTGGATATATTAGGTTGCCTCCTTTCTGGATATCTAAATAAAAATTAAGCGATAGTATTTCAACATACGTAAAAATTAACTATTTACCTGTTAAAATACATCTCAGAAGCCGCTTCAACATTTTCATTACTTAATATAAAACAAGCTAACATATCGTACTTTTCATAATGTTCGAAAGTTTGGTTTTCTTCCATAATAATACATATATATTTTTACACAATAAATAAATACAAAAAAACTAGCGCTATATTTTATATACGCGTACAAAATTGGGAAATCTCATTTGCTTCCAAGAAAACAAAAGAAAACGGCATCGTTTTGCATGGCCTACTGCAAAATTTGGGATGATAATTATAAAAATTAGGATTTTTGTTGTTGTTTATTAAAATAGACCCATACTATTATATATTTTTGAGAAGCTTTTAAAAAGACAAATCAATTCCTGGACAAATATACAGGGTGTCCCATTTAAAAAAACACAACTTTGGGTCATATCTAAAAAATAACAACTCAAATGAAAAATATGACTACGCCACTGGATCCAGCGTAAAAAACTGCATAAGCAGCAATTTTTCCCTTTGCGTTAAGTTAAAGGATAACCGAGATACTAAAGGGGTCCCAAAATGCAAAATTTTTTGTTTCGCCCTGTATCTCATAAACGAAGAAGGCTATGAAAATTTTGTTTACGGCTTCATGAGTTTCACAAAAAATTAGCTCAGATTCGTGAAAACCGCAGGGTCGTATCTTTAAAAACAAGCGAGATGCCCTGTTTTTGCAACCAAATCCGGACACCCTGTACGGTAAAACTTTACGTACCCGTAGTATGTGACAAAATTAAATCTGCTTGCCCCGTCGCTTTTTGACAGGCATATTAAATGTTGGTTTATTTACAAGCTCACGTAACTTTTAGTTTTCCCGGTACAATAAAAAAATATTTCAACCCTGCCTAGGGCTTCAGAAAGTAGAAGGACTAGTAAAATAATAACATAAATATCATGCGCTTTGCATATATTTCGTACTAGACTTATGCCTCTAGTAATTTCGGTATAGCGTGTTAAAACGCGATTCCTCGTACAGGTTCTGTTTGTATGTAAAGGTGTCTCATAATTTAGCTAATATTGCTGGTTTCCTCAGCCAACAAACTTAATGCTGTGGGGGCATCGTACCCCTGATTAAAAAATTGTAGATTAACTTTTATACCTATTAGACATATTTATATAATATAAATATAGTTTTGAAAATATTTCTGAATCAATTTATCGACCGTTTATATATAAAAAATTTTATATTCATCAGGTGAATGAAGGTAGCTCACTTAAATGTTAGATCGTTATATGCAGGTTTTAATGATTTTAGAAACTTACTGTAAGATCAGGATTTTGATATAGAATTCTCTGGAGTTGGCTGTTACTTAATGAAAATTCATGATTCAATGTAAAAAAACCCGAAAATTCGATTTCCACTACTGTATTTTAAAAATACTATGACAATATTGTTTCGTTACACCGTAACTTCTTCAGATAGAATGTAATATTCAAACTAGCATTTGACGTATATATATAAAAAACCAAGTACCTAAGTATAATAAAATTACAAATGGCTATAGAGATAGTCCCTATAAACATTGCCGCAATCAGACATATCAGGGGCCATTGTTTACAGGTTTACAATACGGTCTAAAAAAAAAAGAAAGAAACACTGTTAACATACTCTCCGGCTATAAAAACAAATGTTGAATGGTTTGTTTGTAAAAGTATAATAAGTTAATAATAAATAGGCACAGTTATAATTATAGGTTTAATAATGAAGAAGTGTCCCTCCCATCCAATTGTTCATTTAAAAGACTACCGATATGTTTAAGTTTGTTAATTTCCATACTTTCTAAGAAATTTAGTTTCTTAGATTTATTTTCTGAATGTAAAATTTTAAAGTTGTCATTAAAAATATGGTTTTCGTCTAACAAATGAGATGCATAATTTAAATCTGTTTTGTCTTTGATGTAACTTCTCTTTTATTTTTTGATTCTTAAATCAAAATTACGACCCGTTTGGCCGATATACGGTGTGTCTACTTAAGTTCTCTACATATGGGAAACTTTTTTATTGGTAGTTTTACGGAAAAAAGTTACTCTTTATAAAAAGTTCTGCTTTCTGCAAAAATAATATTAAAATATTTAAACTTGAGATTGCATATACAGGGTGGTCAAAAATTCCAAAAAAATGAAATTGACTCAAGAGAAAAGTACCTTTAATTTTTATTTTATAGCAGACTGTCATAAAAAATCTTACTTAGAATAAAAAAACATATCTAGCACTAGATTCGTAGCTTCCTATCTGAAATCACTTCTTAAGGAATGTTAAACTTTGGCTTCTTACTGGCAAGTCCAGTTTCTTACTTTTGTTCCTACCTACATACCAGCAAAATTTCCTTATTTATCGATTGTTGATAATGGCATTGTCACTGCTATTGTCAACCACAATATTGTATTACTTTATTGAAACATCAGTTTGAATATTATAGTAAAAAGAAATGCCGCTGAAATTAAGCAAAGAAGATAAAACTGAAATAATTTTAATTGTCGGAGAAAATTATAAAACATTTCGAGAAACTGCAGACATTTTTAACAACAGACACCCCGATAAAATTATACATTTCCCAACAGTGGGGAATATTCTAACTAAATTCAAGACTTTTGAAAATGTAGAAAACAACTTCACTAATTTTAATTCTAATAAACATTACATGTAAATAATTTAATTAACAATAAAAACTAACTGTTCCGTCACTGCACATTTGCCTCAACATATCCACCATCTCTTTCGATACAGGTAACCGTTCTTACAGAAAATTCTGTTAAAACGTTTCTAATCATGGCTGGCGTTATGGCCTGTATGTCTTCCCTAACTACCCTCTCCAAATGATCAACATTCTGAAATGGCCTCTTTAGATGCACTTTCTCTTTTAAGTAGCCCCAAAAGAAATAATCAAGAGGGTTCAAGTCCGGAGATCTAGTTGGCCACAAAATATCGGAATACCTGTCGATTACTCGTCCATTAAAGATAAAATTTAAGTATTGTCTTACAACCCTTGCTCCGCGGCATGGTGCGCCATCCTGCTGGTACCAAACTTGTAACCTCTCACTTATGGGTAGTTTATGAATAAAATCGTACAAGTAAGTATTTAGAAAATCCAAGTAGCGTTGACTATTTAAATTATGTCGAAAAAAAACTGGTCCAATTACTCTATCTTTATAAATTCCGCACCACACATTTGTTTTGAATGAATACTGATCACGAATATGTATAACAAAATTAGGATTAACGTCACTCCACCAACGACAGTTTTGCGAACTTACAGTCTCATTTGAAGTAAACGTTGCTTCATCGGTAAAAATAATGTGTCTTGCCATAAAAGGATCATCTTCTAGCTCCCCTTGTATCAGACAGCAAAACTCGAACCGTCGCTCAAAGTCAAGATATGTATAAATTTTGGTTTGTAAGGTCGAAAACTGTTTTCTTTCAATATTTTTGAAACTGTATCTTTACCTACATTATTTGGCAATGTTGCTGACCTTTTGCGTAGGGACTTCTTAGGGGCTTCTATCACAGAGAGCATTACTTGATTTGTAGTTTCGTCATTCGCAACCCTTGACCTCCGTTTCTTGTTAAAGTTATTTTCTACATTTCCAAAAGTCTTGAATTTAGTTAGAATATTCACCACTGTTGTGAAATGTATAATTTTATTGGGGTGTCTGTTGTTAAAAATGTCTGCAGCTTCTCGAAATGTTTTATAATTTTCTCCGACAATTAAAATTATTTCAATTTTATCTTCATTGCTTAATTTCAGCGACATTTCTTTTTACTATACTATTCAAACTGATGTTTCAATAAAGTAATACAATATTGTGGTTGACAATGGCAGTGACAATGCCATTATCAACAATCGATAAATAAGGAAATTTTGCAGGTATGTAGGTAGGAACAAAAGTAAGAAACTCGACTTGCCAGTAAGAAGCCAAAGTTTTACATTCCTTAAGAAGATAGGAAGCAACGAATCTAGTGCTAGATATGTTTTTTATTCTAAGTAAGATTTTGTATTACATTTTGCTATAAAATAAAAATTAAAGGTGCTTTTCTCTTGAGTCAATTTCGATTTTTTTGAATTTTGGACCACCCTGTATATGCAATCTCAAGTTTGAATATTTTAATATTATTTTGGCAAAAAGAAGAATTTTTTTTAAAGAGTTACTTTTTTCCGTAAAACTACTAATAAAAAAGTTTCCCATATGTAGAGAACTTAAGTAGACACACTGTATACTTTAGAACATGAACTACAATTTAACCTATACACACCTGATTTTTTATTATTATTACTTTTGCTTTTGTTATTTTTAATGTGTTTATCTAAAGTATTATCGGTTTTAAACGCTATTTTGTGTCTATTGAATAATTTTCTAGGAATATTTTTCCAGTATAAGTGAGAGTTTTAAATTGTTTGTTCCCATAGGTATTGTCTACTGGATATCAATGCTTTATTATAAGACTTCATAGACAACATTTTATCTATAACAGAAGCTTCATAACCATTATTAACAGTAATTTGTTTTATAATATTCAATTATTTATTTCCATGGATACCACCAAACGACGCAATTGAACTTGTTGCAAATCTGTTAGTTGTGAACAATGTTAATCCAGTGATAAAGCAAGACGTTCTAGACACTTTATCAGTTTGTTTGGATCAGAATTATTTTGAATTTAATAACTCGTTTTATATTGTTCTAGAAGATTTAATCATCGAGAATCCCCTAAGTCCAGAAATATTCATGAACCATATCGAAAACAAAATACACCAACACCCTCTCTCAAAACAATTTTTGTACTGGCATAGATATATTGACGATATATTAACCTGCTTTACAGGGACCGAACGACAGCTCAAACAATTTCTTAATTTCATTAATAATATACACCTCAATATTAAATTCACAATAGAAACAGAAGAAAACAAGTCAATTTCTTCTTTTTAACGATAACTAATATAAATGATGCACACAATTTTGTAATTTATCATAAACACTCTCATAATGATACCATTATACCCGCAAACTCTAAACATTCTTACAAACATAAAATGTCAACTTATCATTCATTTATCCATAGACTTTTAAACATACGGACGTCAGTTGAGACTTACAATTGAATATTATAAAACAAATTGCTGTTAATAATGGTTATGAAGTTTCTGTTATAGATAAAATTTTGTCAAAGAAATCTTATAATACAGCAATAAAGCTTGTATATCCAGTACACAATAATTATGTAAACAAACAATTTCAAAATCTCACTTACCCTGGAAAAATAACATACCGTTTCTAGAAAATTATTCGAAAGAGACACAAAAATAGCTTTTAAAACCAATAATACTTTAGATAAACACATTAAAAATAAGAAAAGCAAAACTAATAATAATAATAAATCAGAAGTGTATAGGTTAGATTGTGGTTCATGTTCTAAAGTATATATCGGCCAAACGGGTCGCAATTTTGATTTAAGAATCAACGAACATAAGAGAAGTTACATCAAAGACAAAACAGATTCACATTATGTATCTCATTTGTTAGACGAAAGCTATATTTTTAATGACAACAAATCTAAGAAACTAAATTGTTTAGAAAGTATGGAAATTAACAAACTTAAATATAGCGGCAATCTTTTAAATGAACAATTGGACTTAAACACTTCCCCATTATTAAACTTAAAAGTATAATATATATACGTTAAATGTTAGTTTGAATATTACATTCGAATCGAATTTTCGTGTTTTTTACATTGAATTTTGATATTGTACTATTATCGGAAACATGGTTCTCAGATGGTGTTAACTCTTTATTGTTTCATATACCCATAATTATCAATTATTCTTTAGGAAGGATAGAATAGAAAGAGGAGGAGTAGCAGTATTTACACAATCAGTTCATACTATTGATATTATTTCATTCAATTTTAAAATTAATGAGCATTTAGAATACTTAATTTTTAAATTAAAATTTTCAAATACGACGTATGCTTTTGCAGTATTCTACAAACCACCTTTTTTAAATTTTTGTAATCTTCCCGATTTTGATAATATATTTTCTAGTCTCAATCCAGTGGTGAATAAGATTTTTTGCTTGGGGACTTTAATATTAGTTTACTAAATTTGGATAATTCTCTAACTTGATTCTGTATTGCCATCACAAAGCCTTCTGTCTCTGGAAATAGTTGTCCATCCTTCAGCAACCTGTCGGATGCTTCTTATCTATGTGTGGCTGATTCAAATCATTGTGATGTCGGCCATGCAGTGCCATTTGAGCCCACTGTTCTTGTTTGTCGGGGTCTGAAAGTGGCTTTAGGATGATGTTGTCACTTACGAGATTGAGTGGAGAATACGTTGTCACTGTGCGGTAGAGGCTTCATGTTTGTCCCTTGTTGATGAAGGAATCTCTGAATTTTTGCAGCTGTCGGGAGTGCGAATTGGTCAAGTCAACAAGATCTTCCACTTTCTCTTCGTGGTAAGGTCATTCGGAGAGTTGATGACCTTGTACTTGGTCATCATTAGGCGAGTAGGTCGTTGTAGTCCCTCTAGCTCCATGTTTGTGCATTTCATTGGTATTGTTGAGCAACGTGGATAGGGGGTTCATCGCTAAGCAGAACCAAAGTGGACTTAACGAATCTTTTTGGTAAATTCCCCTATTGATGTGTATCTCATCGGTGGTAAGAGATTGATCACCATTATAGATTCTTAGGTTTGTTCTCAACTGGTGCTTGATAGTTGCCAGGAATGTGGTACACTGTCAAATGCCTTTTGATAGTCTATAACAGCAGTGTGTATGTTGCGTTGTTTTTTCTGTGCCTGCTTAAGTACCACAGAGTCTATGATAAGTTGTTCTTTGCATCCTCGATGATCTTGCATCCCTTCTGTTTCTCGGCTAATATGTTATGACTGTCAATATGGTGATAGATATGATTTGCAAAGCATTCTGTACAGGGACGGGTCCTCTGTCCTATTGTTTTTTTGTTTTTGGGTAGCATAGTTGTAGTGACCAGCACGAAAAATGCGGGGGTTGACTCCGGGTGATGCATCATTTTCGTAAAATGCCGGGCCATAGCTTCATGGAGGACCTCAAATTTCTTATACCAGAAATGTGAATATGATCAACTCCGGGCGAATTCCAGTTACTCGTTCCCTTAATAAAGCCACTAACTTCCTCCTTGATTATACAGGGTGTCCCGAATTGCAGTGTCCAAACTTTAACAGCGCATTCTGTATTCAAAATAAGCCCTAATTTTCTATATAAACATATATCGGCAAATGCTTCGTTTTCGAAATACAAGTTTAGTCATAACTTTTTTAGTACTTGAGATATTGTTATTAAATTTGGTAAACAGCATTTGAGTAACAAAAGGAATTTTTTGATTTGAAATATTTTTTTATTCTTTATCAGTGGCGTCCGTACAGGATTTTTTATTGAATATTCTTGAAGAAAAAATGGTACGCTACTGCTTTTTCTGAAAACAAAAATCATTCCTAAAATCCCCACTCAGTTTGGAGCAAATTTGATCCCTTGCCTTTTTTTCGTGCGATGCAAGGATTTCGAGTTAAAAACTAAAAACTGTTTTTATGTGTGGTGTAGTTAAAATTCCCATTATTGTTAATTATTTCAGTGGCAAAACCTTTAACATCTTGGTATGCCATGATTGCATTTTTGTGACAATTGAACAATTGCTAGTTTCGTCTTTAAAGTGTGACATTTGAGTTTTTAGAGAAAATAAAAGTCAGGTACATTACAGTTTATACAAAAAGGTAATTATCAGTCTAACTAGTGATTTCAAAATGGTGTTATTCAGTAACTTTGAGTATGCTGATATTTATTTCGTTTACGGTTTCTGTAATGGAAATGCAAATGCAGCAGTACGGGAATACCAACGAAGATTTCCAAATAGAAGATTACCTTGCAAACAAGTTTTCATTAAAACGCATTTAATGTTTAGGAATTTTGGACTCAAAAAGAAGCCGAAAACGAAGGTAGGAGAAATGAACAATATCGAAACGTAATTTTAAATAAGTTTGACAACGATAGGACATTAAGCCTACGAAGAGCAGCTCATAATTTACAAGGCAACGCAGTTTTTGATTCTAAAAATAAGGTTCATCGCGTTTTGAGGAAAGATCACAGGAAGCCATTTCAGATGCAGCCAGTTCAAAACTTACAACTTGATGATGCCGAAAAACGTGTCAGTTTTTGCAATTGGTTTTTGCGCCAAATAGAGGAAGACGAGAACTTCTCAAAAAAAAAATGTATGGACTGATGACGCCACATTTACCCGAAGCGGCTGAGTAAATTTCCATAATTTACGAATCTGGAGCCATGACAATACACGTGTTGGACGAACTAGAGTATTTCAGCAAGAATTTTCTGTTAATGTTTGGTGTGGTGGAAATTTTTTGCGGGCCCCATATTCTACCACCACGCCTAGATCGACAGTTATTTAATGATTTTCTGCAAAATGAGTTATTTCAATATCTCGAAAATATTCCTCTAAATCTTAGAAACGAATTCTGGATTCGAATGGACGGGGCTCCCGCGCATTTTGCACTTGTAAATCGCGAGTGGTTAAATAATAATTATCCAGAACGGTGGATTGGACGATTAGGAGCTACAGCCTGGCCACCACGTTCCCCTGACCTCACACCTGTCGACTTCCTTGTGTGGGGTTATTTGAAAAATTTAGTTTATTCCAGACCAGTTCATACAAGAGAAGAACTGATTCTAAGGATAGAGCAAGCCTGTGAAACTTTGCGAGCCAATACGAATTTTATACGCCATGTCACTGACACAGTTAAGAGCAGATGCCGAAAATGTGTCGAAGTTAAAGGAGCTCATTTTGAGCAATTATTGTGAATTTTAAGGCCCACATTAATCCTTAATGATATTTAAAGTGCTCTATAAATTTTTTTCACGATCTAAGTTAATAAAAGTTATGAATTCTAGTTTTTGTAAAATTAATTACGAACTTAGTTATAAAGAATAGTTTCTGTAAAATGAAGTATCATCTTCAAAATTGACTTAATTCTAATTACCGTTTTACAAAATGAATCGACGATTTTAGAATTATAAACTCATCTGTCATACTTTAAAGACGAACCTAGCAATTGTTCGATTATCACAAAAATGCAATCATGGCATACCAAGAGTCGACAATGAAGGAATGATGGTAAGTACCAAGGATATTAGATTTTAATAGGTTGCCTGCTAACTTCTGCGATGTCACCCTGATAACCCAAACATAATGTAAATCTCCATTACAACAGGTCGATGACGTCATCTCTCCTTAGTTGTCAGACAAGCTTAGAAACCCTACATACGTTGTTCAGAAATTATGAACTCACCCGGAATGCATGAAATAAATATCGGAAACCAAATAATTTTAAAAACTTGCTGTTTCAATCCCACCTTAAAGGTTTTGCTGCTGAAATTAACAATAATGGAAATTTTAACTACGTCATACATAAAAATAGTTTTTAGTTTTTAACTCGAAATCCTTGCATCGCACGAAAAAAAGGCAAGGGATCAAATTTGCTCCAAACTGAGTGGGGATTTTAGGAATGATATTTGTTTTCAGAAAAAGCGGTAAGGTACCATTTTTTCTTCAAGAATATTCAATAAAAAATCCTGTAGGGACGCCACTGATAAAGAATTAAAAAATATTTCAAATCAAAAAATGCCTTTTGTTACTCAAATGCTGTTTATCAAATTTAATAACAATATCTCAAGTACTAAAAAAGTTATGACTAAATAACAATTTTTTTCTTAAAACTTTATCACCCTGTATTTCGAAAACGAAGTATTTGCCGATATATGTTTGTATAGAAAATTAGGGCTTATTTTGAATGCAGAATGCGCTGTTAAAGTTTGGACACTGCAACTCGGGACACCCTGTAGAGTCAAATTCTATTTGTGGTGTTTGAATTTGATCACATTGAGATTGTATCCATGTAGCATTTCGGTTTTTGTTTTCCCATTATTATTATTATTATTATTATATGTAGTATAAACAAAACATGTTCTGTCAGAATATACAAAAACTCAACAAATGGTCAAAAACCCGCCCAAACTATACACAAGAACGAGTTTTTGAACAACCCTACCTACATACCCTGTGAATATACACACAAAATAAATTAAATATTAATTGATTAATTATTCTTTTTTTCTGTGTGAAACCTAATTAAAAGGTTCGAGATATACAATATAATTTCGAGGACTGGCACATTAGTTAAAATCAAATAATTAGTAAGTGCGAAGGTATGAAAACTCTACATTAAAGTTCCACTATAATAACAGTAAGAAATTCCAAGATTATTTAGTTAATGTATTTATATATTTTTATTAGATTTGTGTAGCACTACACCTAGAATGGAACAGGTAATATGAAAATTTTTTTAGTCATATAAAGTGCATCTTGTAATTACATAATATTGCGTACGTATAGATCGCGTTAACTGCATCCACTTGAACCTATCTGCTTCAAAGGAATTTGATTGAAACCCGTATTTATGGCGTAATACTAGATCAGATGCATAAATCCACCACTTCAATTCACTATTTTACAACAAAGAAACGAGCAGTGTGGAAAGTGTGGAACACCACGTTTTCAGAAGAATTCTTATTCTAACCAAAGCTTCTAATTTAATTATATACAGTAAGTAAAACGACACAAAAGAATAAAAACAGAACAGATACAAACTTCGACTCCAACAAAAAGTTAGGTTAAGAGAGAAATCTGCCTTAAAACTGTCAAAACATAATTCAGTCCGATACCAATCACCATCTTTATCGTGATAAAAATATTCCTTGCTTTACTAAGAATGAAAAATGGCTTATTCGAAAATAATCACAAGACTTGCATTACCTGTCAAAATAGACATTTCTTTAAAAAAAAATGCGGAAAGGGGTCTTATTTGCTAAAATATGAAAAAGTTGTATTAAGAAAAGTTGTTTATTTTTTAATTCCAATATTTATTTTTTTAAGTTTTTCCTGTTTTTTTTGAAAAATCTAAAAAAATAATAATTATCTAACTTAAAAAAAAAGTTTTCTGTTAGTAACCTCATCATAATATTAATCTCTTATACCTAAATACTGCATAAACACTGCCCTTTTTAGAAAAAAATTAAAATCGCTTCTCAAAAGTATGTTAAGCTTGATGCAAAGTTGTTAATTATATAAAATATTTTTGATAGTAAATAGATATGTCCTAACACTGGAACCTGTGGTGGACGATAGATCAAAATACAAGAGTTCTACCCACACCACCACAACTTGTTACGTTCTGGACTCGCGTTTCGCTAACCAAGTTAGCATCATCAGCAGATGATATAAACTCAAGTAACTTGTCCTAACCGAGACTATTTATAGGTAAATGTGGTCACACTTGGTTGCGCCCGACTGCACCGTTGTCAAGTAAACAATAGAGGGGACTATTGTTGAAACAACTTGAGGGAACTGCGATGGGCAATTGCTTATCTCCGTTCCTTGCAAATTTGTTTATGGGTAGATTAGAAACCCAGTTCAAAAAAGAACTCAAGTATTTCCCAAGGGTGTGGTATAGATACGTAGACGATATATTTGCTATTTTTGATACTAAAACAGAAAATCTGGACACTTTCTTAGAAACATTAAACAATAAATATCCTTCTATTAATTTTACGTACGAAAAGGAGATTAATGGGCAATTAGCTTTTCTCGGCACGTTAGTTATTAGAAATAACGATAAAGTAGAATTTGATATTTTATATAAATTTACTAATACTGATAGGTATATAACATCCGACTCATTTCATTGCCGTCAACACAAAAATGGCAGCATTTCATTTCTTAACTCACAGATTAGTCAATTCTTCATTAAGTAAAGAACGTTTTAACAATGAAATGAATCGAATTAAAAATATAGCTAAAAGTAATGGATATAATGGTAATTTTGTACATAAATTAGTAAATAGACATAAGCATAAGAAAATGTTAAAAGATGCCACTACTCTTAGAGCACCTGAGGCTCCCAATAAGTTCATAGTAATCCCATATGATCTCAGATATACGAGAGGTCTAGAAAAAGTATTTAAAAACGTAGGTTTTAGAGTAGCCTATAAAACGGAGAACAGTTTGAAAAATCTCCTTGGAAACCCTAAAGAGAAAGTCGATTTGAAGAGAGGAGTGGCATTTATGAAAATAGCTGTAATGACTGCGATCTAAAATATGTTGGGCAAACTAAACGCTGACATTTGTTTTAAAGAACACATGGCACATCTAAGATACGGAAGAACAGAAAAGTCAAGCGTTGCTCAACATGCTTTAGAAAACAATCATCAAATAGGAATAAATAATCTTAAGTTGATTAAAAATGTATCTATGCATTTGAGAGTATAATAGTTAAATGTGGTAAGAAAGCACTAAATAAAGACAAAGGGCCTATTCCCTATAGTCCCCTCTATTGTTTACTTGACAACGGTGCAGTCGGGCGCAACCAGGATAAATTACTTTAGTTTATATCGTCTACGTATCTATACCACACCCTTGGGAAATACTTGAGTTCTTTTTTGAACTGGGTTTCTAATCTACCCATAAACAAATTTGCAAGGAACGGAGATAAGCAATTGCCCATCGCAGTTCCCTCAAGTTGTTTCAACAATAGTCCCCTCTATTGTTTACTTGACAACGGTGCAGTCGGGCGCAACCAAGTTTGACCACATTTACCTATAAATAGTCTCGGTTAGGATAAGTTACTTTAGTTTATATCATCTGCTGATGATGCTAACTTGGTTAGCGAAACGCGCGTCCAGAACGTAACAAGTTGTGGTGTAGTGTGGTTATAGAACTCTTGTATTTGGGAGTAACAAAAACGCACAAATATAACCAAGGTTTAAAACAATTTTTTGGATTTTTCGCCTTAATAAAATTCGAAATTAAGACATTATTTACCTGATAAAATCAATAGGCAGTCTTAAGTTCTGGGTCCCCTATGAAGGTACCCGAGAAACGACACTGAAAAATGTTTGTTTTCTGGACGTTTCGGGGGAAAGTCTACCCCGTCTTCAGCAAACCTACAAATAAAAAACTAAAAGCAGAATATTTCTTATGTTTAGTATCAGAAATTTAACCAGAAAGAACCAAGTTTCTCAGAGATTAGCCATTCTGGTTATATTTCTGATACTAAACATAAGAAATATTCTGCTTTTAGTTTTTTATTTATAGGTTTGCTGAAGACGGGGGTAGACTTTCCTCCGAAACGTCCAGAAAACAAACATGTTTCAGTGTCGCTCCTCGGGTACCTTCATAGTGTACCCAGAACTTAAGACTGCCTATTGATTTTATCAGGTAAATAATTTCTTTTAATTTCGAATTTTGTTAAGGCGAAAAACCCAAAAAATAGCTTTAAACCATGAATCCGCCACTACAATTTCGTAATTATTTAAATATAACCATATTAAAATCCACCAGTAAATACAGGGTGAAAATTTAAAAACTTGAAATGGCTATATCTTAGGAAGGAGAAACTTAATCAAAAAACGCTCAAAATACTTTCTATAAAATGAAGAGGGAACAAATAAAAGCGTATTATTCGACCCTTATCTGTAACCCCTTGGGCAGGGTGAGATACACCCCTAAAATCTTAAATAGAAAGGGGGGTCGAGTGATACATGATCTTAAAGCTCTTGAAAATGCTTTCCAATGGTACCATAGAAAGCTGTTTTTCGTGAAATTCTTCCGTGTTTATTAAACGAAACAATAAATTAAAACACAATTGTGAAAATTTTTATAATTATTTAATTAAATGTTTAAAATGGTTCCCGTTGTTTTGAAGACAATAATAAAGCCTTTATTCAAATTCTTCGCGTACAGGGTGTCCCATTTTCGTAGGTTTTACGGGGTTTCCAGCTTATGAGTAGAGATAGAGAGATGCGGTTTTCGCGACACCGTGCTACTTTTCGATGAAACTAAAGGGCCGCAAACAGATTTGCCCTAACCATTTTAGTTTCCGTGCTACAGGGTGATTTTGAAAATTTGTCATTTTCGGACACCCCCTGTAACTCAGCTATCGTAAAATATATTTAAAATGTTTCAACTGGTATTTATAGATTTTTTCACGTAGAATTCAGTGGCATACTCAGATTTTTGCTGAGAGTCATAGTTTTTGACATATTGGCATAACCTACTATTTTTTAAATGTGAGACCCTATATATTATTTTTTCATCTTATTCTTCGTGTCGAGAGCTTTTCAAAAACATACTATAAGTCATATTTATTTTCATAAATAACATGAAAAAATGCATTTTTTTTTAAACGGATTTATGGCATAGCAGATCAATCGAAATAAGAGAAGGTGGCTGTGGTAGCCATGGCAACGCCAACAAAAATATGATCAGGCAGCCATTACTGCTGTCATTTTTGGCATTATTGCGTTTAAATTTTTCTTGATGTCTATTATAATTATTGTTTTTAATATGGCTCAGAATCAAAAATTTGAATATTTTGAGAAATATGATATGAACGCGTGTTTTATATTGTCTAATGAAGATGCAGATCAGGCGGCAGAGCTTTATCTGAACAGGTTAGTTCTTTTTTATCTTCCTGCATTTTGACTTTATTGGTTCGCTTTATTTTATCTTAGATATCCCGAGAGAAGACAACCAGAAAAAAGAATTTTTCAAAAAATTAAAAATAATCTTTGCCAATATGGATCTTTTAACAAGCCTCGATCGCGAACTTACAATAAAGACAACGAAGAATCTGAGGTCAACGTTTTAGCCCTCGTTCAGACAGCTCCTGAAACATCTTGCAGGAAAATAGACGAAGAGGCGGGTGTACCGAAAACCAAAGTGCAGAAAATTTTGAAAAAGCACAAATTCAAACCCTATAAATACAAACTTGTGCATCATCTACATCCTGGTGATGCAGAGCGCAGATTGGAGTTCTGCAATTGGTTTATAAATATGAAGGCAGAAGATATCGATTTTGAAAAAAAGATTATTTGGTCAGACGAGGCACATTTTACTAGTTCAGGGATTTTAAATAGACACAACACGCGATTTTGGAGTCAAGAAAACAACCATGTTATTTTTCCTAGGGAGCGTCAGGGCAGATTTGGATTCAATGTCTCCTGTTTTATTTTCAACCGAAAAATAGTTTACCAAATATATGAAGGAAATCTGAATTCGATTGGTTACGTGCGGATCCTAGAAGACGCATTAGGAATTTTGGATGATGTTCCCTTGGCTCAACTAAATAGGATTTATTTCCAGCAAGACCTCTCAGTTTTAGATTTCTTTTTGTGGGGTTATTTAGAAAACAAGGTTTATGTAAGGCGATACGAAAACTTAGAACAACTAAGAATGGCCACCGAAAACGCTTTTGCAGAGTTACAAAGACAGTCATTTACAATAGAAAATGCATTAAAAAGAATTTTTAAAGTTTGTCACACTTGTAGGACACATAATGGTCTACAATTTGAACAATATTTGTAGTTTTAATGAAATTATAATTATTACCTTTTACCTACTTCCTAATTTTTTCTGATGCTGTTACTTTGTTATTTCGTTAATAAATATTTGTTAACTTTTTCCATGGCTCCACAGCCACCTTCTCTTATTTCGATTGATCTGCTATGCCATAAATCCGTTTAAAGAAAAATGCATTTTTTCATGTTATTTATGAAAATAAATATGACTTATGGTATGTTTTTGAAAAGCTCTCGACACGAAGAATAAGATGAAAAAATAATATATAGGGTGTCCCATTTAAAAAATAGTAGGTTATGCCAATATGTCAAAAACTATGACTCTCAGCAAAAATCTGAGTACGCCACTGAATTCTACGTGAAAAAATCTATAAATACCAGTTGAAACATTTTAAATATATTTTACGATAGCTGAGTTACAGGGGGTGTCCGAAAATGACAAATTTTCAAAATCACCCTGTAGCACGGAAACTAAAATGGTTAGGGCAAATCTGTTTGCGGCCTCTTTAGTTTCATCGAAAAGTAGCACGGTGTCGCGAAAACCGCATCTCTCTATCTCTACTCATAAGCTGGAAACCCCATAAAACCTACGAAAATGGGACACCCTGTACATTTGCAAATGTTTCTCTGGATATAGCACGGCATTCCTGAACTATCCTGTCCTTGAGTTAATCTATTGACTCAGATTGCGTTTTAAACACCACAGATTTAAGGTGAAAGAAGTCAAGAGGTGTTAGGTCCGGGGATCTAGGTGGCCATTCAACAGGACCTCTTCTTCCAATCCACTGGTTAATTATCATTCAACCATTGCCTGACGGGAACTACATAATGAGGAGGTGCCCCATCCTGTTGAAAATGTAGTAAGCGTTCTTCTAATGCTAAATTGCCTTATACGTCCCTCTGATTTTCTAATTCCCGCACTATTAGTCGTTCAATAGACCTCTGTAGCATTTCAGCATAAATATCGCCATTTAAATTCCTTTCTATAAATATTGGGCCGATAATTACGTCTCCCAATATAGCAGCCCAAACGTTAATTTTCTGGGGGTACTGGTTCTCGTCATTCCAGTAACGACAGTTTTGCTTATTAACATGTCCATTCAAATAAAAGGTACATTCATCACTGAAACAAATATTTTTAACTAGTCGAGGTTCTGCCGTAATTCTGTCATTATTTCACAAAACTGGACTCTTCTATCCGGGTCGTCGTCACCAAGTTCTTGCAGTATGCGCAGTTTATAGGAATCAAACTTATGAGATTTAAGTACCATTCTTATTGTTTCACGAGATAAGCCAGGTGCTACAGCTTCTTGACGAGTTGATAAAGTTGAATTAATTGCAAACTGCCCCAGAACTTCAATTTGCGCTGCTTCGTCAACTAGTCTCGGTTTATTTCTCTTTTTATTCGCGACAGAGCCAGATTCTTCAAATTTGGCTACTAGTTTGCGAACACACTCCGGACTGAAAATCATTTCTACACGTTCAGCTGTGTTGTACACCATTATTTAAGATAAGTGCTACTTTTCGTTTAAACTGAACCAAAAGTCAACTGTTAAAATATCAATACTAATAGTACGAGTTACTTTTAGTAAGTAAATATTGTGATAATAAAATGCGAATATTCATAAACAAATAAAATAACAGGCTTAAAATGTTTAGAATTCTTAAGAGACATGCCAGGATATCGGTACCAATCATTTTGAACATTTACTTAAATAAAAATAAAAATATTCAAAACTGTGTTTTTATTTATTGTTTCCTTTAATAAATACAGAAGAATTTATTTATTATATATTATTTGCTTTCTAGGGTATCATTGATTATATATTATTTGCTTTCTAGGGTATCATTGAAAAGCATTTTCCAAGAGCTTTAACATGATGTATCACTCGACCCCCCTTTCTATTTAAGATTTTAGGGGTGTATCTCACCCTGCCCAAGGGGTTACAGATAAGGGTCGAATAATCGAACGCTTTTATTCGTTCCCTCTTTATTTTATAGAAAGTGTTTTGAGCGTTTTTTGATTCTTAAGATATGGTCATTTTAAGTTTTTAAATTGTCACACTGTATATAACATAATAAAAGTGATAAAGCTTTTAAATACAGATTTTAGCCACAGGACCTAAAATACATGAGTAATAAAAAAAACAAAATATATGGTATGCTCACAAACTATCATCGTAAAGTTCTTGTAAGTTATAATATGCTTTTGCCTCCAAGCTACATTTTACTTTTTTCTTAAACAATTTAAGAGATTCTATATTTCTAAATATTTGTGGGAGGTGGGACACTTTTTTACTTTGATATAAAATTGAATATTTTACTAAGTGGGAGGTCCAAATTCAGTCTAGTAGGCCCATTCAGTTATTAAATGTCCGCATGTTTTTATTTATGAGAGACACAGGTTGAAGTATTAAAAGGCAAGTAAGTGTTAAAATTTTATATCTCACAAAAAGTGGTTTGCAATGGTCTCGGGTCCCAGCTTTCCACATGTGAGAAATATAATAAACTAAAAAACAAAATGTGTACCGAATTTTTGCCAGAAATTCCGAAAATACATTTTTGTAACTTTTAGGTTTTTCGAAAATTCAAAAAAAAATACTTTAAAAAATATATTTCAGTTACCTCAGCAAGAAAAAGAAAAATTACTTCTTAAAAGCACGTTAACTTTACATCAAGCTTAGAAACTTTAAAGAAGTGATTTTTATTTTTCTTGCTGAGGTAACTGAAATATATTTTTTAAATTATTATTATATTTTTTTGAATTTACGAAAAACCAAAAAGTTACAAAAACTCAATTTTGGAATTTCTGGCGAAAATTCGGTATACATTTTGTTTTTACTTTAGTTATTAACGATGCCAAAACTGACATTTCTTTAAAAAAGTCGCAAAAAGGGGTTATTTGCTAAAATACGAAAAAGAGTTATAAAAAAAGTTGTTTATTATATAGTTTTACATATGTCTGGCGAGTTTTGGTCAACAATTCTAATTTTCAATTTTTATAACTTTACCCAAGGCACTTAAATATTTTACAAATAGTTTTAAATTTGGATTACGCTCCTAAATCAGTCAATTATTACTTTTTTGTATTAAGATATCTATTTACTATCAAATAAAATTTAATATATTTAATATGTATCTGAAATTCGCAAAAATCACGACAACTTTGCACCAACCTTAATATACTTTTGAGAAAGGATTTTAATTTTTTTCGAAAAAAGACAGAAATTTTTTTTTTTAAGTTAGACAATTATTTTTTTCGAATTTTCAAAAAAACAGGAAAAATTTTTAAAAATTAAATATTCGAATTTCTTGACCAAAATAAAAATAAACAACTTTTTCATATTTTAGCAAATAAGCCCCTATTCTGCAATTTAAAAAAAAATTGTCAATTTTAACAGTCGCAGGTCATTTGATTATTTTCGAATAAGCCATTTTTCATCCTTAGTAAAGCAAAAGTAAAGTGTATTTAAAGTCAATTGAGACAACCTAAAAACTAAATATCGTCAACAGTCGGCGATTTCATTGTGAAGCATGGACGGCGTGATAGAAATTTAAACTTATTTTTATAACACAGATTAATTATTAGTACTTTCTTTTTATTATTTATTCGTATTTAACATTTTTTCAATTAGTTTTTTTATTTGATCTGGTCAGGGGATGGGAACGAAATAGCTAGGCTAAATAGAAAAAAATGTATTCTCCATAAATAAATCCCATAAAACGTATTTTTATGGGTTTATGGGTATAGAGATTATTCCAGTGGTAACCTACTTGATAATATATTTACTTTGCAATTACACAGAGGGGAAAAGGAAGGGGATAAAAATTGAAAGTTTCGTTAAAGATCGAGCAGGTAATATGTCATTTTGGAGGGCATCGGGTATATATATTTCAATTTTAAAAACTTACTTGATTTTGAGGGGTTGAGGTAAATAGTAACTAAAACTCAAATAGGTACTTCGTAAAAAATTGAATCGTTCAGAGAGGTTTTTGAATTTGCATATTGCGTATTTCAAATTTCAAATCACTCTGATGAGTAGTTTTTAAGCTATGCCGCGAAGTGACAGACAGACAGACAGACGGATTGACGGAATTGATAAAACATACTTTTTGGCATCTAGGGAAACTAAAATCTTAAAATATGAGACTGATTTTTTCACGGTTGCAAATATTTTATTTGACCGCTATTTTGTTCCGCCATCTTGAATTAGAACCAGTTTTAGTAGCTTATCTCTATACCACAATTAGTTATGGCACACAATTTGAAATCAGTCCATTAAGTAGTTTTTTCGGGCTTGATTTTTAAATATTTTATTAAGCCGCCATCTTGTATTCGTACAAGAAATTTGCCGGTTGATTTCTACATAATTCTTGATTTTTGTAAAAAATTTGAGATAAGTTGGATCACCGGTTTTTTAATAATTTTTTTAACATTTTACTAGGAGGCCATTTTGTTTTGCCATATTGGATTGTTACCAAAATATTACCAGGTTTTCCCCATATGACTCTTAATTTTTGACTAAAATTTGAGGTTGATCTGATAAGTAGTTTTTATGCTATGCCGCGAACTGACATACAGACAGACAAACGAAATTGATAAAACGTATTTTTTTGACATTTAGGAGCGCTAAAACCTAAAAATATGTGAAACCTAAGAGATTATTTTTTTCACCATTACATATATTTTATTTGGCATTTTGTTCCGCCATCTTGAATTCCAACCACAGTTTTACTAGTTCATCTTTATACCACAATAAGTTATGGCACACAATTTGAAATCAGTCCGTTAATTTGTTTTTCAGGCTGAATTTTTAAATATTTTATTAACCCGCCAATTCGTTCCGCCATCTTAGATTCGTACCAAAACTTTACCGGTTGGTTTCTACATAATAATATTTGATTTTTGTACAAAATTTGAGATAAGCTGGATAAGTAGTTTTTTAGTAATAATTCACCAGGCCGCTATTTTGTTTTGACATTGGATTTTTACCAAAATATTACCAGGTCATACCCATAGGACCCTTAATTTTTGACTAAAATCTAAAGTCAATCTGATGAGTACTTTCTAAGCAATGTCGCGAACTGTCAGACAGACAGACAATCGGATAGATTGACTGACGGAATCGATAAAACATATTTTTGGGCATTTAGAGGAGCTAAAACCTGAAAATATCTCAAACCTAAGAAATTGATTTTTTTGTTGGCTACAAATCTGTTCCGCCATTTTGAATTAGTACCACAATTTTAGTAGTTCTTCTCTATACCACAATTAGTTATGGCACACAATTTGAAAAGGAAATTAAGTATTTTTTCATGCTGAATTTTTAAATATTTTATTAAGCCGCCATTTTGTTCCGCCATTTAGGATTCATGCCAAAATTTTATCAGTTGTTTTCTATATAATACTTGGTTTTTGTGCAAAATTTTAGGCAAATTGGGCAAGTAGTTTTTTAGTAATATTTTTTTTAACATTTCACTACGCTGCCATTTTGTTTTGCCGTATTCGATTTTTACCAATATGTTACCAGTCATCTCGTTATGATTCTTAATTTTTGACTAAAATTTGAAGTCAATCGGTTAAGTAGTTTTTTAGCTATGCCGCGAACAGCCAGTTCGACAGACAGACCGACGTAATTGAGAAAAAAATGTTTATGTAGTGACCCTGAAACGTAAAGATCAGAAAAAATCTCGAAGGGTAATTTTTTCTCGATTACAATACTTTCCTTTTACAAGGTAAGTAAAAACATTGAATAGAATAAAAAGAAATTTTTATTCTAAGGTATTGACACTGATCCGAGATCTCTGAACAAGTGCAGGCGACGCAAATATTTTAAAATATATCTGTTTTTCTGCATTTTTTGTTAAATCAACGTCTACAAAAATCTAACCAATTGAATTACGGATATAACCAATCAAAGTGCTTAACTCTAATACTCCGCCCACAAATTTTATAGCAATAAAAATCTAAGTAAGCATTAAAAAAAAAGAAAAAATTGTCTCGTTTTTATCTACCAGAATTCCAGACCTGTCGAAATTATTGCAATCTCAAAACATTCGTAAAATTGACATGTTTCCAAGGTACCTACTCTGTATAATATTAATTTTGTTCTAAATGTATTTTTTTTTTCCTGTTTTAAATATAATTTTTTTTTGAGTGATGTTTTTTAGTAATGTTTTAACCATTTTAAAATTTAAATACTAACTATATATGTTTTTATTGTAGAAAATAAATATCTTGAGAAAGCTCAATATAATGAGCGAAACGTCGATTGAATTATAGTTTTACTTCTCAATGAGTTAACCTATGCCCAAGAAAATAATTAACAATATATATATATATATATATATATATATATATATATATATATATATATATATATATATATATATATATATATATATATATATATATATATATATATATATATATATATATATATATATATATATATATATATATATATATATATATATATATATATATATATATATATATATATATATATATATATACATATATATATAGACCCCCTGAAAAGTTGACCATGAGCCGCCACTGCACCCAACATTTAATCCCCGTGAGACACTGACCTAGCCTATTTTTGGGGCAAATTTTGTTCACATATACAGACACTTTTTTCCAAAAAAAAAATGTTTTTCAAATATTTTTTGAATTTAATACTACTTTTTAATCAAAACAAAGCTGGTTTTTTTAGTTTTATATCGTCCTCTCTAAAAAAATAGAATATTTTTGTTAAACAATTGAAATAACCAAATAAAGCCTTATTTTAAAGCAGTTTTTCTACGACTGTCAATAAAAGTCTTTATTGTATGTTCAATAGTAATTTCGGAACGTAGTGCATTGTTTTAAACAAATTTTCATTGTGCTTCAATCACCATGGTGATTCAACTGCAAAGTTCCCATTGTGCACGGGTATGTTTTAACAAAGGTGGCGTTGACCGGCGCCGCGTCAACACGCCGAGCAACGCAAGAAATGCAAATACAAACAAAGTAAATGACAATAATTATTATTTTCAAATAAGATTGAGTTTGAAGTGTTTCATATTTATTAAAAGATTATTATGTAATAGTAGCAGTGGTAAAAAAAGTATTGCGTAAAACTCGCATGGAATGATCATTTCCTACTCGTATGATTTGCAACATCGTACTCGTAGGAAATGCATGTCATTCCATGCTGTTGTACAATATACTATTATTTAAACAACTGAGTAAATTCCTCATTCTATTAATAAAAGTGCAGCGATATAATAATTCAGGTTTACTTACATTTGGTTATCTCTAGGTAAAAAACTATAAATTAAAAAAATATATAAAAGTTTAAGTTAACAGTTAAAGTTGAATTTTGGTATAAAGATATAATATTAAAGAAGAAACAGCATTTTCCTCTACCATCTTTCAAAAGTAAAACCATTTTTTAAAAAAACTCAAATTTAACGATAAAAGATAACTCACGTGAGTAACTTTTTTATTGTCATTTTGCATCATTTTTCAAGCAAAACTTTCTGTAAACTCAGTTTTTAGTTCAGTCAACTTTTAAAAAAATCTCATATGATGAATACTTTACTGGTCGTTTTTCAAAAAATATAATGATTAAGAACAATTATAAAAAAATCTAAAATTTAACAATCAAAAGAAAAAAAAACTTCAAATCTGTCTCGACGATAATTCACGAATTATAAGGATAACTCTAAGGGTTTTTTTATCTAATATATTTTTTATAGTTTTCATTTCTGTATAAGTAACTGTACTCTGGAATGAAGAAGCTACTGACTGAAGGCGTATAATATTTTAATTCCATTAACTTTTATTTTAAGTTTTAAGAACACATTTTTTTAAGGACCGTTGTATAGCTTACGGTTTTTATAAACATCCCTTGTATATGTCGCACAGTGTTTCATGCAATAGACAAAAGTCGAAAAATTTATCATCGGTTTCCACCTAAATTTTAATGTATCTAGAAAAAAATAAGTCTAATTATATCGAAATGGAAAAAAATTTCCTTAGCAACCCGATAAGCTTATCGTAATAGGCTAACAAAATATGACAATTATTTTTGCGTCATCTGCTGGTTTGCAACAATCGTATTTGCTTGTGTTAACCTGTCGATTTATTGTCAAGAAAAATAATCAATACATAATTTTAATATGGATAAAGTTAACATATTTCATTATTATAATATTTTAAGGGAAAAATATTTTCGTAACGTTTTTATGAATACAGTTAATTATTGTTATATTATTAAATGAAAAATAAACAACTCTAAACTAATCAAGATTTTTCTAAAATACCTGCAAAATCACCTCAATGAATTTTGCCTTGTTTAAAGCTTTGTAATATGTACTTTCTAATTTTAAAATGAAAATCTGCCCCAAACTACCCCTAAAATTTAAATAATTTTTTTTGAAGGAAATGCAATTTTAAAAAAAATTGCAAAATAAAAGAATTTTTAAATATTAGCCAAGATTATATCAAGAATGACGAGGAGGTAGAAAAACCTGTGAAAAGTATTAGCATTTATAATATAATCTTGAAAAATCTAAAGGTAGATCCAAAAAGGGATTTGGAGATCTATCTTTAAAAACAAAGAGACGAAGGGAACAAGATACTGTTTCGAAAATGAGAACAAAAGAATTGTCTTTTGCTGCACATCTGCCGAGGTATCAATTTCTGCTCAACAACCAAAACATCTTTATTACCTCAACAGGCATTAGAAATATATCTGGATTTAGACTTATCTGTTAGAAAATACAAGCACCTTCCAACAAATAAATAAATATATATATATATATATATATATATATATATATATATATATATATATATATATATATATATATATATATATATATATATATATATATATATATATATATATATATATATATATATATATATATATATATATATATATATATATATATATATATATATATATATATATATATATATATATATATATATATATATATATATATATATATATATATATATATATATATATATATATATATATATATATATATATATATATATATATATATATATATATATATATATATATATATATATATATATATATATATATATATATATATATATATATATATATATATATATATATATATATATATATATATATATATATATATATATATATATATATATATATATATATATATATATATATATATATATATATATATATATATATATATATATATATATATATATATATATATATATATATATATATATATATATATATATATATATATATATATATATATATATATATATATATATATATATATATATATATATATATATATATATATATATATATATATATATATATATATATATATATATATATATATATATATATATATATATATATATATATATATATATATATATATATATATATATATATATATATATATATATATATATATATATATATATATATATATATATATATATATATATATATATATATATATATATATATATATATATATATATATATATATATATATATATATATATATATATATATATATATATATATATATATATATATATATATATATATATATATATATATATATATATATATATATATATATATATATATATATATATATATATATATATATATATATATATATATATATATATATATATATATATATATATATATATATATATATATATATATATATATATATATATATATATATATATATATATATATATATATATATATATATATATATATATATATATATATATATATATATATATATATATATATATATATATATATATATATATATATATATATATAAATATATATAGAAATATATATATATATATATATATATATATATATATATATATATATATATATATATATATATATATATATATATATATATATATATATATATATATATATATATATATATATATATATATATATATATATATATATATATATATATATATATATATATATATTTATGATAAAAATGTAAAATCATTAATTATAAATGATCAGTAATGATTACACTTCTAGGATAATTAGTTACGAAACGTACAAGGTGTATTTTTATAATTTAATAATTTTTCCTATTTTTATTTAAACAGATACAAAAAAACTATAAATACAAAAGTTGTTGGGTTTGAGATGACCCGCCAGGAAATTTTTTTTTCATACCTACAGGGTGTTCCAACAATGCGGTACTGACACCAATTTCATTTTTTTAAATAGATGACCCTATATTTTTGTTGATAATTTGATAGAGTTCATTTTCCTTTTTTCAAAAATGTATAATATGTCTATATTTGGTTCAGCCGTTTTCGCTCTACATTGCCTTAAAAATCCTGAAATAAGGTTTATTTTATCTGCTTTTAATCATAGTAGCCATGGACCGAAATTGAAAGTTGTTGCGTTTGCTTTGTAAACTACAAAAGCAATAAGTGTTAATATAGGTAACCATGGAAAAAATAAAACAAAAAAGCATTTGTCAAAAATTAAATTATTTGTTCATCAGGGTTTATAATGAAAAAGAAAAATTAGAGGTAATTCGATTATTTCACACAAATATTAATGTTTCGGATGCACAAACTGTATATCGGCACCTCCACCGTGGGATGCAAGTTCCAACGAGGGCTACTAATGAAAGAAGAAAATATTGATAACCTGAATCCAACAAAAACCTAGTGGTCATGAAAATATTTCTATAAAAATTATTAAGAGTCAAAATTCAACTAATTCCAATTTTAAAACATCTAATTCATTTATCTTTTAAAACACTTGTTGTTCCTAAAAAAATTGAAAATATCTAGAGTTTCGCCAATATATAAAGGAGGAAATAATATTAATCCAAATAATTAAAGACCGATATCTGTATTACCAGTTCTATCAAAAATTCTAGAAAAAGTAATGCACAATAAATTAACAAATTATTTAGAAAATAAAGATTTACTATTCGGTGGTCAATATGGGTTTCGAAAGTCTAGGGATACAGAGACTGCAGTTATTAATATTATTACTGATATTCAGTAAAAAATTGATAAAAATAAAAAATCTTATCCTTAGACTTATGCAAAGCTTTTGAGACAATTAATCATAATATTTTATTAAAAAAATTATACAATATTGGAATTCGAGGAAATATCTATTATTGGTTTCAAAATTACATAAGCAGTAGGCAGCAATATATCCAAATTGGGAATAATATTAGTTCTAGGAAAGAAATATCATGTGGCGTACCTCAGGGTTCAATATTAGGACCTATGTTATTTTTAATATACATAAATTCAATTTCATAATTAAAACTTAATGGAACTATAAAACTATTTGCGGATGATACAACTATTTTTTATTTTGGAAATAATTTTTCAGAAATTAGATACTACATTGCAGAAGATTTAACAATTATATCCAACTGGTTACAATCTCATAAACTAACTTTAAATGTCGAAAAATCTTCTTTTATGTTTATAAGCAAAAATCATATAAGTAATCAAATGGAACCAATTAAATTCAACCAACAAAATATTAATTATAGTAGATGCATTCAATTTTTGGGACTATACATGGATGAAAATTTAAGTTGGCGGAATCATATAGAATACCTTAGAAAAAGTATTTCTCCTCTAGAAGAAATTCTATATAAAATTCGTTGTAATATACCATTAAAATTTATAAAAAATATTTATTTTGCATTAATATATTCAAAATTGCAATATTTGATTTCAGTTTGGGGATCTGCTAATTTAAAAACATTGAAAGCTTTATGTTGTTTACAAAATAAAATTATTAAATGTATACATAAATTGCCTTTCCTAGAACCAACAATAAATTTATATATAAAATTTGGCTATTTACATACTAACCATATTTATAAGTTAAAAACATGCATTTTCATCCATTCAATACTTAACAAAAGATAAATTATCCAATATAGATTTAGAAAAAACATAGTATACATAATCATGATATACGACAAACAGATTTATTAAATACAACTGATATTCGAAGCAATTTTGCAAAAAAATCTTTTATTATATGGTGGTATATTAATGTATAATCAGTTACCAACACGTTTACGCAGAATAACAACTTCAATAAAATTTAAAAAGGAAGTAAAAAAACATTTTTATCGAAACGTGATTTATAGAAACAATAATTTTGACTGTGTTAATATTATTTATTTTGTTATTTAATATTATTCTTAATTGTTAGTTTGTTATAATATTAGTATTGTTAGAATTCCCTGTAAAGAACTTATACAGTTGGTTGGGAATGTTGAACGCAGTATGCGGCGAAGAAACTCCCTACAACGTAAGAAGCGAAGAGTTGCTTTAAACGAAGCAGAAGAAATTAATATATTGCTATATTTTCAAAGTATGCAATAAGTTATTAAACATTTTGTTTGGTAAATTAAAAATATTAATCTTACTTTTAGAAAACCTACGACATTCAATTAGAGAAGTGCGTAGGTATTTTCGAAAATCACTAACCAAAATTCAAAATATTTTAAAGAAATACAAATATCATATAAATTAATGCATGTTCAGGAGCTTACTATAAATCAAAAATATTTAAGATTAAACTTCTGCCAACAAATGAGTTTTCACAAAAATGAGGATAACGATTTTTTTAAATAAAATCCTGTGGAGAACGTTGGAAGATTTAACGGGAAAAATTGTGGAAAGCATATGTAATTTGCTTCTTGCAAAAAAATAAAATTAAGTAAAATTTTATTAAGAATAGCTAACAGGGTAATGAAACAAAAACAATAGTCGTTTTTCCTTTTTCCAATCATTTGGTAATACTAAATGATTATAGTTCAATTATAGCAAAAAGGGCAGGACGGAGAGAAATATTTACGTGTTTTGTTTTATTTTTTCTATGGCTAGTATGATTAAAAGCAAACAAAATAAACGTTATTTCAGAATTTTTACAGCAATATCGAGGTTGATTATCTATTGCCAACGATTTTATTAGTAATTTTACATTTCTTGATTGTAAATTTGTTTGAAAAAATGTTGTGAATTTACAAGATTTTTTTGCTAGAAATGTGTGGTAATAATAATAATATTCTGTAAGATAAGTCTATAAATTTACAAACAAGTATATATTCACAAAATCTATTGTAAAACATTGATTTCACATCTTGAATTTACAATACTTTCGGAAAACCCTATTTTAAAAATACTTCTTTATTATAAAATGTATTACGCAAATTTGCAAAAAAAATTAAATTTTTAATTATTGCGAAAATGTGAAAATTTGTGAGCATAGTTTTTTTTTAGTACATAATTGCAGTTCTTCGAATTATTAATGTGAAATAGGAAAAATGTATTATAAAATATTGGGATTTACAAACAAAGAAAATCAAACTACCGATGAATTAAAATCATTTATTTGTAAACAAATTAACAAAGTACAAAAAATCTCTCGAACACTGAACAAGTAAAACATACAACGTACATATGTTGTTTTCAACAAATATACCCAACTAATAATATTAAGTTTACACCCAAATTTATAGTTTTGTATTAGGAATGCATATTTTTGCTACATAAAAAAAATAAGAAAATAAGTAGATTATACGATGTCGGCCATAATGTTCGCAACATATAAGACACTTTTATTATTTATTTCTCAGAAAATGTTATTCTTCATAAAAGTATTAAACTTCAGGTGAGATACACAAGGTGTTCAACAAATACCATAAAGCATTCAAAAACTAAAAATTTTAAGAAATTACATTTTTGTGAGTTGGCAGTTTTAACGATCACAAATAAACGCTAGATAAAGTTTTTTCATATAAGTTATTATTAACGAGATATTTAGATTAAAATATCAAAAAAAAATTTTTTTTTCCGGTGTTTGACTCTCCCTAACTATAATAAATTTGAAAACCTTTTTACCTATATCTCATAATTACGATTTTTTTGTCCATTTTGAAATTGACGTGACACAAATTTAATTCTTTGAGATTTTTAGTTTTTAAAATACACTTTTTTGTATTTTTTGAACATCTGTATCTAACCAAAGTTTAATACTACCAATACTATTTTTTATTCAAGTACCAACTTTTAACAAGAATAATATTTTCTGAGAAAGGAATAATAAGATTCACATTTGCTGCGAACATTACGCCCACACTGCACCTAACAATCTGCCGGAAAAAAAATTGAAATAAAATCTTTTATAATTCCTTTTTTTATTTTATTTTTTTTAACCTAATTCAAAAATAAATTAAATTTATCAAAAATACACTTATATCTAGTTTAACAAATATATGTAAAAATAAAACATACAGAACACTAGCCTTTTAGTGGCCAGACAAATGGCTAATATTTAGTCAACTTATTTATAAAATAAATTTTTTTTACTAGTCGGTGTTTTACTGGCTTTAGGTCCTCAATGGGGATGTATTTTAAAGAAATACCTCTTAATCATTTCCAAGGTTGTTGAAGCCTTTATTGGGTACATGATGTTAAAATTAAAATACAAGGCAAACAGACACTGAACAGAAAATTCAATGGTGTTTGTGTTTAACAGCTCCATTTTCTCCATGACAATATAATACACCTTGCAGTCATCTTTACCTGCAATACAATCGATAAAAAGATGTGGTCAATGTTACATTTTGGTAAAAATCCAATATGGCGGAACAAAATGGGGGCCTACCAAAATGTATCATTAAGAAACTATTTATCGAATAAAGTTCAAAAATTAGTTTAATGCATCGTTATTCTTTATTAAACCAATCATTTTCCGTATTACATTTTCCATTAAGAATATCCGTGTAAATATTATCTTTGTGACCACTTGTTTTACTAAATTGTTGTCAAACCGTCTCAAATTTCAAAAGTGCCTTAATAGTATCTAGAATAGGAATATAATAAAAAGAATCTTCATTACTTTTAGATAAATTAATTTTAACTAGAGCAATGTAATTAAAAATGTAATTAAATTCCTTCTTGTAATATTATATATATATAAAACCTATTTACTAGAGTTAAAATTAGCATAATTATCTGTCATAACGTCCATGTCATCGTCTAAGTTGCCAATAGTGATGCTAGCATCTTCATTATTACTATATTATTTTAGAAAATGTTTTTTTAATGTAGGAACAGTTGTAAATAATTTATTAAAACCACAAATACTTCGAAAAGGACAATACAAATAATCATGCTTTTTAATGTGGTTAAACAAATGACTGTTAAAATCTTTTCGGAGGCAGCTTTTCCATTGACACCCAGAAGAACAAGAAGAATATATTTTATCCGAATTAATTTTACGTCTAACTATTTTTGAAGCCGTTCTGGCTATATGAGAAACAAAACTTTGATAGGCTTTTAACTGCATAAAAAACTAGTCAATAGTCTTTACATACATTAAATGTATTTACATGTCTATGAAAATATTGATGTAAATCATACTGTCTTATTGTTTGTATGGTAAATCTACAAAAATTGTAGTTATACATCTCAAATAAATATATAAATAATGTCTTTATTAGCAATAATTGTACATTATGTTATAAAAATAAATCAAGAAAGCGGCGAAGCTTAGCCAGGGGTATTTTTTGTTAACTACACACACACTTAACAATAAACAGTAGTAAAACAATTATATGTACTTACCAAGATTATTGTAATAAAACTTGCACTTAAACAATTAAAAATAACACAGCAAACTATCAAACTAAACGACAAGTGACACTACAACGGGGCGATTGGCATGGCGTGTGGCAAAAAGTTAACCCGGATCCGGAGTCTTCATTACAATATTATAGCGATAATTTCGCTTATACTTCAGTAATTTTACATTGCTGTTTGTAAGATCACAAAAAAAATGCCAAATAGGGAAACGACATTGCAATATTGGTAATAAGTTGCGATTATGTATTGTAATAAACTAAAACTTTTTTGTAATTATGGCAATTATGTATTAAGTTATTAAAAGATTTTTTTTGTAAATATATGGTATAATCACTTTTTAAATTTACACAAAAGTATTTTTCTTAATTCCAACTATATTTTTACAATTTAGTATTGTGACATGCCTTAATAATTATTGTTTATTTTTTGTAAAAGTACCTTCAATTTTTTCAATGCATTTTTGAAAAGAAGAAAATTAGATCTATCCAAATATCAACAAAAATATAGGGCGGTCCATTTAAAAAAATGAAGTTGGTCGTAGTACCACAGTGTTGGACCACCCTGTATGCGAAGAAAAAAATTTTTTCTTGGTGGGTCACCTCAAACCTAACAACTTTTGTACTTAAAGTTTTTTTGTATCTGTTTAAATACAAATAGGAAAAAATGTAAAATTATAAAAATACACCCGGTACATATATTAGTTACATTAAATTTTTAAATAATCAGAAAAATATGGAAATGTCTCACCAAAGCTATCAGTAGCTGGCGCAACGAGGTGGACAACCCATGACCTTGTCCACTGCCTGAGACTGCACGAATTCTAGGTGTTTGTTCTGCAACTCTCCCCTACTTCATTCACTTCCACAACGGTTCCCGAACAGGTTTTCCGAAGTTCTGGGTGGATGGATTTCGTTGAAGTAAAAATTGCTTAACTATCTACACTAGAGTAGATGCGAAATTATGAAGGGAATTCCAGAATTCCGATTTACTATTTAAGCAAGCCTAAATTATGAGTAACCCCAGACTTAGAAGAAATCTAAGCTATTTAAAATTTACTTTAGAGTTTAGAGAAAAAACATAAGAAAAATCGTAAATTAAAAAGAAAATCGTAATTTACTCGAAAATCGTAGTGACAAGAAAGTCGGTGAAAAGCTGCAAGGAAAAGAAAAAATTAAGCGTCAGCAAAGCATGGCACGGTGTGGTCTCGTAATAAAAAAAATACTTTCAATTAAATTTTGTATAAATCAATCAAAGTAAATTAATAAACTAAAATAATTAATTATGAAAATAAGAATTAAAATTTATTACCTGACTGATGTAACTCTGGGAAAAACTAACAGATTTACTACACGAGTTTAACCAGTCAGAACGGCCACCGACTTGTTCAAATGTCTGAACATAAATTTGCTCGCTTCTCGCGAAATCAATACGTTTTAGTAGAGATACAAGAAATTCAAAAAAAAAATCCCTTTTTTTTAACATTGTCAGGCTCCTGAACGCATGTCTCTTAGGAGACGGCCCAGTTTAGAAACCGAAAGTAAACGTATGTCTTTACTGATATTTATATGAAAAGAAAATATGTAGCCCTGTTTTAAATATACTAGATAAATCAAATTAGGACAATTAATCAGAGCTATATAAATACTAAAATTGAACGAACCAATCTTAACTAAAAAAAATTACTCATTATCTTATCGGCCATTTAAATTAATAATAATGATTTGTTTGATATTCCTTTGATCAACGACATGCATGCCGAGTGTTTTCGAATGAACTCTGTACCACCATGCCAAGCCGTACTTGTGCGACAAGAACGCACTATTACATTTGCCTAAAGAGGAACAAAGAAAGTCTAGACCGTGCTGCAAGAAGGTACATCGCCTATTGGCCGGAGCAATATGCAGAATACGAGGGAGTATCGTAGAAAACTAAAATGACTAAATAAATTAAAACAGGAAAATATTAGAATTCATGCAGCCCTCGGCTGAAAATAAATGCTTAAACAATATAGTAACATAATACAATCATTAGCGAATTTACGCACAACCGCATAGTTAACTGGATCTAGAAACTTGAATTTACGTAATAAAGTTATGTGGGAACAATAAAATAGTTAAACTGTAAAATACTCAATAAGTTTACTTCAATAAATTTAATTCGAGCAATATGTTAGACTGACGGACTGTAAAGTAAGTACACCGTTAAAGTGCGGGACACGAAAGAAAACCGGGCGGAGTCAATCGGTTTAGGAAGGTCGGCCAGGAAATCTCTTTAAACCAGTGGTGTCCCGTCGTTCTTTAAATAATATGGCACTCCTTTTTGACTATACCCACTTCAGATAATTAAAAAATGTAACTATGCTTAATGAACCTGTATCTATATTTGTCTGTTTTCTTTCGTGTACCGCACATCTATATCTCTTTTGTGTTGCAAAAACGGCGAACTTTCGAATGTTAAAATTATTTAATTTTGATTTTTCTTGATCGATTTACCTATAAATATAATTTTTCTTGAGTTCTGTCATTAACGGTTCCCGGGCTACTGCCTACGTCCACTATTATTGGACCACCCAGTATCCTGATATTTCCAAGTCCAGATTTTACAAGGACAGCCAGCATCAGATCCTGTGAACGAGATTTATCAAAATTTTGATTTATGCAGTTCTACTTTGGGCTACTCGGGTATGCCAAAAGTGGCCGTCTGTCTCCGTTTATCATATTACTTTATACAGGGGCCGTCATTGTGAAGTACTATTATACAGGGCGTTTCCTAATTGCGTGCTGATGTTAAAGGGATGTTTTTATGTCCTAAAAGTCTTAACTTTTGAGATACCGGATGGTAAAGTTTAAAAAGAAAACATTTTTTTTCATCCCAATTCTGTTGCTATTGTAGATAACTGCATGAAATTTGATACACGTCTTCTATGCGTTAAGCAGTATTTACCCAGGTTAATTACATATCCACGCCACTGGTAGAAATTTCAAAAATTGATTGTTAATAAAAAACGCCCTTTTATGCATAAAAGACGTGTATCAAATTTCACACAGTTATTTTTCTATAATAGCATCAGAATTAGGATTTAAAACAAAATGTGTTTTTAAAATCCTGTATCGCCAAAGTTAAGACTTTTAGGTTCATATTAAACTTTTTTCTTAGAAAGGTCCAAGAATCATCCCCCTTTAACATTAGCACGTAATTAGGAAACGCCCTGTACAGTACGTCCCAATGACTCCCCCTATACAAAGTAATATGACAGGCAGAGACAAACGATCACTTTTGGCATACCCGAATAGCCCAAAGTCGAACTGCATAAGTTAAAATTTTGATAAATCTTGTTCACTGGAATCAGTGCTGGTTCCCCTATTAAAACTACATTGATGTGTGAATTTTGGCAAAATATGAGTTCTGTAGTTTTTCAAATATTAATTGCAATATTAGATATTTTTTCATACCCGCTATTGAACAGAAAATTAATTATTTTGAAGCAGTTTACTGACAGCTACTTTATGAACAATTTTACAAAATATATGAAAAAAACTTTTTTGAGGTTGACGGCTGCGATTCTAATGGTTCGATTCTTTCTAAATCGTTGTCTTCCTCTGAAAATGTTGAGGTTTCGTCGAGGGGTAAATATCTGGTGATTTATGGTGTACAGCTTGAAGGAATTACGGTGATTTACTAAGGATTTACGGGGATTTACAAGGATTTAGAAGATTTATAGTGATTTACGAGGATTTATGAGGAATTACGAGGATTTACCGAGGATTTACGGTGATTTACCGAGAATTTACGCTGATTTACCGAGGATCTAGAAAGATGTTTTTAAATTTAAACTCGTATTTAAAAAGTCGTGCAATATTATACCGCACAAGGGTGGTCATGTGATATAATATTGCAGTATTTGCAAATGTAAATGTTTTTAAGTTAGCATACATAACACGTATGAATGTATATTCACACTCGCATGGAAATTCACACATTCATCACTTATTGTGTAAATGTACCATTGGATTTCACTGTTCTTTGATTTCCAGTTTGCATAGTACTTATATTATTCTAAGTGTCTTCTGGCTTACATATTTTTTCTCGTATTTTTTTAATGTTTTTATACCAGTAACTAATGCTTCCTAGTTTTGTACAATTTAAGTCAGCAGTTTACGTAATGATTTTATTAGCCAAACCTCGGTGGCAACACTGCCAGCAGAATAACGAACGCGCCAAGTCGATCAATATTGTCAATATTATTTTGCTCTTGTGTTTGATGTTTGATGGTGAAAAGTAAATAAAAAGTGCATTATTAAACAGTGAATTTCGAGGTAAGTGATTGTAAAATTGATAATATCTTAAAATAAGAAATAAACCTGAGAAATATCCTGCGTTTAAACAAAATCACGAGCAAAATCATCAGTCTCTGGGGGTGCCGAATCCGCATAACGCATAACCTAATATCGAGCCTAACATTCTTAATGTAGTTGCGACGTTGTCACGTACAGCAAAAAATTGCAACATCCTTAAATAGTTTAATGAAGTTCTTGTTTTATTTAATCTTGAGTTTGAGGCGAGGTTTGAGTTTTTTTAATACAATGGCCTCGGTTTTATAAAAATTTACCGTCTTCCCATTAACCGAATTTAATGAAAGGCTCTGTCAAATTTAATGAAAATTTCTCGAAAAATTTAGTATGTTGTAGAAGAAGTTGTGGATTTCGACCTTCTGCACAAAACGAGGCACAAAAGTTCTCATGCGTGCCCAAAAAAAAATCTACCGAGCCCTTGATCGAGCCGATATAGTGTTACGCCCCTCCAAAAAGTGTCAATTTTCCATATAAAACAACGGGGTGCTTCGTATAGATATGTACCGTTCTGCGCGTTGCTAAGGCGCGATTTTTTTGTATCGAGGATTCAGGGCTTGCCGTGTATATGCATTTAAATGAGGAAAACGGGATTTTTGGAGGGTTGTAACACGAAATCGGCTTGATAGATTTTAAAGATTTTAAATATATAAAGATGCCTTATCATGATAAATGTAATGTAGGTCTCGATGTAGGTAATAAAGGCGAGACTCTCGGCGAGACTAAAAGCTAAAAAACATTCATACGAAAAGTACCGTCCTATAACTTTTTTATTATTGGATATTTCAAAACAGTAAAATACAAATTACAACACCCCACAGGGTGCCCCGTTTTCGAGGGCAACCATTGGGATCTGCTTGTTCCCATTTCAACGATGGGATTTTTTGGGACCTTTTAGTACGACATATTATTTATCACTATACGAGTATCTAACGTCGGACAGAGAAGGCTACATTTTATCGTTCTGTGGCGGCGCGGCGGTCGTCGATTCGCGTCTTCTCGAGCTCGAGCCTGTTTATTAAAGTTTGGCCAGAGACAATTCGGTTAGTATTGGTTATTGTCTCTGGCCTGGTTCCCTGCCCGAGGATGAACCAAAATTATCTAATATCTTACTGTGGAGGGTATGCAATTTTTTTTCTGGAATGGCGGCCTTTCTTGGGTGATTTTTTTGTTGTAATTAATTTGATTGGATATTTTGAGTTTTTTCGAGCCCCATCTTTAATTAATAGGTTAATTTTTTATCGAGTTTTTTATTAAACATTTTTAGATTTTTTGGTTTTAATGGGATTTTTAGATTTTTGGTTCCGATTTAGGATTGGTTAGTAGTAGGTAATAAAAACCTATTTATTTTAGCTCCGGAGGGAAAAACAAAAAATGTTGTATCTAATTAAGCTTTAACTTGGAGGTTTTTTGATTATAATAATTGTGTAACCTTTGTAAAACCATTTTTTTTATTATGTTATCACCTACATTATAGGATGTCTTTACAGGAATTACTATTATCGCTGGCTGAATTAAGACAACAATTAATGGAGGATAAGGAGAACCCGAAAGAAGACCTTTTCGTTGAGGTCGAAAATGCTTTAAATATTGTAATCTCGCAGCAAATAAACTAAGCTTCGAACAAGATTGCTTAACTCTAAAATCTCTCTAATGTTAGGTAATTTATTTGTTACAGCTAAGCATTTGGAACAACTAATTGCAAATCACTCTAAGGACAAACACTTATTAACTAACTCTGACTTAAAATTAGAAGACAAAATGAATTTTAAAGCTGCAGATAAATTATGTTCAATTAAAGTGATAAGCTTGTTAGAGCAAGCTCCGGAGAATGCAGGGACGGTTGCTTATTTAAAGTTGATGCGCCTAATTATTGATTCGTATTTAGACCCGAAAATGGATGTTAAAAGTCGAATTTATTCAATTTGGTATTGTGTTTTCTTTCTTAGAATATGGCGCCAAAGGCTAAAAATAAATAAATATAAAATCGGGGAGCATTTTATTTCATCTAACTGCTACACTTGTGTGGAGTTAAATGCACATTCTCTAATTAATATTATCCTAAATATCCGTAATAATCCACTGCTCTCAAACGATAAGTTTATTCCCATACTTTTTGGAAGCCAAAACTGTGAACAGACCTTTAGAACTACAAGATCAATGTCATCTACATATTCAACGGTTATCAATTTTAGTGTTAAAGATATTATTGGACGTTTAGATAGAATTAATACGGTGAATAAGATTATGCACGATCTGAAAGATGCCATTGTATTTCCAAGAGAACAAAAAAGACGAGAGAAAATGAGTATGGAAACAAATTCCCTCCCAGTCACAGATTTAAAACAGTTTACAGATACTATGATAGTTCAGGCCGTAGAGACAGCAATGCAAGATGCGTTAACGTGTACTCGAGAACTGGGCATTTCTGTCGAGGAGGACTGCTTGTTTACTGCCGCAGTTCCTTTGATAAAAGACATTGTCAAGGACGGCAGTCTAGAAGATGAAGGACAAATAGACGACAACATTATTGACACAAGCAGTGGAAATTTCGAAGATAATTTAATAAATAACTCAACTAATCAACTCCAAAATTTTACGTCTCTACCAATTGAAAATGAAGAAATTAATGATGAAGATTTAAACGATCCAAACAGTAATTTATATAAGGATTTGTGCGACATATCCCGTGTCGGGGTTATCGATGATTTAATAATGAGAAACTATGACCACAAATTAGGAGAAGAAAAAATTGAAAAGGGTTCCTATGTACGAGTGTCAGTTGGTAATAAATCAAAGATTATCAGAAAGTCATCGCTGTGCTGGCTTCTGGAGGAAACTAAAAACAGGGTTAGTACGGATAGATTAAAACGCTTTATTACAAAAACTACAGAAGTACGCTCAAAAACTGAAACACTTATTGGCAGTCAACAGAAACGTCGACAAAATTCATCAAATTCGAGAAAGAGAGGGATGAAAAGAGAAATCGCATTTGAATCTGGCAGTTCGGAGAGTTCCGAGGAGAGTTCTGTATATTCTGCAATAATTAAATATGACGATACTACAGATTCAGAAACGTTTTCAGAATATGAAGTTGACCTTAATGTTAACCGAGAGATCAGGGAAAATCGAGGGGAAAATAAAGAAATTGAAGATGTAACTATGCAAAACATAATTGATTCCAGTTTATCGTTTTCAATTCCACTAAATGTAAATAATTTTTATGCAGTGTATTATGATGAAGGCTGGTTTATTGGTAAACTAGTCAGAACTGTTGATAGTAATAACGACGATAGTAGTGAAAATTTGATAGTCGAAATGACATTTATGCAACAAAATAAACGCAAAAAGTGCGAATTTAAATGGCCAAGCAAGGAAGACATATCAAACGTAGAAACCGGCTTTGTCTTTTTTGGACCGATAGAAATTATCGAGAATCCAAACAATTTGTTTAATATAAATGAAGACGTAATTAACCAAATTAATATAGCATACGCCCACAAAAAACGTAATTATTGTTAACTTGTTTTTAATATATTATTTGTACCTATATATCGTTAGAGATTTTGTTTATTATATTGTTAGAGATTTCGTTTATGTTTCATTATTGTTTGGTTACCTTATTTCTCCTATATTATATCACAATTTTCGAGTATTATTTTGTCTTTATTAACACCCGTCCCACAAACATTTAGGCTTCATTTCAACATTTCAACTCTATTTTCCCGGCCGTAGGCCTGACGAACTTACTAACGGGAAAATAAAGTTGAAACCGGATATATTGTCAGTTCCAAATATAAACCCCATTTCAACTTTCAACTTAATTTTCCATGAGAAGGTCATGACTTATATTTATTGTTGTCAATGTCAACATTATTACAATAACACAACAATACTTTTATTGTGGTCAACAATTACAACAATACTTTTATTGTTGTCAACAGTTAAGTCATCGCCTACTACCACAAACAATATAACAATATTGTTTGTTCTACTACCCGAAAAAATAAGATGAAATGACGTTAACTTAAATATTTAGAAGAATAATAATTTATAAGGATTTATGGGGATTTGTAAGGATTTACCGGTGATTTACATGGATTTATAAGGATTTACCGGTGATTTACGTGGATTTACAAGGATTTATCGGTGATTTCCAAATAATTATGAGGATTTATCGGGGATTTACGTGGGATTATGAGGATTTATCGGAATTATTGATGATTTAAAGGATTTAATTGGTAAAAAGGATTTATGGTGTACAACATTTTGGTCAGATATTCGTCTCTCGGGTTTCGTCGTCACTATTTGAAGATCCCAGTGTTACAACCAAATCACCAATAACCGTTTCAATTTTGCCATCTACTTTCCAGTATTTATCTTCAATAGAACGAACATGTTTAACATACGATTTCCAATTTTCAGCCGATATTGAATTGAATTAATTGAAAGTTCACCGGTGTTGCGCTCTCGAATATTTTTTTTTTACTCCTGTCCATGCAAGTTCAATAGGGTTGAGGTCGCACATGTATGGAGGCAGCCTTAAAGGTGTATGACCGAGGTTACGTAAAAGACCGTCAATTTTATACTTTTTTTCTCTAGGCTTGTTGCCTGATATTACTGCATATAATTGATATTTTCTCCATGTTGGATCACATACAAGATTGTTCGATTTAAGCCACGATATCATATGAGCTTTTGTAGAGTATTTAGTTGGCACTTTATCTTCTACGAGAGAATGATAAGACGCATTATCCATTACCACGACTGATTTGGGAGGAATGTTAGGTAGAAGCTTCTGAACCAGCATAAACGATAATAAAGCGACCACTAGAGCGGATTCCCTGAACAACACCTGTAACACTTTCACTTTGCCAGCATTTGTTCACTGTCATATCATTATCTACCCAGGTTTCGTCTAGATACATAATATTGCGTCCTTCTTGCCTATATTGCCTTACAGTTAATAGATATTTCACCCGCCAGTGAAAAATATTTGGTCTCTCAATGAGCAATTTTCATTTATTTTGGCACTTGCGCCAAACAAAACCATTTGATCGTAAAAGCCGATTTAAAGTTTTATACCCGTACGGAAAATCTATTTTGTTCTTTACAGCACGAAGTAGGGGTTTGCAGGTCGGAACCTTCTTCAAGTTTATATAAAAATCCTCTATTGTTCGTCGAATTACTTGAAAATCACCATCGACAATTTTATCTTTGTATGATAATCGGGGTCTTTTTTTACCAGGAGATTTTTAAGGTGAAGTAGAACATGAGCGATCGTTATGTTCTCTTTGAATTTTTCTTACACTACTTTCCGAAACACCAGTGTAAAATGGAGCGTGTTCTGTTCGATTTTGAATTAGAATAGTCAAACTATTATGTTCAGCTGCTCTAGTACAGCCCTCTATAACGCTCGCAATAACTTCACGTGTACCGCTTCGAATTGTTTTTCTTCTTTTGCTCGCCATCGTTACTTCGAAATAATAATTGAAATTCAACGCAACGCATTTATATAGAAATGAAAACAAATGCTCGAAATGTATAGGCGCCACTGGAAATAGCTAGAACCTTCTAGCGGCAAGTGCATGGAGACTCTAGGCACATCCCAATTACAAGTGGACGAGTGCGAAATTTACTAAATCCTCGATTAAATTTCCGTACCGCTTAGCTGGCGCACTTTATAGATGAAGCGGCAAACTATTACAACAAATAAAATAACACAAAATTTATTTGCGTACACAAATTTTACTTTTCCGCTTGCTTAAGACTATGAACCTTTATTTTAAGGAATGCCCGGTTTTCTTTCGTGTCCCGCACTTTACCAAGGATATAATATCGCGGTCTATTTAAAAAATGCATTAATTTTCAAGTTAAAGTATGAGAGATATTACATTATTAAAATGAATTATTTTTTCACCCGCCAACCCATCTAGAAAAAGACTATAGTAAGTGTATAATATTAGTCCATCTGTTTGTAAAATACAAAAAAACTACACTAATTTTTAGCCCGTCTCTGTCGTTTGTCACCTCACCTAGGAAAAGATCATATATCAGGTGTATATTAGATCATTTGCATGAAAACTTTTGTAATGATATAAGAGGTATTGCATTTTAAAAAACAAATCAATTTTTTACTCTCCGTTCCTCACGTTTAACATCCCACTTAGCAAAAGACCATATATTAAAGGTCTATTGGTCCAGCCATTTAAAAAATTCGTTAATTTTTAGGTTAAAGTAAGAAGAATATTGAATTTTTAAAAATAAATTATTTTTTTACTTCGTCCCTGTCATTTATCACCCCACTTAGCGAAAGACCATATGTTAAATGTATATTAGTCCATCTGTTAGAAAAATGTTGCTTAATTTGTGCTAATAATAAAAGATATATTGCATTTTTTAAAATAAATTACTTTTTTACTCCGCCCCTGTCGTTTGCCACCCCATATAGTGAATGTCCCTATATTAAAGATACATTGGATTATGTCCCTATATTAAAGATACATTGTTCAATCCGTCTGCAACATTTTGTTAAATTTGAGGTGATAGTTATAAAGATTTGGTACTTTTTTAAATAAATAAATTTTTTACTATGCTATTGACATTTAACACCCCCCTCCCCCCCTATCGAAAGAGTTAACTTTAATTCCCACTTTAAACTGGGAATTAGTCTTAATTCCCACTTTAAACCGGAAATTAGGCTGAATTCCCACTATACAGTAGAAATTAGTTTTAATTTCTCCTTTAAACTGGAAATGAATTTTAGTTCTCACTTTAAACTGGGAATTAGTTCTTAATTCCCAGTTTAAATCTGTATATAGTAGTGTTGCCTTGTGAAGATGAAGTGAGGCCATAAAAGATAAATAAACGCCATTTTCATTTTCGTATTACAAATTAAAAGAAGTTCGGTTTTAAGAGACAAGCGGAATCCCTTTTGCACCCATTTTTAACCGAAATGTATTTTAAATGGCCTATATATAGCACACTTATTAAGGTCGTACGTGCAGGAAGTTTTTTCGAATAGGTATGTACCTTTTCATCTTACTTTAAACTTGACTACATCCTGTCGCTGATTTTTCCAGTGCAGTGCGTGCAGTTCTCCCTTAAGTAGTTTTTTCAGGCTGATTATTTAAATATTTTATTAACCGGATTCGTACCAACATTTTATTCATGAGTGGATACTACATAAAACCTGATTTTTGTGCAAAATTTGAGTAAATTGAATAAATAGTTTTTTAGTAACAATTTCTTTAATTTTTAAATGTGTTCAGATTATTTGTTGCGTATAGATTGACAAAAAAAATTTTTTTTGGTTTTTTCGCAACTGAATTACTATGTGTCTATAAAAACTTAAGGTAAATGATATAATTTCTTATGCTTGCTTAAATAATATAGTTTATATTATGTATCGAAACATTCTGTAGACAGACTAGTCTACATGTTGAGGTACGTAATTATATTAAATATTTGCTCCAATTAATTTAAAGTTAAATATTTTTATTCAGTTGCGAAAAAGCCAAAAAATATTTTTTTTGTCGATTTCTTTAATATTTGACTAGGCCGCCAAAGTAGCCATGGAAAAAACACTCTATAGCAACTGGCGACCAAATGTCAAAAACGTGTTGTTGTTAGTGCATTGTATTTCGTCCTTCGTATTCTCGTCTAATTTAAAATTAATTTTTCACAAAATGATATGAAGATATAGTCTATATATTGGGTGAAGCTCAAAAAAATTGCCTTCTGGCCAAAAGGATATATGAAGCAAAATATCCGGATCGACGCGCGCCTTCTAAAGTGGCCTTTCAAAATGTCATGGAGAGATGGGATAACTCCCGTATACTGTTATCGAATGGGTTCTTTCAAAAATAATAAAAACAGAGCTACATTGGTATATTTCGACAGTCTTCATCAAAGGAATGCTGTGTTTCAAAATAAAAGGAAGTTGAAGGGAAGTACGATGGTAATAGTTGAAGAACTAACAAAAACCCGACACGAACTACTAATTTTAGCAAAAGATAAACTGGGTAAGGACTTGGTATGGACAGCAGGGGGCAAAATTTTCACAAAAGTAAACAACAAGAAAATATGGCTGAAGAACGAAGGTGATGATGCAAATATAAACGAATAATTGCCGGAACCTATCACGTAAATTTAACTTTTACAACACATTCTTTTTGCAATTTATTTTTATAATACTTTCATTTTTTTTTATTATTTTTTTCTTGATTTTGTATTTTGTTGTGCTTTCTTAAATGTGAGATCGCTTGTACCGCATTTCTCTGACTTCAAACCCCTGGTTAATCAATCTAAGTATCATGTCATAGGTGTCTCAGAAACTTGGTTAATCTCTAATGTTACAGATCATGTAGTTCATATAAATGGCTATTTTATTGTAAAGGGGGATAGGCCTGCTAGAGGAGGAGGTGTGGCATTTTACATAAAAAATAACTTACAATTTTCACTCCTCCTCACTCCGATGTGAATGATGTTCTTGAGGAAATTTGGATTGAGACGTCTGTTTTTAAAAGAAAATTTGTAATTGGTGTACTTTATAGGCCCCCTAAGGGCAATATTTCGAATTTTTAAAATATATTTGAGAAACGACTATCTGATTTTCAACCTTCTGATATCATTTGTGGTGGAGACATTAACATAAATCTTCTAAATGTAACTGATCAATATACGAACACGTTTTATGATTACATAGAATCGCTAAATTTACAACAAATAATAAAAGAGCCTACCAGGGTAACAAAACTAGTTCTTGCTTACTGGATGTGATTTTAATTTGGAACGAGGAAATTTCCTGACGTTTTGCGAGTTACAACATAGCGTAGAAAAAAGTGCTGAAACTATTAGCTATAGAAACTTAAAAAATATCGACAAAGATTTACTTAATGAGTTTGAAAACATTTATCTTGAAACTATAAATGACAAGGTAGCCGCTATTAATAATTTCTTAATAAATATATTTGATGTACTGTCACCCATTGTCGAATTAAAATTAAAAAAGAAAAGGCCACCATGGCTTACTTATACTATAAAAAATACGATTCAATTAAAAGATACAGCTTACAAAAAATATAAAAAAAAAACAAAAATGATACTAACTGGAATTTCTACAAACAATTAAAAAATCAAACAAATATTGCAATTCGTCAAGAGAAAAAAACTGTATCTCCAATACGCTATAAATACTAGTATAAATAATTCAAAATTATTCTGGAAAAGACTAAAAGAACTTAATATCTACTCTACAAAAAAACCAAATGTAATACCAGATCATTTTAATAATCCAAATGAAATTAGCAAACACTTTTTAAAATCATCTAATAACTCAGTTGACACCACTCTTCTTAATTTTTATAATAACAATCTGAAATCTCAAACAGTAACAACTTTTAAATTTGATACAGTGTCCGAAAATACCGGGAATACGGGATTATCTATTCGAAATAAAATCACTTGCTACTGGGGCCGATCAAATTAATTTGGATATGGTTTTATTGTGCATTAACAGAGTTCTTCCTTTTATAACAAATATTATAAATTCATGTATAATTGACAGCATGTTTCCAGATGCTTGGAAAATATCAAAAATATTTCCCGTTCCTAAAAAACAGAAAGTGGAATCTTATAATGATCTGAGGCCAATAAGCATCCTACCGGTATTGTCGAAAATATTGGAAAAAATAATGAATAAGCAAATAAGAGAACATCTTAATCAACATGATATTCTACCTACATGCCAGTCGGGTTTTAGGTCAGGGTTTAGCTGCACTACGGCACTTTTGTCTGTTGTTGACGATATCGTTGAAGGCGTAGACAGAGGTAAAGCTAATGCTTTAATATTGATAGATTATAGCAAGGCATTTGATAGACTAAACCATGATTTGCTTATATCAATTCTTCGCTATATTGGTTTTGATATGACCGCAACTGAATTAATGAGCAGCTATTTAAAAAATAGACTGCAATATGTAGAGACGGGAGGGCGTGTGTCATCCGTGTCAACTCTAAACTGTGGTGTGCCACAGGGATCAATACTTGGACTACTATTATTTTGCATATATACTTGCAATATTGCAAGTTGTCTAAAATACTGCAAATTTCATCTATACGCAGATGACATACAACTCTACGTGTCCTTTAATCCCAATGAAATGCACTCAATTCAGGATAAAATTAACGAGGACTTAAATCGCTTAATACAATTTTCCGATAAACATCATTTAGAAATAAATGCTTCAAAGACAACTTTTATGGTTTTCGGGAAAAATCGTGAAGTATTGCAAAATAACATTGTAAAAAAAGTTGGTGCAGAGAAAATAACTTACTCTAACACTTGTCGTAACTTGGGTTTATATTTTGATACAACTTTAAGGTTCAAGTCACATATCAATAAGTGCATTCAAAAAGCTTATGCAAATTTGAAGATATTATCTCCTCATAGGCACCTTCTATCCAGATCTCAAAAAATCAATCTAATAGATTCATTAGTCTTAAGCCATTTCAATTTTGCAGATGTTGTATATAACTCCTGTCTCGATAAAATAGATAAGGATAGAATTCAACGCGTTCAAAAATCTTGTTTGAGGCTTATTTACGGCATTCGTCGCCGAGAACCTGTTTCGCATAAATTGACTCAAACAAACTGGCTCTCTATGGAAAACCGTAGAAAATTACATGCTGCTACCTTGTTTCACACAATAATTCTTAGCAATCGCCCCTCGTATCTCACTTGCAAAATTCGCTATAGAACAGACGTGCATTCACTTCATCTAAGACATCGCGGACGCATTTCTCCTCCGCCTCACAGCACGGCTTTTTATCAGAGATCATTTTCTTACAACGTTTTTTCTCTTTACAATGGAATTCCTGATACATTTAAAACATTGTCTGTTGGATCATTTAGGTCTCAATATAAAACATTTTTACTAAATAGTTAAATAGCGCGTTCATGGTGATCTCGCATTTTTGTTATTTTTTAGTTTTTATCTTTTCTTGCATATCAGGTATGATGGTGCTCAATACGGAATAATAATAATGTTTGTATTCTTTCTTGGATCTTTTTAAAATTGCTTTTCAACCTCCTTTTTGCCTATTTTATACTATTTCTTTATATGTATCTTTGTATATGTACTTATAATTAGTTGGCAAATAAAAATGTTTATTATTATTATTATTTGATGCTAGTGGCAATGTGGCATATTCGAAGAGAACAGTTGTCAATAAAATTGCTACAAATCAAGATAAAGAGTTGGAAATTCTACTTCATATAGAAGAAAATCCCAGTTTAAGTAGTCGACAACTTGCTAGTTTAACTGAGACATCATAATCTACAGTAAGCAGGACCACAAGAAGATATAAATATCATCCATATCATATGGAATTACACCAAGAATTGCACGATGAAGATTTTGAAAGGCGTGTTAACTTTTGCAACTTAATGATAAGGCGAATAGAAGCATATCCTTTTTACCGAATATCATATTTTTCGATGAAGCTACATTTAGAAGCAATGGAGATGTAAACAGGCATAATTATGCAATAACAAATCCCCACTGGGTACGAGAGGTACAACATCAATGGTCATTAAATGTTTGGAGTGGAATCATTGGAAAACATATTATAAGTCCGTATTTTTTTAATGAACCACTTAATGGACAAAGATATTTAGATTGTTTGAACGTTGAGCTGCCTATTCTTCTCAGACCACGCAGTATAGAAAAAAGAAGAGACATGTGGTTAAAGCAAGACGGTGCACCTGCTCATTACCATCGGGACGCTCGTGAATTTTTGGACGCTAATTTTAATCAAAAATAGATTGGTCGTAGCGGTTTTATCGAATGGCCACCCAGATCTTGCGATATAACTCCATTAGGTTTTTTCTTGTGGGGTTATATTAAAGATCGTGTTTACGCCCAACCACCTACAGCAAGGGAGAACATGCAGGAATGAATCAGGGATGTATGCGCCACTATATCACCAGACATGCTAGTTAAAAAAAACTAGGCAAAATATTATTAAGAGGTTCAACATGTGTATTCGTGAAGGCGGACGATTATTTGAGCGTCTTTTAAAATATAACTATAAAAACATTTGATTAACTTTTAAAAGCGATTTTTCTTAGTCTGATAAGTGTTTTTTTCTATATATATAATAAAAATTAGTACCTATTAATATAGTTTTCGACTATCTAAATTGAAATCTTCATTGAAGTGTATTTACTTATTTGCAAACTAGACGAGTAGACCCCTTTTTCAATACATTTTTTAAATATTTATAATATTATGCCAGTTCACGGATCCTTTGCTTTGAAATGTAAGATTCATTCCAAAAACATAATATTGTCTAAAAAGTTCGGAAATGGCCCTACTCGCCTTATCATTGGGTTACAAAACTTTTAAAATCTTCAGCGTGTAACTCTTGGTTTAATGTAATATGAAATGGATGATATTTACATTTTCTTGTAGTCTTGCTTACTGTAGATTCTGATGTTAAAATCTTAAGGTTATTAGATCATTTTTTTTGTAGCAATTTTATTAACAAATTATTATATTATCTAAATTTTCATTGGATTAATTTTAAATAATAAACTATTGTATTCATATTAAATACTTTTGTTTTACTGACAGCTACTATGGCTACTTTGATCGAGTTGGTAATTTTCTAAATTACGCAAAAAAAGGGAATTTTAAAATGTTTTGAAAACTTTTGAAGATAGATATAATAATATAATATATGTAATAAAAGTTGTAGATTTTTTTATGCTTAAAAAGAATAAATAAAAATATACAGGGGGTTCCATTTAAAAAAAACTGAAATAAATTGGTTTAAATATGTTAAAGTTGGGCATTTAAATTTGGACACCATGTATGTAATATCTTCAATATTACGAAAGCAGTCCTTTATTCCATGCCTATTTTGCGCAGAAGCAAAATATTTTATTTTTAATGGCACAACTAGGCGTTATATTGCTAATCATAGATGTGCATCAAATTTACATTTTTTTTTTTCGTTTAAAGCCAAATATTTAAGAAAGTATCGATTTTAGCCATATTACATGTTATACAAAAAAATGTAAGAAATTTATGTAGAATTTAAAAATTAAGTCAAATATAGGGTGTCCCATTTAAAAAAATACAACTTTTAGTAGCCCTACTTTTTTGACGCACCCCGTATAATTCAAAATATTTTTAGAATGAGCGCGATTTACATATATATCCCATAGCACAAGCAGTTTGTTTCCAAATTGTACCTGTTCGACGTAAATTTACTTTTTTTCAATGGTTGACTCACCCGGTAAGTTCTAACGAATTGCTTATTCAGTGGCAATTGGTTAGAGCAATGGGCTAGCGATCCAGAGGTGCGGGTTCGATCCCCGCTCGTACCATAACTTTTGCTGTTGATTAAATATCTCTAAAAAAAAATTTCACAGTTTAAAAATAAACTGATAGAATACTTCTATTCAAGTATTTATCTAGTCGATACAAAAACAAAAAAGTATAGTCTACCGCCAAAGAAAATAATTGTTGTACTCCTTGTTTTTTATAATTTTTTATTTTTGGTTGAACCAGAGTATAGATATTATTTTTTAATGTTTAGTTAATTTTTGTTTTGTGTTTATTAGTTTACCTATATCTATTAATCTCAAAATATATATCGTTCGTTTCTTTTTTTTACTAGAGTTATTTTTTATTTTACGTTATGGTTTTTGTTAATAAATTTATGACATTTTGTGTTTACTTATGTTTTTGGAGAAATATGCAGGGGGCTTCAAAAAAGTCTCGGAACGCCACTGTCTGCAGTTCAAATAAAATGTTACCAAGGAACAAAAGAAAATTTATTATGGTATTGTTTTAGGTTTACGACATATGTGACTTCCTAAAAGGAGAACAATTTCGCTTGGGAATAGGTGGATTTTACCCTAGCCGAATAAGATGTACCTTCGTCGTGAAGATAATTACAATTTTCACATATTTTATAACCTTAGGACAAATAGGAGTGGTGACTAGTTTCGTGTATTCCACTACTGATTTGACAAAAATATCCGAAGTGTTTATGTTCTTAATGACTCAAGTTGGATTTATCAACAAACTAATAAATTTTCATACTAAATCAAAAATGGTACCTATTATAGACCAAATAATTTCCGATAAAATATTTACGAAGTTAACATCAACAGAATTAAAAATTTTGAAAGGGTCCTTTCGAAAATGTCAGAAAGTTCTTAACGTTTTCCTTTTGCTATGTGCTGGAGTTGTTGTTCTATATGGAGTTGTTCCTGCAATGGACAATAAAAAAGCGGAAAGAAAAAAATATCCATTTCCAGGAAAATTTCCCTTCAACCCGGACAGCTACTATTTAGTTATCTATAGTGCGGAAGTTCTAGCTGTAGCAGTGAGTGCATGGAACAACGGGGGTAAGTTAAACAACATTATATTAGTAGTATATTACTTACACAAAATTTTATCTCCATAAAAAGGTTTCTCAATGATGTTTGATTATCACAATACGAAACTGTGAATACCTACAGACATTAATGTAAAAGAAATATAACTACATATATACTATACTATATACTATATATATAGTAATTAAGTACTTATTTTCTTGGGATGCGTGTTCATAAAATTAAAACGATTTTTTAATTATTTGTCATATTTAATTCAATTTGACGGTTTCGGTAAACTATGTTGACACTCTTAAATCTCGTTTATTTTTGTTTCTTTTTGTTTTTATCAACCATTCTAGCAGGCCAAATTGAGAAAATGTGTGGAAAACTCTCATCAGTATTCAAAATTTACTTTAAGATGTAATTATAATACAAATCAATAGGTAATTTTGATTTCAAACATCTTTCCGACTGTTCCCATCGCCATGCTTATATTTAATTTGATTTGCGACGTTGCCATATTCATAATTAAAGAAATACCTATACACGTTATGATACGCGTAAAACCCAATTTTTTTATAACAAAATTTATAATTAACAAAACTGCGGATTAGGTTAGGTTAGGATTGGTTAGGTTTTCTGTAAAGAAGAATTCCGAGTCTATATTGAAAGGGGGATGTTTCTGTAACAGAAACTATATTGTTAGGTGAATCTGCCCCGCTAACGTTAAGTTAGCCCATGTTCGTCAATAAAACCTTCATTAAAACTATAATAATAACAATAAATAAATTACAGTTTTGTTGTCCAAATAATTTTCAATTGGTCATTTCATTTCCTTTAACAAATTGGTAAATCTAAAATCTGGCAACATTGCTAAATTTTTCGTTTTAAGGCTGTCAAATTGTGACCGAGTGTGACTTTTAATTAATTTTTTTAGGAAAACTCTTGCATATCCCGCAATTTTTATTTTTGAAATATAATATTGCAAATGGGTACTTTCTGGAAAAAAAATAAAATATGCAAAAATCGTCTGTCAGGATAGTTTACCGGACCCCAATTTGACGTTTCGTCTTTTTTTTGAGTATGCAGCATTATAATATTCCAGAAATAATTGAGATTTTCTGTTAAATTGCGATTTTGAACCATTGAATTTAGGTATAGAACATACATATGAAAAAATAGGTATTTTTATGATCATTTGCATAAATAAGAAACATAATGGGTGTTCTATTGTTCTGTATACATGGAAACATGGATGGATGGACCCCGGTCCATCCCTCTTCGAACCCCAAGTTGCCAAGATTAAAATGGGACGGCCTCTCGCATAGGATTAAATTGGGCGTCGCTACGCCAAAAACGCTGATCCAACAGGGTTGGCTTTTCTCAATTCCCACACGCAACCATCGTATGCTTCATCCGGATCTACCCTAATAAATATACCATATAGAGTTATTAACAATATTACAAACCATTCGTTTTTAATGCCGCGCTAGAAATTAAGGGGGAACTGCACGCAAAAAGTGAAAAACCAGCGAGTCTAGTCGAGTTGAAAGTAAAATGAAAAGGTACCTACGCATTAAAAAAAACTTCCTGCACGTCCGACCTCAAAAAAATGTGTTATGTATAGGTAATTTAAATTACATTTCGGTTAAAAATGGGTTCACGCGCTGCAGAAATACAAAGACATGAGTATGATTTACCATTTCAAATTTTGCAGTTACGTAGACAAAGGATCAATGTAAGGCGGTAAAGAGCCATTTTGTGGGAAAAAAAAATGATATGCCAAGGCATGGTCGAAAATGGACAAATCTACTTTTATTTTATAACTCTAGATTTGATTTTTTCATATTTGTATATATATATATATATATATATATATATATATATATATATATAGCGCCCATATATATAATATATATAAATATATATAATATATATATATATATATATATATATATATATATATATATATATATATATATATATATATATATATATATATATCAAGCAAGAATTAAATGTTTATGCAATATTTTTGTATTTCAGTGCACGGGTTGGTATACAAGGTTGTTCAAAAGAAACGCACAAAATTCATATCTTCTGTACGAGACATTTTTCACAAAAATGCTGGAACACGTGAAGTGTTTTAAGAGGTTGTTCGTCTGTTTGTAATATTTTCAGCCCCCTCCTTGCAACCCCTTAAATTGTAGGCATCCCAACTTTTTTTGTATGGCAACCTAGGTCATGTGGGGGCTCTATGAGAAGGTCTTCTAAAACTGAATCCGATAATAGCAACAAATTAGGTGTTTGCTTATTGCTTTACAGTAAAACGAATTCACGTAAGTGTTTAACTAAAATTAACTATCAAAGTAGATCTTGGTTACCAGCAATTATTAGAACTCATCACCTATCCAGTGATTCAAAATTTTATTGAAATATCTTCATTATCAATTCTAGGACAGTTTTTTCCCACTTTGGTTGCTTATTTGGCAAATAAATACACACACACGAACACACACACACATACACACACACAAAATAATAAATTCAGTTTGATCTTTGAATTGTAAGCAAGTGTTAATATTTTGGAACATCGACATTTTTGAATTATGGTACTCTCAGTAATGCAGCGTATTGAAATTTTGATATTGTTGAGTGTTGGAGACAAAGTACGGACCAGGATGAAGTTTGCATGTTGTTTAATGGAAAGTATCTCGAGAATGTAATTACGGTCAAGTGTGTATTTCACAAATTTAGGGTCGACCACCCGCTTTAACTGAAGCCAAAAAACCTGGATATCAGTACAAGTAATATGTCATGTTTTTCATGTGGACTCTGGGACTTTGGAGAGATGCAAAAATATTTCTTTTACGAGGAATTACGACATTAAAAGTTACAAGAAACTATGAAACCCGTATCTAAAAATTCAGCAGGTCAGAAGTTATGGGAAAATATTTTTTTTTGACATCATTTTTTTTAATTACTTCAATAAAACGTACGTACCGTATTTTAAAAAAGAAATTACGAAAATTTTCTTTTTTTAAATGTCAGAAAAAAATGTCAAATAAATGATGCCCCTAAAAGTTACATCGAACTGCGAAAACCGTATATAAACATTTTAAGTATTTTAGAAGTTACAGGAAAAAAATATTTTTTTTGAGAGCTGTCCCGAATTTTTTTCAAAATAAATTATTCCCCTCAAAGTTACATCGGACTTTGAAAACCGTATTTAAAAAACTTAACCAGTTATAAGAAAGAAAATTTTTTACAGCTGTCAAAATTGTCAGATTAAAAGTTGCAAGGAATAATAAAAACTGTATTTAAATATTTTGAGCAGTTAAAAAGGTAAAAGAAAAAACCTAGCTGCTAACTAAAATTTCTAAATTTATTATCGAAGCCTCTTCAATCCACATTCCATACCGAAATAATTCACTAGCAAAAAAATTACAGCTTTTAAACTAGAATTTCTAAAGAAAGAAAATGTCCTACTGCCCCTGTATAACAATATACTAGACAACAACAAGCAAGCAAAACAAAACTATACTTCTATACTGAAAACTTGGGACAAAAATTCAATCAATCAAACCCTACCTATTACCTATAACTTATAATGCCAATGTTTAAATCTTAAAAAAAATACCAGTAAAGGAAAGAAAATTGAAAAAATCGCAGCTGCGAAAGCAAAATGCTTTAATTAATGTCTTGTACCGAAAAGTTTCACTAAGGTACATACATCTATCCCGTATCCAATTAGATGCAAGTATTTTACTGCTCTAACTCATCCTAAAATGATAATCGAATAGCACGTTTATTAAACATATCGATGTAATGCATGCAATCGAGAATGACAGCTAATTTTCTTAGAGATATTTTATAAAATTGGGGAAAGTGTTGTCCTTCAAATTGTAGCTACCTACTTAAAAACATTCAAATTTTATGCTTCCCATTTTAAAAATACCCAAGAAATTCTAAGTTTGAGTTTGAATCTCTAAAATTAAATAATTTTTACTTAAATATTTATTCAATTACACTTCTGGCAGCAACGAAATTCGAGGATGAATGGGTGTTTTGAAATTTTTTGATCATATCAGAGAAACCCTAGAAACTGTGCACTTTTTTCTTTTAAATCGAATTTTCACCTATTTCCCTAGTAGCTAGAAGAAAATATTATAGAGGTTTTTGTAGCCAAATAAACGCTCTATCAATCATTCCTCTGTAATTTCTATTACTGTTTACAGGGAGCCCCACAGTGAGGTTAAATTTGGACTTTTAAGTTTCATGTTTGAAAAATCGCAGTAATTTAACCGTGTACGCTAAAATTTCGAAATTTGGTCACAATCTACCTACGAGTATCTAGTTTGGTAAAAAAAATACCCCACGCCCTAGGTATATTAGCTTTCTTGTAATACAGGGTAATGTGTAAAAAATGTATCCATTTTTTTTTTACTTTTACTTTACACATTCCGATGCCGTAATAAGTTTTCCGACAGGATGCTGCTTTTTGCTATAAAAAACAAATTCTAATGAAAAATGTCTCTTGCAAAATTTCGCTAGGACGTACCCAGTTCGAGCTATAAGCGCTCCAAAACACCCTTTTTTTCGAACGAAAAAAATCGTAAAATCACGAAACGGTTTCGAAGCTCAACCAAAAACAATAGGGTTCTACGTAGGACCCGAAGAGCCATCGTTCCAGAAAGTTTCGACAAAAAAAATCAAAAATTGTGACCTAAACCGTGTTACAATGAAGTTGACTTTTTTGGTCGACTTTGCCGTACCAAATGTGGTACAGAAAAAAATTTAAATTTTGTAGATCTACGTCTCCTCTAAAAACGTATGTCAAATTCATCGCCCTATCCCTAATGGTTTCCGAGATATGTCCGCCGAAAAGTTGAAAAACACGGTTTTCTGAAATGACACGACCCACACAAGGTTTTCGCCCCCGCTTGTGAGAGCCATAGTAACAAACGGGTTTCGCGGCCATAATTATAGATTCTGGTTTAATCAAAATCCAAAGTGGATACGTGAGGGCAATATCCCCAAAAATGACCCAGGTTGCCATTCGAAAAAAAAGTTAGGGTGCTTACAAATTAAGGGGTTGCAGGAAGGGGGCTGAAAATTTTACAAAAATACGAACAACCATTTAAACTACTTCACGTGTTGCAGCGTTTTTGTGAAAAGCGACTCAGACAGAAATTATGAATTTTGTGCGTTTCTTTTTGAACAACCCAGTATAATTTTTAAATTCGATGTTTGTTTATTAGTCTCTTAATTTTTAGCACTCGACTGTCTATTTACCAAACACACTGTGATAGCAACCACATTCTTTACAATATTATCCGAAAAAATCAATAGGTTGCTAGATGATATTTACGGACAAGAGGATAAAATTGTGGAAAATCGGATAAGACATTGCGTAATTTACTATCAGAAAACTATAAAGTAAGTACAATATTGAACCTATATCGGGGGACCCTTTTAAGTGGTACCTCAATTGCTATCTCCGAAATCATAAATTAAAAAAAGTTTCCATGCCACTGTTGTCAGACCCTTATTATTTTTGAGGATCATGGCAAAAATATTTCAAATTATTTAAAACACATTTATCGAGTAACTCAAAATCTACAGAACTTAAAATTACTGAATATACCAAAATTGATCAATGTTTTTCTTTTTTAGAAAATAGAGCCAACGCCTTTTGTTAGAGACATTTCAGTTTTGACCTGTCTTTTTATTCTATTTTGTATTTAAGAAATCATGGTTCTCGGGATTAGACCGTGTCAAAACGGAATGACTTTCCGACGTTTCTCCTTTGATTGCACGAAGCATCTTCGAGGATATTTACTTCTCAACACTACATGAGTTCAAAGAGACTTAGGCCGGCTATTCATAGTCGACGTGTGTTCATCCAACGGTTTCCCAGTATGATGTAGACTGAAGCCCGTATCTCTGTTAAAATTGTTATGATTCTTATTTATACATTTCAATAGATTGTCTAATTTTCTGTTTTTAGAATCCCGAGACCGATGCAAGAACTTTGGTTTCTTTTACATTTATGACATGTCCAGAGGACTGTTGGTGTTTAGATACAGCAGATTGTACAATTTGTTTCTTTCTGAAACACCGTTCATGTTCCTAAGCCTAGTCGATATGGATCGTCCAGTTTCTCCAATATAGAATAGTATATGAAATTTCTTGTTCCTGTGGTGATGTCTATATTGGAGAAATTGGACGATCCATATCGACTAGGCTTAAGGAACTTGAAAGATGTATTAGAAAGAAACACATTGTACAATCTGCTGTATTTGAAACCAAAATTCTCGCATCGGTCTCGGGATTCTATAAACGAAAAATTAGAGAATATATTGAAATGTATAAGCATCTTTACTATTTCAATATAGACACGTTCTTCAGTCTACTTCAAACGTGAAAGTACGCGGAGCTTTACGGTTGTAGTGGGGGTTATAGGGGAAGGCGCTGGAGTTAGACGCACACCCGTGAGAAGTAGTTAGGTCAAATTATAACACTATTTAAATGTTTCTACACCTTAAAAAGTGAAATAGATATTTATTTTCTGTTTTAGTTACGTGTCAATGATTGAAAGTACATTTTCTTATGGCATCCTGGTACAATTTTTATGCAGTGCAATTGTAATTTGCTTCACTGGATTTCAGATGATAGTGGTATGTAACATATTAACCTAAAAAACGTATATATATATATATATATATATATATATATATATATATATATATATATATATATATACAGTGGCCGTCTAAAGTCCGTTCCCCCCCTACTAATTTTTGAGCGAACTCGTATATCGCAACGAAATTTGGAGGGCTTAAATAGGAGATGAAAAACTATTTTTGTTTGAAAAAATGATAGCTAAAAGTTATAAAATGGCGGCTACGCGCCATCTTGAATTAATATTTTAAATACAACACCCCGCATATTATTCCATTTTCAAAATCTGCTCATTATTCTTAACATTTTTCTCCAATACACTTTATTCCTAAATGTAATTGCTTTCGAAATAATGACGTTTGAAAATTGACATTTTGGTCATTTCAAATTCAATCAAAAATACGATCAAGTTTGCGTTGGAAACAAAATCGTTGTCGCGGTAACATCTTGATAACTAACTGTCAAATAGTCCGTTGAGCATCTTAACTATTTTATGAAAAGTGTGACCATGGCTCGCAGTTTACACGACAAATTTGAAGCAGTTTTGATTTTTGGAGAAGTTGGAAGAAATTTTCATCTAGCAGTCCGTATGTTTAACGATAGATTTCCCGAAAACCCTATTTCGCGGTCATATTTGCGCAAACTTTTAAATAAGCTCCAAGCAACTGGTACGATGAAAGATGCTCCAAGATCAGGAAGACCACCTCTTTCAGAATAAAAAAATTGAAATTGTTGCTGAAATGGTAATTAATCCTACTCAGTCGACGTCTGCAGTTGCTGAATCCTGCGAAGTAAGTTCGAAAAGTGTCCAAAGAGTCCTAAAAAATGAAAAATTTCATCCCTATAAAATGAAAATCCTGCATGCTCTCACGGAGGATGATCCAGACCGGAGGGTTGAATTTTGTGAGTGGTTAGCAAGAAAAACTGAAGGAGAACGATCCATCCTAAAACGTGTATGTTTCTCAGATGAATGCACGTTTTTCCTTAATGGAAAAGTCAACAAACAGAACGTACGATACTGGAGCGATACTAATCCGCATATTTTTAGAGAAGGGCATACCCAGTTTCCTGAAAAAGTTAATGTTTGGGCGGGGATTTTGGGCAACCACGTTGTTGGACCGATTTTCATCAGAGGCAATCTTACAGGAGATCTTTACAGAAATCTTTTAGAAACTGAAATTGAACCTCGAATAAGACAAATTGTATTAAACAATCAGGAAGAGTTTGAAAATCGTGAAATCATATTTCGGCAGGACGGAGCACCTCCCCATTTCTATCGCATGGCTAGAGAGTTTCTCGATACAAACTTTCCTGGGCGATGGATAGGTCGCAGGGGAAGTACAGAATGGCCACCAAGATATATCTAGATTTTTTCCTTTGGGGATATCTGAAGTTAAAAATCTACTGAATGTCAAACAATAGAAGATATAAGAGAAGCATGTGAAGAAATAGATACTTTCATATATATTCATATAGGGCACTTTATATTTAAGAGGGGGCCATATATATAAAATATATATATATATATATATATATATATATATAATATATATATATATATATATATATATATATATATATATATATAAAACCATTACTTCATTTTATATATATATATATATATATATATATTTTATATAATATATTAAAATATATATATATATATATATATATATATATATATATATATATATATATATATATATATATATATATATATATATATATATATATATATATATATATATATATATATATGTTTACGTTCAGAGTAATCTAAATTTAGAGGGGGAAAAGTGGACTGTATTTTCTCGTACGTAATTAATATTGAACTTAAAAAGGTCGATATCAATATTTATTGACAATATAAATGCGTGACTTTGAATATATACTTAGGCCAAAAAACAACAATTAATTGAGTGACTGTGGCCTTTCTGCACTAAACACTTTGTTTAAAAATTGAAATTTTAAGCAGCCTCAGTCAATCTACGAGAAGTGAGTGACTTACATAACAATGAACCCAACGAGACGTCAAGTGTGCAAGACGCTGTAGTCGAACGGTGCTTGCAATCATCACTAGGTCATTATATAACACTAACATCAGCATAGCTAATTAGGTCGTTTTTAATTATGACATATTACGTTTAATCTAATGTAAATATTGTGTATACAAATCAATATCAAACCAAGAATAGTTTATACTCCCTACATTTACAACAAAACACCCTTAAGGGTATCTACTTACATGGTCTCACTCTGAAACCCTACATTATCTGCCTTACTTTTTACTTGAGTGATTGCAAGAACACTCTCAGTATACCCAACATTGGGTACTGAACACAAGCGCTTTTCCTCTCATATCCTACAGGAATTTGTTCATGGTCTTGCGAAAAAAAACTACACTCAAAAAAAACTTATTAAACGAAGAACAAGAAAATGTTAACTACACTGAGAAAAACTAAGATCAAAAATATTACAAACTACATTACGAAAAATGAAAAACTAACAAACAAAAAGTACTAAACGGTTGAGATATCAGCCAATCAACGCACGCCAAGCCTAATCTCTCACTCTTACAGGAATTTATTCACGGTCCTTCGAAAAAAAGAAACTACACTCAGAAAAAATTTATTAACTGAAGAACCAAAAAATTCTAAACTACTCAGAGAAAAAACTAGGAACAAAAATATTACTAACTACATTACGAAAAATGAAAAACTAACAAACGAAAAGTACTAAACGGTTGAGATACCAGCCAATCAACGCACGGCAAGCCCAATCTCTTCTTATAAAAAAATTTTTCATGAGTAATATTCACAAATCTGCCGGCATACGTTATCTGAATTGATCAGAGAGCGTCGAGAAGCATCCCAGAAGCATGGTTTTTAAAAGAACCAATTAAACAAAACAAAACAAAAAATGTTTAATAAAGCATTAAAAAGCATCAGGCCAAATATTCTTTTCTTGTTGGCCAGTTAGCGCTGGAGAGGAAAAAACATATTTTTTTGGAACTTTCAGTAAAACCATCCATGGCCTTCTAGAAGATTTGAGTGAATTCTGAACGCATATTTGAGATGTTTGTTAAAAGAACTATTTGTTATACAGCGAACCCGTAATAATTCGTGTCGAAAGTGAGATTGTTGAATTATTGAGGACATTAGTGTGAATATTGGAAAATTCGAAGCATGCTCAGTGGCCAATTATGACACACTTTGATGCTATATGTGTGTGAACCAGAAGAAAACTTTTCCCGAACGTAACCAGTTAACAGAGTGCGACTTTTCGAAGAACTTCTATAAAATTATATTTCCAAACTAACAAAGATCGGTGAGTTTTTACTATTCTATTGCGTGTTGGACCTCAAGAAGACATCCAACCGGACCGCCTTGAAAAGATTTTAAAAGAACTAGAAACCAAAGCAGAAAGAAAAACAGATCGACTCGAGAAGATTTTAAACGACCAAGAGGCTAAAAAACAAAATAAAAACAGGAAGAAACCACAAGAAAAACGCGAAGAAGAGGCCAGAAGATAGGCAGAACTACATCAAATGCAGGACTGGATTCAGAATGCCATTGAAAAAGAACAAGACCGCTTGCAAAAAGTCATCGATAATGTCAAGGGAGAAATAAATCATGTCAAGGAACATATTGAAGAAAGCATAGACAAAGTGAGAGATGATCTTGCCAAAGAAATGAGTAAACTGAATAAGCAATGATTCATTAGGCCGATACCAGTTTCTGGTGATAAAATCAAATCACCAACATTAGATAGCTCAACTACCTGAACTATGCACGTGCGACAGTTTGAGGCCGCCGCAACAAGCAATGGTTGGAGCGACGGAAAAAAGGCCACTAATTTATTGATTCATTAAGAGGACCAGCATTTATTACAAAGCATTCCCGCGAGTTATCAACAAAACTACCAGCACCTTGTTAATTCATTAGAACTTAGATCTGGAGATCAGCATCAGGTGAGGACATGCAAGAATAGATGGCAGTATCCGCATTTGTGGCTAAGGTACAAGACCCTAAAATTCAGAAGAATTTAAAAATGACCAAATTTAGCAAAAGTAGCGACGCATTTGTTCGTGCTTCAAATTCAAATTCAAATTCATTTATTGTATCAAATTTCAAAGAAATATTACAACGTCAAAGGTTCCTACTATCTAAGTACACACGCACACACAGGCAATAATAAAAAAAACACAAGTCAAATAAAAAAAAATAGTAATTTGTCATATCAATACATTAGAGTAAAAGAAAAATATAGGTATACATATCTGTTAAACTAACAAGTTATCAGTCAGGAAATTTCATAAAATTCATTTTAGTTGTAGAATGCGTTTAACAGGAGGTAACTTTTTGAAACTTTCTGTTTTCAGATATTACCTTAATAAGATCAGGCAGAGCATTGTAAATCTTTACACAATTAAAAAAGGGCACTTTTCATAAAATGAGGTTTTATCACTTGATACACATAAATCATTGTTTCCCCAAATCTAGAGATGCTACACATAACTCTTATTGCTCTTTTCTGGGCCAAAAATATTCTTTGTGAATCGACTGCATATATGCAAAATAAAAGTTTTATTGTGTCCAAGCTCAGGTGATTGTGCATGTACCGGATGACATAGCACGCGCTATTAATCTTTTTTTCTATAATGTCCAATTGCATCCTCCACAACAAATTATCCTCCATCAGTACTCCTAACAATTTTACTTCCTCCCTCTGAGGAATAGAATTACCATTCCTTGGAACCGATTCATCAGGATTCTTAAACCAAAGAAGTACAGTTTTATCACTATTAAGTTTCAACCCATTTAAACTACACCAGTCAACCATTTTGCCCAGAACCAGGGTATACTGATCAAAAATCTGCTCTATATTAAGACTTGAAATGATACATGATGTATCATGAGCATATTGATAAACACCATTTGTGGCCATAAACATGGAAAGAAAAAAAGCATTGGTCACAGTATAGACCCTTGTGGCACACCGGCTGCTACTTCAGTCTTCCTAGAAAAAAATAAGTCTTCTGTACCCGATACTCGAGACCTCATGCAAACTCTCTGAGTTCTGTTTGTCAAATAAGACCTCAAAAAAGAAAGTCCGATTCCACGAATTCCATAGAGTTCCAACTTTGTCAACAATAACTCATAATCAATGACATCGAATGCCTTCGAGAGATCAAAATAAATTCCTGCAACGGTCCTACCCTTATCTAGTTCATTAATTAAATAATTAAGTGAATCCATTATTGCATCAGTTGTTGATAAATCGGGCAAAAAAACATACTGAGTTAGGGAAAATATATTACTTCTAATAAAATAACCAAGTAGACGTACATACACAGCGCGCACTACAATTCTGTACTTACCCGGATCACTTTTATTTCCCTTTTTATAAATGGGAACCAATTTGGCTTCCTCAAGTTTATCCGGAAACGCTCCCTGACTGAAACAACAATTAATCAAATTGCTCAAAACATATTATGTCTGTGACAAACTTAACAACATTAGTAGGAATCTCATCCAGTCCAGTAGTGTGCTTAGAAGGCAACTTCATAATAATTTCAGATATATCTGCAGGATCTGTTACCTTCTGATTATTTTTGTTAACCAATACAATATCATTAGACTCATTACTAGTTCCCTGTAAATTTTTAAAAATATTCCATGTTGTTTTGGTTCGATTCTGAGAGTTCATTATTTTATTTTCGTTATGACTAACTTTCACGTTTTGTATATACTGCCTATATGCCTTTTTTCCTGTTTGTATCTATCTAATACATCCCGACATTTGGTCCGTATATAGAGGTTATAACAATCCCTTAAATTTTGTGACCAATCTTTAATTTCTTTTGTAACCCAATCCTTATTTTTATTAGAATTTACTGTTACTTTTTTTTAAAGGAAAATTACTGCCAAAGTAATAAAAATAATATAATAAAAAATTTAGAGTTGGAAGCTGAGTTCAACATCCCAAAACCAAAAGTTAAATCAGTTATAGTAGAATATCCAACCGATAACGTGCATGAGTGTATAAAAAGGGTTTAAGACAAAGTGAGATTCGTAATGGGATCCGATAAGGTCAAGACGTTAAGCCCCATAAACAGCAAAATAGGCAAACAGAATGCATCCGTTGTCATAAAACTGGACATATGCTTAGAGATTGCCGAGTAAAATGACCAAGTCTCCTTCTAGCCCCGACTTCAGTCAAGGAATGTTGGCTAAACAGGGCGTAGCCCCAGGATATTTCCGTTTAGGGCTTAAAGAAACGGTATGAAAGCCTGACAGAAAAACAGTGAGGAGGCAGCAGTTTTCTTGGTCAGAAAAATCTCGTCGAAACTGAAGTAAAACCACTTGCAGAAAAACTGTTGTTGAGCACTGTAACAGGAAAATCAGCGCCTATATATAGAGAAATTAGTGTCAGACTATTACTGGGCTCAACTTTAATTCACCATGAAACAATAGTGGCATATAAACTTCATCTTCGGAGAGGACTTGATTAAAGAACATGGCTAATCATTTGCCCTGAACTTGGGAACGAAGAAAAGAATGTCCGAACAACATCGTAACTTCTGAAACTGTACGAATACCAGGCACCACAGAAATAATTGTCCAGGGGAAATTGGAGACAAATCCTGAGTGCTGTGTTGGGACTGGTACAGATATTTGGTGACAGTAAGCTGGGGAAGTACTTGATCAAACAAACCCTAGTACCAACAGCCAATAACCTGTCTATAACTGGACTACAGAATGTGACCCGGCATTTAGAAGACTGAAGTCAGCTTTATGTTCTAGTCCAATTCTGACTTTCTCTCAACAACCTGGGACATTTAGTTTGGACACAGATTTAAGTACGGTAGGCATTGGAGCTGTATTGTCGCAAGTCCATTAAATTCAAGAACTTTATAGAGTACTAGAACTGTGTATTATACAAACCAGAACAGAATTATTGTTACAAAAAAGCATTATTTGCCATCGTAAAAGCCGTTGATCATTTCCACAAATATTTGTATAGGGGAAAATTCCTAATTAGAACGGACTATGTTGCATTAAAATGGCATATGGAAAAGAAAAATCCAGAAGGACAGTTAGCCAGACGCCTAAAAAAATGTACAACAACATGACTTCTAAATTAAATCGACCCGACAGACAACATAAAAATACTGATGCCTTATTCAGACTTCCATGTAAAGAAGGCTGTAAGCATTTTCAAATGGTAGATCAACGGGAAGGATATATTTACAAAGAAATCCAAGGATTTACGATTAAGCCAGACCACGGGTGGTCAACAGAAGAATGGCGAGCAGATCAGCTAGAAGACCCTGATATTGGACCAATTTTGCACGAAAAAGAAAGTACTAATGTAAGACAAGACTAGAGAGAAATCTGTAACAAAAACCTTGCCTTCAAGAGATTGGTCGTTGCGGATGGATTATTGAAACGAGTCTGGGAAATCACTGACTGAAAGATCACTAAAACGTAATTACTAGTTCCCAGAAAAAGAATATAGGATATATTACAAGAGCTACCTGGAGGAAAATATAGAGCGCACCTTGCAGTAAACAAAATTCTAGCAAAAGTTCGGGGACGATTCTACTGGGCCCGATATCACGAAGACATCAAGGAAAGGTGCCGAAGATGTGACACCTGTTCAACAAGTAAAGGGCCCAAAAGAAGATCTCTGGGACCAATGAAACAATATAACGTCGATTTACCATTCGAAATAGATTACTTTAATAAGTGACCTGAAGCATTTACTTTCGTGAATCAGGAAGCTACAACAATTATCCAAGTTCTGGTTAATAAAGTCTTCAGTAGAAACGGAGTTCCTCTAAAACTTCATTCAGATCAACGACGAAATTTTGAGCCATTTTTAGGAAAGTTTGTGAAATAATGGGAATACGAAAAAGTAGAACAATACCCTACATCCTTCGTCAGATGGCATGCTGGAACGATTAAATAATACTGTAGAAGAACATCTATCTAAAATTGTTGCCACAAATCAGTACCACTGGGACCAACATCTCCCTCTGTTTCTGTTTAAACTTAGCCAGAATTACTTTTGGAACAGAACTACTGCCACCCTGTAACTTATATTTGCATTGTCTAATGAAGAAAGAAAAGGAATACAAGATTATGCTGAAAATCGGTAATTTCCTTTACCCGGAACTTCCGTCGTTATGAATTTTTCTTCCTTTTATTAGTAATAGTAAAGTGTGACCCAATTTAATTCCGATCATAGTGATGCCATTTAGCAACACATATACTGTCTTTTCAAATATTTATATTGGGGGGCAATTTATTCCACCATATTCCATATTAGATTCGTACCAATATTTTACCAGTTTATACCTATGTCACAAATAAATTTTTCGACATATATTAAAATAATATTCAATTTATTAGTAGTTTTTACAGCGTTTTTTTAAGTAATGTTGAATTCGTACCCATTTTTTCGTATATCACATTTAATTTTTCTGAAAGTCTGAAGTCAGTTGAATAAGATTTTTTACAATGATTTTTTGGACATCTTTTCTCCAAATAATGCTGATTTTCTCAAAAAAAAATCAAATGGTAAGCTATGCCTTTCATATCACAATTTATTTGGTAGTTATAAAAGGCATTGAATAGTGAAATAAAAAATCCAGTTGAGCATTTAAATTAAGAAACTTGATGATGGTCTCTCGAATCCGAAACGTCGGATTGGAAAATTATCCTTGCCATTTCGTAGAGAAGAAAAAGTGACAATGGCAAAGTGGAAATGATCTTCATCTCCCATTTCAATTGATCCTAAAATTTTGAGAAACCAGAAAACTAGAAAAAAATAAGACTCCAAAAGAAACTTTAGTAATCTTGCATAACTGTAAACAACAACAAAACTTAACACAGGAACAAAACAAAAAATACTAAAACTCAGTCTCATAATCACATAAGCTTCGCAATAAAATAGCTAAAGCTAGGGCGAGGCAGGGCAGAACTCGGTTTGGGCAAAAAGATTAAATCGAGTTCTACCTTGCTTCAGTGAAACAGCAAAAGAAAAACGACGAAATGAACTAACAATAAACTATCAACAGATATATTAAAAATTACTGAAAAACCACATGTATTTTTAAATTGGATAATTAGCTTATTAGTAATGTTTTTAACATTTTACAAGGCCATTCATTTCCCACATTGAATTTTACCAAAATATTACCAGGTCGTAAACGTAGATCTGAAAAAAATCCCGGAGGTTGATTTTTTCACGATTACAATTTTTTTAAATACATTATTTCAGTTATTACTTTAATAAATGACTTTAATAACAGGTTCTAGAGATCCAGAGGTGCGGGTTCGATCCCCGCTCGTACCATAACTTTTACTTTTTCTAAAAGGTTTTATGTTGTATAAAAATACGAAATCAATTTTACCGTTTTAGATTTCATTTCAAAGCGCTCAATTTGGGTTAATGGCTGTTTACTTAACATGCATGATGTTTCAGTTGGCCTTGTATTGTTGGTATGGACATATATTGATGGAAAAGGTAAATTTTTTTAAAACAAAAAAATTTTTATTTGCAAAAAAAACAGTGATTTGTTGCCAAAAATAGTTACCGAAAATCGAGTGCGCTCTCACACTCAGGATAGTCCATAGTAATATTCCATTACGTTTTCCACTCGGAACTATCATTTGTTCATCTTTTATAAACAAATTAATGCAAAAAATCGCATTTTCTTTCTTTTTTTTGGCTTATAAAATCGAAACTAAGCAATCTTAATGGTGTCAAGAGATGAAATAGGTGAATGGTTACAAGACTTGATCGTATCATTAAAACAGGAGAAAAAAACAGAAAAACCGAAAAAATTTGGATTTTTTTCGAAAATTCATATCTTCGTTGTTTCTCAAGTTTTAGAGAAGGCCCTTTGCGAATTAATATTTATTGATATGTTTATTTATTTATTTAGTTATTTCTTGCTAAGTAGATTTTTTACAAAGTATAAACAATGTCAAGAATTACTAAGCCTAGAAATACAAAATACATACTAGAATACATTTGATAAAAAAACTTTATACATGTTTTAAAATATGGCAAATACACAATATATATATATATATATATATATATATATATATATATATATATATATATATATATATATATATATATATATATATATATATATATATATATATATATGATGAGGGTAAAGGCCCAGAAACCATGATCGCAGGAGGGTACCCTGTGACATAATCGAAAACAATTCTTCTAGTAGTCCGTTTTGCACCTGCAGAAATTATACAGTGTGTATCAGCCAAATGGAATAAATTCGATAATAAATAAATGGGGGCGTGTTCGGAAAAACGCTTGGACCCGTCGATTGGTATTTTTAGTTGCTCATTTCCTCCAATAAAAACTTTTTATACAGGGTGTGTCCTGTAACAGTGGTCAATGCCAACTTTCTTATTTCAAATGCAACACCCCGGATATTATTTAATTTTTGGATTCTTTAGGAGATTCTAAACATATTTTATGTTCAATGTCCTATACCTATCTTCAACTATTTCGGCAATATTAAGTGTTTTCAAATTTATTGCAAAAACTAAGATTAAAAAAATAAAATTATTTATTTCTTCATAATGTATAAACAAAAGTAAAAAGTTAATTTAGGAACTGTTGAATATGCTCGCCGCGAACGTCTTGGCAAATTCCTAATCTTAAATAGAAATTTCTTCTAATGTTATTTAGCATCTCAGGCGTGACCGATCTAATCGCAAGCGTTATTCGTCTTCTTAAGTCAGCTAAGTCGAGGGGTTTAGTTTTGTATACAACATTTTTAATATGTCCCCATAAGAAAAAGTCTAATGGCGTCAGATCAGGGGATCGCGCTGGCCATTCTATCGATCCTCGTCTCCCGATCGACCGATTTGGAAATATTCCGTTGAGGTACTGCCGGACATTAATTTGGTAATGGGGCGGTGCTCCATCTTGCTGAAACCATATCATATTCGCTGGAACTTGTGGGTTTGCTGGATCCGGATACAAATTTGTCAAAGTTGGCACGACATTATTTTGGAGCAGTGCTAAATAATTATCGCCATTCAAATTGCCGTCAATGAAAAAGGGGCCTATGATATGATCCCTAACAATTCCTGTCCAAACATTAACCTTTTCAGGATATTGAGTATGTTCTTCGCTGATCTAGTGAGGATTTTCCCTAGACCAATAGCGGCAATCTTGACGATTTACATGACCGTGAAGTGTAAAGGTGCACTCATCCGAAAACAAAACATGTTCTAATTGAATAACATTGTTACCTAACATAGCCATCATTTGTTCACAAAAATAAGTTCTCCTATCATAATCGTCTTCCATGAGCTCCTGAGTTGGTATCACTTTATAGGGATACATTTTATTTTCTTTTAATGTTCGAATAATCGACGAATGGCTAATATCGAACATTGCGGCGGCTTGTCGACTAGAAATCTGTGGGTTTTCCTCAAACTCAAGCATAATATCCAATTTAGTATCATCATTTATTGAATTGGCGGCTGCTTTTTTTATCTGCCTCACAAGTCCAAGCTCGCGAAACTGCTTTTCTATTTTACTAATTGTCCCTTGGGATATATGCGGCAAATTTGGAAATTTTTCATGAAATAAGCGAGCAACTTCCACTTGTGTTCGTGTATTATCTCCATAACCAATCATTTGTAGAATTGTTATTTTATGCATTTCTGTTAAATGAACCATTTTTCTGATATTAGGTATTATGCAGTTAACGAAATTCAAAAGACTATGACACTGACACTGACAACTACTGTCTTGCAAAGAGAAAGGCCAGGCATTTTACACAAAAGTAAACAAAACTTAAAAGTAAAAAAAACTGGCTCTTTTTGTTCCATATCAATAAAAAGAAACGCTAAAATGGTTTTTGTTTACATTCTTAATATGAAGACCTAAATGGTAAATAAGTATTGAGTGTGTTGTAGCGAATTTTTGTAATCAAATAAATAGTTCAGTAACCAGAGCCACTTTCATGAATAATAATAACTTCGAAATAAATAAAATAAAAATAAATTTGAAAACACTTAATATTGCCGAAATAGTTGAAGATAGGTATAGGACATTGAACATAAAATATGTTTAGAATCTCCTAAAGAATCCAAAAATTAAATAATATCCGGGGTGTTGCATTTGAAATAAGAAAGTTGGCATTGACCACTGTTACAGGACACACCCTGTATAAAAAGTTTTTATTGGAGAAAATGAGCAACTAAAAATACCAATCGACGGGTCCAAGCGTTTTTCCGAACACGCCCCCATTTATTTATTATCGAATTTATTCCATTTGGCTGATACACACTGTATATTTCTGCTATTATACATATATCGTTTCCGGCCAAGAACTTTTTTGATAAAGATGTGTGAAAACGCATTTTTATCGATTTTTAGTATCTACTCTCCGCATGATGGTGCTAGTGCATGCATTTAAATTACCTATGGGTCTGCAGCCGGAAATCACCGGAGCCCCAATAGGTGGTGCTAAGTGGTACATTTAGCGTATTGTACAGTTTCTGTATTATAGACGTTTCGTTTTCGATTTTGTCATATCGAGCAATCAGAAACCATGATCGCAGGAGGGTACCCTGTAACATAATTTTCGAAAACAATTCTTCTAGTAGTCCGTTTTGCACCTGCTGAAATTATATAACACATTATATATATATATATATATATATATATATATATATATATATATATATATATATATATATTAAACTAATTTTCAAAGGTTCTGTAACTGCAAAAACAAAACGGATTGGTTTTATACTTTGATAAACGAAAATTAGTTTAGTTAGTAGAAATTGTTTCATAATTGTGCTGTGTAGATACAACTGGAAATTGTGCCTCAAATTTCTTAATATAAAGAGCGGCTTCTATTAAAAGATTCCATAGGAGTGAGAGAAAATATTTTTCTAATTAGCCATCTCTACAAAGCAAATAAACCGTTTATTTCCGTGGCGTGACCCGAATAGACAACCATGTATTTTAAATGGCTGTAGGCAAGAGCATAGTAAACATTTATTAATTCCTTAGTAGATAAAACATTTTTTAAATTTGCAAGTGTAAAATAAACTGAATCCAGTTTTCCTGCAAGATGCTCTACGTGAGATGACCAGGGAAGATTACAGTCAGGGTTTAAGCCTAGAAATTTGCACTTCTCTGTTTTAATTATTTGTTTATTATTTAAATTTAAATTAAACTCTGGTAGTCGTTTAAATGAAAAAGTCAAATTCTGAGTTTTTGTTCAATTTAGAATAAGTTTATTTCCTTGACACCATTCATTAAAAGATTTTAAAATCTGGTTTTCACGTTGTATTACATAATACATTAAATGATGGGTCAGTTACTACTATTGATGTAACATCTGCATATAAAATCATGGTACATGTTTTGCGGCATTGTGTCAACTTCTAATAACTCTGAGTGAACACAACGTAGGAAATAAAATAATAATTTCAGAGACGATCACAGCTAATTGAGAAATTATGAGTTTTCTATAAGACCGGGGTTAGGGGTGTTTCACCTCATATAATCCCAAACGTACTCAATAGCATGAATTGGTATATTACGACACCCAGAACCAGCCCTTTTGTTTATTAAAGAACGTATTGATATTTGTATTGAAATTTGCAACTTTCTTTTCTATGTCTTTGGCAAAAAGGTCACAAAATGGGATGCATATTTTGAGGGGGTGTTTAGAAATATTATTGTTAGTGCTGATTTCATTTGGAATAAAACTAGCTTGAGTTCTACCGAGTTGGGTGTTAACAATTTTCCATATTGTTTTAAAAGGGTGTGCAGAGAAAATTATTTTTTGGTGAAAAATCTTTTTTTTTTGTTGTTAGAATCATTTAAGTACTTTCTGCATATCAAAACCAAGCACTGATGATCCCATTTGAATTCTGCAAAGTCATATAGAAAGTAGAAGTATCATATTACAAAACATATATCCTTATTTGGCGCTAAAATTATGTGAAATACGCAAAAAAAGTAAACATAAAAGTAGCCGAGTAGTATGGTAGCAACCGAGGGGTAATAGAAACGCTCCGCACATATCTCAACAAAAAAAGTCTAACACAGTATTTAGGTATTTAGTCCGGCAATGTTTTCGTCATTGATTTAACTATCCATTAAAAATAATAACTAGGTACATACTTTTTGTATATTCTCCACCATTGTATATTTCATGATAAATTTAACTGTTTAATAAAAATAATAACTATATGCTTTATTTATTTATCAAGCTTAATAGCAAAGGCTTATATTTCCGGTTTTTCCCCCTGTTCCATCGAAAAAGACTAAAAAAAGAGATGACAACACGTGACTAAAGCGGGTCCAGGTCGGCCATATTGATACGACACTTGTGTCATTTAAGTTGTCAATTACGTCTTTGTTGGGTATTCAAGTGATTTTAGACTATTTTACGTCTTTTAGATTATTTATAATGATTCTTCTGGGGTGTTTTTTTTTAAACAAGTATGGTGTTTTGTGCTGTCCGCAGTTGTTGTAGCAGAGACGATGTGGATAACAAGAAATCTACGAGAATAACTTTTCATATGTTAGTATAAACAATGAACAAGGTCGGGTCCATAACATTTGAGATAGCATTTTATACATTTATGGGATACTATACCATTTCTGTATTTTTTGCCAGAACTTTAATGTTGTAAAATTAATGGGTAATTTTCCAAATATTCCTTCGAAAATGTCGTTTTTAAATCAAGCATTTATTTAATTTGGTACACCCAAAAATATCACCCTGTTCGATGAAAAACAATTTCTTTTACTAAAAAAAAGATAATTAGTATGTTTGTCGCCTAACTCATTCTTAATGAAAACTTTTTTAATGAAATAATATCAGATAATAATGTACCACTTTATGTTCTAAAAAGGCAAAGAGAATTCTGAGAAAATTTTAAAAATCTGCGTAATGTAGAAATACAAATTACAAATTTAATTTTTGTCTAGTTTTGGTAATATTGTTGGTTATTTTTTATTAAATTGCAAATTTCCCAAAGATCCAGCACGTCGAGAAGCTAGGTTAAATTTCTAAGCAGAGGAAATTGGCAACCCACGATGTATAGTGTGCTTTGTTTTAAGCACTTCTCTGAGCAATATTTTGACCAAACCTCAAAATGTTATGTACCAAAAGTAAAATAAATAAAGGTGCTAGCATAAGACACCAGAGCAACAAAATCGAATTATTTAAAGGTCAATAAATTTTTTCCAATGAACAATGCTGTTTTTTTTAAGTTAGGTAATTGTTTAATAGATAAATGAAAATTTAATTCCAAGTGACAAAGTTATATACTCCCATTGTCCCAATTTTCAAGAAAATGAAATAAAAATAACAGTCCGACTCTGTCCAAGCCGCCATATTGTTACCACACTTAGCTCCGCCTAATGGTAACCTTATTTTTGTATGTAATAAACGACAATGACATCTCCTTTTTTATTCTTTCTCGATGCCTTGTTCTAATTATCCGATCGAGCCCTGTAACCATTTCATATGGTTTGTAATTTTATTCCCTAAATTCAACTCTGTACACCGTCAGACTGCTTCAACGAAAGAAAACGCGATTTTTGCATTAAATTGTTTACAATAAATATAAACAAATAATAGCTGCGAGTGGAAAATATAATGGAAAAATTCGATGGACTATCTCGGTTTCCGGTTACTATTTTTGCCACAAAAAAAAATCTTTATACTGGCCTATAACAGGAAACGAAAAATAGTGTTCGTTCCTCTAATCCTCTAATTTAAACGTTGTCTGTGACCTTTGTTATAACATACAAATTAAAAAAAATATACAATGTATTTGAGACATTGTACTATAATGAAACTCTTAAAGCAAGTAAAACTGAAAATAAAATTACAGAGATTTTAGTTATGTTTAAAAAACTTGACTAAATAATAATATTAAGTAGATACTTATGCTCTAAAAATCTTTTTTTGGCTTTTTCGCAACTGAATAAAAATATTTAACTTTAAAATAATTGAAGCAAATATTTAATAAAATTACATATCTCAACATGTAGACTAGTCTGTCAACGGAATGTTTCGATACATAATATAAACAATATTGTTTAAGCAAGCATACGAAATTATGTCATTTATCTTAAAATTTTATAGGCACATAGTAGTTTTACAAATACTTTCATCCAATCGGAACTCATCAGTGCGCCGATCGTAATATAAACAAACATATTAAATAATAGGAAAGAATTGATTTCAAAATTTTAAAATTCGTCAGTTTGTTTGACATGTAACTTAGACATGAAAAAATGATAGTTTGCAGCCATCTATAGTGTTATTTTTAAATGTTTTCAGATTATTCGTTGCGTTTAGATTGACAAACAAAAATATTTAACTTTAAAGATATTTGATAAATTTTAAAATGGCTCTTGTAAAGAATTTTACCCATGGAAATTAACAAATTTAAAATATACATTTGAAAGATTACCTTTTTTTAATAGTTCCTATACACAAAAATTGATGGATGAGGCACTTTTTCAAATTATATCCAAAAAAACTAAGGTTTCGGAAGGTTGCACTGAACTTGTTTTTGGCGTATCGCTAAAAACATATTTTTCACAAACTTAATTTATAAACTACGTAAAAGACTGATTATATTATAATGCTTTATAACACCAAAATTATTATTTCTAACTAAAAGTTAGAATTAATTATTGTATTAGACATTATTAAACGTTTTTAAACATAATTACAGCTGCTAAATAAAGAGAGAGCGGGAGTGTCGCCCGTTGGATGGAAATCCAGTGTGCTGGGGATGCTACGGTGCCAAGTTTATTTTATAAGTGATCTATATAAATTATATAAGAAAAACAAAATGTATTTGTGGGTTGTGAATCGGTACCAGCAGGAGCGCGAAGGCACAAGGTGGATTGGGACCGGGTTAGCACTAGGTTAGGCGCCGTAGGCGTCATCGTTAAAGCCCTAAAAGACGAATACCAACGCAGGGCATCACTGGCGAAAGTCTAACATTCGGCATCGGCCCCTGGGCCGATGTCGAATGTTAGGCTTCCGCCAGTGATGCACCCGCCTGTTGATTAGTGTTAACCGCACTAGGTAGATTGGTACCGGGTTAGCACCAGGTTAGGCGCCGTAGGCATCATCATTAAAGCCCTAATATAAAAGACAAACGACAGCAAAGTACATCACTGGCGAAAGTTTAATATTTGGGATCGGCACAGGGATCCAAATGCGTTACTGTCGGGAGACAAACGTGAAAAATTTAATACAATACAATAATGTAAGTTTGGCAACAATGCAAGATAGCCTTTCTTCAAATTGTCATATTAAGGAAGATGGCGTATTGGAATGCAGTGAAAATATCGAATTCCTTTTTGGTTTTTTTAATAGAAAAAGTGGTTCATCCATTTCTTTTATTTTCTTAAAACAGTTAAATGAAGGTAAACTTTCTATTTTATATTCAAAAATTATCAAATTCCGTGGGTTTAATTGTTTCCAAGACCCTTTAAAATTTTGAATATAATATTTTTATTCAGTTGCGAAAAAGCCAAAAAAAGATTTTTGTTTGTCAATCTAAACACAACAAATAATCTGAACACATTTAAAAACAGCTTGATATTTTAGAGTAATGACATAAGTAATTCATGTTATGCAATAGACTGGCACAAATTAGGTGTTCGACAACAAAAAATGTTGATGATAATAATGGAGAGGGCTAAAAGACCTGTTGTTCTGAAAGCTGCTAATATATTTACATTAAATTTATCAACCTTTATGGCAGTAAGTACTTTTTTTATTCTTTTTTTTTAATAAATGTGAATAACCAAAATATAAAAAGTAATTAATGTTTTAGGTCCTACGATCATCTTACTCTTATTTTGCCGTTTTACGTCAAATTTATGGTAAATAAGTTGAGAAAAAAAGAAATTGATACACGAATCGAAAAGAAAAACTGCTATATTACACAAATAGGTTAAAAAACATTAGAGCTTAATTTAGTATAATAAAAATCCATCAAAAATGTTAATGTTTTTATAATAATAAGTCTGCAAATGGATGTGTCCCTTATTTCCACCAACTAGAACTATGAGAAAGTAAAATATGACAAAATTAGGTAGCCTAAAAAAGTGAAATAGAAAGTAAATATGGAAAAACATTGATGACACTAAATAACAAGAAAGTAAATTGGATATATATTTTTATATTGTAGAAGTTTCGTTGCTTTTTAAGAATAATACAAAATTTTATAAAAAAATTAAACCGACTTCAAAAAAATTCACTAAAAAGAAAAAAATAGTTTATTCCACTTTGAATTTTTCTCTGCCAAACTAATAGACAGTAAGATCTTATACGAGTAGTATAAAACATCAAAACACCGAATTGACTGAATACATGATTATATTTTACTACAAGATGAAATAAAATATTATTTTTCACTTTTTAGTGCATTTTTTTGAAGTCTGTTTCATTTTTTTACATTTTTTTTGTCATCCTTTATAGTTTTATATATAGGAGTTTTATTGTAAAAATCAGGTTTAACAAATGGTCCACTATATATTATTTTTTCCTGATATAATGGTAAACGCATAGAATCGAGGCCCGAGCGTAGAATATTAAAAAACTTCTTGCAATATACAGGGTTATTTACGTAACCCGTTCATTAAAAGTTTTTGATGATGCCATTTAGATAAAAATTTGAAATTTTGGGATTAAGGTAAGGTCAAGGGGTACTTCATTTTTGAAATATTTTCAACTTCCTGTCACTTCCGGTTTAACCGGAAGTTGGCATTAACTTGCTTATTTTAAATGGAACACCCTGTATTTTATGATATTTTTGGATTCTACGGAGAATTTTAATGCTATTTTATGTAGCATGTCTTATACCTAGATTCAAGCGTTCTTAAGATATTTGACCTTGAACCGAAAATGAGCCTTCGGGGTACCAAATTTCAAAATCTCATATTTTGTAAGTTTTGAAGACATAATCTTCATATTTTGTAGACGATCGGTGAATAATCTTAGGTTTCTATTTTTTTTATTGAATTTGTCTATTTTTATACAGGGTGTCCTAAATTCAGCGGCAAACATTCACATTTTCAAAGCCGCTAAAGTCCGTTTTTTTAAATGGGACACCCTATAACTTTATGCACTATCAAATGTAGAATTTCATTTTCTATCGAACTGTATTAAGGTTCCCTATACCTATTCGCCATTTTCGAAATAATTGGGTTTTATAAAAATATCGTATGTATTTGCTTAAATGTTTACATGTTCCAATGGTGAGCCATGGAAAAACAATTGAGATCCAATATCCAATATGACAGGTGATTAGTATGCGTTATTTATCGAAAGCTGTCAATGATAAACTAAATCTTCTAAATCGAAATGGAAGAATACTCAAACGCTGATATTCTCAATCTATTTTATATTCATGGAGAATGTTATAAAATTTTGGAGAGAACGTGTCGTGTGTTTAATGAACGCCACCCTGATTTGCCGCCAATGAACAAGCCAAAATTCAATAGGACTGAAACGAACTTTTTGCGTTTTGGCAAGGTTAAAGTTACAAAAAATGTTCCGAAACCAGTGACAAATGCCGAGGATAACGTAATAAACACATTAGCTTATTTCCACGCAAACCCGCAAAGTTCAATACCGTCTGCAGAAAACGATTTGGGAATTTCTTCTTCATCTGTCCAAAGAATCTTGAGCGAACATCATATGCACCCTTATTCCTTCCAAAACGTGCAAGCCTTGAGACCTGGTGATGACATCCGACGAGTAGAATTTTGCGAATTCATGTTTTTCAAAATTTAAGAGGACCCTCAATTCCTTTCAAAAATATTTTGGACCGATGCACAGACGGGCAAAATTGAAAAAACCTGGCCAAAACTTAAACGATGATATGTAGTAATAAAATTTCCTTAATGTGTTTATGAGAAATAATATTGTAAAAACTAATTAACATATTTGTCAATTGGCTACTAATCTGGTGGAAAATTTAATAATATAATAAATAAATACTTGACAAAAACATAATTATGTGTATAAAACCGAATTTAAATTGTTTTAAAAAATACTGCCTACATTTTACTGTTTTTATATTATTTAAAGTCATCAACGGCGTAAAATTAATAATTAATAAACTAATAACAGCATCATTTATTCTCAGAAATAATGTCGCATAACTAATTATTGTTTTTAATCCCCGCACCCGGAGTCTGAGTCACTTGAGCTATTAATTTCTGAGTCTTCATTAGTAGTATTAGTGGCAGATCCCTCTGGACGGGGGCTAATAATAAATCTAAGACTTCTTTTTCGAATGACTTGGACTTTCGCCTTGGAAGTTTTCGCATGCTTAATATGACTGGATCAGACGATATAAGCAGTCTCCAAGTTTTGTTGCCTTGAACACTTTCGGGAAAATCCTTCTCTATACTTCTTAATGTCTTTATTTAATGCCTCCTGGGCCTCGTCAGATAATTGTTCTATAGGCAATAAAAAAGATTCAATAATATCTGACGAGTTAATTAAAATTTTGTGGACCGTATTAGGCATGTTGTATCAAGGATATTTTTGTACAAGTATCCTAGCTGTTAAAGCATAATCTTTAAATTTTTGTATATTTATACGGTATCCACTAGATATAGTTTGCAAAAATATTATTATTATCAGTGGTATGATAGCTCAATTGGTTAGGGCGATGCGCTAGACACGCAGAGGTGCGGGTTCGATTCCCGCTTGTACCATAACTTTTGCTACTGATCATATTTTTCTAAAAAAAATCACTATTTTCACAGTTTAACAAACTGATTAAAATACTTCTACTTAACATCTATGTTGTTGAAAGACTTGGAAGAAGCCCCACATATATAACACTTTTTCGTGGATATCGTAGATGAAGCAGCATTGCACATTTTGCCATCTACCATTGTAAAAAGTAAATTGTGTTCAATGTCCTTGTGCCTACACTAATGGAAGTAGGTGTAAGGTTTTCTATTTCATTCTGCATGGTATTTATTTCTTGAAGTGTTAAATCAGTGGTCTCATGTATAAATTGAATTCTGATTGGACGAAAAGCGGGGTGAGCCTGGACGTGGATTTTGCCAAACTATTTTGTTTGTAGATTTATTTGGATCGTCGCATGTTAATAGAAGTGGCACAAAGGATGTTAAAAATATACTGGCATCCGAACGTTCATCGCTGTCAAAATTTTGCTTGTATTGGCTATACCTAAGTGTCAAACAAGCAAGTTGAGGTTCTGTTAATGTTTCCAATACATCTTTTTGCACCTCCACTATACGATGGGCAGTATGGTTTAGTAAGGCTTGTAATTTTACTTCAGCTTTTTGCCCCGTGATTGTAACTGCATCCCGATTTGGGTAACAGCGCCCCTTGGCCTCTTGAATCTTCTTATACGATGGAAAACGTTTTTTATCTTCACTCCTTATGATCTGATATTGGTGTCTATTTGCTTTAACAAATACTGACAATGCTTTATCACCAAATAGCTGATCAACTTTTTCAGCTCTCTCTTTATATGCCTTTTTATAGTTCTGGGCCCTTTTTGGGGTTGAAAATTGTACATCTTTTATAACAGCTGCAGCATCTATACTTCCTTCAGCGCGCAGACTCATTTGAGCAGCATACACAGGCTCTGAGGAACTCATTGTTGATCCAACATATTCGGTTTGTCTTCGTTTTGTTCGTTCGCTACTAGTCTGGAAATTAACAGCAGGGCGACCACCTAAACTCGCCGTAGGTGATTGCACAAAAAAATGAAATTTTAAATTTGTTTCCAACCAAGTTTTGTTTTGGGCAAAATATCTTTCTTGTATTGGGCAGTCTTATATTTTAATTTAAAATCAGAAAGAAAATGTGAAAGCTTTTGTTTAATTACATTAGATAATACTTCAGGGCAATTAGCTTCAATTTTTGTTGAATTGCATGTCAGTATTACTTCAGAAAGCGTTCTCATACTTAAAACAACATTTTCATCCGGATCTACGTCCCTTGATCCTGAAATAAATAAAAATAATTAGCCCTAAACGATTTGAAAGCGATAAATTGGGGAAAATTCCAAGTGACACAACAAAGTTGATTAAGTTATCTCAAAAAGGCAGACAAAAGCGGAAAATATTTTTTCTCCATTTACTATTTAAAGTATTCAGCTACACAACTTTCCAGAAAGTTAAGCCCGGAAGATCCCGGAAGTTTACTAAAATATTAACAATAAAGTTAAAACTATAATTTTGCACTACTCCAGAAAATTATTTCTGTATAAAATACACATAATTAAAAAATATTATTATTTTATATAAATAGTATAGCTAAAGGTACTACTTACCACCAGGAGTACAATCCATTTTACTTTGAGCACTATAATGTCTACAATATGTACACAAAAACAGCCAATATTTTTTCGCAAAAACACTTACGCGAACAACATTTAACATTCAACTATTGTCACCGTATTCAACGAAGAGCGCCATCTACGGAATTTCTAATTTTAAAAAGCCCAATGATCTATTAAAGCCCCTAGACGCGTAAAAGTGTGAAATGGCAATCTTCCCGAATTGGGGTTCTGGCCAGCTTTTTGAAATTTTGCCCGTCTGTGCGATGAAGCGAAATTTTCTAGAGAAGGAATAACAAATAGAAGAAACGAACATTTCCGGGCAGCAGAAAATCCGCGCGCTTTACGCGAAACGCGTTCTCAAGAGAGGTTTAGCTTCAATGTTTTCGGTATAGTATTAAATGATCAGGTGCGGTACTGTATTTATGAAGACAATTTAAACTGTGATAAGTATTTGGAAATTCTACGAGGGACGGTTTCTATATTTATAGAAGAAATTCCTATTGGTGAGCTGCAAAATTATTGGTATCAATTAGATGGGGCACCAGCATATAATTCCGCTGCAGTTTATCTCCAATTATCTCGAATTTTTGAAGATCGCTGGATTGGTCCCAATGGCCCTTGGAGATGGCCCCCGCGATCGCATGATTGAACACCCCTAGACTTTTATTTATGGGGATTTATCAAAGGTAAAGTCTATGCTTCCCCAGTAAATAACCAACAAGATTTACTGGACAGGATACGAACAGCTTTTGCCGAATTAGAAAACGGACAAATTCAACAGGCCACAGCAACTGTACAAAGAAGAACTGAAATGTGTCTTCAAATGAACGGACAGCATATAGAACATTTGTTATAATTCAATTTTATTATTTTATTTATTTATTGTTGATTGTTAGATTGCTATAATTTTAAAAAGTTCACTAAAACAAGTTTAGAACAGTCTCGAACTTAGTAGATATGGTTAGAAAAAATGTAAACAATTTATTACATTTTTTATAACTTTAACTTTTCCGAAACGAAAAAATTTCGTTTCAATCCTCTTCAATTTTCTCTTGTTCATGGGCGATAAATGAGGATGTTTTTCATTAAAAACATGGCACGTTCTCTCCAATATTTTGTAACATTCTCCGCGAATATAAAATAAATTGAGAATATCAGCTTTTGAATGTTATTTTATTTTAATTTAAAAGTTTCAAATCAGCTGCCATGTTGAATAGAAAAGCACAACAATTGTTTTTCCATGGCTTACTACGGGAAGGTGTAAGCATTTAGCAAATACATATGATAGTTTAATAAAAACCTGATTATTTCGAAAATGGTTACGAATAGATATAGGGAACCTTAATACAGTTCGATAGAAAATTAAATTCTACATTTGATAGTGTATAAAGTTATAGGGTGTCCCGGACGGACTTTAGCGGCTTTGAAAATGTGAATGTTTGCAGCTTAATTTAGGACACCCTGTATAAAAATAGACAAATTCAATAAAAAAAATAGAAACCTAACATTATTTACCGATCATCTGCAAAATATGAAGATTATATCTTCAAAACTTACAAAAATATGAGATTTTAAAATTTGGTACCCCAAAGGCTCATTTTTGGTTCAAGGTCAAGTATCTTGAGAACGCTTGAACCTAGGTATAGGACCTGCTACATAAAATAGCATTAAAATTCTCCGCAGAATCCAAAAATATCATAAAATACAGGCTGTTCCATTTAAAATAAGCAAGTTGATACCAACTTCCGGTTAAACCGGAAGTGACAGGAAGTTGAAAATATTTAAAAAAAAAAGTACCCCTTGACCTTACCTTAATCCCAAAATTTGAAATTTTTATCTAAATGGCATCATCAAAAACTTTTAATGAACGGGTTGCGTGAATAACCCTGTATATATATTTTTTTAATCACTAAATACCCCACCTAATGACAAAATCCCAAATCTATATGCAAAAAGATATAACAATAAATATTTGTATTTTATTATTTTTTACAAATATTAGTAGTTCCTGAAACAAAAAAATATTTTTGCTTTTAAAGAGCTCTCTCAGATTTGACGTTTTCCTCGTTTAAAAGAAAAACAAAATTTTAATTTTGTTTTGTTCGCCTCCTTAGAATGGTGACACTAAAACAAAAAATTGCCTTTATATGCAAAAAAAAAGAATATAAGTTGTCCTGATTTACCGTTTTTTAAAAGGGCTAAGCCTTATGGATATCAAAATTATTAGTATGTTTGGGGATGTTGTATTCCTAAGGGCAACCCTGAATAGTCGGCGCCTAATTTACAGTGGAAAAACATATTAAGGACAAAAAATAGAAGAAATTGAACGTGTCTCCCCGTTTGTTACAAGTAATAAACGCCCTTGAATTTTTTTTTTGGTTTTTAGAAGGCAGATTCATCCCTCTAAGTTTACTTGCATAGTGGAAAAAATGCATATATGTACAAAATGATAAAATACATTTCTGCAATACTATTTTTTAAATTTTCCCCCTAGGGCTACCCTGTACGTTTCAAAAAATATTTTTATAAAAAAAATTAATGGCACCCACCATTATTTTTTTTATATATAATAACCACAGATGTTGGCAAATTTGTCACACTGCATGCGACTATTGTAACAAGTGATAGATATAGGGTAGGATGGAAATGAGAGTCGATAGAATCTGAATTATGTAGATTTGACATGTTTCACCGTTTGTTTTTTTTTTAACTTTAACACTTTAAAAGAAATAAAAAACGATTTTTTTGAGCTTCATGTTTCTAGGACTACCCTGTGTGACAGAAGAAAATGTATTTTAAAATAGAATACATATGACGTGCTTCATGGTTGGCTAAAAAAATCTAAACGCTAGTGATTTTTTTTTTCGTTTTTAAAGGGTTGTTTAATCCTGTTAGCGCTACCCTGTATAATGGAAAAAAACCGAATTTTTGTGGTGCGTCCCCGCTTTTTTATTTTTTCGTTTCTAGGGAGCTAGCTTTTAAAGGCTACCCTATATTCCGGGCAAACAGTATCTTGTATACTACAAAAATAAAGTAATTTCGACGTGTTCCGCCCTTCTTAGAAATGTTAGATTTTTTTTTTAATAAATAATAAAAAAAGTTTCTACGCCAATGACTTCTACAATTTTCAATATCAGTACATTTACCCTAGCTCTTGCTGTTTTCAATTTGGTTTGTGTGTTCTCATAATATGATGATTATTTTTTTTATCTTTTTAAACCGCTAAAAAAAAGATCTACGCCCGTGACACCCAAAATTTAATGTCCGCGACATACTGAAACGAATCGTTTTAACCGTTCTGAAGTTATCGTAGCGCAAATTTTTTTTTCTAAAAATACAGTTTCCGTATTTTTGGGACAAACATCGAACTGAACGAAACCAGACACTTGAGAGGTACATATGTAAATGTATAAGTCCAAATAAGACAATATAAAAGTTCTCAGCAGATTGTAGTCGATAATAGGACCACTGCTCTTTTTAGTTTATATAAATTCACTCTCAAAGTGAATGTAAAGGACAATATTAAGTTGTTTGCAGATGATATAACAATTATATATTTTGACAAAAGTAGCTAACCCGGCAGACCCTGTTCTGCCTTTTCCTTTAGATGGTGCGCCGAGTTTTCACTTGAATTATAAGAACATAAATCCATAGTCCAGAAATGTTATTGAAGAAAAACATATTGGTTTGATAGAAAAAATACAAAAAACAATATTACAAAAAGTAGTGTTGAAAGGCCTCGGTTACAACACATGTCAATTGGTGTAGTACAACTGTCTCACGAACTTACTGAAAAATCTGGCTTAGCGTTAGTGTTTTGAATATATAGATTACTCATGAGTTCAGCATACTTTTAAATTGGTTACAATCGTATAGATTATCTTTAAATTTCAAAAAATCATGTTTCATGTTTATCAATAAGGTTACTAGAGACATAAATACCATTCCTCCATTAATAATTAATAGTGAAAATATAAAGTATTCAAAATCGATAAAATTTTGGGTATAAATTTGGATAAAAATTTAACTTGTCGTGACTTATCAAATTAGATATTTTAGAGATACAACATGCCCTTTAATTGGCATTTTATACAGGGTTCGAAATTATATTCCTTTAAGACTTCTAATTTTTGATTCATGCTATATTACAATACTTTATATCAGTATGGGGTTCTGCTTATTCCTCTTAAACCACTGAATATATTACAGAATAAAGTAATAAAATGTGTTCAACGATTACCATTTTTCGAATCTACAAAAAATCTTTTTAAACCTAATAACTTTGAACATTGAAAATTTATATAGGTTAAAAGCGTATATTTTAATTAATTCTATACATTATAGGTAAACACATTCTAATATAACATTAAATAAATCTAAGAAATTCAATTTCTCAGTCATAATACTAGGCAATGTAACAATTTACACTTCACATTACCAAAAAGTAACTTTGCAAAAAAAATGTATTTTACATGATGGTATTTTCATATACAATTTATTAAGCTCATTAAGAAGTATTAGAAATATTTTCTGGAAAAATAGCACATTTTTAATATTTCATATCATATTTTATTTTACTTTCTTCTATAATCTGTTATTTATTTAAATATTTATTATTTTATTGTTCTATGTAACATAATGAGCATTTATAATTAATTTATTGTTAGTTTACTTTCCCCATAATAAACTAATCAGTTAGTTGGGAATAAAAGTAAACAAATATATACATTATTATCAGTTGGCTTCCTTCGTTTATAATTTTATATTCATTTGTTTCTTAGTCGTTTCTAATCATTTTAATTACTATTACTGGTCTGAGTATATGTAAGGTGTTAAAATAAAAGATGAAAATAATTACATTATTAATATTCAAACATTTACAAAAAAAATCTTTTTTTTTACTTTTGACAAATAATACTAAAAAATTATTTTACGACTATAAAAATTTAGAGAGTTTTTAGTTTTAAATGCATTTTCCTTTGTAACACTACTGACCAAGCCTCAATTAGGAACTTAAAATTGCCAACTAACAAAATAAAACAATAGCTCCGCCATTTTTTATCCAATTTCAAAAATCCGACATTTAGGAACATTCTGACAAGCTTTTTCGGAATGTAAATAAAAATGTTGGGCTTTTTATTCATAGATGGCGGCACCTCCGGTTGAACTGGAAGTGAACAAAATTGTCAAACATGAGCTACAAGTTGTCAAATAGTCAGACAAGTAGAAATACAGTCACAAAATGTCTGATATTTTTAAAAACAAAGAAGAAAGGGGGTGTAGAGGGTTTTAACTTAACAACCACTTTTTCTGAAGAATTTGAAAATTCTTTTTAAAAATCAATTTGACTTTTAGCAACAGAGCTGTGACAAAAAATAATTTTAGCCGTTTGTGATATATCACAAACTCTGTTGCTAAAAGTCAAATTGATTTTTAAAAAGCATTTTCAAATTATTCAGAAAAAAATACACCAAATAGCTATCTTGATTTTTTTTAATGGTTGTTTAAGCGGGGATTGTTCACTTTATGCCCGATGATTTTGTACATTAGTTTAACCAGGTTTATCCCATATAGTATATTAATAATATAACACATGGGATTTTATATAGGGAAGTTAAAATATTTTCATACTCTTTAGTAATAATTTTAACAGCTCGATTCGTCTGCAAGTATAAATAATAAGTTAAACACAATTCTCAGTTAAACATAAGTTATTGGTATGACACAGTACGGTAATAAATTGGCAACAGAAACGATAATTTGAAATGACCGCAATTTTGACAGAATTTAATAATTTTAAAATTATATTACCGTTTAGTAGCCTTATATAAATAACGAATATCAAAACAAAATTTAATTTCTACATAAGCTGCTGCCCAACACAGTAAAAACTATACAACCTAACCAATATCTACATAGTAACTCTGATGCATGCTCGTACCTGGAAGGCGGTGATCTGTGCGGAGAACGGAACCGCGCGGCGGGACCCCTCCTCGCCTGTAGTGGAGGGGGGGATCGCCTCATCGGTGGCAGTGGCGAGCCTCTCGGGCTATGCGAAAACGAGCGAGAACGCGACCTAGAATTAACACAACAAAGCTCTGGTGTAGACCAACATTTTATAGTAGATACGTTTTATTCGTTTAGGTTTAAATTTCACAAACAAAAAATTTTAACAGCAGTTTTTCCAGATAAAAACAACACTTTATATGTATCTATAAAAACGAATTAATCAAGATTGCCTTTGCTTTGATGTAATTTTGCAGTCATGGCAGTAAACCCAAATGTTACTATTAAAAAGTATACAATATTCATACGCTTATTTCTAAAGTTGTCCAAAAATGCAAAACCAACGTTCAGCTCAAAAATTTAATACATTAAAGTAATAATTTCTACGCCCCTTTATACAGGGTTGTGAAAAAATAAGGAATTCATTCAATATTTTGAAAACCAGTACAACAAGCAGAGCATGTTATCAATTTTATTATTCTTAATAGCACCCTCCCCCCATATGTTTGTTTCATAGATTGTGACCAAAATGTTAAAAATTTGTTATATAACATACTGTTTTTAAATTTGTTGCGTTTAGATTGACAAACAAAAATCTTTTTTGGCTTTTTCGCAACTGAATAAAAATATTTAACTTTAAATTAATTGAAGCAAATATTTAATATAATTACATACCTCAACATGTAGACTAGTCTGTCTACGGAATGTTTCGATACATAATATAAACAATATTATTTAAACAAAGCGCACGGATGAGTCCCGATAGATTTTTGTTTGATAACATACTGTGTCAAAATTCAACTGTTTATTAAATAATCCATTTCAAAGATAAAATTTTTCAGAATTTGATTGACCTTTTCAAATACTTTTATAACATGTACATATTAACACATACCTTACTTTTGATGACATTTGGTAGTATGACTGTCACTTGTTCCCAATAATAATAATAATAGAGAGAACACAAAAAGAACACATCGAAACAGAAGAGATCTACATCAGACGAGTTATATTCCAGGGAGATTCACTCAGCGCTGTGTGGTTCTGCTTCTGTCTCAATCCACTCTTAAACACACTGAATAACACAAACTTCGGATTCCAAATTAAACACCAAAAAAATAACCTACACAAAATAAACAATCTCTTGTACATGGATGACATAAAATTATACGACATCAACATGGAATTTGGTATAAGTAAATGCAAGCTACTTCATATCAACAAGGGACAGTGGAAAGACTACAAAACTACTAAAAACAAAACTGAACTCCACAAATCTAACGAAGGCTATTAACACCTTCACCATACCTATTCTTTTGGTATCATTAAATGTATCACATTCAGACAGACAGACATAGAGACACTAAACCCAGGAAGTTACATCTCAACGCATGCAAGGAAAGACCTACCATCGAGAGAAAAGAAGGAGGGAGGGGAATTATAGATATGCAATCGCTAAATAAAAAACAAATTTACAAACTCAGAAAATTCTTCCACAACAAACAATCTAACCTCCACAAGGCAATAGTGAAGGCAGACAAGAATTATACGCAGCTTGACCTGTCTCAAACGAGTCAAGCAGCAGACGTACACAATCACATCCAATCACGACTAGAAAAGATGAACACCTGGTCTGAAAAAACACTTCACGGAAGACGCAGATACCTCATAAAGCAAGACCACATACATAAAAAGCTTTCATATACGTGGTTACAAGAAGGGCAGCTGTTCCCCGAAACAGAAGGTTTCCTGCTTGCCATCCAGGACAAAGTCATAGCAACTAGAAGCACATCATCAAGAACACAATCATTGAAGACGACAGGTGCAGGAGATGTCACCAGCAGAGAGAAACGATCGATAACATAGCGAGTGGATGTAGAATAATGGCCGGAACTGAATACACCGCGAGACAACTCAGCAGCGAAGGTCGTTCATCAAGCATTAGCCAAAACATATAAACTAATGGAGAACACAGACCCTTACTAACATTATACACCAACATGCATTCTTGAAAACGAAGACTAAAAGCTCTACTGGGACATTGACATCGACACAGATAAAACAATCCCCGCAAAAAGGCCCGATATTACCTTTCAATCCAAAAAAGCAAAAATCACTTATTTAATTGACATGGCTGTCTCCAACGACGACAACATCAAAGCGAAATACAGTGAGAAGATCGCCAAATACACCGACTTGGCAATGGAAATAAAAAGGCTGTGGAAACAGGAAAGAGTCATCATTGTTCCTCTCGTCATATCAGTAACAGGCCTCACCTCAACAACATTTACACCGCATTTGGCTCAATTAGAACTTAATACAGACTTTCACAGGAACATCCATGAATCGGTCATTTTGAAAACATGTAACATCGTTAGATCATTTCTTAATACACAATAGTTGTTTTTTTTTTTATTTTTTTTATACTGACTTGGTATAATCCCGTCAGTATAAAATAAAACCACAGGAATACTGCGAGACAACAAGGTGGATAATAATAAATTACTTTTATTTACATTATTACAGTGAATACGATAATTTAATTTTTAAAGTATGGTGGCAAGATCTAGTAATGACTATTCATCTAACCACCTAGCAAAAAACCAATTTATATAAAACAGTACGAACTTCTAAAAACTAACATATTTCAGAACTTCAGTATTACTTTAGATATCCGGAAGAAATTCACAAAGGAACAAACATCTCAATTTAACAGAAATTAATATATTGTGATTCAAAGTATTCTTTAAATGTTTTTTAAACACTGGGATTGATGGGGAGTCTTCTATCTTAAGAGGTAACGAATTGTAGCTTTTGGTGGCATTCCGGCATTATTCAGGTTTTCTTGGACCGCAACTTTTGTATACAGGGTGACAATTTAAAAACTTGAAATGGCCATATCTTAGGAAGGAAAAACTTAATCAAAAAACGCTGAAAACACTTTCTATAAAATGAAGAGGGAACAAATAAAAGCGTATTATTCGACCCTTATCTGTAACCCCTTGGGCAGGGTGAGATACACCCCTAAAATCTTAAATAGAAAGGGGGGTCGAGTGATACATCATCTTAAAGCTCTTGATGCTTTCCAATGGTACCGTAGAAAGCTGTTTTTCGTGAAATCCTTCTGTGTTTATTAAAGGAAACAATAAATTAAAACACAATGGTGAAATTTTTTATAATTATTTAATTAAATGTTCAAAATGGTTCCCGTTGTTTTGAAGACAATAATAAAGTCTTTGTTTAAATTCTTCGCGTACATTTGCAAATGTTTCTCTGGATATAGCACGGCATTCCTGAACTATCCTGTCCTTGAGTTGCTCTATTGCTCAGGTTGCGTTTTAAACACCACAGATTTAAGGTGACCCCACAAAAAGAAGTCAAGAGGTGTTAGGTCCGGGGATCTAGGTGGCCATTCAACAGGACCTCTTGTTCCAATCCACTGGTTGGGATAATTATCATCCAACCATTGCCTGACGGGAACTACATAATGAGGAGGTGTCCCATCCTGTTGAAAATGTAGTAAGCGTTCTTCTAATGCTAAATGTCCTTGTATGTCCCTCTGATTTTCTAATTCCCGTACTGTTAGTGGTTCAATAGACCTCTGTAGCATTTCAGCATACATGTCGCCATTTAAATTCCCTTCTATAAATATTGGGCTGATAATTACGTCTCCCAATATACCAGCCCAAACATTAATTTTCTGGGAGTACCGGGTATGCCCTTCTCCAAATACGTGTGGCTTCTCGTCGTCCAGTAACGACAGTTTTGCTTATTAACATGTCCATTCAAATAAAAGGTACATTCATCACTGAAACAAATATTTTTGACTAGTCGAGGTTCTGCCGTAATTCTATCTGTCATTATTTCACAAAACTGGTTTCTTCTATCCGGGTTGTTGTCACCAAGTTCTTGCAGTATGCGCAGTTTATAGGGATGAAACTTTTGCGCCGCTTCGTCAACTAGTCTCGGTTGATTTCTCTTTTTATTCGCGACAGAGCCAGTTTCTTCAAATTTGGCTCCTAGTTGGCGAACATACTCCGGACTTACATTATGACCTGGATGCCTTTCATTAAATCTTTGGGCTATCCTTAAAAAACATTGATCCTGAGAACCATAAATGAAAATCATTTCTACACGTTTAGCTGTGTTGTACACCATTATTTAAACTGAACCAAAAGTCAACTGTTAAAATATCAATACTAATAGTACAAGTTACTTTTAGTAAGTAAATATTGTGATAATAAAATGCGAATATTCATAAACAAATAAAATAACAGGCTTAAAATGTTTAGAATTCTTAAGAGACATGCCAGGATATCGGTACCAATCATTTTGAACATTTACTTAAATAAAAATAAAAATATTTAAAACCGTGTTTTTATTTATAGTTTCCTTTAATAAATACAGAAGAATTTCACGAAAAGTTGCTTTCTATGGTATCATTGAAAGGCATTTTTCAAGAGCTTTAAGATGATGTATCACTCGACCCCCCTTTGTATTTAAGATTTTAGGGGTGTATCTCACCCTGCCCAAGGGGTTACAGATAAGGGTCGAATAATACGCTTTTATTTGTTCCCTCTTCATTTTATAGAAAGTGTTTTGAGCGTTTTTTGTTTTTCCTTCCTAATATATGGCCATTTCAAATTTTTAAATTGTCACCCTGTATATATTTTTTTAGTTTTGATTTTCTTAGGTTTTTTTAAGGTCCATGTAGAGGGAAAGCCGTGTTGTGTTTTTTTCACTTATTTATTTTACGTTTCGGTCTGTTTCGACCTTCGTCAGAAATTGTACTAACATTTTTTAATTACAAAGACATACCCTGTAGTGTATAATCTTTATTTCCACTTACCTAGGCAAAATTATTAGCAGCAAATGCATCATTTTGTGTCAAGGTTTAAAAAGTTTTCTTAATTGTGCGCCCCACTGATTGGCAAGTCCAGATATACAAAAATAAGCTGTCAACTTAAGGATGTTCGCAATGTAATAAGAAATATTTCTCCAGATATTGTTAGTAGTAGTAATAGAAGGTAAGAGGCCGTGGCCATGCCGGTGGCTCAAATCTGACCGTTACGGTTTACCCCAAGATCTCACCCCAACCGTTTATACCTGGTGTCCTATCAGCATCGCGACTCCAAAAACTCTAGCTTCGCACATACACAAATAGTGTAGTGGAGATTTCTCTTACCCATCGCATGACATGCAGGTCGAGTCCTTTATTCCTGGCAGTGTCTCCTCAAACGGCAGTAGCCTGTTAGCACCCCTTTGAGCAAGCTAATGGTTCACCTACTTCTAGTAAGCAATCAGGCCGTTTTGGCCTTATCAGGTCCCGCGACGAAATCTTTAGTCTGCCTTCCTTTGTTGTAGGAGAGGCACCCCCTAGAAAGGGTCTGAAAGGCTCAATCACAGCACTGGACTTGGGCGAGTTCAAAGTTTTTAACGCTGCTTGGTTAGCTGAGCAAATGACCACTTCATCTTCTAAGCCTTCTTTAACTTCCTCCATCGTTGCCGCCAGCAAGATGGCATATATTTCTGCCTGAAAAACCGTGGTCCAAGTGGAAAGCTTTTCCTTTGCTATGGTTTAATTTCTCTATAAACATTCCTGCACCTGACGTGTCTCGGCCATCCGTAACCCGTCTGTTAGCACACTAGCATTTTGTTTGCTGTCCCACTCACCCTTGTCAGGGATTCTAAAAGCATACGGCCTTTCCACCCTTAGCTGTTGCCTAAGAGATTGTAAATAATATTCAGCAAGAATTTATAGGGAACTGTAGAGCAGTAAATGCTCCCCATTTTCAACAATTTATGAAATCGCTTTTTGTTTAAGATAGTTCGTATTTATGTTGTGTGATTCTTGCTTCCAAAATTAAAATAGTTAACATTCCGCGATTGTTTAGTACAATTTTACAATGTTAATCAGTATTCTGATTACACTGGCCGACAAAAAAAGATTTTTGTTTGGCAAATCAGAATAACATAATCTAATAGAATGGACCTATCCCAATACGAAAATGACAAATAGAAAATTGTAGCACGTAGGGTTTTCTTGTTAGAGTTGTAGAACCATATCGAATGTTAAGATACTTAATATCTATAGAAAAAATGATTTCAGAAAATTCTTAACCCTGTTTATTGACTGATGTTTACAGTGTTCGCCTATTAAACATACCATACATCTAAGAGAAAAGCAAACGAGAAAAATATTAACTTAAAACACTAATTAAACTTTATTTTTTTCGTTTATGAGGTGTCCTATGTTCTCTCGTCAAAAACCAACAGTAGTCACCCTTCATGGGTGGATCCCATCGTCCTTGGTACCGAATTTCCATTGTTCTGATATCTTGGTGAAACCTTTCACCCTGCTCCTCACTAACAGCTCCCAAATTTTTACGACAAAATGACAGATGTGAATGGAGAAGTGAATTTTTAATGACATTCTGACACCAAGCGCTTTATAGACATCTAATTGTTCATAACTTTCATCCATATTGTTGCCTAGAAATCCTCTTACTACATTAACAAATGAATTCCATGCTCTGAGTTCCTGCCTGGTAAGCTTTTCCGTAAAATTGACATCGTCCAGCAATTTTCTGATTTGTGACTCAATAAATATGCCTTCTTTTAATTTGGCATCACTTAACTGGGGAAAGACTTTTCTTAGGTATTTAAATCCATCACCATCTTTATTCAAAGCCTTCACAAAGTTTTTCATCGGCCCAAGTTTAATGTGAAGAGGAGGCAAAAGGACATTTTTGGGATCAACAAGAGGTATAAATTTAACATTTTGAGATCCCGGTTGAAATTCGCTTCTTTCTGGCCAAATGTTCGTTACATAATGCTGATTTATTGCACGACTGCCCCCTAAACAAAGAAAACAGCAATATTTTGTAAATCCCCCTGAAGTCCCACTAAAATCGCTATAACTTTTAAGTCCCCAGATATCTGCCATTTATACCTATAGTAGTTTATTTTATACAAAATCGTGCGCATATTTTCATAATTTTCTTTCATTGCAACTGAATGGGCAACTGGTATAGAGAGTTATTCCATTATGCAATAACACAGCTTTTAAGCTGTATTTAGATAAGTCTATGAATAAGCTCCACTCACGGGGAGAATGTTCAAGATCAAGTTCCTGCATTAAACTGTCTATATCAGTACACGCGCACAACGAATTTTCCATACTGTAGAATTCAGAAAACATAGTATTTCGTTTTCTGAAATTCGTAATTTTTGTTTCTTTGGCCAATAGGTTCCCAAATCACGTACTAAATCATTTAATTCACTGAACAATCAAATGTGGCTCGCCGGAACTGGGACCTGTGGTAAAAGTGGGTTCGGTGCACTGTTCTTCTGAGCTGCCTGATGATGCGTTATCTCCATTATCCCCCAAATCAATAGCTTGCCAAATTAAAGGCGCAGTCGGTACTGGCAAATTTGCATTATGAGGAACAGGTCGTATGGCAGATTGCAATTTTGGATATTCTATCTTGATCCCCAATTAACACCAAAATATCTAAAGTAGGCTTTTTTTACATTTTCAGAAAATGGCCTGGCTTGTGATTTCACCAGAAATTCTCTACAAATATAACAAAATTTGTCAGGCGAATTTTTGCAACTTCGCCGCGTTTGACTCGACATTCTCGTCTTCACATACACTTGCTTATCGATACACAGAGAACCACTCAATTCGAAACTCAACAGAAGAGTGATGTTTAACGTTTATTTTATGTCTAATGTTGTAAACAACCCAGTCTAGGTAATGTTTCCGTTGTAAAATGGACCTATTTTAGCCGCCCCACAATAAAATTGTTTACCTGCCAATATAAAAGGTTCTAATTAGGCTATTAAAAAATGGTACGTATTAGGGCTTTCCAAATATAATTTTTTATTATTGGGACGGTATTTCCATTGTGAAAATAATGTCATTTTTTAGGTCTGGACATACGTCTCTACAAGTTTACGCCATTTGTCTCTGTTTACCCTCTAACTCATCCAGTTGGTTCCTGCCAGTTTCTGGATGTCATTTTTCCATCTGGCCCTAGGTCTTCGCCAGTCTCTTCTACCTAGTGGCTTCCCTTTGGTTATCTACCATTCTTAGCACATAGCTGGCCCATTAACATTTTAAACTTGTGATTCACTGGGCTGTCTGTTACTGTGGTTTTGTTCCGAATCCATTCATTAGTTTTTCTGTCACCTACTCCTATTTTCAGCATAGATCTTTCCATTTTCCGCTGGGTTATTGCCAACTTTTTCATTGACGTTTCTCTAAAGGTCCAAGTGTCTAAAATGGAGGCCAATATTAAAACAACTCACCAGTTAAATAATTTTGTTCTGAGATATTGAGCCATTTTGGATTTGAACTCTTACCTAAGCTTTTCAAATGTGACCTAACCGAGGTGTATTCTTCTCTCTATTTCCTTCGTTTAAGAATCTTCTAAAGACATTAGTTTTTTTCACAAGATATAGGGATTCATTCAAACTGGATGGCCGTATCATTTTATATATTTGACATGATCTCTGTTATAGTTCATTTTTAACCCTACTGTCAACGCTGTTTCTTGAATTTCCTCTACCATCCTTTCATTCATTTAATCAGAGAGTAAGATGACTTCGTCGGCAAAACGCAGCTTTGTTAGATATTCTCCGTTGATGTTACTTCCAAGATTATCCCAATCTAGTGTTCTAAAGATATTTTCAGGTGCATTGGCAAAAATCGTATTGCATTTCAAAATACTGCAATTTCAAGAAGTGCTCAATTTCAGATATTAATATTTAAAAAACGGTTACATTTTCACACATATGTTATGTGAAAAATTTGCAACAATTTGAGCAGAATCCAAAAAAAACAAAAAATATGGGGTGTTACAATTACAAATAATAAAATTGACACATTCTCTGCTTTTTGGGGAATAATAGCACAATTTTAAAAAATCAGAGAAAACTAAAATAAAATTGAGGTGTACGAGTGTTTTTTAAAAAAAAACCACTGGTTGTCAAGATATTAAATTTATACCTTATTTTATCGCAACCCTGTATATTAGTATGTAATTATATATCGATTTTCCTTATGCAATTTGCACAAGGAAGAAGTTTCTCATATTTTTGCACTGTCGATGCCATTTTAGAGCTAACCTTGTTAATTTTTAAATGTGTTCAGATTATTTGTTGCGTTTAGATTGACAAACAAAAATCTTTTTTGGCTTTTTCGCAACTGAATAAATTTAAAGTTAAATATTTTTATTCAGTTGCGAAAAAGCCAAAAAAGATTTTTGTTTGTCAACCTTGTTAATGTAGTGATTCTCAAATTATTTGGTATGCATGAACACCTGGTAGTTTATAATAAAATAAGAACAACTGATCAACTAAATTCAATTCAAATTAAAAAATATTTGTCAAATATTACAAAAAATGTAGTTATAAAAAACAACTAGATAATTTTGTAAACGATTTACAATTTATATTCTTCGACATATAATTTTAAAGAGTTTTTGAGTAAATAAAATTGTATTCGACATTTTTAATACAAATTATAGAAAGTGTTATACATTATCCTTTTAAGGGACAAGTATGAAAGATCCAAAAAGTACTTCTGACTAATATTACGCTGTCAGTACTGAATAAGAGGGTGAATACTAATAAATATAGCAAAAAGACTATTCAAAGAAACTTGTTTATTATTTTAGGGAACAACTAAGATCGTATTTCCTAATATTACTGCTGTCAGAACCACATTGGGGTTGAAAACTAAGAATAACATGTTAAAAAGCCACTCAAAGATACTTTATTTTTTATTTCAGATTTAGGATGGGTTTACACCTTCATGCTAGTGATGCAGTGAACAGTACTTTTCATTATTCGGCCAAAAAAAAACAAAAACGACAACATCTGGAAAAATAGTTCGAGACGTGGGAAAGAAAACAACTACTACAAGTTTATGGAATCATATTATATATAAACATTCACATTTAATGCAAACAGAAATTGGGGAAAGTAGTATGCAGAGCAGACATAAAGTATTGAAGGAGATGTCGATATCAAGCCAATTTACTAAAAAATGGGATATAAAAAATCGAAAATCCTTAGAAAGTCATAGGTCAAAGTCAATGATTGCCTTAGATAATCAACCATTTACAGTGGTTGAAGATAAAGGTAGAATGCATTACATATTATAGTCGCCTTAAGGAAAAAAAACTCAATCGTATATAGTAGCAAGAGTTGTTTCTACTTCTTATTCTTCAGGAGAGACTGGAATTTTCATTTGCCAGTTTGTGATCGCCTTTTTTGAGTTTGATCTATATAAAATAAAGTATTATTAAAATGAAAAGCACAAGATGCCGAACAGTTTAGTATCCGGCCAAAACCGAATATCCGGCTCAATTCGAGAAAAGGCCGAGTATTCGTGGCATCCCTACTTCATATCTTCAGGGATAACTGAAGCGGTACTAGAGTCCTTCTGTTAAATATTACTGCTGTCAGTGCCGGAGGAGTTGAAAAACCAGAAATTAGATAGGTTAAAAAAAACGTTCGAAGCTTTAATTTTTTTATTCCAGATTTTGGATAAGGTTACACCTTCATCTCTTTAGAAACAACTAAGGGGGTACTGAATAGTACTTTTGTCAAATATTATTGTAGTCAGTGCCGGGCTAGGGGGTGAAAACCGCGAGTATTATATAAATGTTAAAAAGCCATTCAAAGGAAGTTTATTTTTTTATTCCAGATTTTAGATGCGGTTACACCTTCATGTTTTTAGGAAAACCAAATAATAGTTCTGGTAAATATTCCGGCTGTCAGTGCCGTACAAGGAGAAGAATATATTGTGCAAACCATTCAAAGGTACTTTATATTTTTATTCCAAATTCTGGAGCTCGTTATACCTTCATCTCTTAATGATTAACTTAAAAGTCATTGGTGTCAGTCCTGTAGAAAGGGGTGAAAACGGGAAATAATATAAATTAAAAAGTCATTCAAAAAACTTTATATTTTTATTCCAGATTTTGAATGGGTTAACACTTTTATGTCTTTAGGATAACCAAAAGGAGTCCTAAAGGGTACCTTTGTCAAAAGTTACTGCTGTGAGTTTGCGATAAATAGATCAAAACCACAGATAACAAATAATGTTTTTCAACGGAACTTTTTATTCCAGATTTTCGTTGAAATTACACCTTCACCATCTTTTTAGAAATAACTGAGGGGTCCCAAAGAATAAAATAAAGACTTCTGATAAATATCACTGCTGTCCGTGCCATACAAGGGGGTGAAAATAATATATATAATGTGAAAAAACCATTCAAAGATATTTTACTTAAGTAGTTGATTTTTTTATTCCAGATTTTGGATTTTCTATCTCCTTAGAAATTACTGAGGGGATACTAAAAAGTACTTCTGTCAAATACATCTGCTGTGAATGCCGAAAACTGGGGGAAAACCCGAAATAATTTACAGCATGTATGTGGATTTGAGTAACATATGGACAACTTTTTTATTTGTGATTTTAGTAGAAAAAGTTATTCTTCATTAAAAGTTCTGCATATCTGAAAAATAAGTTTGATCTAAAAAAGAATGCCACTTTATATACGGGATACAAAATAAATACAAAAATAGAAGTTTGCAAAAAACAAAAGAGCAAAAACAAGTCAAAGAGCTTTTTGAAGTTGTTTTATAATAAACTTAATTTTCACAAAAACTATAAAAGTCTATTATCAAAAAACTTATAAAAGCTTTTTGGCTTGTAATTGCAGACTTTTTAATTTAATTGTCTCAAAAGTTAGAATGTCAATTTTTTTTATTTGAAAATTTTAATCTTTTATGTATTTCGAACACCGTATATGAAATGACATTCTTTTTTAAATCACCTTATTTCTTATATAAGCAAAACCTTTTGGCCTAAAATCACAAATAAGAAAATTCTCTGTTTATTACCCATTTTCGACTTATTGACCACAAAATTACCTAAAAACTACACCTCATACAAAAAGAAATGACTTTTTATATCATATTTTTATGCTCTCCAATATGGCTACCTAGAAATTTTGATTTTCCATTTTTTTTTGTTTCCCCTACTTGTTTTTGCTTTTTTTTGTGCACCTTGTATATTATATGGTTATTGACTTATTTTTCTAATAAGCAAAACTTATTATGTAAAACAACTTTTTTTGATAAAATCAATAATAAAACAAAAAGCCAGTTAAAGAACGTTTTTAACAATCTAATATTCCCGGTTTCCATCCCTACTCCGGCACTAGGAGCAGTAATAGTACACTTTACATCACAGTTATGTCTAAAAAGATGAAAAACCCTATCCAAAATAAACAATTAAAGTACCTTTGAATGATTTATTTAATATTAAATATTATTCCCGCTATTCACTCCAATATACATACAAGGAAAAAAGTTAGAGATAATGAAAAAAAGGTCGTTTTTGCAAACAAGATATATATTACATAGTGTAAATTTGCCATTATAACCTAAATTTACATTATTTCAAAAATGATTTCATGATAATAATAATAAAAATGATTTCATGATAATAATACAAAATAAAATTGACTATTGAATAAGATTCAGGGTTAAGAAATCATGGTTCTTGGGATTATAGATACACGGTGAAGTTAAGGCATATATTTTTAGTGAATTTTTGAAACACCCTGTAGCATAAACTGACTGCAATTTTTAAACTGTATATTGGTAACTTTGAAGCCTGATTCTTTAAAAACATTTTCTTTTTTAGATGATCAACGTGTCTTTGTTTTTAAAGAAAATACAGCAATATTAGTATGGTGATGTTTTTATGAAAACGGGACCTCTAGAATGCTTTGAAATTTGAAGTATCCCGGCTTGAAATGTCATCACAGATATCATTACTATTAATACTGAGAGATTTGTTTTTATATTGTGCGAAATGATACGAAGGCACTTAACGATAGACAACGCTAATAGAGCCATTGGTATGTTATAAGCCAGCATGAGTCAAGCAGATGTTGCAAATGCAGTTTATGTTTCACAAAGTGTGATCAGTAGATTAAATAAACGATTTCAAGAAACAGGTTCTGTGTCTGAAAGACCTCGCCCTGGAGGACCGCGATCTACTAGACCAGCTTCGGGAATTGCCCGTGATTTAAGAAGAGCCAGCGGAGTTCAGGTCAGTTATAGAACTAACATAAACCGCTTACATGCGGTCAATTTAAGGGCAAGAAGACCTTGGAGCTCTGTCCCTCTTACTATGGAACACAGTCGGAATCGCTTAGCCTGATGTCGATGAAGAATGGCATGAAATGACATTATAAATTATATCGTTGAAGAACACAGGAACAATTTTGAACCTAATTTTATATTTCTGGATGACAACGCTCGCCTGCATAGAGCTAGGATTGTACAGGGTGTTCCAGCGAGGACTGAACAGGGACCTATTTTCGACCTTCCTTGTATTTTGGAAAAATTCAAAATAGCCAATCGATGTATTTTTTCTTGTAGAATCCAAAAATATCATCGAAAAAATATTTGAACCAGAAACAAAAGAGTTACGCTATGCATCAGGTGTTTTTTAAATGGAATGTATCGTTTTTTATACGATTTTTGGAAAGAGTGATTTTTTTTATGTCCGTTCTGATTAAAAGATTTGATTTTGCGATAGCTGTTTATATTACATTTTAATGTTTTACAAACTAAAATTTTAGCTTCACCTGTTTAAAATATACGATAGGTTGGTATAGGTGATCAAGGTAAAATGACGTTTGAATGCTTTGTCAATAAAAATTGACATTATTTTAATTATTGTCGAAGTCTTCACATAAAAAATATATATTTGACTCTGATCGAAATGAAATACTCTTTGGACGAGAGACTACAGATTGTTATGCTATTTTACAAGTGCCAAGAAAATGCAAGAGAAGCAAGAAGAAGATTTATTGCAAATTTTCATAGAAATATATCCATCAATACAATTCTAAGGATAAAAAACCTATTTGAGGAAAATAAAACTTTACATGATAGAAAAAGAAATATACAAAGAAGAAGAAATCGAGACCAGGCCATTATAAATTATTTTCAAGTTAATACAACCAAATCTATTTCGGATGCAGTTCGGGAAGTTCAGTACGGTGGCGGTGTAAGGCGCAGAAGAGTTACCCGAGGGACTGTTCACAGGACTCTGAAAATTCATAAATTTAGGCCTTTTCGTATCCTTCCACTTCAGCACCTAACACCGGCACAAAAAGAACTTCGCTTCCAATTTGTTTCTCAAATGGTAATTCGGCCAGAAAACGAAGACCCTGATTTATTCAAAAATATTGTGTGGACCGACGAAGCTACTTTCATAACATCGGGAGTATTCAACAGACATAATAGTCACCACTGGGCCAAAAAAGTTCCAGACTATTAAATTTAAAGGGAGGAATTCTATTCATGTTTGGTGTGGGATAAAAACAATAAAATTTTGGGACCAATATTTTTTAACGGGACTTTAAATGGGCACAGATATTATGAGTTTTTAGAAAACGAAATTGAAAATTTTTTGGAAGACTTACCATTGGCAGAATATCAGAATTTAATTTGGCAACATGATGGGGCGCCTCCTCATGCCGTGCATGATGTGGTTCAATTTTTAAATCGGCGCCATAACGAATGGATAGGGCGAAATGGAACATATGCTTGGCCGCCCAATAGCCCCGACCTCTCAGTTTTGGATACATTTCTTTGGGGCCATTTGAAGAACGTCGTATACAGACAACGAAACGAAAATATTCAAGAGATCATGGGAAAAATTGTCGATGAAATAAACCGCCTTAACCAGGAAAATCATATTGTAACAGCAAGTTTAGAAAGGCTACAAAGGGGTTATCGATGTTGTTTCGAGAAAAACGGCGGTCACATTGAAAACTTATGTTATTAGTAGTTTTATTTTATTATTTAATAGTTATTTTTTATTGAATTTCTTTTTCTATCATGTAAAGTTTTATTTTCCTCAAATAGGTTTTTTATCCTTAGAATTGTATTGATGGATATATTTCTATGAACATTTGCAATAAATCTTCTTCTTGCTTCTCTTGCATTTTCTTGGCACTTGTAAAATAGCATAACAATCTGTAGTCTCTCGTCCAAAGAGTATTTCATTTCGATCAGAGTCAAATATATATTTTTTAAGTGAAGACTTCGACAATAATTAAAATAATGTCAATTTTTATTGACAAAGCATTCAAACGTCATTTTACCTTGATCACCTATACCAACCTATCGTATATTTTAAACAGGTGAAGCTAAAATTTTAGTTTGTAAAACATTAAAATGTAATATAAACAGCTATCGCAAAATCAAATCTTTTAATCAGAACGGACATAAAAAAATCACTCTTTCCAAAAATCGTATAAAAAACGATACATTCCATTTAAAAAACACCTGATGCATAGCGTAACTCTTTTGTTTCTGGTTCAAATATTTTTTCGATGACATTTTTGGATTCTACAAGAAAAAATACATCCATTGGCTATTTTGAATTTTTTCAAAATACAAGGAAGGTCGAAAATAGGTCCCTGTTCAGTCCTCGCTGGAACACCCTGTACTTGATCAAATCTAGGAGCCATTCGTTCACACCATCACCCACCGAACACTCTACAGGAATTACGAAACATTTTACCTGTTACATGGGATCAGCTACCGCAAAACGCTATTGACAATTGCATAAGTAGTATGCCTAGACATATTCAAGCAGTGATAGAAAACAACAGTCTTCATATAGAATATCAGTTTTTATGTTTTTCTTTTTTCCATTAAGTTGATCCCATTTTTTTAGTTTTGTTGAATAAATTTATACATTTTCTTTATTACTACCTACCATGAAAAAATTTCTAAAATTTGTAAGAGATGTTTTTATAACTTAACTTCAACATCAATAACTTCTTTCCATATGAACAATAATCTGTGCTAAATGCTGTTTTCACCATTTTGAAAAAAAAGTCAGTAACCCTATTTCGAATTGACTTTTTAATATTCACATTTTTATGGGTGGGTAAGAGAAATACGGATAAAACATCACCATACTAATATTGCTGTATTTTCTTTAAAAAGAAAGATACGTTGATCATCCAAAAATCAAAATGTTTAAAAATTGCAGGCAGTTTTTGCTACAGGGTGTTTCAAAAATTCACTAAAAAATATATGCCTTGACTTCACCCTGTATCTCATTCAGTAGTCAATTTTATTTTGTATTATTACCATGAAATCATTTTTGAAATCATATAATTTTAGGCTATAAAGGCAAATTTTTAATTATTCCAACTATAAATAGTATATTTTGTTTGCAAAAACGACCTTTTTTTCATTATCCCTAACTTTTTTCCATGTGTGTATATTATTCCTAAAGAACTGAATGTACAGTTTTCTAATATTATATTATTTCCTGTTTTCTCCCTTGTACGGCACTAACCATACTGTTTATCCTAAAAATATATAAAGCTCCTTTGAATGGCTTTTTAACGCAATATATTATTCCCAGTTTTCAATCCCTCTTTAGAAATAGTCAAAAGCAGTGTTATCGTGCGGGTCATACGATTTATCAACGACAAACTTTTTAAGTTTGTTTTTCTTTTATTACTTGTAATCATATCCTCCGCATAGAAATCCGGAAGTCGAATTAGATAGACCTATGCTATTTTCATATGAAAAAAGAGGATAAACATATAAATACCAGCAGTTGCAAAAATCTTTGAGCGATATCACTTCAAAGTCAGATTGACAAGTCAGTGACAAAATGAGTAATAGAAAACAATTTTCGGGTTTTTTGCATCCACAAGCGAAAAAAAAATGGTATTAAATCTAATAAAATATTACGAAAATGAAAATTCACCGGCCAATATCCAGGAGACAGTAGCAAAAGCTCTGGGAATCGGTACAATGACTGTGCAGAAAATTGCACATCAAAAAAAGCATAATTTACTACCGACGAAGATTAAGAAATGTACACGAAAAAAGCCAAAGACAGAAGACTTAAGTGACAATGTAAAAATGAATGTTCGTAATGCAATTTACGATTTATACACATCAAAAACTAATATAACCCTTCAAGTTTTAAAAAATCGAGTCATATTGCAAATTGGACTAAAATCATTGTTAAAATTAATAAAAATGTTGGGTTTTCGATATAAAAAGGACTGTAATCGAAGATTTTTATGCGAATTGCCACATATAGCAAGTCAGAGTATCCAGTTTTTAAAGAAAACGGAAAATGTTAATTCAAAATTTAGAAAAGTGGTATTTTTAGACAAGACTTGGATATTTTCTAATGGAAATGGTTCGAAATCTTGGCAGGACGAGTCTGCAAAAAGTGTCAAGAGAAAAAAGGGTAGTGGGACGGGAAAACGGTTCATCATTTTGCATGCAGGTTCTTCAACAGGATTTTTCCCACGTGCAAGTTTACTGTTTTCTTCAACATCCAAAAGTATGGACTACCATGATAATATGAACTGTGAACTGTTTGAAAAGTGCTTGAAAGGAAAACTGATTCCAAATTTAGATGCTCCATCTTTAATCATTCTGGACAACGCATCTTATCATTCCAGAATCTTAAATAAATAACCTACTTCATCCTGGAAGAAAAGTGATATTTATGACTGGCTAATAAAACCAAAACAAAATCCTTTACCCAATATGCTGAAACTAGAACTTCTTTTAATGGCAAAATCTATTAAAAAACCAACAATATATGCCGTAGATGAAATATTACGGGAAAATGGACATGAGGTTTTACGACTGCCGCCATACCATTGCCAGTTTAACGCAATAGAATTAATATGGGCTGGGGCAAAATCATATTACGAAAAACACGTGAAGGATGGTCCTAAATCAGATGAAGTGCAAAATTGTTTGGCAAGATTCATTAAAGTATATTACGCCGGACTACTAGAAGAAATCTGTGGAAGATACGGAGAAATTAATATGGGATTGGTGGAATCGAGAACGAGTTCTAGATGCTGAAATAGCATCAATGATCATTGCGCCATTTGAGGACGACTCAGAAGATGATGACTTTTTAAGTGATGATGATATTTTTTATTCTGCAATAGCAAAAAGTTTCTGAAGGATTATATTAGTCTTTAACGTGTATAAATCATAAATTGCATTATGAATATCCATTTTTGCATTGGAACTTAAATCTTTTGCCTTTGGATTTTTTCGTGTACATTTCGTAATCTTCTTCGGAAGTAAATTAAGTTTTTTTTTTCACGCACAAGTTTCTGTATATTCCTTATACCGATTCTCTCAGTGAATTTTAATTTAAAAATTTTTATTAGATTTTTTGTAATTTTGTAGGCAATAAATAAATAATTATAGAATACTTGTTCCAATTTTAAAGCATGTTTAAAATAAGTAAATTTTTTTATTAATTATAAGACAAAATTTGATATATCAAAATCGGTAAAATCGCTTTACCAGAAACTCGGGGCTAACGAAAAATACAGGCTAGATGTATCTATATATATATATATATATATATATATATATATATTTATATATATATATATATATACCTACCTACAGACAGACAGAACTGAGAAAACGTGTTTCCCGGCATCTACGGACACTTAAACGTAAAGATCTGAAAAAATCTCACGAGGGAAGTAATAACTAATTATCTTGTGTTTTTAACAAAAGTGTATATTTCTGCAAAATAAAATTTTTTTGTTTACACAATACAAAAAAAAAGCAAGTTTTCTTTGCACAGGGGTGGCCCGCATTTAAATAAATGACACTGTATAAGTGGTTAGAGTTTTAAGTCAAACGGAGCTCATAATTTTTGGTGATTGATAAAAAAATCTCACATTCATTAAGTGGCTGTATAAACAGAACATTTCCTGATTGTTTCAGTGATTCGAACCGCCTTCCGACTTTATTAAGGCGCTTGCCATTTTGTGTATTTTTGTTTTTGCCAACCAAAAAATTTTAAGCAAATACATATTTAGCGAATTTTCTTATTTAGTCCCTCGGCATTTAATATATAAAATAATATTAAGTGGCTATCTTAATAATATTGCGTATTATAATAAAAAGAAACTATTTTCTTTCTCCCTGTATATTTGTAAATAGCCCATCGAGATTTAATAGCTCGATAAAAGAATCACACAACATTTTGGTATTCACTGAGTTTTCTGATTTGATTCATAATGTTGGTGACTTTGGACCCGCGCGATAAGGCCGCATACGACTTAACCTAAGTTTATCCTAAAGAGATGAAGGTGTAACCCCATACAAAATCTGAATTAACAAAATAAAGATATTTGAATGACTTTCTAATATAAAATATTATTCCGGATTTTCAACCCATTGCCCGGCACTGAGACTGAGCCCTCTTTAAGCCCTCTCAGTTACTCCTAAACCTAAAGTTATTTCAAAATCTGGAATAAAAAATTAAAATATTTTTTGAAGGGATTTTTAACATTATATATTTTTTTCCGTCTTCACCCACATATATGACACTGACAGCGGTAATATTTACCACAAGTACTCTTTAGTACCCCCTAAGGTTGTCTTAAAGAGATTAAGATGTAATGCCATCAAAACCTTCATTAATAGCTTGTAATTTAATGATATTGTGGAATTAAATAGGATATCCTCGAGGACATCAATTTGATAAACAAAAGGGTGATTTACTCACAGTCGTTCAGAAAAACAACATAGATAAAATAATAATACACTATTGTATTCCTACATGAGGAACGACTTCTCGAACTAAACTCTTTAATCTTCCATAAAACATCTTAATAAAAACTTGTATAATTACAACTAGGAATTGCTACTAAATACTGAACGTAATTAAATTATCGTAGTTGATAAAATAGATTTGCCATATGTTATAATAAAACTGCCAAATCATATTTTTAAATAAATGAAAGGGAATTTTTTAATATTCTTATTAAACGACTGATATTTTGGTTTTACATTTTTAAATTCTCATTATCGTCTGAAGTACCTGCTTATCGAAAATGATCTGCTTCTGCTCCTCGAAATGCGCCTCCTGGGACTCCTACTTCGCCTTCTTAAAGGAGGTGGCGACCGGCTAAAACTTCTACTGCGACTACGGCTCCAGCTGCGCCGGGCCATGCGCTGCTGCCTAGCGCGTTTTTCATCTTTCTCTCTAAGGATCCGGTTAAAGGCAGCCAATGGATCATCGATTAACCTAGAAAAGCAAGTGAAGTTTTGCTAATATTTTAATTCACCTCAGCGACCTGTAAGACCATGAATTAAAATCAGTTTCAGAATTATTCGTTGATTTCTTAACTGTAATAAAATTTAGCTGGTACCGTTAGACGCAAAACTTTTCCATAAATTAGCTACCTAATAAACCTCTATTGTATAGGCAAAAAGATTCTTTAGGAATTCTTATGAAACGTATAATAATATATTATAAAGTAACTAAACTAAACTATATAATATGATATAAACAAAATGGACAAAGTAAACAATATGAAAAAATAAAATTATATAACAATAAATATAATAATTAACAAGTACGAGCGTTAGGTCGCAAAAAGGGTCTGTTGTGTTTGTGTACACACTTACTTTCGACCTCATTTAATTAACAAACGTCCATTAATGCAATACATAATAAGAGTTGAAGTCAACTGCCAGATTGTATTATTATTGTTTAGTAATAATAATAATAACCAACAATTCTATTTATTTGTGAATTTAAAATTAAACTATAGGGTAGGCTTTTGAGTTAAAAATGTCAAAAACAACTATTTGAATAATATCTTCATTAATATTAATTTTTGATAAAATTGTATAGAAATAAATTAAATATTTACAGAACTGGAAATAAAAGAAATTTAATGAAAAATGTGAACATTGTAAGACCATGAAAAAATCCCGTATATGAATAAAATATGCATCTCCCTAGAGCACATATTTTCCTAATTTATATTCATCAGAAAATTAATTTAATTAGGAAAGGAAAGCCAGCAATCTCACGCAAACGATCCAAAACGCAGGACAAAGTGCTGACATTAACATCACAAACTGCTGATATCCGGTTAAAATTTCTACACATATCTAAAGGGCCCTGATACAGAATATTAGATCTTGCCAAGCTCAGGCTAAAGGTATGATGACATCTGGAACATACGCGTGAAACACGGAACGGTACCTTTCCAAGCAAGAAAGGACAGTCGATTCTGTTACTAAGCAAATTACGCAGAAACGTCACAGCCTGAAGGTCTCTACGCACAGCCAGAGGCAACTCCCCAAATCTGGATAAGATTACATTATCATCGAGCCCCCTCTCTAGGTAAACACCATCCTCCCTGAACATGAGATTTTTAAGGAATCTTCTTTGAACAGCTTTAACTGAACCACTATGGCAGTTTTATAAAGAATACCATATGATGAAACTATAGTCGAATTTGGATCTGAGAAAAGAATAATAAAGAAGTTTAATCGGGAGAGAGCTGCTAAATTGTTTGCAATTCCTAATTAGAAATTCCAACATTCTTAAAGCACCAGAGACTATTTGCTCAATATGCGGAATAAATGTAAATTTTTCATCAAATATTATTCCCAGATCCTTTACGATTGTTGATTTAGCAAGAAGATTCTCATCAATCGAATAGTCAAATGCAACAGGAAACTGTTCTGTGGTAGGACATGACGTGAAATTTAGAGACACTCAAGTTCAGCCTGATAGTTCTACACCATTTACTGACAATGTCGATATTAATTTGTAAGAAGATACAGTATGTGGCAGTGTCAATTCTGTGAAAGATTTTTAGATCGTCTGCGTATGCAAGCTTTTGGCAGCCAATCATTTGAATGAATAGGGCAAACAGGAGAAGTCCCAGTTTAGAACCTTGCGGAACTCCAGATGTCAGGATGCATGATATAGACTTGAAGCTATCAATTTCGACAAATTGTCGACGCTGCAGAAGATATGAGCTAAGGAGTCCAAGGAGATTGTTCGAAAAGCCAAATGAACATTGCAGCTTCTGAAGCAAGATATAATGGTCAATCTGATCAAACGCTTTACTGAAGTCTGAATATATGTCATCGACCTGACTTCTGTTGTTGAGTTACAGACACAGTGCAAGAGTGTACATAAGTTACTAAAGCATGATCTGTTGGAGATAAATCCATGCTGCTCATTGGAGAGCCTGTTCTCGACTTTGACAAATATTATATATTATGTAAGATAATCTCAAATACTTTAGAAAAATTGTATAGGATGGAGGTGGGACGTTAATTCCCAATCAATGAAGGGTCATCTTTTTTTAAGGACTCTTAAAAGGATACAGTTACGGATTTTGTCCCCATAATAATAGAGAATTTACACTTGTTATTTTTAAAGAAAAAAAAACAGTTAATATTATTATGCATTTATTTCTTATATTAATAATTATTAACAAAACGTAAAAACTATATTTTTATTTTAATAATATGATTACTTATCTTAATTTTTTATCAAAATAGAAGAGTTCTAACGACACTACACCACAACTTGTTATCATCATCAGCAGATGATATAAACTAAAGTAACTTATCCTAACCGAGACTATTTATAGGTAAATGCGGTGACACTTGGTCGCACCCGACTGCACCGTTGTCACGTAAGCAATAGAGGGGACTATAGGGAATAGGCCCTCTGTCTTTTTTTAGTGCTTTCTTACCACATTTAATTATTTCTATACTCTCAAATGCATCCAATAATCTATTATTGGATGCATATTATTATTATTAGCTTAAGATTATTTATTCCTATTTGGTTTCCCAAAGCATGTTGGGCAACACTTGACTTTTCTGTTCTTCCGTATCTTAAATGTGCCATGTGTTCTTTAAAACAAAGGAAATAAGGTTGCTACACTAGACAAAACAGATTATTTTGAAAGAGTAGATAATTTGATTCAGACTGGTCCTTACGATTTAATTGAGAAAAACCCGTTATGAATAATGATAACAGAAGTAAAAAGTACCTTAAAACAGTTTGTCCGATAAACTAAAATTCAAACTAACATATAGTAACCCACAGTTATCTAAACTGTATTGCCTTCCCAAAATCCATAAACCTGGGAAGTCCATGAAACCTATTGTTTCAGCTGTTGTATTACCAACGTACAATATTTCAAAATGGTTAGTAGAAGAATTCAGCAAATTAAATATCTCGTACGATAACTTTGAGGTTACTAACTCGTTAGAATTCATAGACAAAATTAAGAACGTTCACTTAAAAGAAGGTGAAATTTTAAAATCTTTTGATGTAAGCTCATTGTTTCCTAGTTGAATTCAATAATTTGAAGAAAGAAATTATTGATGAATATTTACTTCTCACAAAATTATGTACGAATCAAAATTTTTTTCAGTTCAACAATAAATATTATAAACAACTTGAGGGAACTGTGATGGGCAATTCCTTATCTCCGTTCCTTGCAAATTTATTTAAGGGTAGATTAGAAACCCAATTCAAAAAAGAACTCAAGTATTTCCCAAGGGTGTGGTATAGATACGTAGACGATATATTTGCTATTTTTGATACTAAAACAGAAAATTTGGACACTTTCTTAGAAACATTAAACAATAAATATCCTTCCATTAATTTTACATACGAAAAGGAGAACAATGGGCAATTACCTTTTCTCGACACGTTAGTTATCAGAAATAACGATAAATTAGAGTTTGATATTTATAGGAAATTTACTAATACTGATATATAGGTATATAATAGGTATATAACATCCGACTCATTTCATTGCCGTCAACACAAAAAGTAAAGAACGTTTTAACAATGAAATGAATCGGATTAAAAATACAACTAAAAGTAATGCATATAACGATAATTTTGTACATTAATTAGTAAACAGACATAAGCATAAGAAAATGTTGAAAGATACCACTACTCTTTAAGCACTTGACGTTCCCAATAAGTTCATAGTAATTCCATTTTATGCCAGATATAAGAGAGGTCTAGAAAAAGTATTCAACAACGTAGGTTTTAGAATAGCCTACAAAACGGAGGAGAGTTTGAAAAATCTCCTTGGAAACCCTAAAGACAAAGTCGACTTGAAGGAGAGGAGTGTTATGTATATATATATATATATATGTTGGGTAAACTAAACGCTCCATAAAGATTCGTTTTAAAGAACACATGGCACATTTAAGATACAGAAGAACAGAAAAGTCAAGCGTGGCCCAACATGCTTTGGAAAACAATCACCAAATAGGAATAAATAATCTCAAGTTAATTAAAAATTTGTCATAATTGATTATTGGATGCATGTGAGAGTATAGAAATAGTTAAAAGTAGATGAAAGCACTAAATAAAGACAGAGGGCCTATTCCCTATAGTTCCCTCTATTGCTTACTTGACAACGGTGCAGTCAAGTGCAACCAAGTGGGACCACATTTACCTATAAATAGTCTCGGTTAGGACAAGTTACTTGAGTTTATATCATCTGCTGATGATGCTAACTTGGTTAGCGAAACGCGCGTCCAGAACGTAACAAGTTGTGGTGGTGTGGGTAGAACTCTTGTATTTTGATCTATCTTCCACCACAGGTTCCAGTGTTAGGATTTAGTTTTTTATATAACTTTTTTATATACCTAAACTAATTATTAAGGATTTAACGCTACTATTTATAAAATTATAAGAGTCCTCAATATTAATTACACGTCTCACAGGATTTTTCCAGCTATGTATGATATTATTATTTACACATTTTCTAATTAAATATATTACAGAAGTACTTAGTGTGGGAGAAGTGTTCGAATTAAAAATACAATAATATGAAGGAAGATGCAAAACTGCATGACCAGAGGCATTTGAAAGATTGTCACAAATATATTTGTTTTTAATGTTACATGCTTTTAAAACATTCAAAAGATCTTTTTTACATTTTAAGTTTTTTAGAAATATATATGATTTTTCCTCTTACAGTTCCGAAGTTCTTTTTTGAATTGAATTGTGTTGAAATGTCCATCACAATTACACTATTTTTTGAAATATTTAGAAGACGTTGATTTTGAAACCCGATCTTCAAATTTCAATTTGTATCTGTATCTTGATGATAATCCAAAGACGAATTCGCTAAGTTCTTTAAAGATAGTAACAATGAGTTTGGAATAAAACCATTTTCTGAACCCGCATAAAAAATTGTAATCATTTGTTTTTTTGCTACATGTTAATTTCATCTACCGTAAGTACCTTTTTTAGAGAACCTATTGTAGGAATAATTTTTTTTATTATACATGTTATATTTTTCTTCGAATTAACTTTTTATCTGCTTCTCCAATACTTCTAAATTTGCCGATGTCGGGCCGTTGTTTCCTTGGTATAATGGTTTTGACCACAATATCTTTTACCCTCGACATTTTAATTATACCCTTTTTTTAAAAGAGATAAACGTTTTTTTACAATTTCTTTGGCACCAAGGGATAAATCTTTCTTTTATGAAATACCACTTCCGGATTCAGTATTACCATCAATTGTTCATGGACGCGACATTTTTTTTAAACTTGATAACACAATAACACAACTCCAACATTGAAAAAATAACAGATATTTTATTAAATGCCCAGCTTGACAAACACACAAATACTAATATAAAAAAGATTTGATATTAGTATTTGTAGTTAAACATTTTAATATCCAGACCTGTAGTCAAGTACAAGATAAATTTTATTGCAGGCAAGAAATCAGCCAATAATTCTGAAACTGACTTTAATAACGTATTATAATTATACCCTATTTACAAACTAATTTGTGAACTAATATAAAAATATAAGTGTCTCAAGCTGTTTCAGAACCAAAACGATTCCGTTCTTGTTTAATAAAATATCTACTAAGACTTACCCAGGTGGCGTCCTGTCCCTGCCTCCTCTCCTACCACCAAAGTCCCTGGATCTTCCACCAAAATTTGAGACAAAGCTTCCCGGGGGCCCACCCATTGGATCAAAAACAGGTCTAGGTGGAACTGGATAAGGTCTATAAAAGAAATTACTGTCGTAAAAAACTATGTTGCCACTGTTGACTTGTTTGGGAACATATTTTTGAATAATAACTTTTTTTCTACTTTTAATCTATTCTCTTAAATAACATCTTATTATAAATAAAATTATAATATTTAAATAAATATGTTCCAAAATACTATAATATCCTCAACATGTCAAAAACCAATATAGTAATCGGTATTAAACTCTTTAAAGCTTTTGTAATCATTTCAAAGAATTACATTCTACGCAATTAAATAACGACTTTTTACTACATGTTGATATCCCTGTTATATCCCGACAAATCAAAGTTTATCAGTAAGTATATATCGGTAACCAACATGTTTATGAAATAGACTAAATGTCGAATTTTAATATCTTTAAAGTCTTGCAACTGTTTTGTTTCTTCATAATGCCGCGACGCCTATACCGGTGACGACGTCGATTTTTTTTTTAGAGGCAAATAATTACTTTTTAAATCATCAGAAAATAATACACCACTTTAACAATTTTTTTTTAACATTGTTCAGCCATATTGGATTTTTATCAAAATATTATCATGTCATCCCCATACGACCCTTAATTTTTTGTCAAAATTTGAAGTCAATCGGGTAAGTAGTATTTAAGCTATGTCGCGAACTGAGTGACAGACCGACAGACGGACCGACGGAATTGATAAAACATATCTTTTGACATCTAGGGACACGAAAACGTCAAGATATGTAAAACATGAGAGGGTGATTTTTTTCACGATTACAAACATTTTATTTGGCCACCATTTTGTTCCGCCATCTTGAATTAGTAACATAATTTTACTACTTGACCCCTATACCACCATTAGCTATCGCACACAATTTGAAATCGATCCATTAAGTAGTTTTTAGGCTAAATTTTTAAATATTTTATTAAGCCGCCATTTTGTTCCGCCAGCTTGGATTCGTACCAAAATGTTACAAGTTCATTCCAACACAATATTTAACGTTTTTTTGCAAAATTTGAGATGAAAAATTTGAAATTGGATGAGTAGTTTTGTAATAATAATTTTTTTAACAGGCCATCCCCATACGACCCTTAATTTTTGACAAAAATTTTAAGTCAATCGGGTAGGTAGTATTTAAGCTATGCCGCGAACTGACAGACAGACACACAGACAGAAAGACCGACAGACGGACCGACGCAGTTGATAAAATATATTTTTGACCTCTAATGACGCTATAACGTAAAGATGTGTATAATTGAGAGGGTGACTTTTTCACGGTTACAAAAATTTTATTTGACCGCCATTTTGTTCGGTCATCTTGAATTAGTACCACTATTTTACGAGTTGATCCCTATACCACAATTGGTTATGGCACACAATTTGAAATCAAACCATTAAGCAGTTTTTCCCGGCTGAATTTTTAAATATTTTATTAAGCCGTCATTTTGTTCCGCCATCTTGGTTTCGTACCAAAATGTTACCAGTTGATTCCAACATAATACTTGACGTTCTTGCAAAATTTGAGATAAATTGGATGAGTATTGTAATAATAATTTTTTTTACATTTCATTAGCCGCCATGTTGGATTTGTACCAAAATCTTACAAGGCCATCCCCAGATGACCCCTAATTTTTGACCAAAATTTAAAGTCAATCGGATAAGTAGTTTTTTAGCGACGCCGCGAACAGACAGACAGACCGACGGAATTAAGAAAACATGTTCTTCGTTATCTAGGGACCCTGAAACGTGAAGATCTAAAAAAATCTCAGAGAGAGATTTTTTCACGCTTACAACACTTCCATTTTTCGAGAGAAGTAAAAAGAAATTGGGTTTTTTTTTATTTTTTACGTTTTTTGTGCCATATTTTTAAATTAATTGAATTTTCTGTTACATTCATTAAGAACCATTGCCTTTACCTGCTTTAGCGCAAAACTTCTATATAGGGTCTTACATAACCATAGGGTTAAGGAAAAATTAAACTTATTTGCAAATGTTAGCTTTCTAGTTTTGATAATTTATTGTTATTGAGATCTTTGGTTAACAATGCCGAAACGTTTTTTTGTTTTTTTTTTATTTTTATATTTGTGAAAGATATAAAGTTTTGATAAAAATGAAGAGAGTTAATAGTCTTTACACAATAATTCTAGAAAAAGGACTACCATGGAGTGCTTTACTACCTAACATATCTCCCGATAAAGAGATCAAGTATGGCAACCGCTGCCATGGTAACCAAGTCGATATTCGTTGTTTTAAGAGATAGAGATCATAAAAAATTAAATTCAATGAATAAATTTTACTTTCAACTATTCGCATAAGTGGTTAAGGCAAACATAAAAAAAACTTAGTAAAGTGTATCTAAAGTAAATTGAGATAGCGGAAAATTTGGGGTACGCTCAATTTACTACACCACGTATATCAAATACATTTATTTTTATTCTGTTAATCGGTTTACAAAAGTGAGTTTGTATCACGCCGCCTATGCTTCACAAAGAAATCGCAGACTATTGACGGATATTTAGTTTTTATGTTGTCTCAATTGACTTAAGATACACTATATTTAGTAGATCCGCCTCTTCCATTAAATATCTTCCGACACATTTGCGGCATACTACTATCAAGGTTATTAATAAATCCCTGCGATATGTGATCCCATTCATCTTGAATTGCTTCGAAAAGATCATCTCCGTGAACGAACCAGGAATTTTAGTCTAGACCAAACATGTTCAATAATATTTGTATGATATACTCGCTACATGGGAGAAGTATTTTAATCGCGATTTTTTTAAAAATATATTGTTGCTGATTATTGTTAACATTGTTAACTCTCTATAGTCAAAAGCAGTGTTATCGTGCGGGTCATACGATTTATCAACGACAAACTTTTTAAGTTTGTTTTTCTTTTATTACGTGTAATCATATCCTCCGCATAAAATCCGGAAGATGAATTAGATAGACCTATGATAATTTCATATGAAAAAAGAGGATAAACATATAAATACCAGCAGTTGCAAAAATCTTTGAGCGATGTCACTTCAAAGTCAGATTGACAAGTCAGTCACAAAATGAGTAATAGAAAACAATTTTCGGGTTTTTAGCATCCACAAGCGAAACAAATGGTATTAAATTTAATAAAATATTACGAAAATGAAAATTCACCTGCCAATATCCAGGAGACAGCAGCAAAAGTTCTCAAAAGGAATCGGTATAAGGACTGTGCAGAAAATTGTGCATGAAAAAAAGCATAATTTACTACCGAAGAAGATTAAGAAATGTACACGAAAAAAGCCAAAGACAGAAGACTTAAAGTGACAATGTAAAAATGGATGTTCGTAATGCAATTTACGATTTATACACATCAAAAACTAATATAACCCTTAAGTTTTAAAAGAAGCTTTAAAAAATCGAGGCATATTGGAAATTGGACTAAAATGGTTGTCAAAATTAATAAAAATAATGGGTTTTCGATATAAAAAGCTCTGTAATCGAAGATTTTTATGCGAGTTGCCACATATAGCAAGTCAGCGTATCCAGTTTTTAAAGAAAAGTGGTATTTTTAGAGATTTGGATATTTTCTAATAGAAGTGGTTCGAAATCTTCGCAGGACGAGCCTGTAAAAAGTATCAAGAGAAAAAAGGGATGTGGGACGGGAAAACGGTTCATCATTTTGCATGCAGGTTCTTCAACAGGATTTCTCCCAGGTGCAAGTTTACTGTTGTCTTCAACATCCAAAAGTATGGACTACCATGATAATATGAACTGTGAACTGTTTGAAAAATGGTTAAAAGAACAACTGATTCCAAATTTAGATGCTCCATCTTTAATCATTCTAGACAATGCATCTTATCATTCAACAATCTTAAATAAACAACCTACTTCATCCTGGAAGAAAAGTGATATTTATGACTGGCGAATAAAACAAAAACAAATATGCTGAAACTAGAACTTCTTTTAATGGCAAAATCTATTAAAAAACCAACAATATATGTCGTAGATGAAATATTACGGGAAAATGAACATGAGGTTTTACGACTGCCGCCATACCATTGCCAGTTTAACGCAATAGAATTAATATGGGCTGGGGCAAAATCATATTACGAAAAACACGTGAACGATGGTCTTACATCAATTGAAGTGCAAATTGTTTGGCAAGATTCATTAAATTATATTACGCCGGAGTACTGGAAGAAATCTGTGGAACATATGGAGAAATTAATACAGAATTGGTGGAATCGAGAACGAGTTCTAGATGTCGAAATAGCACCAATGATCATTGCGCCATTTGAGGACGACTCAGAAGATGAGGACTTTTTAAGTGATGATAATATTTTTTAGTCTATAATATTAAAAAGTTTCTGAACGATTATATTAGTCTTTGACGTGTATAAATCATAAATTGCATTATGAATATCCATTTTTGCCTTGTAACTTAAGTCTTTTGCCTTTGGATTTTTTCGTGTACATTTCTTAATCTTCTTCAGAAGAAAATTGTTTTTTTTTTCATGCACAAGTTTCTGTACATTCCTTATACCGATTCTCAGAGCTTTTGCCACTGGCTCCTGGATATTAGCTAGTGAATTTTAATTTAAAAATTTTTTATTACATTTGACTCCATTTTTTTGCTTACTTTTTTAGTACGTTTGTAATTTTGTAGGTAATAAATAAATAATTATAGAATACTTGTTTCAGTTTTCAAGCGTGTTTAAAATAAGTAAATTTTTTTATTAATAAGACAATTAATAAGAATATATACATATGCCTGTATTTTTCGCATGCATGGCCCTTAATTTTAGACTGAAATTTGAAGAAATCGGATAAGTAGTTTTTTAGCTATACCGCGAAGACAGACAGAATTGAGAAAACATGTTTTCCAGTATCTAGGGACCCTTAAACGTAGAAAGATCTGAAACAATCTCACGAGGGAAGTAATAACTAATTATCTTGTGTTTTTAACAAAAGTGTATATTTTTGCAAAATAAATTTTTTTTGTTTTCCCAATACAAAAAAAAACAAGTTTTTTTTGCACAGGGGTGGCCAGCATTTAAATAAATGAGACTGTATAAGTGGTTAGATTTTTAGGTCAAGCGGGGCTCATAATTTTTGGTGTTTGATAAAAGAATCTCACTTTCATTAAGTTACTGTATAAACAGAACATATCCTGATTCTTCCGCTGATTCGAACCGCCTTCCGACTTTATTAAGGCGCTTGCCATTTTGTGTATTTTTGTTTTTGCCAACCAAAAAATTTTAACCAAATAAATATTTAGCGAATTTTCTTATTTAGTCCCTCGGCATTTAATATACAAAATAATATTAAGTGACTATCTTAATAATATTGCTGTATATTTGTAAATAGCCCATCGAGATTTAATAGCTCGATAAAAGAATCACACAACATTTTGGTATTCACTGTTTTCTGATTTGATTCATAATGTTGGTGACCTTTGGAGACGCACGATAAGACCGCATTCGACTATAATTAATAATTGAATGTTCTAACACGCATTTGCAAAAGACAGCTGCTTTTATAGTTGGTCATAAGTAAAGTTTCAATTTCACTGATTGATTTAACCATGCAACTTTTCTGCTCTTTTTTACTGACAAGTGACGAGTTTTCGAGGTTATTTTTTCTTTACATCGACACGTGTACACAGCCCTTTAATCATTATGATTAAAAAATCACCATCACACAAATTGCAGTTTTTAAAGCAATATCCCAGATTCCTGAACAGGTAGACAAGAATAAAAAAGTTGCAGGCTTGCACTTCGACCTTTCAAAAGCCTTGGACACCAATGATCATTAGAAGCAGAGTTCCAAACTGGAGGCATATGGGCTGAGAGGGGCAAGTGCTTCATTAATAAGATCATATCTCACAGAAAGACTACAATCTGTGTCACTAACGACAGCATGCAATATTTTTCAAATGCAGTTGAAATGAGGCAGGGTGTCCCCTGAAGCTCAATATTTGGTCCCATTCTGTTTCTGCTGTACAAGAACAGCCTCAAGGACAGCTCGGCTTCAGGGGTGGTATGTCAATATGTAGATGACATCTGTAATGCTGGAGTACATTACGGAGGATGTTCGGGTGCACGGAGCAAATACAAAGATGATGCCGGAGTAATTATACAAAACATTATATAAAAACATTATATAAAACATTAAAAACTATTCTTTATATGTTTTATGGTAAATCTATCACAAAATTAAAAACATGAAATTTTTGGAGGGTGATCATTGATCCAACAATCTAGGTTGAGTAGTTTTTACACCTTAACACAAGTCAAAAATTTATTGAGCTATTTATTGATATTTACATTTCTACTTCGCCTGTGTGCAATCCATTATAAACTATTCCATTTTATTTTGGGATTCCTCAAACTTTGCAATTAATATATTTAAAACATTATCATCAGATGCATTCCTCAAAGATCTTGTAAATCTTATTTTGGTAGTCTGGACATTTTTAGACTTTTATTATGATATAACAAGATGTATATAGACATCCCGCCCCTTTTGGGAAGGATGGAAACAATATACATGGCCTAACTTAAAACCATAGCAAAATATATGGACAGAACATTGGAATTTTTGGAAGAGTAATTTTTGCGACGTGGTTTTTGAATCCCTCGGGGGAAATTTGGAATCCCATAAACAAATTCTGCCCCTCGATACTCTTCTTCTCTCTCTTCGTGAAATATAGGAAAATTGAAAAGTCGGGAATAGTTTTGTTTTTAGTTTTCTTCATTTCGACCGCTTTTTCGTAATTTGAGGTATAGACATCCTATACTGATTTTAATTCTCCTTTATATTTCCAATCGAACCCCCTTTTTACCTTGACAAAGTAGTCGAGGGTTTCGACTCCCCAAAATGCCTTCAAAGTTATACCATTTTTTATTTTTTTTAAGTGACATACCGTGCTCCGATATTACCAGTTAACGAATTTACCCGAGAATTTTGGACGAGAAATCCGAAAAAAATACCCCACCTCGAAAAATTAACCACAGAGACCTGCATTTTGAATCATTGTGGTTTCTAAAAGAGTGCCCTTATCAGACGCCACTGTCGGCTTATTATAAGCCCCAACGAAATTGCGTTTTTACCAAAAGAAGCGTACATTTATCCTCTACGGTCAACCCCATAGAAGCGCATTTCCCCGACGTACCGTCACCGAACTAAAGCACTTCGAAGGTGAAAAAACACAAATTCTAAAAATTTCCGATCCAAAAAGAGAAAACAATAACAATAGCCGCGTGCGGCTATTGTATCAAGTGATATAGATATCTAGGGTTACCCTGTATAACAGGAGAAAATGTATTTCAATATAGAAGATATCAAACGTGCTTCACTGTTCGCTAAAAAATCTAAACGGTGTTAATTTTTTTTATTATTTCTAGATGGCTGTTTAATTTTATTCTATTCTATAAAACTACCTTTTATAATGAAGTGTAGCCTGTATTCTGTACAAAAATAAAATCAATTCGACGTGATTGGCCATTTTTCGAAATATTGATTTTCGTTTAAATACGATGCGCAAAACAATTAACGCAACGCCTAAAATTCCGTCTAACTTTGAATGGAAATTTTTCGAGAATGGTTGATCCGATTTTGATGGAGTTTTTATCGAAATTTAGGTTAATTCCTCGTGAATATTCTTTTAAATATATTCAATAATACAGGGTGCAAAAAAAGAAAGACATGTTTTATTTACCAAAGTTTAAAACACACTGTAGAATAAATCATATATAGATTCACACAGATCTAACGAAAAGAATGTTGTAGCCCAGTATGTTTCCAACAATATAGTTTTTTTATTCGCTTCAATAGCACAATTTTTGCCTGAGTTACAGGACTTATTGATAAAAAGTACTGCTTTTACTGTGTTTTAAATGAATTTACCAGTTCATGTTTGAATTGATTCTGTTGTCTATAAGACGTTGCCCTATAATATAGAGAACACAATTTTATACCAGATTGACATTTAGGCGTCAGTTTCAGTTCGGTTTTAAATTTTTCTTCTTATTGTGCACAGTCATGCCAAGACAAACTAGAAATTTGACCCGCGACGAGTGTGTAATTGAAAGAACTCTTAGAGATGAAGGCTGGAGCTATAGCAGGATAACGGAACGATTGAATGTTCATAAATCAACTGTACATAGAGTCATACAGAGATACATGGAGAGCGATGATCATTCCAGACGGACTTGGACAAGATAAACAGCGTGTTACCAGTGAGCGTGAAGACCGGTACCTGCGTTTTGTCTGCTTTACGATAACGTTTTTTACGGCAAGGTTTCTGGAGCAGGAAAGTTTTCAACACGCGAATGGCTATTCCTCAGGTAAGCAATCAAACAGTGCGGAAACGTTTGTAAATATAGGAAGGAAATTTGAAAACCACGTGTTCCTGCACTTTATAACATTTCCTGCGTTAAAAGCAACACATCGGAGATTTCAGTGAGTTAAATAATAAATAAGAATACTTTCAATATATGGGCGGAAGCTGATTGGTCGACATATAAATATATGGACAGATGAATCGAGATTCTGTCTTTTTAATTGCGATAGGCAGGTCCGTGAAATATAACGTAAAAACCAGGGGAATTTTGTTAATACCGTAATGTTTGGCGGGGTGATCAGTAATGGTTTGGGGAGGGGTATCTTTGAGGGGTCCTGGTCGTACGGAGTTAGTTATTATGGATGGGAATTTGAATGAGGATCGATATATCAACGAAACACTGCACAATCACGTGAGGCCATTTGCACATAATGTTGGAGCGGAGTTTTTATTAATGCATGACAACGCTCGAACAATACAGCACGTGTAGTGCAAAATTACGTTGATAATGTTATTATTATGATGTCGTGCAATGGCCTGCACGTAGTCTGCTGCACTGAACCCAATCGAACATGTTTGGGACTTATTGGACAGGAGATTAAGGGCTAATAAAAGACAGCCAAATAACGTGGAAGAGCTGGGTGAGCTACTCATCGATACTTGGAATGGGCTGGATGAGGTACTCATACGACATTTGATATTAAGCATGATTAGAAGGTGCGAAGCAGTCATAAGAAACAGAGGGGGAAACACGAAATATTAGTTCAATAGTTATAAAGTTTATTTTTGTTCGTTTTAGTTCTTGGTGTTTTTTGTTTTTTTGACTGTCGGGTTCATATCTTAATCTTACCTATTAAAACATGTCTTTCTAACTTTCTCCCTTGTATATATTGACAAAACGATCCTGCCTTGATATCACGAAGAAATTTTGTATAACTAAACTAAAATGTAGAATAGCGCCATGTTCAAATATCCGGTAACCGATGCTTTTTTTGTAATTTAAAAAACAGTATAATTTACTTTTCGTTGCACCCTGTATTATTGACTGAACAAAACTAATATTAAATTTTAGTGATCCAAAAAAAAAATCTTCACAACCAAGCTACAAATTACAAAAGTCTTCAACAGAATCAATTCAAACATGAACTGGTCTAAATTCATTTAAAACACAGTAAATGCAGTACTTTTCAAATAAGTCCTGTAACTCAGGCAAAAATTGTGCTATTGAAGCGAATAAAAAAACGATTTGTTGGAAACATACTGGGCTACAACATTCTTTTGAATAGTTAGGTTATCTCTTAATCCATCTGATTTATTCTACAGGGTGTTTTAAACTTTGGTAAATAAAACATATCTTTCTTTTTCACCCTGTATTATTGCCAATGAGAACAAAGTAACATTGAATTTTAATATCAAATGAATATTCACGAGGAATTAACCTAAATTTCGATAAAAACTTCATCAAAATCGGATCAACCATTCTCGAGAAATTACCTTTCAAAGTTAGACGAAATTTTAGGCGTTGCGTTGTTATAAAAAAAATTAGTTTCTATTCCAATGATTTCCAGAATTTTCCGAACTCAGTATATTTACTCTAGTGTTTGCTGGTTTTAATTTAATTGTTCTCGATTTGTGCGTTCTCAAAATATGATTTTTTACATTTCTATACCTCTAAAACTATTGAAGATCTACGTCCATGATACTAAAAATCTAATCTCCGCGAGATATTGACTGAGTATTTTTGCTGCAAATTTGAAAAGAATCGGTTTGGCCGTTCTGAAGTTATTGTGGCGCAAATTTTCTCTAAATACACACATAATTATACACATACATATATACCCACCCACACACATCTAAATTTTTTTTTCTAAAAATATGTTTTTCGTATTTTAGGGACAAACATCGATTAAATTGAACGAAACCAGACACTTATATATTTTTATAACTGATATTAACGTTCAAATTTAAATATTATCTCAAAATGCCAGCAGTATATTTATACTGGACTAGAGAACTAATACTATAGATAAAAACTTACATGAAAACTTTTGAATTCAATGCCTTTTCTGAAACACTATGCTTCTGAACACAGGTCAAACTTGGAACTTTTACTTAAAACGCCGCGTCATCGTCTGAAGCTTCAGTGGATTTACTGAAACTTTCTGTCTATATTAAATTTAGTCTTTCCTCTATAATATATGATATACAAAATTTTGTCTCAAATACTACTTGCAATCAAGATATCTGCAAATATCTGAACCTATGTATAAAGCGTCTACTCTGACATTTACCAATGAATTTCTGTATCTCCGACAAAAAACACGTTATTATATGTTTTGCAAGTAGCATTTATTGAAAGAGTTTGTAAGCTTTTGATTTGTTTATTTTTTTTTACCATGACACATACTCCTCGCGTCGATGCCCCTCAGCTCTGTCATCTCTATATATATAAAGTTATTTAATAAATTTCAGTTCCTTTCATGCAGTATTTCGGTTATAAATATTAGGCTTTTAGAGAATATAGGTTTTAGAGAAACATCACTCATACTCCTTAGACAGTGTAATATATCAGATAATTCAACAATATGTTGACATAGATGACACATTTTTTTCCATCTTTCTTTACTTTCTCTGATACAAGGAACTGACATATTGCTTTTTAATATCTGCTTCATGCAGTTTTTTATATTAAGTATTCTCTCTGGGCACTCGTTAGGTCATATTTAAGATAAGTTTTGTCCAAATTTTGTTTATATTTTAAGATTTGTGTTGCTTCTTCTTTGTTGGAAAAAGATCAGACTCAGGGAATAAATTAAAGGTTTTAGTCGAAAACGGTTTTGTAAATATAGCAAGTTTTTTTAACAATAGTGTTTCTCACAATAAATTAGACAAAAAACTTTATAACATTTACTTCTCTCTCAACCATTTACCAAATTTCAGTGAGTTAAATAATAAATAATTTTAATACTTTCAATATATGGAGGGATAGTCATGAATAAGATGAGAAACATATAAATATATTATTTCTTTGGGAGATCTTTTAAGGAGTTCCATTCCAAAATTTTTTGAGAAGTACTATAGCTCCCTTATCTTGTAGATCTGTTATTTGAAATATAACTAAAAACGCTGTATTATGTCTTGGTACAATCTCACCTTGTATAGGGCATAATTGCCTGGGGTGTGTCACTAATGTGCATTTGAAGCAGCTCGAAATAAACGAAAAATGGATTTTAAAAATTATTTATAATAAAATGTACATGTTTCCCAGTGATGATCTGTATATTTGTTAATTTCCGTTTTTTACACACAAATATTTCTTTAAATATATGTCCAAAACGAAGATTAACCAGTTATCAGAATCAAACACACAAAAAAGTTAATAGTTTTCCCGACCACCACGGATTTCGCGAACAATTTGGGCACATGCCAATTTAACTTTTTCAAAAACTTCCGGACAGAGATGTCAGACGCGTTTGGGTCCTAGGGCATATAATGCGCTACTACATGTAATCAGAGCAGTTAATTCATCTACACTCTTTAAAAAGAAAGTAGACAGCTGGCTTAGATAAAGCTCTAGAGCTCAAATTATTAAATTGATTTATATTAGGGATACTTAATATAATAACAAGAAACTGAAGATGTTAATGATTTGTGATCTAAGTGTCAGTTGCAAGGTTTACACATATGTTTAAGTAGATATATTATTATTATTGTTATTGTTCTTATTATATTATTATTTTTATTATGTTGTTGTTGTTATTAATTAATTAAAATGCTAGTGACCAACTGTCTATCTGTGTCACATATAAACAATGAATTAATGAATGCTTAAATAAATAATCAGCATATCATAAAAAAAAACATAGTAAGCAGTACCTAATGGAAACGTTAACCCATGTACAAGAATTCTTTAATGGGAAATTGTTTATTTATGTACCCTTTAGTCATATCATTGTAACAACTGCATTGCATTTTTAACATTTTAACATAAATAAACCAGTTTATTATTATTACTAGACTGCCTAGAGTCAATCGTTCAGATGATACAGTGCCAAACGTAAAACACTAGTGAAACATATAGAACTTTAGGGTCACATAAACTACTCCTGCCTCTCATTACTCTCTTCGCAAAAAAAATAGTGAAATCTACGAACATTGTAAGACACAAAACAATTTTTTTTTAGTTTTCTGAATTTCGACCACTTTCCCAGGATTTGAGGTATAGGCATCCTATTTCGATTTTGAATCTCCTTTATAATCCCCATCGAACCCCATGTCTCAGCTTGGTCAAAGTGGTTGGGTTCTAACTCTGCAAAATGTCCCTAAAGTTACCCCCCGTCGCCTGTTAATGAACTTATCCCAGATTTTTAGACGGGAGATCTGAAAAAAAAAAGTCCTTCCTCGAAAAATTAACTGTAGCCTGCATTTTGAATCATCGGGATATCAAAAAAAACCGCCCCTGTCGGACGCCACTGCAAAGTTATTATAAATTCCACCGAAATTTCTTTTCACTGAAAGACGCGTCCATTTATCCTCTACCATTGGCCTTCGGGCTCACTTCTCCCAAGACGTAGCAGGCTAGAATGTGCCGAATGTCCGAAAAGACGAATTTAAAAAAAAAATTCGGTCTAAGAAACGAGGAACTGAGCCTATTAACAAAAGTCATGCCTTGTTAACAATTATTGAGAGTAAGACTAGGTTCCATAAGGCTGTGATGCGGTTCCTGTAGAATAAATGTTTTTAATCTTTCATATTACCCCCCCCCCCTCCTCCCAAACAATGGCAGGAATTCTATCTATTGTTATAAAGTAAATTTAACATTTAGTAGTTTCCTGTCATAATGGCGAATTGAAACAGAAAATGAGGGTTTTTTTTGTTTCTTACTCATCAGGTTTATTTTTTAAAAATTATTTGAAAATTTTCCTGGGACCCATATGTAACTCCCAGCTTTTATTGAATTTTCTTCTTCCACTAAAGGCACCTAAATTAGAAATTTCTAATAGGTATATTTATGACCCCTCCCCCCCTTGAGACTGTTTTGGATTCGCCCTTGATTCATGAGAATATAATTCAACACTGCCGAATATCTCACGTGATTTAATAATGTTGCATACGAAATTTGCACTCTAGTAATATAATTAAATCAGTGTTGATTTGTCCCCTATAGAAATCAAATTTAGTATAATACCGACAAAAAATACCACATTAGCCTAGCAACGACGTGCGTTTCCACCTTCTGAGTCCATCTCCATAAGACAGAGTGCCCCGACGCAGACAATAGAAATATATGTACTTACCCAGGACCCATATAAGGCGGAGGCTGGGAACCAGGAGGTGGCATGCGAAAATTAGGAGCAGCCCCAGCTGGGTGAAACGGTGGCGGTTGGTTCTGAGGAAATGTACCAGGTGATACAGAAAGTTGTGTAGGACCCTAAAACAAAATCAAACGTCATTATTTAAATTTCCCGTTAGTTAATATCAAAAAAAAAGGAGTAACAAGACATGTAATCGAATATGGGAACTTGCTATAAATGCAAAATTCGTGGGGGTATACAAGAACTCAAAAGTTTTTGTGAAATATTTGGTAATCCATGTAACTAGTGATGTTGCGGTTGTACAGAAGCAAGTTCCACAAAAATTAGAACGACCCTTATATGAGTCTAGACTGTGCTCAACACCCTTAAAATATTTTCAAACATTTTATAAACAAAATAAATAATAACTATTAACTTAATAATCTGAAACAAATTACGGGTTTCAGTAGTGGAATCCCCAGAAGAAGACATTGTGACACTTATTTTAACAATTTTAACAAATGTTAAGTACTGACTGATTCTCAAGTAACAATATCTTGTGCTGCTAATAATAACAAAATGTTAACTAAACTTACTAACATCGTAAAGTGTTTACCAATATTGATTTTCGGTCTTCAAGAATTTGATGATCAGGTGGGTAATAGACAGTCCGAATACGGCACAAGAAGAAACACATATTGACAATCATGCGTTTTAAAATAAATAAATAAAGAAATAAATAGTCGTTTATTTCCAACAGTCACCCACTTACAGGAAATAAAAAATATATATATTTATGTAACAAAATTATATGATATAAAGTATAAACTAATATTCACCAATATCAAAATAACACCTAAAGAGTCAAAAAATAAATCGACATTGTCACCACACAGTTCATTAAATGTATGACACATATAATATATTGGGGCTCTAGTCAGCATGCTCGTATTGGGACGATTACAATAAAATATACGGGCATTACGAACATTAAATGTCGGAACTAAGAATTTTATCTAATTTAATAAATGTGTACAGTCAATTTCACTGTTTAATAATTTGTATAAGAACGAAAGAGCAATATTCTCTTTCTGCGTCTCTCTAAAGGCATCATAAGTGAAGTTCCTCTAGTTGGATAAACACCATCTTCCTTCAAGTTTTGTACAGATTCTAATATACTCATATCACATTGATAAATGGAATGCCACACCATTGCACCATATTCTAAAGAATTAAACAATAATATAAATAGCATTATTTCTAAAGTCTTTACAGTTCCTTGGAAATTGATCTAACAATATTCATTATGTGAGTGCCAAAAGTAAATGCCCGATCAAAGGTAATCCGAAAGAGTGCTAGATTTAATCTCATAATCAAGTCATCAGCAAAGAACAGTTTTGAACCATTAAGTTTGTATGCTAGGTCATTGATGAAAAGCAAGAAAAGCAAGGGCCCCAAGTTAGAGCCTTGAGGAACTCCGGACGATACAAAATATTTAGAAGATCTAAAGCCCTCGATCTTTACATACTGCTGCCGCTCGGTCAAGTAAGACTTTAAAAGAAATTGATGAGAAGCCCATAAGGTCCAACTTTGACAAGACCATTATTATGGAAGTCCATATAAGCAACATCAACTTGACCAGTGTTATCACTTTCGTGTTATCACTATCACTCACGTTTTAGGACATATATAGTGCTACAGTCTCTCAGAAAATGAAAGTACAAAATAAGGGTTTTATTTTGTAATAACTCCTAAGGAAATCCCTGAAGAAGAAATAATAGTTGGAGTGGAAGCTGTCCTCAACTCCTCTGAAGAAACCAAAGCAGAGGAAATCCGACCAGAAGTAGCAAGAATGCAGGATATCCTACAAGACCATTATTGTAAGCCTGTTTCAAGGGACCCATGTATCTTCTTCAAGTGCCGTACCCATATTCGGGCGTTGGCGATGGTCAGTGAGTGCCTTGAAACCTATCTTATATTAAGATGTATATGGTTTCTTGAATGCACTACACTAGACCATTATACTAGGGAATGTATTCTACGTAACGCAGTTGTGTCGTGTAGTGTATGTGTTGAGTAAGAGGCCTTGTTACTGTTCGCAGTCGACCCAAGTCTACGAATAGAGTCGTTAATGTATTATCCCAACGACCAAAGGCACCTCGGGAAGGTACCGGACCAGGCATATCGAGCACACTTTATTTTAAAAAGCGGCTACGCCAAGTCTCGAACCCGCGCCTTCCGGGTAGCCGGCTCAAAAAGCCAAGGTGTTAAAGATATGTACATAAAAAAAAATTAAGCAAAGAACCCTGAAATACAAAAAAATCATACCATGGGAAAAGTCGAGCAGATGTCCTAAACTCTACGGTCTACCAAATTAATTAATTCGCCCCTACAAAAAGAAACTGAAAAGATATTGTGGAAATTATGCAACCGAATGTCGAAAAACATCGTTCTTGAAAAAGACGATATCATAGCAAGTATAGATGTCAAGTCTTCGAACCCTAGTATTCCCATCTACAAAGCATTGGACAAGAGTGCAATGAACGAGGTTTTCCCAGCAAATATAATACAACTCTTAGAGCATTGCCTTAAAAATAACTATTTTTCACTTAACGGGCAAATGTATAGATAAATAGATGGTGTTCCAATAGGGTCCTCACCATCACCATTAGTCGCAAATTTATTTAAATTCAAATTCAAATTATTTTATTTCCCAAAGATCACAAAGTAGGATATAGGACAAGTCAAGATCATTTTGTCATAATTAAAATATTCAATATAAATTAAGACTTAACACAATAATAAAAACTAGTATAAAATAATTAATAGGTACACAATATAAAAAACTTGATACAAATGAAAAACATTAGTTACTAAAACCTACATATAAATTTACAGTACAGTCAAACAAACAAAAAAAAAAGGGCATCAAGAAGGTATATACATAAATGGATCTATAATCAATTTTAAATAAGAAATTTAAACAGAAAAATAATCGTAAAAAACTAGGCTGCCAAGTCCAGAAATTCCCTAAAACTATAAAAGGTTTTATCAGCGAGAAATGAATTTATGCTATTTGCAGATTTGAGATTCTCAGGCAACGCATTGTAGACCGTAATGCAGGCATAGTGGGGCGACCTTTCATAGAGTGCAGTCTTGTGTTTTGGAACAACCAGAGCTGAAGCATTTCTCGTTGAATAATTGTGGTTATCCAGGTTTTGTCGGTATTTGGATTTGTTTTTAAAAACATATAGTGCACATTTCATTATATAGATGGATGTTACAGTTAAAATTTTGTAACCCCGAAACATGCCTCTACCCCCTACGGCCTCATTGAGAACATTAATCGTACAATTCTCTTCTGTGCAATAAACACTCTATTTATGCTAGTTGCTTGGCCCCATAGCAATATATTGTAGGATAGGTAATGATAGGCCATTGCATAATAGACACTTAAAAGAGTGTCTCTGGGAACTGTATGTTTTAGTTTTAAAACTGCATAGTATGCTCTACTTAGTACAGAACAAACATGATCAATATGAGACTCCCAGCTAGTTCTGCTATCCAAATAAGTCCCTAGGAACTTGACACATACCGCACCATCTTCGATATTGGCCCTTGGGATATTTTTGTAAAAATGCACTTTAACAGTCTTACCATGGTTCAGTATTAGCCTGTTGGTAAATTTTTTTTATGATATACTTCGAGAAAGAAGCTCTTGACAGGAAAATTTGAAAGCCAAGTTATGGATTCATTATGTAGATGACATATTTATTATATGACAACATGATCATTCAGAGGTCAAAAATGTTGTGATTCACGTAAATTCAATACATCCCAAAACAGAATTTATTCTAGAGCTAGACGAAAACAAACTTCAATTTTTTGAAATTCTGGTCACAAAACTGCATAATGGAGTTTTGAATACACCGTGTATAGAAAACTAACACATACAAACAGATATTTGAATGCAAGATCACACCACAACCCAGCACAAACTCAAGTTGTGGCAAATACTCTAATATCTACATCCGTGTGATTAATTGAAACAAAATCAAGACAAAACTAACTGAATATAATATCTAGAAAAAAAATAGCTACACAAATCGCACCATAAAAAAAACTATTAATGTACGAGGTGATCATTTATAATGTCCCCCCCCTCTAACTTTTTTATTTGACGTTTGGTAGAAAAACGTCAAATATAAAAGTTTCACAAAAAACAATAAGCTATTTGCACCATACATTTTTATATATACAGGGTGTTGCCGAAATCACCCACAGATAAAAGTTATATTTTTTTAAATGGAACACCCTGTATATTATACGCTAAATTAAATCCTATGAAAATTCTGCATATTTTTTGTATAACATGTCCTATACCCAAATACAATAGTTTTCGAAATATCTGCGATTTATTCAAAAGCTTATAATTTAGCTTAGGTGGCTGTGAAGTAGATCGATACCAACAAACAAAATGTTTGTTTATAACTGACAGTGACAGTTACACATTTAGCAACATTATACGTTCTTTTTATTGTAAAATGCCCTATTCGGAAAGAGAAAAACGATTAATTTTGGAAACTTTTATCAAAGCAAATAAGAGTGCTAAATTGGCTCAAAGAGAATTACGTGTAATTAACCCCCGGATGCACATTCCGGACAAAAAAACCTTTCATCGAATTTATGAAAAATTTCAACAAACATCCAGCCTAACGAGAAAGAAGAGAACAATGGAAATTGATGAAGGTAGTGATTTAAACATTTTACTAAAAGTGGAAGAAAATCCCAATATTTCCATAAGAAAAATATCGGGAAGCCTGAGAGAAGAGCTTATTGATCCAAAAAATACATATTATGGGAGGATTCAAACCACTCTCAAAAATGCAGGATACAAGGCATTCAAAATTAGACCTACCACAAAATTAACGCCCAGGCATCGAGAAAAAAGGGTTGAATTTTGCCATGCAATGTTGGAAAAAGTTAATGAAAATGAAGATTATTTAAAAAATGTTTTTTGGACCGACGAGTCATCGTTTTCTACTAGTGGAATGATAAATCGAAAAAATAGCAGACAGTGGGCCACAGTAAATCCCCATTGCTACAGGGAATTTCAATTTCAAGGACGTCAAACTGTTAATGTGTGGTGTGCTATTTTAAACAATAAAATAATAGGCCCTCATTTTTTCGAAGATACTTTAAACGGTAATGGTTATATGAATTTTCTCCGGAACGAATTAGAAAACTACATGGATGAGCTCCCATTGGAGCAACTGAGAAACCTCGTCTTCCAACAAGATGGTGCTCCTCCTCATTGTGTCGTATTGGTTAAAGACTATTTAAACCAACAGTTCACGGAATGGATTGGAAAAAATGGTACGATAAATTGGCCACCTAACAGTCCTGACTTGACGCCGATGGATGCATTTTTATGGGGAACTCTAAAAGATCGTGTGAACGCAAATAACATCGAAAATAGAGAACACCTAAAAGTCTTGATTAGAACGGAAATTCAAATTCTAAATCAAGAATATTCCCAGTCTATCACTGCCGCTTTGGATCGATTACGAAGAACATACATCAAATGTATTGAAGAAAACGGGGGACCAGTTGAACAATTCCATTTGTAAGAATAAATGTATTATATTATTATCTAAATTATTAATTAAGTTTTAGAAGTTTTTTTTTGTTTTTGAAGCTTTCAGGCTTCCCGATATTTTTCTTATGGAAATATTGGGCTTTTCTTCCACTTTTAGTAAAATGTTTAAATCACTGCCTTCATCAATTTCCAATGTTTTCTTTTTTCTCGCTAGTCTGGATGTTTGTTGTAATAAAAATTTCCAAAATTAATTGTTTTTCTCTTTCCGAATAAGGCATTTTACAATAAAAAGAACGTATAATGTTGCTAAATGTGTAACTGTCACTGTCACTTATAAACAAATATTTTGTTTGTTGGTATCGATCTACTTCACAGCCACCTAAGCTAAATTATAAGCTTTAGAATAATGTTTTTATTTCTGAATGATAAAATCGCAGATATTTCGAAAACTATTGTATTTGGGTATAGGACATTTTATACAAAAAATATGCAGAATTTTCATAGGATTTAATTTAGCGTATAATATACAGGGTGTTCCATTTAAAAAAATATAACTTTTATCTGTGGGTGATTTCGGCAACACCCTGTATATATAAAAATGTATGGTGCAAATAGCTTATTGTTTTTTGTGAAACTTTTATATTTGACGTTTTTCTACCAAACGTCAAATAAAAAAGTTAGAGGGGGGGGACATTATAAATGATCACCCTGTACAGGATTCCCGTACAAAGAACACCAAAAAATCTTAATCAGGGGGCAACAAGCAGTCTTATCATATGTAAAAGGCACAACAGACAGAATCCGAAGAAACATATAAACAATACATAAACCACAAACAACCATAAGTAAACAACCTCGGCCCCATTGCTACATCATCGGGAAACGGAGCACAAAATAAATTTCGAAGGGTGTTGGAGAATTGCCAATATAGAGCATTATAAGACGAGAATAATCCGAGAAGCCATAGCAATTGAAAATCAAAGTGATTTAACTAAAAGGGACAAATCATTAAAACTACCAACAGTATGGAAGACAATAACACTGACCAACAAATTTAAAGTCTTTTTATAGAGCCCACACACAATTTAATACAGTGAATACATGTTTCAGGACTGCAATGAATCCACTAGAGTACTCTTGTGAGTACTTCTCCAGAAGATAAAAGATATTTTGTTCTTTAGTAATTTTTAGATAATTATCAAATCCAATAAATTTCGTGGCTAAAAAGCTAAGATTGTATGGCCAAGTTTCAGAAAAAAACAATTACACTAACCTGGATGTTTGGTCCAGCTGAAGGTATAACATTTGCTGGAGGTAAAACCTCTGGTGGTCCTGTAAAGGAATCGGCAGTGGTAGAGGGTACATAATTGCCACCAAATCCTGGAGGCTCATCTCTTATTGGAGTATGTCTGTCATCGGAATGCCTATAAATATATTTTACTATAATTCCCATTTTTTAATATTATATTTAACAATTAATAGTTAGAAAAATGTTTATAAAATTTGGTCATAATAGAGCGTTTTTGGTATTAACTGAAACTTCCAAAAATGAATTGATGATCCGTGCATATTATATTCATTTAGTCTTTATTCAGCCACAATACAATAATACATATGACAAGAAAAGCCCAAATAATGTTTTAAAAAAATGACATAATTATTGCTACATCTGTTCTAACTAATACAAAACTATAAAGTTATAATCTTAAAACATAAAACACCAACTTTATTTGTCAAAAACACTCTTGCACAGCACTTAGAAATAATAGTACATTCCCCTTGTTATTATCTGGTGCAATGACGCAGGGGACGCGGGTTAAGCGCCGCTTCACCTACATTTTCAAATCAATTTACTTAAAAATAAAAATATTTTTAAAATATTAAGCATTTTATAATCTATATTTTTATTATAAAAATGCAGTATGTTATATTGTTGATACTGTTGATAAATTGTACTGTTGAGAATGCTGCTTTGTCAGACCACGAGGCCATTATTTGTAAGATTTTAGAAAATAAGGAGCGTATTAAGTCTGAGCCACGTTGTGGACGAATATTTAGTGGCAGAAATTTTAATAGGTTTCGTAACCTGGGCGATTCGACTAATTGGGGGGATCTGCCTAAATTGTCAGATTCGCTGTCAGCCTTGTATGACAAAGTGATGCACCTATTTAATGTTGCTTTTCCAGTAGTTAAATTGAGACCAAGGACTGTGCCGAAGCGTTCTTGGCTCACAAAGGGTCTTAAAACCTCATCCAAAAATCTACGTTCACTCCATACAATAAGAAAGTATACGGACTGTCCATGGCTTCACCAATATTTTAGCACCTACCGCTCCTTGTATCGACATTTGATCAGATTGGTAAAGAGGACATTTTATTCAGATCGCATTAACAACTCTTTAAATAGGCAAAGTGAGTGCTGGAGAATAGTGAATGATATCCGCCTTAAGGGCAATTATCAACCTGTTGCTAGCCCGGAAGTGTCCTCTGACGATTTGAATACTTTTTTTTGTAATGTGGCCCGGGATCTTCAGAAAAATTTAAATCCATCGAGAGATCCAATTCAGTACACGACACACATTTCCATCCAAAACTCGTTCTTCTTTCTACCAACGAATCTAGATGAGTTAAAACAACTTTACCCTCCATTAAAAATAAAAAATCATCAGGCGAGGATGGGCTGCTGTCTGTCAACTTGCCAGATGCAGCCTTGCTGGCAATGGTTGAAGCAATCAACATCTCATGATCATTGGGTATATTTCCAGCCTGCCTAAAATCTGCAAAAGTAATCCCCATTCATAAAAAGGGGAGTACTGATGAACCTGCAAACTTTAGACCTATTTCTCTTATATCGACCTTGTCGAAAATAATCGAGAAGCTGGTTAAGCATCGGATGTTGTCTTTTCTTAGCTTAAATAATATAATTAGTAAATCCCAGTTTGACTTTCAAGAGGGAATTAGTACGAGTGATGCCATGTACAATTTTCTTTGTGACCTGTATTGCCAGATTAATGATGGTGGAGTTTCTGCGGCGGTCTTTTGCGATCTGTCGAAGGCATTTGACTGTGTTAGCCACGAGATTCTGCTGCGAAAGCTTGAAATTTAAGGTTTCAGGGGCGTGACTTTGTCTTGGTTTTCCTCTTACTTGGGTGACCATCGTCAACGTGTGTGCATGGGTTCTGCGTCCTCTGAGTGGGGTTCAGTGGCCTGGGGACGTTTTGGGTCCGATACTATTTCTCCTGTATGTCAATGATCTGATGGACCTTGATATTCGGGGGAAATTCACACACACACACACCCTACATTCCACTCTGTCAGTAAACCTCCAGGCTTTAAAGATCAGCACATCATCAGTCTTGCTGGGAGGATATCTGCGGGTTGTTTTGCCGTAAGGGTCACAACTCAGGAGCTTGGTGCAGCGGTTGGTAGATCTCTGTACTTTGATCTAATTGAATCACGACTCCGGTATGGAATCTGTTTCTGGGGATCGGCTAGCAATTACCTCATCCAATCCCTCTTCGTATTACAAAAGTGTGCTCTTCGGTACATAAGCAAAGCAAAGCCTAGGGATTCACGTATACCATTGTTTATTCGAGAGAGCATTCTCCCAGTCACGTGTATCTATATATTGGAGGTCTCTAGCCTTTTATTCAAAAATCGTTATAAATTCACAATAGAAAACCCCAGGTATGTTACGCGGCAGATAAACAATTTACACCTGCCTATTCCCACATCAGCATTGACGCGGAAATCTATTTTCTATGAGGGCATACAAATATTCAATCACCTCCCACGCGACATTAAGAAGGCAGCATCGCTGATTATTTTCAGGCGTCACCTGAAAATGTTCTTGGTAGGAAAGGCATATTATAGTATTTTAGAATTTTATAATGACATATTTTAGTTGTGTCAGTCTCCTGCTTTGGTTGTATACGTGGTTTTTAAATACTTGTTAACACTGTAAATTTTAAATTTTAATTCTATATTACTTTATTACTTACTACAGCTTTGTTAACTAACTTGTATTGTTATAACAATAAAGCATATTTTGACTTTTGACTTTTATATAGAGATGGGAGCGGCATAAAGTGCTGCAGGCACTTGTTATAGAATTAATGTAAATTAGTGCGCTCGGATCATCGGAGGCGGAAGCAGTTTTGCATCGATCGAATCGAATCGAAATTAACTTTAAGATATAGGTACATAACTGTTTTTTTAAGAACAAAAAAATATATTTAAAATATTATAAATTCATATTAATTCCCCTAAGTATTAAAAAACGCTCCAAAGCTATGGATAATTAACATCATAAAAAGGTTAAAAAGTAGCCATTTTGATCGTGACACCCCGAAAAATTTTCGCCTTCGGCACAATTTTTACCAGCGGCCCTGTCCACCTAGCTACCTGCGCTTCACCCGTTCTTATATCCACGAGCCGCCGCCACTGATCTGGTGAGAATCTTTCCAGAGAAAAGGCGAAAAAAACGTAAAAAGCATTCATGCACCAAACAAATTTAAAACTTTCTTTTGAAAACAAAATTAAAATATCTGGCCAGGGAATAGAAAAACCTCATTACCATTTTATTGAAGATTTTTCAATGTGCAATTTATACAATAGGAAATTTACGAAGCTATGCTGACGATTTTTAGAACATCAACAAACATTACAAAGGTTGCAGTATATATAAAGAAAAAAAACTGCATTTCTAATACCTTATAGCATATGCAATGCTGCTGAAATACAGGAAATATTTTTTAGAGCTTGAATTACCTCCTTATATATTGTTACCTTAATGACACAACAGTAACGAGAAAAAAATCGAATAAATTGTCCATATTTCTCAAAGAGATCTAGTTTTAATAACAGACATAGAAAAAGACTCCAAGTCTCGGTCTCAGTAAATTATAATTTTACATTTTACAATAAACATGACCGTGTTTCGCCCTTTCAAGCATCATCAGACGTACAAGCAACAGAACCTTAGTAAATATTCACACTCACAAATCCTAAAACAATAACTTACAAATAGAATAAAACACACTAAAGCACAACAAAACAAACAACTACTTATACATATTTGATTGACACTAAAATGAGGTTAAGTCTCACGTAAATAAACAAAATAAAATATTAAAAAAGTGTTAAAAAAGATTCATGTCTCTAGCTGAAATCGATCCCGAACTCCCTGAGTGGGAGGCCGAAGTAAGTATTTACAGACCATTGGACTAGTCAAAGAAACTAACCAAAAACTCTCACTCACTATGAATGAAATGAAGGTTGCCTACAATTATTACATTAAATTGTTAAATATTAGGGTTGGTCCGAAATCAAAAACATCGTTAACGCAAGTGAGAATTGGACTTTTTATAGCTTTGGTTACTTCCATTTTTTCTAGAAAGTCAAGCTTTTTCCCCTTCGGACATTCATGTAAAACATCAACGTCAGAAATGGAAAAGTCATGACCTGACTCTAACAAATGATTGGCAAAAGCTGAAACAGTCTCAGTTACATCCGTATTCCTGAATTTGTTGACAAGGCTCAAATGTTCTCTCACCCTTGTAGAAAATTTTCTACCTATTTGTCCCACATAGATCGTGGAACATTCTCCACAATTTAGCGCATAAATCTCAGATCTAATGGCAATCATGTAAAGTGCACACACAGACCTAAGTCCATCGTGCATCTTTTATTGTATATCAAATACATCTACATAAATACATCTACATTTGTTATCAAATAATTGCTGTAATGTTCGTTTTAAGCTAGATTAAGTGTCTGTAATTGCAATAAGCTGTAGATACTTGTTACTTGTTATAAATAAATAAATAAATGTAAAACATCAACGTCAGAAACGGAAAATTCATAACCTGACTCTAACAAATGATTGGCAAATTGTCCAGATCTGAGATTTATGCGCTAAATTGTGGAGAATGTTCCACGACCTATGTGGGACAAACAGGTAGAAAATTTTCAACAAGGGTGAAAGAACATTTGAGCCTTGTCAACAAATTCAGGAATACGGATGTAACTGAGACTGTTTCAGCTTTTGCCAATCATTTGTTAGAGTCAGGTCATGACTTTTCTATTTCTGACGTTGATGTTTTACATGAATGTTCGAAGGGGAAAAAGCTTGGCTTTCTAGAAAAAATGGAAGTAACCAAAGCTATAAAAAGTCCTATTCTCACTTGCGTTAACAATGTTTTTGATTTCGGACCAATTTAATGTAATAATTGTAGGCAACCTTCATTTCATTCATAGTGAGTGAGAGTTTTTGGTTAGTTTCTTTGACTAGTCCAATGGTCTGTAAATAATGGGTGTTTTTTTTAGAGGTATAGAACTTTGAAATTAAATAAAACACATAAATATCACTAATAGGCCATCGTATTTATTTTTTTGAAATGGTTATTGTATGCCATTAGTGCTTAAATATGATTTGGGGCATATGGCCGCCACGGCTGGCTAGAACGAAACGTAATCTGGAAGTTTGTCGACCACTTTTTTCAAGCAGCAGATCTTATATCGCCAATTTATGTTGGCTTCCAGATGTTCCAACGTCGGTGGTTTATCAGAGTGATTTGACATACCCCATAGAAAATAATCCATAGGTGTGAGATCACAATATATATAACGGGTCCGTTGTGAAATTATGCGGGTATCAAATGTTTCCTGCAATAAATTGATGGTCTCGCGCGCTGTATGACATGTTGCACCATCTTGTTGGAACCAAAGCGTCTCCGGATTATTGTTATTTAACTGGGGAAGGAAAAAAGTTATCATTGATCTATAGCGCTCTCCATTGACTGTAACATTCTGGCCGTCCTCATCTTTGAAAAAATATGGGCCAATGATTCCACCAGCCCATAAAGCACACCAAACAGTGAGCTTCTGTGGATGTAACGGAGTCTCAATAAATGCACGTGTTTTCCCCACTCCAAATCCGGCATGTTTACATATCCGTTGAGCCAAAAATGAGCCTCATCGCTAAAAATATTTTTTTATGGAAATTTACTGCAATCTTATTTTCGGCCCATTCACCGAACGTACGACGAAGATGATGGTCACGTCTTTTTGCACGAGCTGGATCTTGTAAGGTCGTAAACCAAGATCCTTGCGCAAAATCTTTAAAGTAGGCGGGCACAGCCGCAATTGTTGTGCACGATCGAATCTCATTCGGGTCGTCCTGAACACTACGATCCACAGCAGCAATAACTTCTTCGGTGCGCACTGTACGACGTTTGCGGATGCACATTATCAACTAGAGTATGCGTGGTTCGAAAACGATGCATGGTTATTCGGATAACTTGCTCGGATGGACGATTAATATAAAATGGTCGTAGCGCACGATAGGTTTCGCGAACTGAACCACGATTTTCAAAATAAACCACAATTTGCAAGCGTTGTTCCGGCGTAAGTCTATTCATGATGAAAAAACAATATTGAGCACAAACCACCTGTATCAAATTAACATTCACTAAAAGCGGTGTTGCCAAATCAAAAAACAAACCTCTAAAAAAAACACCCATTACTTACTTCGGCCTCCCACTCAGGTGGTTCGGGATCAATTTCAGCTAGAGACATGAATCTTTTTTAACACTTTTTTAATATTTTATTTTGTTTATTTACGTGAGAGTTAACCTCATTTTAGTGTCAATCAAATATATATAAGTAGTTGTTTGTTTTCTTGTGCTTTAGTGTGTTTTATTCTATTTGTAAGTTATTGTTTTAGGATTTGTGAGTGTAAATATTTACTAAGGTTCTTTCTGTTGCTTGTACGTCTGATGATGCTCAAAAGGGCGAAACACGTGTCATGTTTATATAGATAGAAAGCGTGAGTATAGGTCTTATTTAAATAATGTAGAGGAAAATATAAATATCGACCCAAACAGTTTCTGGGCCTTCGTTAGAACACATAAAAGTTCTTACTGTATTCCAACTGAAATGCACTTCAGTAACAGAGTCCTTACTGATCCTGCTGACATATCGAATGCTTTTGCACAATATTTTAGCTCGGTTTTTGAGAATTCTTCTGATATTAATCTAGATTTTCTGGGTAATTTGACATTTTCATCTATTACTGAGGCACATGTTAGAAATAGTGTTAAAAGGTTGAAGTCTAAAAAATCTACTGGCCGGTATAACATTCCTTCTTATATCTTTAATATCTTTAAGGGTTGTATTGATTTTTTGGTTATGCCTATGGTTGAAAATTTCAATTTGGCTATTAAAACTAATTGTTTTCCTGATAGATTGAAGGATTTAATTGTTACACCAGTTGTTAAATCAGGTAACAAAGAACTTGTAGAGAACTATAGACCTATAAGTGTTCTAAACTGTTTGGCAAAGATTTTTTAATCCATATTATACGATATTTTAAATATGTGTAAAGATATGTTTGCCTATCAACAACATGGTTTTCTGGCTGGCAGGTCTACAATCACTAATTTATGCGACCTTACATGTGCTGCTGGGGTAGCCTTAGATAATAAGCATCAATTGGATGTCATAATGACAGATTGTGCCAAAGCGTTCGATAAGGTCGATCACGGGATTTTGTTGGAGAAGCTTTGTAGTTTTAAATTGTCAGAAAAAGTAGTATTATTTATAAAATCGTATCTCAGTGGTAGGTACCAACAAGTTAAAATTGGTACTTCCCTATCCAAGAGACTGCCTGTAACATCTGGGGTGCCCCAAGGTAGCAACCTGGGCCCTTTATTGTTTACTATTTTTATAAATGATCTTCCTGAGTGTATCAGTAATTCTTCTAGCTTGATATTTGCTGATGACTTTAAGATCTTTTAGCTCATCACCTCTCATGAAGATACTCAACAATTACAGCTTGATTTGGTCTCTAATTAGTTTATTCAAAACAAGATGACACCTAATGTTAACAAGTGTTTGGTAATGAGTTTCACTCTTAAGACTAATTTTCTGCAAAATAACTACTATCTTAACATTTGCTTAAACAGAGTTAATGAGTGTAGAGACTTGTGTGGTGTCTATCTGCAGTCTAACTTAAAGTTTAATGCTCATTATAATCATATTACAAACAAAGCTTATAGGGCGCTAGGGTTCGTGATAAGAAACACAAAAATGTTTAGAAACATTGACACTATTGTAAGTTGTACAATGCTCTCGTTAGACCTCATCTTGAGTATGCATCCATCATCTGGTCGCCTGCAGCATTGGTTAATATTGATCTCATTAAACGAGTACAAAAAAAATTTCTTAGATATCTCTATGTTAAAAAAAAACAATATCTACCCATATATGATGTCTTATAGAAGCATGTTAGATACTTTTAATTTTGTCACACTCGAAAAAAGAAGATCCATGCAGGCATGTTTATTTATATACTTTATTGTCAATAATATAAAATACAAAGATACTTATCTAATCAATTACATCAGTATGCATGTGCCTAAAATTAATCTTAGAATTGGTAAAAGAAATACTTTTAATTCAAGACGTTGTTCACCTTTAAATTTAATGCTAAGCGAGTGCAATAAAGCCATAACCAAATACGATTTAGATATATTCTTTACCTCAGTTAGTAAGATAAAGTCATTGTTTTTATGCAGCATCTAGGGTACCTGTTATGTTCCTTTCTTTGTCTTTTTGTGTTTATTTGTGTAAGTGTAGTTTTAGTTTAGTTTGTAAGAATTCTTACATGTAATTACAACGTTTTTTTTTTGTGTTTGTAAGAGAACCCTTTAAATAAAAACAATGACAGATATATATATATATATATATATATATATATATATATATATATATATATATATATATATATATATATATATATATATATATCCACATACGAATCTATAGCAACTTAAAAAAAAAACTTTGTTAAAAATAAAATGGATTTATTTGAAATTAAAGCACTTACCTTCGTTCATAACTTGGCGATCTTCTATTTCTAGGTTTCCTAGGTGAAGGTGTTTCACTTCTACTATGTTTAAGGGACTTACCTAGAAATAATACTATTAAATTAAATCAGAACATGGAACTTGCGAACTTTTTAAAACACGCAGTCTTCAGAAAAATATTTCAGTAAATACTATTATTCAACATCCAAAGCGGCAGCGAAGATACTCATAGATGCCAACAAATTAAACAAGATAACCCAATTTGCTTAAAAACTACTATTTAATGTTATTTCATTATGTATATGTTTTTCATAAATGAATCATTATTTCGAACTGAGTGAAGTCTTTCCTGATTTAATTCATTTTGCTAGTATAGGGAAAACATAAAACGCTAATAATATTTAAATATTGATTAAGTTGTTTGCTAAATGGTAAAAACTTATATTATGTATTTTATTTTGAAAAGAAAAAGGCTAGCCAACACTGTGACCATTAAGCAATCACATAAACAAACATTCCTGGAGACGTGTGTAAAAACCTTAAACGTGTTTACTCGGGATATATATATATATATATATATATATATATATATATATATATATATATATATATATATATATATATATATATATATATATATATATATATATATATATATATATATAATATATATATATATATATATATAGAATATATATATATATATATATATATACATATAAATATATATATACATATAAATATATATATATATATATATATATATATATATACATATAAATATATATATACATATAAATATATATATACATATAAATATATATATACATATAAATATATATATATATATATATATATATATATATATATATATATATATATATATATATATATATTTTTAGAGATTTTTTTTTTTTTTAGTTCTGAACCTTTTATACATATATATTCTAATTTTGTTTTCTTGGGTATTTTGGTTCGATAGTAGGAATAAAATTAAAACAAATTTAATTTCATTATTGTTACATTTTTATAGACGTTTCGACCATTAATGGTTGGTCTTCATCAGTATTTTTTTTTGTGTGTCTGTAACAATAGAAAACCGAGATAAGATATTTTTCTTAAAAGACTATTATAAATTGTATGGACAAATTATTAATAATATTATTTTAACATTTTAGATGACTTACCATAAGAAGGATCTTTCAGAATTCATGCTTATGCAACATTTAAAAACAGCATGTTTTCCATACAACACTCAAAAACAGCACATTTAAAAACATTGAAAAGAACGTCATACAGATTAAAATTACTATAATATTAATTGCTACGAGTATGTCTATCTTCGAGCGACACTGCTTTAACTGGCAGAATGCATTCAGTGAAACGTCGGTTTAGGAATTCTATGGGTTTTTTTTTTATATATATTAGTTTAAAATTGTTTTGAACTGTTTTATTATTTAAAAGGTGATATATTGTTTATTTACTTTTGAATTTAGAAGAAAAGGGGCTAATTTAGTTTGTTTTTTTTTTATATTAATTTAATGTATATATGAAGTCAGTTTTAGAGTTATTTGATAACGTTATAATATATTTGGCTCAAATTCTTTATGTCTGTTTTGTCATTTATAGCATTGATCTCCCGTTTTATGTATAACATTTCCAGAAACTCTCTCTTTTTTTGATTAATTTCCGTATTTAGAATAGTAGTATCTTGAAAGTTAAAAGTATGTTTATATTCTGTTTCGTGATTTGTAAGCGCTGTTTTATTTTTTTTATCATACTTGTGTCCATTCAAACGATTTTTAAGATACTGTGTGGTTTGCCCTATATAGACCTTTGGGCAGTCGTTGCATTTTATTTTGTATATAGTGTGTGTTTTTTGAAACTTAGGTGTTTTTGATTTTAAAGAGGAAAAAAATTGTTTTTGTAGGGTATTGTAACTTTTGTGAGATACGGTTAGATCTTGTTTTTTAAGGGATTTTTGTAAATTTTCCGACAGTCCTATATAGGGTATTGAAATATATTTATTTACATTTATTTACATTTTACATACATTATATTTATTTTATACAAAAATCCCTTAAAAAACAAGATCTAACCGTATCTCACAAAAGTTACAATACCCTACAAAAACAATTTTTTTCCTCTTTAAAATCAAAAACACCTAAGTTTCAAAAAACACACACTATATACAAAATAAAATGCAACGACTGCCCAAAGGTCTATATAGGGCAAACCACACAGTATCTTAAAAATCGTTTGAATGGACACAAGTATGATAAAAAAAATAAAACAGCGCTTACAAATCACGAAACAGAATATAAACATAATTTTAACTTTCAAGATACTACTATTCTAAATACGGAAATTAATCAAAAAAAGAGAGAGTTTCTGGAAATGTTATACATAAAACGGGAGATCAATGCTATAAATGACAAAACAGACATAAAGAATTTGAGCCAAATATATTATAACGTTATCAAATAACTCTAAAACTGACTTCATATATACATTAAATTAATATAAAAAAAAAACAAACTAAATTAGCCCCTTTTCTTCTAAATTCAAAAGTAAATAAACAATATATCACCTTTTAAATAATAAAACAGTTCAAAACAAATCTAATTTATCTTTGCTTTTTTAAACTAATATATATAAAAAAAAAACCCATAGAATTCCTTAACCGACGTTTCACATGAATGCATTCTGCCAGTTAAAGCAGTGTCGCTCGAAGATAGACATACTCGTAGCAATTAATATTATAGTAATTTTAATCTGTATGACGTTCTTTTCAATGTTTTTAAATGTGCTGTTTTTGAGTGTTGTATGGAAAACATGCTGTTTTTAAATGTTGCATAAGGATGAATTCTGAAAGATCCTTCTTATGGTAAGTCATCTAAAATGTTAAAATAATATTATTAATAATTTGTCCATACAATTTATAATAGTCTTTTAAGAAAAATATCTTATCTCGGTTTTCTATTGTTACAGACACACAAAAAAAAATACTGATGAAGACCAACCATTAATGGTCGAAACGTCTATAAAAATGTAACAAAAATGAAATTAAATTTGTTTTAATTTTATTCCTACTATCGAACCAAAATACCCAAGAAAACAAAATTAGAATATATATATATATATATATATATATATATATATATATATATATATATATATATATATATTATACATATATATACATATATATAAATATATACATATATATATATATATATATATACATATATATATATATATATATATATATATATATATATATATATATATATATATATATATATATATATATATATATATATATATATATATATATATATATATATATATATATATATATATATATATATATATATAAAGAAATTTGGTTATCGACCGTACTGTAATAAATCTAATGAAACAAAATTTCGGGTATGCGGTCTGTGACTATAAAAACACTCTTTTGGTTTTTAATTCTCTATATTTCGTCAATTTTTTGTCGACTTCATCAGGAGAAAGCTAAAATACAATTTAAAAAAATACAATTAAAATTTTTTGTTAATGAAAACATTAAATAAAAGATTACTTACAAAACTTAGAGTTAGTCCATTGTATATATAAAATAGTGGACGTCAAGCCTGAACAGAGCGGTACAGTTATTCTAAATATTAAAATGATGATTTTCTTTGCAACTTATTCACAAATACAATAAAAACAAATATGTATAATTAAAAAAAACCTTACAAAAACAAACAATAGGATTAAAATAACTTTGTCAGTGTTAACAGTAAAATCAATATGATACAGTGTGGAAACAAAACATTTAAAAACACAATTAAATTAATCTTAATATATTACAGTATATATTGCTCAATTGTTTGGTATCAGTTTTGTAGATGACGCAGTTTTTTCTGTGTCAACTATATAACAGCAATGTAGTTTATGAGTTGTCTTGTTTAGGATGCCAAGGATGTTATATTGGGCAAACGTCCCAATGGTTAAAACAACGTGTTACCCAACACAAGAGCGATTGTCGTTTGGGAAAAAACACTGGACACCATTTTGATTATACCAATGTTAAAATTTTGGAACACCAAAATAATTACAAAAGCAGATTATTCCTTGAAATGTACCACATTAACAAAAGAAAAAACTGTGTCAACTACAAAACTGATACCAAACAATTGAGCAATATATACTGTAATATATTAAGATTAATTTAATTGTGTTTTTAAATGTTTTGTTTTCACACTGTATCATATTGATTTTACTGTTAACACTGACAAAGTTATTTTAATCCTATTGTTTGTTTTTGTAAGGTTTTTTTTTAATTATACATAATTGTTTTTATTGTATTTGTGAATAAGTTGAAAAGAAAATCATCATTTTAATATTTAGAATAACTGTACCGCTCTGTTCAGGCTTGACGTCAACAAGACGTCCACTATTTTATATATACAATGGACTAACTCTAAGTTTTGTAAGTAATCTTTTATTTAATGTTTTCATTAACAAAAAATTTTAATTGTATTTTTTTAAATTGTATTTTAGCTTTCTCCTGATGAAGTCGACAAAAAATGTATATATAGATCTCCAGACTAGGAATATCTCAGAGCTCTCCAACATACATGGGTATTAAATATTACAAGATTGGAACACTTGTAGAACACAGTTCAAAGTGAATTAAGAGAAAAACTGAGATTGTTTTTAAGAGATCACACATTCTATTGAGTCAATGAGTTTCTTAATCTCTACAGTATATGCTGGTCTATTTGAATTGACCTCTGCTTTTATTTTTACATGTATCTGTTAATATATCTGACATACTGAGATATTTGTCCTGTATGAGTGTCTCATGACTTCCTCTTTTGCTGCTTCTAATTTAATTTGGACAAAATTTCTTCATTTTACTTTAGCTATACTTAGTTTACTATACTCAGCTGATATTACTATTATTGTATTTTAACTTTTAATTTAACCTGACTAGCCTTATAAGTTTTAGATATTTGTAACAGAAAATTTCCATGATGAATAAAATTATTTTCAATTTCAATTTGAATTTGTATAAATTTTTAATAACCTTCAATTCTGCAACTTTGTGTACTATCAGAAAAACCTCTACGTTAACAGTTCGAACATAAAATCCCAATTCTATACGAAACTAAAACTAAAAACACTTACGGTTTTCTTTGTCTTGACTAGATTTCTCCCTATCTCTTGACATTTTATTTGTGATCCTATGCACTGGTGAGTTCTTAGGGGAAACACCGGGTGGTCCTTCTGAATCATCAGTTTTAGGAGGATCTAATTCAACATCCTATGGATAATATTTCTCAATTATTATAATTACTGAATAAATGTTATAGTATATGGTGCATCATACTATATAATTAGAAAAACAAACAAATCTATCACATAATTTAATATAAAAAAGAACACAGGTTCCACCAAACTCGATGATGGTACATTAACTGTAAATAGCAAGCTACCGGTATGACATTTCTAAAATTCCACATCACAACATAGGTTCGTATCATATGTTAAAACGCTTTACTTCAAAAAGTAGACTAAGGTAAAGAAATGTATTAACTAAATAAATGTATGACAATAAACTTTCAGCCAGTGGTATACAAATTTAATACACGAAAAAAAAGCGTGGGGCACCAGTCATAATTCAAATTCAAATAAAAATTTATTGAGAAGTGTCATACAAATATTCTCAAAAGGAAACATTACAGCAGAGCTGGTATTCCCTATTTCTAAACTAATCACTATTACATTAATTACAGTCGTTATTTCTAGTTACTAACAGAGCAATTAAAATGCACATAAAAGGTGAAAAACACAGTCATTGTTACATAAATATGCAAGTACAAGGTGTCGGGATTTAGTTGCAAAAGCAGGGTATCTCGCTTATTTTTAAAGATAGAACCTTGCGGTTTTCACGAACCTGAGCTAATTTTTTGTGAAACTCATGAATCCGTAAACAAAATTTTCATAGCCTTCTTCGTTTATGAGATACAGGGCGAAATAGAAAATTTTGCATTTTGGGACCTCCCTCGGATCTCGGTTATCCTTTAACTTAACGCAAAGGGAAAAATTGCTGCTTATGCAGTTTTTTACGCTGGATCCAGTGGCGTAGTCATATTTTTCATTTGAGTTGTTATTTTTTAGATATGACCCAAAGTTGTGTTTTTTTAAATGGGACACCCTGTATATTTGTCCAGAAATTGATTTGTCCATTTAAAAGCTTCTCAAAAATATATAATAGTATGGGTCTATTTTAATAAACAACAAAAATGCTAATTTTTATAATTATTATCCCAAATTTTGCAGTAGGGCATGCAAAACGATGCCGTTTTCTTTTGTTTTCTTGGAAGCAAATGACATTTCTCAATTTTGTACGCGTATATAAAATATAGCGATAGTTTTTTGTATTTATTTATTGTGTAAAATATAAATAAAAATTATGGAAGAAAACCAAACTTTCGAACATTATGAAAAGTACGATGTTAGCTTGTTTTATATTAAGTAATGAAAATGTTGAAGCGGCTTCTGAGATGTATTTTAACAGGTAAATAGTTAATTTTTAGGTATGTTGAAATACTATTGCTTAATTTTTATTTAGATATCCAGAAAGGAGGCAACCTAATATATCCACTTTTTATCGGATAAAAAAGAATTTAATCACGGATCATTTATCAAACCTCGTACGAAAACATATAATAAAGAAAATCGGGAGGCTGAGGAAATTACGGTTTTGGCTAATGTAGAAGCTTACGTGCTTTTAACAAGGCCTTCCCGCTTAAGAATATCAAACCTAAGCGGCATAAACCGTGGACCACGAAAGGAATACGAATTTCTGCTAAAAATATGCGCTCGCTCTCATATATACAAAAATTCATCGACTCCTTTCTTATTCTCGACTATATCTCTAACTATAGGAGGATCTACACTACTCTTATTAAGTCAGAAAAAAAATTACACTACCGAAAACGTCTAACAAACTCAAATAACGTTTCAAAAGAAACCTGGTCCATCATCAATAACCTCAGAAACAAATCAAAACCTGTGACTCAGATCTTGCCAGGGGCTAATGATCTAAATGATTATTTTATTAATGTAAGCAAAAATGTTACCTCTAGTATCTCGCCAAGTTTGGACCCTCTTTCGTTTCTCCCTCCTTCAAAAAATTTAGCTGATAGCTTTTTCTTAAGTCCCGTTAGCAACACTGAACTATTAAAGGTAATAAATAATATCAAAAGTAAATCTTCGTGTAGCACTGATGGCCTATCAATTAGAATATTCCTGAACTTGCCACTCCCAGTCATAGAGGCCCTTACAACATTAATAAATGAGTCCTTTATAAAAGGTGTATTCCCTGATTGCCTTAAAACAGCTATAATTATTCCACTTCATAAAGGCGGCGAAAAAACTAACTCTTGCAATTATCGCCCAATTACACTACTACCAGTGCTATCAAAAATCATCGAAAGGCTACTGAAGAATCGTCTTATGCCATTTCTCCTGAAACATCAGATAATATCCCCGGAACAGTTCGGATTTCTACCCAACAAGTGCACCAGCGACGTCATGTTCACGTTGCTTAGAGGCGTCTACTTATCTCTCAATAACAACCACCCAACTGCCTCAGTTTTTTGGGACTATGCGAAAGCCTTTGATTGTGTTAGTCATGAAATTCTGATAAACAAACTAAATTTTTATGGAATTCGTGGTACTTCTTTAAATTGGTTCAAATCTTATCTTGGGAAAAGGCAACAACTTGTAAGGGCTAATGGTTCCGATTCTGATTGTAAGTTGATTACAAGTCGAGTCCCTCAAGGTTCAGTCTTGGGACCTATCTTTTTTTGTTATACATTAATGATATCACGAACCTTAAAATTAATGGAAGAATTTCCCTTTTTGCTGATGACACAAGCATAACTTGGAGTGATTTTGATACAACGTCTTTACACTCTAGTATCTCCAAAGACTTGGTTATAATTAAGGCTTGGTCCGATTCCAATATGCTTTGTTTTAATGTCGATAAAACGGTGGCGTTATCTTATAAGGGAACTTTACAACCACTTCAGGTACATAAGAGCAATATTGAATACGTAGAGTCGGTTAAATTCCTGGGTTTAAATATAAATAACAACCTAAAATGGTCTAATCATATTGACACCTTAACTAAAAAACTTTCTACCGCCTGCTTCGCCATTCGATCAGTTTCAAAAGAACTAGACGTTCCTTCTGCCAGACTTACTTATTTCTCTTTATTTGAATCCCACCTCCGCTATGGCCTTCCCTTTTGGGACTGCTGTACCACCGAGCAATTTCGGAGTATTTTTATGCTTCAAAAGAGAGCCATTCGTTATTTGTTTGGTCTAAATAATAGAGCTCACTGCCAATACTATTTCAAAAAACATGAAATATTAACACTTCCTGCATTATTTATTTTGGAAACGGTATGTTTGCTGAGAAAACATATAAACACCCTCCCAGAAAGGCCACAACATGTATACCCTACCAGAAACTCTAGGCATGATATATATCTTCCCATTCCTTCCTCAGAATTAATAAAAAAATCAATTATTTACAACGCCATAAAACTTTACAACAATCTGCCAGTACATTTAAAATCTATCCCTATGCTTGCACAATTTCGAAAAAACACCAAAGCATACCTCATTGAGAGACCATTTTACAGCGTTAATGATTTTTACAGCGAGTAAGTCTCTTTAAATTGTCACTAAATTCGCTTGTTTACTTAAATCTTTTGTGAGTCATGTCCTAACTCGTAGCATAGAATTTTGAAAATCATCATATAGAGAAAAGAACTGTCCAACATTCACATAAAACTTAATTATTTTTGTTAGGTATTGGATTGAAAACAAAATTTAATTCTTTTTTGTATACTACATTCTACACTAGTTCATTATACCTTCTGTTTAACATCACAATTATTTGTATAACTATAATAACAGTTTAAAGTCGCATAGTTGCAATTTTGATTTCAATGTCATCGAAATTATTCACCTCGTACATGTGTGTTTGTTTACTTTTATAAGGTTATTAGGATTCATTAACTGTTTTGCGGCAATGTTATGTTATATTCTAACGTGTGTTTTACGATTTGGTAAATTGATAATTTACATTTTTAAAAAGCATTGACCTATCGAAATTATTTTCGATTGTTTTGATATGTCTTATTTTAAGTATATTTTGCTTTGTCTATAAAATTGTAAAATTTTTCTGCGGCAATAAAGCATACTTTTGTTTGTTTGTTTGTTTGTTACCCTACAAACTCTTGTAGGGCCAGTGAAAAGAGCATGATTCCAAAAACTAGAGTTCAAGAAATTCTAAAAAAGCACAAATACCACTCATACAAATTTAGGGGATAGGGGATGCAGAGCGTCGGGTAGTCTTTTGCAATTGGTTTCGAGAAAGATGCGATATGGTCAGAGATTTTGAAAGGAAGGTTATATGGTCAGACGAAGCACATTTCAGTAATTCTGGTATACTCAATAAGCACAATAGTAGATTCTGGTCCCAGGAAAATCAACCAAATATTTCCCAGAAGACAGCAGGGCAGGTTTGGTCTAAAGGTGTCCTGCTTCATATTAGGAACACATATAAAATTTTATATATTTGAGGGAAATCTAACAGCCAATCGTTATATAAAAATTTTAGAGGCAGCTATACCTGAATTACTTGACGATGTTCCTCTAGCGCAAATTAACGAAATTTATTTTCAACAGGACAGTGCTCCTGCACACAATTCTGGAATGACGAGATTATTTCTGGACAATAATTTTACCAATCAATGGATCGGAACAAATGGACCTATGAGATGACCCCCTAGGTCCCCAGATTTGTCGATTTTAGATTTCTTTCTATGGGGATATCTCGAACATAGAATTTACAAAGACCACTATGATAACGTCCAAGATTTCGGAAATGCAATAAGAGAAAATTTTCGCTATTTACAAAATCATCACGTTATTTTGCTTAATTCCCTAAAACGAATACGAAAATTGTGCGAAGCATGCATAGAACAAAATGGAAATCAGTTTGAACAGTTCTTTTGATTTCCTTGGTTACTGTAGTTCTTATACGACAGTTGAGTTTTGCTGAAAGGCTTGTTACATAATAATTTATTACTGTTTTGTTCTTGTGTTACATAAATCTAGGTAGGTGCTACTTTTTTGGTGCGAAATTATCAATACATATTTTGATAAATAGATTTAATTACATATTTATTTTGATTTATTGTTAGGATGTAGATATTGTTAACGACTTTAAATAAAAGGCAGCATTGTTTTGCATTGGCTACTGCAAAATTTGGGATGATAATTATAAAAATTAGGATTTTTGTTGTTGTTTATTAAAATAGACCCATACTGTTATATATTTTTGAGAAGCTTTTAAAAGGGCAAATCAATTTCTGGACAAATATACAGGGTGTCCCATTTAAAAAAACACAACTTTGGGTCATATCTAAAAAATAACAACTCAAATGAAAAATATGATTACGCAACGAGATCCAGCGTAAAAAACTGCATAAGCAGCAATTTTTCCCTTTGCGTTAAGTTAAAGTATAACCGAGATACGAGGGAGGTCCCAAAATGCAAAATTTTCTATTTCGCCCTGTATCTCATAAACGAAGAAGGCTATGAAAATTTTGTTTACGGCTTCACGAGTTTCACAAAAAATTAGCTCAGTTTCGTGAAAACCGCAAGGTTCTATCTTTAAAAATAGGCGAGATACCCTGCTTTTGCAACCAAATCCGGACACCCTGTGCAATGGTTAAAATAACATAAAAAAAATGTACATAAAAAAGTGAAAAACACAGTCATTTTTACATAAATTACTAACATTTAACCTATATTGTAAATTTTCTTAGCATTACGAAGTTTTATACATTTTGTTTAGGGCTAATAGAAAATGAATTATTTGGGTTTGTTTCTTGGGGGAAAAATATTGTTACAATTATTCTAGAGAATGGGCGAATCACTTTTCTGTATAGATAACAGCACTCTGAAAAGTTTTTTCCCAAAATTTTAGATTGAAGGACAATTCTGATGGCAGGACAAATTTATTTAGAAATTTTGTGCCAATATATTGAAAGCAACCCTCAAACTTGTGCGACTTGTGTTTAGGTATTTCGTATAGATTTAAATGCCTTAAGTTCAAAAAAGTTACTCTCAAAAAGAATCAGATCTTTTTGAGAGTAAAACGAACAAATATGGAGGACACTTGGTATGCATGACATTATATAACAGTTTGCATGCAAATAGGGTGAATCTGTATTTATTTTTTAAAATAGTTAGAATTATAGTGGGGTGTCACATGGTCTTTATGATCAATGTTAAAAGCAAATTTTAGACAGCAGTTTTGAAGAAATTGTATTCTATGTTTTAAGTGTTCGGTTAAAAAGTAGAAGTATATATAGAGCAGTAATCTAGGTGACTTAAGACTAGTGTATTTACAAGGTTCCACTTCATTGTGTTGGACAATGGGTACTTAAATTTATACAATGCATTTAATTTAGAGAATGCTAGGCTGATTTTCTTCAACACGTTGGCTTCAAATGTTAAATTTGAATCCATGAGTCCAAGATTTCTAGCTGTCCCCACCATAGGCAGCACAGTGTCACTCATACGAAGTTCCACCAACACACATAGCCACAGATTTACTTGGATTTTCCTGTCCACTCATCAATTCTTGCTAGGTTGATGTTCATATAGGTGATATATGATAGCAGTATCATCATCATCATTACGCGTTTCACAAATAGTAAGATAAAGTACTCCCTATATATTTCACTTTAATGACATATCAGGCTTTTTTTTTATTTAAGAATTTTATAGATGTAGCTCAAAACTAATTACCATAAAGAACCCCGCGCTTTCATTATAGAAAATGGCATTCGGTTAATTTTTCTAATTCTTTTATATGTTATTATTCTCGACGTTCTGATCATCAAGTTCCCATGGGCACAACCCAATCCTAAGACTAATTTTTAAGATACAGAGTGTTAAAGTTAGAAAGTAGCCGTTATTACTAATATTTTAATTTAAGTAGCTATTTCTAGGTTATTTATCTGTTTCTTATAACTAGAGTCATAAATTGTGTAAACTATGATTAAAATTAACAACAAAGGTTATTTATTTTTTTACAGGGTGAATTACAAATATGTAAACATCAATTTTTTTAACTTGGTGTATTTATTACGTAAATGGTTCGAAAATATCATATTTATATAAATACTATATCACATGATATATACCTGATAAAAATCATTTTTAAAAACTGTATTATTTAATAAAAAACGGCATTGTTTTATGCATAAACAATATTTTAACAAACACATTAACCAAAAGTTATATTCTAAACAGCAAAACCTAACTCTAATTAAAAAAAAAACATTAAAAAACATATTTTTTTCTTTATTTTATTAACATGAATATTGGCATATCCTCATCTGATGAATTATTAATAACAATAACGTTATTAGTGAAATTCATTTCAGATATGCCCATTCAAGGTTGATTTTCTTTTTGCCAATATTTTGATTCATGCACTTAAACATGAAAACCAGTCTACTGGCTTTTTGGTTTATGGCAATGGCAATACAGGAACCAATTTCCACCACATTATCGGTGGATTAAGCCTAAAATGATCTCCAAAAAAGTACTTTTGATATAAGGGACATAACAAATGGAACAAAAGAACTGTCAATATTATTTAAATACTCAAAAGTCTCCCCTTTTTGAGTAGTTGTTAAATGTCGTCCCAAAAATCGATGATATATAATATTTGCTAGATAATGAAAAGAATGATCCAAGTGCCATATTTTTTCTTTTATAGAAACTTTTTTTTGTAAGTGGAAGTGGCTCTCCTGACAAATCTAATTCTAATTTTTGTCCCACTTCTATACACAAAAAGATAGTTGTAGTCTCTTTGAACCCTATCAAGAGCTATGGCTATTGGGTCTAGATGAGCAATGAATTCTTTGGCATTTAATGCAATCTGAGCATCACTGACAATTTTTATAATGTCACTTTCGATAACATATTTATGGTCCTGACATAACTTATGACACCTTATTTCCAGAGGCATACTCATTTTTCTGCCTCTAGTTTTTCTGTAGAGTCCAGATGGTATATGTTTGTTCCGGAAATATTTTATAACTTTTACAATATTTGAAGTTGCTGAAAGAATTTATAAATCTTTTGCAATAATTCAAAATACGAGCTGAGCATCCATATTCTATCATGCTGATTGGTTTTTTTAGTTGGGAGCGCATTTTTTGTATGTTTCTTGTGATGAAACTCTTTTACTTTAACTTGGAACTGGCTTTATCTTTTACTTATTGCCTCAAGTGCCATGTTTTTAAGGTACTCTGCAGGATGTTTATTTATTTATTATTAAACGGGAGAACCCCCTTGAAAGAGAAACAATAAAATAATAATTTTCTTAACATACTAGAAAAAAGATAAATTACTATAGTAGCAATAATTGATACAGATAAATAAAGATAATAAATATAATTTTCTAAGAACTAAGAACAACATCTAATAGTAACTAAACAACAGACTAATACTTTATAAAACGTATCAGTCAACACAAACACAGTCGAGAACACATTTTTTAAAATGCTGAAGTGAGCCTCCAAATGGATCGAGGGATGAGTGGAATTTAGAATTTTAAGGATCTAGACAGGGGACTATATATATGTATCCCATAGTTGGTTGTATGACTCATAACTTTTAAAGTCTCATTTCTCCTCAAGACATGATCAGAAATCTGCTCGAGTAGTGGTGGGCAATCAACAACACCATTTAGAATTTGAAAAATAAAACAGATATCATTAACTATTCTTCTAGTTCTTAGGGCATTTAGGGATATTTCAAAGTCTAGGTAGCCAAATTTAAAATTACAAAACCCCAAAAATTTATTTTGAACTCTCTCAATGTCATTAATATGCACCAGACTGCCCAAGCATATTCTAGGTGAGATCTGACAAGGGAGCAAAACAGAGTCTTTAAGCAAGGAAAAGATAAGTCACGAGCAAATCTCAGGACAAAACCTAACATTCCCAATACCCTGGTTGTGACCATGGTATAATGATCGCGGAAAGTGTTGTCAAAAATGATCCCGAGGTCCTTAACTCCTGTAACCAAACCTAATTTTTCTCCTCTTATGTTATATGAGGTCCCAATCCTACTTCTTTCTGTAGAAGCTGAAAAAGTTGCACTTTTTTATATTAAGTGATAGACAATTCAACTCTAACCAATGAACAAAGCGACTAAGACAATTTTGTAGTAACAAGCCGTCATATTCTGATTTTATTCCCCTAAACATCCTCTTGTCATCTCCAAACAATAGGTAGAAACAGGAATCAAAATATTGACCTATATCATTAACAAAAATATTGAAGAAAAGGGGCGTGGAGTGTCCACCCTGAGGTACACCAGATGTAACTAAAATAGGTTTAGAAATGGAGCCACCAATTTTGACCCTCTGAGTTCGGCCGATGAGCATGTTGGCCAACCATCGCAAAGATAGTTCATCAAAACTACCCTGTCAAACGCTTTGGAAAAGTCTGTGAAAATGGCAACAACCTGATAGCGATCTTCCAAAGCGGATAACAGGATGCTTTCATAAAGAACCAAATTTGTGGCTGTTAAGTGACCTCTGGCAAATCCATGCTGTTCATTTGCAATGGTGGCCTTTCATAACCAGCTCATCTGGTCATAAATCAATGAGTCCAAGAGTTTTGAAATGGTTGAAGGCTTAGCTATGTAATTGGAGATATCCTCTCTATCACCAGCTTTGTGGATATGTAATGTGATTCTGCTTTTTTTATACATAATTTTAATGTGAACATAATATTACAACATGATCGTCAAAATTATTTCCAAATCATCGACGATTACCTATTCTGCTTGCAAAAGACTAGAGAATAGAATAAGATAATTTTCCACACTTATTTCCTTTTTACCATGGAAGTTCAGTTCTTTAACTTAAGTTTATTATGATCAATTTTAACTCTCTTTCGCGAAACTGAATTCGTTCTCTGGGATATTTAAAATCAAAATACGTAATGTTTTCACGATTTCCCCGTTTTTTGCCAAATTCTATAAGGAATCGGTAAAAAAAAAATGTACAAAATTGTGAGGTGTATTTATCAAGTGTACACTGACTAACGCGTTCTCTATAAAAAGTCTGTTTGTTGCAGGATCGAGTCTTTATTAAAGCCCGATTCTGTGGCAATGTCGGCAGTGGCTCTCAAATACCTTCGACTATTCCTCCAAAACAAAAACTACTCCTAACACAAAAACACAAAAAACAATTAAAAAATTATAAAAGTAACATTTAAGTTAGTTTTGTGTTTTTTGTAAAAGAAAATAAAATAAGAAAAATAAAAATAATCTATGAACCCACAAAGAATAGAGTCGGAGGGGCAACTCCCGAGTGGCTTTACTAACAGCTTCTGAGACACAACAAAATATTCGGTGAAGATCGATGTGAAATTGTTTGAAAGAGGTTTTAATTAGAAAAATTGCGAAAAGACTGAATAATAAGCCTAGACCGGAAGATACCACGACAACACACATGACTCTTTGACAAGCTCAAAGATTTTCTTTATTTAAGTGCAACTTTGTATAGAAATATTTTGTATGAAATTATGAGACAAAATTAAAAAAATATGTATTTTATTAGATTATCTATCGATATGTTATAGAATTTTGTCGAGAATGTGTGAAAAAATAAAGAAATAGTGAAAAGTAGTATGTATATATTTAAAGCGCTAAGCCAAATTTTTCAGCAAGTTCTTGACAGAGTTGCACTGTACCGATTTATATGATTTCTTTTTTGAAATGATCGTCTGGTGACCGAGATCTTTCAACACATTTTTTGTATTGTAAATTTATGCAGGGTGCTTCACAAAATCGGGTCACTGATTAATTACGATTGAGCTCAAACCGCTGACTGCTGATGATACCTTCCCTTAAATATTACAATATTTTTTATTTTTTTTTTTATTATTTTACATATTTTAAAATTTCTTAAAAATGTATACCAGGGTGTTTCAAAAAAATCAAGCCACTGAGTAATCATGATTAATTTGGCATACAGATTGATTGGAAGGTTCGATAAGAAGGAATTTTTCAAAAATCAAATTTCAAGATGAAACTGCCCCTTTTTTATTTAAAAATAGGTTAGTTTTTCACAAAAAAAAAAACAGGTATATTTCAATTTATTTTTTACATATTTTTTAAAAATGTATACACACCCAATAATCGGAAATAATTTATAAACAAAAATTTCCCAAACCCCTGTTGACAAAAATTGAAAGAAAATGCAACAAAAACTGTGGTTTATAAAGAGGTATCTAAATAAGGCGATTTAAGTACCTCTTTATATCCTTTTCGTTATCGCCATACCCGAACGAAGTCGCGGGTACTCGCTAGTATATTTTTATTATCAATAACTTAATTTTTTTTATTTATTCTCAACATTCCCAACCAACTGTATAAGTTCATTACAGGGAATTCTAACAATACTAATATTATAACAAACTAACAATTAAGAATAATATTAAATAACAAAATAAATAATAATTAAAGAACAAAATAAATAATATTAACACAGGCAAAATTATTTTTTCTATAAATCACGTTTCGACAAAAAATGTTTTTTTACTTCCTTTTTAAATTTTATTAAAATTTTTATTCTGCGTAAATGTGTTGATAATTGATTATATATTAATATACCACTATATAATAAAGATTTTTTTGCAAAATTGCTTCGAATATCAGTTGTATTTAATATTCTGTTTGCGTGTGTCATGATTATGTATAGTATGTCTTTTTTCTATATCTATATTGGATAATTTATCTTTTGTAAGTATTGAATGAATGAAAACGCATGTTTTTAACTTATAAATATAATTAGTGTCGAAATAGCCAAATTTTGTATATAAATTTATTGTTGGTTCAGGAAAGGAAGTTTATGTATAAATTTAATAATTTTATTTTGTAACCAACATAAAGGTTTCAATGTTTTTAAATTAGTAGATTCTCAAACTGAAATCAAATATTGCAATTTTGAATATATTAATCCAAAATAAAATTTTTCATCATAAATTTTAATGGTATATTAAACGAATTTTATATAGAGGAGATATACTTTTTCTAAGGTATTCTATATGATTCCGCCATCTTAAATTTTCATCCATGTATAGTCCCAAAAATTGAATGCATCTACTATAATTAATATTTTGTTGGTTGAATTTAATTGGTTCCATTTGATTAATTATATGATTTTTGCTTATAAACATAAAAGAAGATTTTTCAAAATTTAAAGTTGGTTTATGGGATTGTAGCCAATTGGATATAATTGGTAAATCTTCTGCAATGTAGTATCTAATTTCTGAAAAAGTATTTTCAAAATAAAAAATTTGAATTTATGTATATTAAAAATAAAACAGGTCCTAATATTGAACCCTGAGGTACACCACATGATATTTCTTTCCTCGAACTAATATTATTTACAATTTGGACATATTGCTGCCTACTATTTAAGTCATTTTGAAACCAATAATAGATATTTCCTCGAATTCCAATATGGTATAATTTTTTTAATAAAATATTATGATTAATTGTGTCAAAAGCTTTGCATAAGTCTAAAGATAAGATACATTTTTTATTTTGATCAATTTTTAACTGAATATCAGTAACAATATCAATAACTGCAGTGTCTGTATCCCTAGACTTTCGAAACCCTTATTGACCACTGAATAGTAAATTTTTAATTTCTAAATAATTTGATAATTTATTGCGCATTACTTGAAAATATATTTATTTCAGAATCGTGATTAGCGCCTTAAACTTTACCAACATATGAAAAATCGTTAAAATCGGCCAAGATAAGTTCAATGATAAAACTAACCTATATGTTACAAGATGAGTTTTACTTGAAAAAAAAAAGAAAACTTAAGTCCACTCACTTAACTTGTTATGTTTTTGGCACAGCTTTTTAATAACGCTACTGACGTGTAGCTATCAGCGCCCAGTTGTAGTCCAGTTAGACTTTCGTTTTTAAGCAACAGGGATCATAACAATTATTATAATAATTAGTCTACTATGGAAAGGTATTAAATGGCATATAGGACAATAAGTATATAAAACCAACCTTGGAAAAATCATGATCACTTTTACCATGCTCTGTGGAATCAGCTTCAGATATTACTGTTTTTTCTTCTTCCTTTAAACTTTCCTTCTCAGTTGAATCTACTACTGGAGGTGGAGTATGCTAAAATATAAACTGTAATAAATATAGGCTTTCTGAAAAGGGACTCTAATATTTCAAAGCTAAGTAAAACAGAACATTTCTTATTTCAGTTAAAATTTCATACTCGCTAATTTAAGTCATATACAAACGTATTTAAGTTATTAAAAATGTAATCCTTAAATTTCGCCTAAAATTATATTTACAAATGACGATCAATTCGTTTAAACAGAAGTTCCAATAAATAAAAACTGTGGCCTTATAAAGCATATTAATTTTGGGTGAGTTTGAATAAAGGCGGTATAAGGAATTGGAAAAGATTCCACTAAAATTTAGCACAAACACCAACCACCTTTACACAGTTATGTAATTTAAAAAAAATGTGTTTTCTTACATCTTTTTTAAATTGATCCTCTTTAGGTTTATTAGAGCTGGGCCTAAGCATTGGTTTCTTTTCATATCCAGTTGTATTCTTAAAATTAGCAACGGATTTACGTAGGAACCTAAAAAAAAATTAATCCGTAATTTTTATATATTTAAGATATTCTTTTACATAATATTGAGAGCTTTATAAAAATATATATATATATATATATATATATATATATATATATATATATATATATATATATATATATATATAACGTCACCGGAATACCGTCCTGAAGCCCTTAATAAAGTTAAAGAGACCTTGAATGCAAATAATTTCCCAGAAAAACTGATAAAAAAAAATTATCAAACAAAGGACGTACATATATTATAACAATCATAACGAAAACATAAGATAATACGCAAAAAAAATATATTGCAATGCCATACACATCTCAATTATCTGAAATATTAAAACATATCTTAGGAAAATATAACATAATTGTGTGTTATAAAGCCCAGAAGCTGATAGGCTCCCTATTTACAAAAATAACAACTAAAATTCCTAAAAATAAAAAATCCAATCTCGTATATGAAATTCCTTCTTTTCTTAAATATACTGGTATGACAACCCAACTTTTAGAAAATAGAATAAAAGCATAATGCATCCACTGCATTACACAAACATGAAAAAAGCACAAATCACGAATTTAATTTTTCTGAAACCAAAATCATTGATGAAGATAACCTGTATTAGAAATTAATTATCAAAGAAATGATTTAAATAAAAAAAGAAAAAAATGCAGTAAATGGCAAACAAGACATAAAAAATGTAAGTCAAATATACCACAATTTGATATTTTAGTATAGTTTTAACTTAAATTAAAAAATAGCAAAAAATTATCTTTAAATTCCTCAAAAAAACGTACTACGATAAGAACACCTTTTTACCTAAAACTGTGCCATGAATTGCCTGGCAAACCACTAACTTGCTACCTATCATTCAAATATAAATAAATAATCAACATGCATTTTTCGAGGTATGTAACCTTATTTTATTAATTTTGTAATAATTATTTGTCAATAGTATAAAATTTTAAATTAGTTTAGAAAAATTCTAAATGTCTTTTTATAATTAGACTAATAAATGTTTTTTTAAATTAATTGTAGATAGGAAAGGAAAGCCTTATATACCAAAAAAAAAAAATAAAGGAATGAACAATTTTTGAGAAAGTCCAATTAATACATATATACATATATATATACAGGGTTATGATAAATTAAGGAATAAATTCATTATCTTGGAAATTAAAAAGGTAATAGAAAAACGCTCGAACTTGTCGATTTAGATTTATTTTTACGCATATTTAGAAATTATTTTAAACTATACAGGGTCACTCACAAATGTTGTACAACTGTCATCTTTGATTTTTTCAATACAACGCCTTATTTTTTTCTGGTGATTTGAATTCTCTATGAAATTCTAGACATTTTTGGTATAACATAACCTATACTGAAAATCAACAGTTATCGAAATATTCTTATCTAAATAAAACCTGTGTATTTAATAACCTATCGGACATTTGTATACCCTACCTATGTCTGTCGCGTAATCCCAAAGAAAAATGACTTTGTCACTGTCACTGTGTTGACAAGTCATATTAGTGGAGTAAAAACCATAAGAAAATGTGCCTTTTTTTTTCAAGGTATAACCACATGTAATTGGTACAGGAGGATTGGTTAGGACTAGTTGCATATGAAATGACCAATTACGACCTCTTTGGAGGGGGCAGACATTTTTTATTGACAAAAATGTCAAATATTTGTCAAATATGTTCATTTATGTTTTTTTACACATACAACACGATAACTCGAAAACTAATTAACCTATAAACATGATTTTTTTTTTAATCGATAGAGAACATATAAGCGGTGATAACTGTTATAATATTTATCTCATTGTGAGCACCATTTTTCCTGGGAAATGGATTAAACTATAAAATTTGATTTTATTGCATCATGAATTTCGGTAAGCGAGAAACTTTTTTATTTATTGAAATTTCACCATAGTATCTGTGTACGAAATTTAGAGGAATGTCTGAAAAAGTTTTTAAAAACAAAATCAACCTTCTATCTCACATAGTTTCCGAGTTATTCTAAATTAAAGTTACGGGAATATAATCGCCCGCCGAAGTACTTGTCGCAGACGCTATTATAATAGCTCGTTACCTACACCACACCGTCACGTCAGGGTGTCGGCAAAAAAAGTGTCGGTGTCGGTCATTGAAGTGCGCTCTTATATTTTATTTGAAAATTTGTTGTGTAATTGTAGTAGGACATAATATCTACTGAGTAGATATTATGTCCTACTTTAAAAATAATAGTCTATATTAAGCACAATAGGCAAAAATAAATTATTATAATATTAGTATTTTTATGTTATAATAAAAACAGACATCATATAATAAAAAGAACAATTGAATAATATGGTGAGTAGCAAATTAAAAATCTTCGAAATCTGAATCGAGGGAATTTTCTTCATTTTGTGGATTGTTATTGCACGGTAAATATTTACATTCGCTGCAACATTTCAAACCCTGCACCAGGCATGTGCATCTATTATTGTTGCAATTTCTGTCTGTACATCTAATGGAAAGAGCTCGCCTTACTTCATCAGGTACTGGATCTTGTACAGTAAATATTGGGATCCAAGAATTATTATCAAGTTTCCAACCATATTGCCCAGGGTCTTCCAAATTAGTTTTATTTACATGGGAGTTATACCATATTTTTAGCTGATATATGCACCTAAAATAATAACCCTATTTTAAAAAGAATATATCTCTTAGGCTTTGAATTATTACCTTTTTAAATGCTGTCTAAAAGCATCATTTGTAGGGGGCAATTCTGAAGCAGACCGATTTGACTCCTTGGTTAAATGTACCCTTAGGTCATTTAGTGTTTCAATATTATCATTCTTATTTTTGTATAGGTTCAATATATAGGACTGAGTCAATTTAATTGCCTGGTCCTCGGTTAAAAATGGAAGATTTTCCAGGCCGGTATATTTCTCAATATTTTTGTATAATGTGTCAAAAGCTGTTCTTTTACCTATTTTATACATGGAACAAGTGGTATCACATCCAGTTAAACAATGCAGAGCTAATATTTTTTTGCACTCTTCTTCCCCCAAATTAGTTACAATATCATTTATGGATAGAAAATGCTTGTTTCTACTTTGACCAAATTGAAGAAGAATATTAGACTTGGTCATTTCTGGCGTGACAGAATAATAATAAATCAGTAAAAGTAACACATCAGTGTCAACAGATTTGACAAGAATCGTCTTGTTTAAAGCAACTTCGGCCATGACATGAAGAATGATTCTTGTATCCGCTTCCTCTTGGTTACTACTTAAAGACTCAATTTTGGAAGGTAATTTTTTCTTATCGATTTGATAACACAGTTCTGGGTCTTGAAATCCGCCTGCTACTATAATGGTTTCATCATCATTAAGTGAATTTGGCATCTCGCTTATAAAATTAATGGTGATTCTTTGTTTGATGAAGATCGAATAAAATCTCTGAATTTTGGCACTTTTCTGGGACCGGAGACTTTATATTCTGCACTGAAATCACCACGATTGGATCTCTCAGCATTTTTCAAAGAGATCCTTCTGTATGTATCAAAAACAATAATAATGCGTTTTGAATTATATTTCCTTCCTTCCCTTAAAATTTTGTTCATAAAAACCTTTCCAAGTTCGTTGAATGTTACAAATGTTGTAGGCTGTAATTCCTGAACTGAAACCATGCAGTCAACAATGTAACAGTCCACATTCGGACAATCGGCAATACATGTGGTGAATTTCTCGATTTTTTTGGCTAGATCCGACTTCGTTGATTTCCTCATTGTTCCATCGTCGTGAAATAATGACATCGGAACCGATGTTAATTCATAGGATAATATATTTTCAAGATTCATTTGTTTGAATTTAGCGGCACAAATTATCCTACGGAACATACATTCGGACCCAATGACCTTTTTTTTTTTTCGGATTTTGTGAATTTTGTCGAAACTTGGAAATTTTTGACTTTCTCTCTTTTAAGAGGAGCCCAAAAGCTTTTCTCAGAAAAACTGTTACACAGATTCTTGACATTTTCATTAGCTTTTTCATAAAAGCTATTTAAGCTTTGTTCAGTGTCTTCATCTGCTATTTTTCCCGTGCAGATATTAGTTAATCGAGATGGTACATTATACATATCAAATGGGTTACACCAGTCATTTTCTAAACTTGCAATTATTTTTAATACTGCTTCTTCGTTTTTTAAAGCCAGTTTTTCCCCCTCATTATATACCTCTTTATTTCCACTAATTGTCGCACCTAAAAAAATATGGGATTCAAGAAACTTTATTATGACTAAAAAGTTCACATCAACAATCAAAGGAATAGTGTCTTTCTTTACTCACCTAAAAATGATTTTGAGTATTCTCCCAAAGTGTGTCTAATCCAGCGTAAGAGGGCACCTGGTTTTTGAGAAAATCCAATAATGCCGGATGAACTCTTACAATCTTTATTGATTGACTGCTCTAGAGCCATATCGGATGCCACACAATTAAAAACTTTGTCATTTGTTTTTTTAACAACAAAATTACCATTATTTAAATACTCATACATGTAAGGTATTTCTGTTTTTAGGGTCTCCATATCAGACAGGTACACAGGAACCCATTTTAAATATAAATTTCTGCCAGCAGCAGATAAATAAGGCAATGTATCCTGTACAGCACACAAATGAGATTGGAAATCGCCATTTCTCTCAGATCTCAAGAGTCGCCAAAGAAGATCAATTGATTTTTGGAACTCGTGCCAGTATTTGAAAGTTTTCGAATTTGTAGTGCCAATACCTATAAAATTTAAAATAATTTGCTCCAATGGCCCAATTGATTTTAAAAAATTCTCAAAACTATGATTATTTAATTTTCTCGTTTGAAATTCTTTTATTAGGCTTTGGATTTCTTCTTTTAACAAAGGCGTTATTATTTGGGTTTCATTATTTTCTTCTTCATACCATTTACATACAGATTTAAACAAGAGCCTGAAAAGAGCATCGGCGACTAAAGTTAGACCCCTAATAGCCCTAGAATACTGTTTTCCCTCCTAAAAAAATTTTACAAGTATTCTCTGCGTAAATATCCGTTTCTGTCAAGATAGTGAAAAGGCCTCCATCTCCAAAAATATACCCAATACTGGCAATAAGAGCCATGTTGAGATGCATCCCGCCTAGCATCAGTGTGACCTTTCCGTGCAATATCTCTGGATTATTCCATAATATTTCGCGAGCCTTTGAATAAATTGCCAAATCTGCTGTTATGCAAATATGATCTTGTCCTAACGTTTCAGCAATTTCCACTAGTCGCACCATCGATGTATATATTGTATCGTATTCAGTGGGTGGATTATTTATGAACGGCAAGTAAAATATATTGGAAACACAAATTTTGTTGTCTGCTAAAGTGTTATTAAAGTCACTCTAATTTAAAAATGATTATTCGCATTTAACGGTTCGAAGAAATTGCCATGCTAGATTAATTTTTGAGGAAATTATGTCATTTTCTCTGTCCAAAGTTATTGTTTTTACTGATGGAGGTTCTGGACGCTTGGCAGGTCTTATGTATTTTAGTATGTTCTGAATATTTGAAGAAGCGTCATCGGGATCATCTAGAGCGTATGAACCTCCTCTGGGAATATTCTCTTCTACAAAAGTATTCAAGTTAGTATTCTTTTGAAATAAAACCATTGCCATGCTATGAGTGGTGTTTTTTCTGCTTATAGTTTCCTCATTTAAATCGAAATTGTTTATACTGGCATGAATATAGTTGTTTTTATGTTTATCTACGATTTCAATTCCAGGTGGAACATAAGTAGCATTATTATTAATTGCTTGACTGGCCAAAGTAGTTGTTAACTGTCTTATATCGTTATAAGAACAGCTAAGCCCAATTTTTGACAAAGTGTCTAAAATTTGCTTACTTCGAACTAGATGATAAATATGAAGCCCCAATCCAATATGAAAAGAATTTTGTTTATATTTTTTATCAAAAAGTCCCATAATGATATTACACGGCACTACGGCTTGGCTGTCAATTTTACCATCCATTGTATTATACAAATCATCATTTATTAGCCAAGAAACAAATTGTACAAGTGTATTGGGAACTTGTTTTTTAAATTCCTCTTGACTTATGTTATCTGGACGAGGAAAACATTTCTGTGAGAATTGGAATTCGCCCATGTATTTTTTTAAAATACCCGAAGAATTGAAGAATCAATTTTTCATTTTGAATGTCACTAGTTTGATCTTGTCTAACAAAAATATCACTCTCTTCAGAACCAGTTGTATCCGAACTTGTTGAAGAGTTATTTGAATTGCTAGAGACATGTTTATTATGGGAGACTTTTGTTTTGTTTTGAAAAGCTTTGATATTTCTTTCTGCTATATAGCCGCAGTAGCAAACTTTGTGGTATTTAGGATCGTACGCAAAAAGATCTTCATAGACAGAAATTTTGGAAATCATGGTAATATCATTTCTTTTTTTTGCTGCAGCTAATATTTTTGAAAAATGTGGTCTTTCCTGTGCCTATAAGAAAAAAACCGAATAGACATTTATGTACAAAGGTAAAGGCCAGTCATTACTGGCGGCTCGTGAGCGGACGCAGGAGAAGTGAACATTCTACAGTCTACATTCCTATGATACTGATGCACCGTGTTTCATATAAATACACATTATTTACGTAATATTAGCATTATTTATTAAAATTAGCGCGATATCTATCAAAAAAAGAATAATGACCATAAAACGTAGCGAGCTGAACGCCCTTCTCATAAGAACGCTCCACGAGCCGCCACTGATGAGGGTATTCAGTAGATGGACACTTATTGGATACTTATGGATACTATTAATCAATCTACTGTCAATAATATTAGGGAATAAGATTTTAGTACGTAGGTACCTATACTACTTACTATAATAAATGGAACTTGTAAGCGAATGTTTTATTGATTCAGTAACCAAACTATGGAGTAATCAGTTACAAGAACACAAATTAATAAGTCGGGTACCTAGATTACATATACCTACAGTCAGTAAAAAAAGTCTCCAGACAGCATTTGGTTTCTACACTATTTTTCTGTTATGTTTAAAAAATAAATAAGCCTCAAAAATGGCAGCGACTATTTTTAATTAAAAAATAAAGTTAGTTGCTGTCAATTTGTCACATTTTTTATTTTTTAAGGGGCAGTGAAATAATGAAGAAAGCAGATGCTGTATGGAGACTTTTTTTACTGACTTTATGTATTCTATTTTTAAAAGAGGGTATAGGCATGCATTATTGTTTAGCCTGCAAAAAAAGTTTAAATTACCTGTTTGTACAGAGGTTAATTGCTGACTTTTGCCTTTTTTTCCGGTCGTATTACAAATCAGGCACATTTTTCTAATGTCAAAAGTCCCTTTACTGATCCTAGTTTGGGATGAAGAAGCTTCTTAGATTTTAAGCTATTAAGATTTTGCACACTAGTATACGATTTCCTGCAAGCTTTATGAAACTTCACCCCTTTCTTTTTTGTAAGTATATCATCTTTTTGACTTAATATATACTCAGTAACGCTATCCTGTCTTTTTTCAGCAGCACTAAATATAGTTTTCAGGCCCTGCATCGTAGGTTTTTGAACCACACTCGTGTCATTATCACTAACAGTTTTCAAACAAATTAAACACTCCATCATAACAATAATTAACAACTATAAAAACCTATGTTTATTACAAATTACTATAAACTATAAGAATTTTTAAAAACACTAGTCAAACAAGTTGGGACAAGACACGTTGAAAACACTTGCATGAACACCAACGTACCAACGTTCAATAATAATAATTAGGCCGCTAACGCTGAATAGACCCGGACGGACGCACTGCACGAAACGACACGAGAGCAACCAAGCGAAGCCTGCACGCTTTCGCGGGAAATTCAACCTGTGATAACTCAGAAACTATATGAGATAGAAGGTTGATTTTTTTTTTAAAACTTTTTCAGACTTTCCTCTTCATTTCGTACGCAGATACTATGGTAAAATTTCAATAAATAAAAAAGTTTCTCGCTTACCGAAAATCATGATGCAATTAAATCGAATTTTATAGTTTAATCCATTTCCCAGGAAAAATGGTGCTCACAATGAGATATATATTATAACAGTTATCACCGCTTATATGTTCTCTATCGATTAAAAAAAAAATCATGTTTATAGGTTAATTAGTTTTCGAGTTATCGTGTTGTATGTGTAAAAAAACATAAATGAACATATTGGACAAATATTTGACATTTTTGTCAATAAAAAATGTCTGACCCCTCTAAAGAGGTCGTAATTAGTCATTTCATATGCACATAGTCCTAACCAATCCTCCTGTACCACTCATATGTGGTTATACCTTAAAAAAATTTTTTTCAAGAACTAAGCGACTTTTTCCCTTGTTTTTACTCCACTATATAATTTATTTACGATCTGCCATTTTGATTTCAAATATTGACTATGCGTTTAACAGAGAAAGAAAGAATTGAAATTCTAATAATGCTTGGTACTGGTGATAAGACTAGGACACAAAAAGAAGTTTGTCAGCTGTTTAACAACAGATATCCTCATAGGCAACCTATTACTCAGTCTGCAGTGAGCAAAGTAGAAAGGAAATGGACGGATACTGGTAGTGTTACGGACCACTTTGGAAAAGGTCGCCCTAGGATCTCAGATGAAAAGAAACTAGACGTTCTCTTAACTTTTCAAGATAATCCACATTCCTCAACTACTGACACAGCCTATGATAATGATATACATCAAACAACAGTTTCCAAATTTTAAAAAAAGGAAATTTTTATCCCTATAAAGTGAAATTCGTTCAAGAATTAATAAATGATGATTCAGATCGCAGAAACGAGTTTTGCGAAATTATGACCAACATGTGTAATCATGATCCATTATTTGTCAAAAGAATTTGTTTCACAGATGAGGCAACATTTTGTCTCAATGGAGAAGTAAATAAACAAAATTTTAGACACTGGGCACAAGAGAATCCTAACTGGTACAGGGAAAGTCATACACAGTATCGTCAAAGTGTTAATGTATGGGCAGGTATTGTAGGCAATAAAGTTATAGGTCCATATTTCTTTGATTCCTCACTAACGGGGCAAATGTAACTTCAATTTTTGGAAGAGAATCTTATACCAGCATTAGCTACCCTACATCCTAATGTAAACGATCCGGATCTTCCCAGTGAACTGTTATGGTATCAACAGGATGGGGCACCACCCCATTTTGCAGCTGATGTCAGGAGATACTTAAATGAAACCGGCAAGATCGCCGGACTTAAGCCCGTTAGGCTTTTTTCTTTGGGGGTATGTGAAAAACGAAGTGTATAAAAATAAGCCACATACTATTGAAATTCTTAAGGATCGTATTCGAACTGGTATAAGAAATATTCAATGTGATACAGTTACTAATGAGCAACAAGAGTTTTTCCATCGTCTAGGGCATTGTAGAGCTGTAAATGATGGACGTTTTCAAAATTTAATAAATTAGTTTTCTTATTTAATTTCCTGATATGTGTTTTATATTTTATTTAGATAAACATATTTCGATAACTGTTGATTTTCAGTATAGGTTATGTTATACCAAAAATGTCTAGAATTTCATAGAGAATTCAAATCGGCAGAAAAAAATAAGGCGTTGTGTTGAAAAAATCAAAGATGACAGTTGTACAACTTTTGTGAGTGTAGTAGTTTAAAACAATTTCTAAATATGCGTAAAAATAAATCTAAATTGACGGGTTCGAGCGTTTTTCTATTACCTTTTTAATTTCCAAGATAATGAATGTATTCCTTAATTTATCATAACCCTATATACATATATACATATATATATATATATATATATATATATATATATATATATATATATATATATATATATATATGTGTTGATTTTTACTCCTTCACGGATGGAAAAATACAATGTGTTTTCATTCCGGGTGTACTCCGTTCACTACTGTCGTTCTGAAAAGAACAGTTTTGCTGACGTTTCGCCAAAATCACATTTGGCATTTTCGAAGCTTTCTTTCTCGCGTCCAAATAGAGACTGAAGTGTTGGTGACTGCGACGCTTCCTTTTATACCCCCACTCGGGGCCGAAGGTTATATCTGCGCAGGCGTTGGTCGTTATTTATGTTTTCCGGATGGTGCTGTTGTTGTATAGAACATTATAAGACCAGAATAATCCGAGAAGCCATAGAAATTGAAAAACAAGGTGATTTGAATAAAAGGGACGAATCATTAAAACCACCAACAGTATGGATAATCGACAAATCTAAAATCGCAAAAACTCAAGCGCAATTAGCGCAACAACAATATATATATATATATATATATATATATATATATATATATATATATATATATATATATATATACCCCAAATAACAAGTCGCCAAGACAAAAAAAAATAAAACGCTCGGACCCGTCGATTTTGCTTTTGAGGGGGAAACATTTTGCGCCTATTTTCAATTTCGCAACATCACCCTCTGAGCGGAGGTGAGATTCACCCCCAAAATGTTAAATGGAAAGGGGGGTCGAGTGATACCTTATTTTGAAGGGTTTCCGACCCTGGTTACAACTGCCAAGTTTGAAGCCTTTGCTATCCTTCCCGAAGAAATGGCAGCTTGTCCAAAAAAAAATAATAAATTAACTGCAAGAGTTGGCTGCTTTAAATTTAGGGGATGATGCAAGCTAGTGAAAAGATTTTAATAATAATTACTCCGGACGAGAGGAAAATAAAAATAGTAAATGTAAATTAATGGGGAATTTTTGCGTTTAAGAAATGTTTTCTACAAAGACTAAATTATTTTATGAATTGTTCGAAATGTTCGCCATTTACTTCCATGCAATGATACAGACGAGCTTCGAACATTTTGAAATGTTTCAGGTGTTAACTGACGGCATTCAGCTACTATTCGCTGTTTTAAATCCTCAAGTGATTCTGGCTGCACCTTAAAAATCTTTGTTTTCAAGTGTCCCCAAAGAAAGAAGTCCAACGGCGTCAAATCAGGTGATCGTGCCGGCCATTCGATGGGACCTCTTCTTCCAATCCAGTGATCGGGAAAAGTATTATCGAGAAAATCTCTTACCGGACGAGCGTAGTGAGGAGGTGCTCCATCTTGTTGAAAGAATATCTGATCTTCAGCTAAATCCTGGTCGTTTTCTAGAATCTCAGTAATCTGCGGATCGATGGCATTTTCAAGTAAATTTAAATAACTTTCACCATTTAAATTCCCTTCTGTGAAACAAGGTCCAACAACGTGATTGCCTAGAATTCCCGCCCACACTTTTACTTTTAAAGGATGCTGGCTATGGGTTTCCCTGAATAAATGGGGGTTGCTGTCGCTCCAATACCTGCAGTTGTGACGGTTTACTTTTCCATTTAAGTAAAATGTGACTTCGTCAGAAAAACAAATATTGTACAATGAAATGGTATGGTTGTTTAATTTTTCAGAAATATTCTCACAAAACTCTACTCTGCGATCAAAGCCATCTTCGTTCATTTCGTGAAGCAAATGATATTTAAAGGGTCGAAACTTATGGGATTTTAGAATCCGGTGAACACTGCTTCGGGAGACTCCTGATATTGCAGCTGTTTCTCTGATGGAGTTACTTGGGACCATAGCAACATGGCCAAGGACTGCAACCTCAACATTTTCATTTCTTATTGATCTTACTCTTTCATGCTTTTTATTGACAACTGAGCCGGTTTCGAAAAATTTTTTCCACAGTTGTAATACACTTCTATGAGTCAAAGAATGTTCGGGATGAGATTCATTAAAACTTACAGCTGCAGCTCTCGTCATAGGCAATTGTTAGAAATTTTCGTCTTTTAACACTTTCAGACAAAATAAATTTTAAATAAAATGCACAAACTGTAATAAACGCATGAATGCTTGACACTAAATAAACGATAACAATGTGATTTTATTTTGTTTGTTGCTGATGTTTTATGATAACAGTAAGAATGGAATGCTGATTTTTTTTTTAAATATTTGTACAGTGACAATTCGACAAGTTAGCTTAAACGTTTTGGCAACGGTCTGTTTCATTGCAAGGGAGTAAATGGCGAACATTTCGAACAATTCATAAAATAATTTAGTCTTTGTAGAAAACATTTCTTAAACGCAAAAATTCCCCATTAATTTACATTTACTATTTTTATTTTCCTCTCGTCCGAAGTAATTATTATTAAAATCTTTTCACTAGCCTGCATCATACTCTAAATTTAAAGCAGCCAACTCTTGCAGTTAATTTATTAATATTTTTTTTTTTGACAAGCTGCCATTTCTTCGGGAATGACAGCAGAGGCTTCAAACTTGGCAGTTGTAACCAGGGTCGGAAACCCTTCAAAATAAGGTCTCACTCGACCCCCCTTTCCATTTAACATTTTGGGGGTGAATCTCACCCCCGCTCAGAGGGTGATGTTGCGAAATTGAAAATAGGCGCAAAAATGTTTCCCCCTCAAAAGCAAAATCGACGGGTCCGAGCGTTTTATTTTTTTTTGTCTTGGCGACTTGTTATTTGGGGTGGATTCTTTTAGTTGGGACACCCTGTATATATAAATGTGTTTTCATTCCGGGTGTACATCCGTTCACTACTGTCGTTCTTCTTAGTTTTGCTGACGAATATCAGCAAGAGTGGAAGAGCATAAACTCAGCATCAGAAATAAACAAACAACCTCAGCTTTATTCCTACATCATCAGGCCATAAAATAAACTTTGATGGATGTAGGGAGATTGCCAATATAGAACATTATAAGACCAGAATAATCCGAGAAATTGAAAAACAAGGTGATTTGAATAAAAGGGCCGAATCATTAAAACTACCAACAGTATGGAAGACAATCGACAAATCTAAAATCGCAAAAACTCGAGCGCAATTAACGCAACAACAACAGCACCATCCGGAAAACATAAGTAACGACCAACGCCTGCGCAGAGATAACCTTCGGCCCCGAGTGGGGGTATAATATATATATATATATATATATATATATATATATATATATATATATATACATATATATATGTATTCCGCGTCCGAATTCAGTCTCTATTCATATAGAACACAATTCAATCTGAGGTATGTTTAATAAAGTTAATTTATGACGATAAGAGTTACTCATATTTAATGTATGAGACAGATGGACAACTAGAGTAGAGGCTATATTGATGAAAAATACATTAAAGTTATCCGAGGTTAATATATTAACAGTATCTTTTTTATTTTATCTTGTCTAAAGTGATTAACATAAAAAATAAGACACCATGTACTAGATTTGGTGTACCTAAATACTGTAGGTAGTATTTGACCGTTCCAGTACTTTTTACCAAAAATGCTGTGCTATATTTTGAAAAACAAGTGAAATAAAAAATTGATCATTAGGGATCATCATAAAATTGGCAAGGGTAATTGAAAGCAATGAAAAGAATTATAAAATTATTTTTATTGAAAATCACTAAAAAATAGCTGATGGAAACCCACTGGATGCCGAGGTATATATAATAAAAACAATCAAAATTTAATTTTTTTTTTAAATAAGAAAATGCAATGCAGAAATGATACGACCACAAGGATCAATGATCAGGTGCATGACGTACTCCGCCTCTCTCGGTCTAAAGATTAGTATTACTTACATTGCTCTGTAATAGAAAGTTAAGCCTTTTAAGCATTGTTTTTTCAATATTCCTTAGTTTTTTTAAGTGGTAATAGGTCACACAAGTTTGAAAAAGTGTTGCTCGTGCATAATGGAACGTAATTAGTCAACGAAAGAATTAAAACTTCTTTTATAACTGATATATATTTTTTTTGCAGAAGTATACATAACAAAAAACAATGTCTGGGGATGTGTGCTCTGTATAATTGCAAAAATAGTTACAAAAATCACTTGCCAGGTGTAACTTTTCATCGGTTTCCAAAATCAATTATTATGAAGTAACAGTGGGTACACCGATGCAGTAGAAAAATGTGAGCTATCTATAGATATACTTGGATTCTTTATTTCAGGTATTTTATTATCGCAGGTACTTTTAATTTTAATTTTTGCTCTGGCTTGTTCCTTTTTTAGTATTAATGCAAATCTGAACTTCGTTAATTAATCTAAGTTATTTATACTTAGGTATCAGAAGACTCTGTAGATAGTGTTTTTTGTTCCCGTTTTTAATTTTGGAAAAGAATATATATCTGACAATAATAACAATTATTACAAAATCGTAATACCATGTTTTTTACTTTCCTATTTGAGAGTCATTTTACCTATTTGCTTTTTAAATTAAAACATCTAGATACCTAAATTACTGAAAAGTGCTTATTTCTATTTAACAATTTGGGACATCCTGTCATAAAAGAGCATAATATAACAAAATTTCATAGATTAAGAAGGCACTAATAATAATTTATTTTTGTCTTGACATAATTTTTAAATTATTTCCTAATCATTTATTTTTATGTCCAAATATAAATTTCTAAAACATTTTGATAAGCAATTGACCATTGCTTATTAACTGAAATTCATACGCTAATGTTGCTCTAATATAAAATTTGTTTAAATTTATTGCATTAAAAACCAAAATAACAGCATCAAAAGACTAAACCACATTAAAATTTTTCAAGCGGGCCAGGCGACGTCACTGCAGTAACGCTCGTTCGCGCTAAACTGACGGAAATAAATCGCCGATGTAACTATCCTGTGTGGTTTACGATTCTTTAATAAAATTAAACAAAATGATTACACATTTCCCAGAAAACGAATTCGATTTTCCTCAAACCCTTAGCAGAAAGTGAGTTAATCTGTATTATTAATCCTTTAAGGAGCAGTGCTATGCGTGGGGAAGATAATATTCCATCCAGAATTTTAAAAGGTTATCATTAGGACTTATTACAGCCATCTTACTAAAATTATATTTGAAAATCGTAGCTATCCAGATATTTAAAAAATACAATAATTACACTTGTCTTTAAAGCAAGTAATAAGCTCAATAAAGAAAACTATAGATCAACTGCCCGGTAAATAAACTCTTTGAGAAATGTATAAAATTAAGGCTGGATAATTTCCTATAGGTCAACAATATTCTATCTGATGCTCAATATGGTTTCCCTTCAAGTTAAAGCACAGAGCATGCCATAATGCATATGACAGAATATATAAAGACAAATTTTAAAGAAGATTGCAAAACCCTAGCAATTTTCGTGGACTTGGTTTGGCCATTTGATAAGATGGCACACCCAGTATGGCTTCATAAACTTCAAAATAGTGGAATATGAGGAACTGCTTAAGATCTACTTGAGTCTTATTTAGCAAATTGAATCCAGAAAGTTAAAATTAATGGTGTCCTCAGTAAAGAATTCAAATTCAAATATATATTATGAGTAATTAATTACATAGTAATTATTCCTTACGTCAAAACAAAAATGTTAAAAATATAAGACAGACTATGACCAAAAGACTAAGACAAATTAAAATACTTTAAAACTTAATAAAATTATCTATACAAAAGCATGTCTCACAAATTCTAAAAGAATTTTAGAAAAGATTCTAGATTAAAATTTGTCATATTACAGCTTAAGTATTCATCTAAGGTATAGAATGCGTTCTTAAGCAGAAAGATTTGTAATACTGATTTCGTTTTGGAATTGACAACTGCCTCGCCTCTTAAGGAAGCTTGTTGTAAATTAAAGGCGCATAGTAATTCACTGCAAAACGAGATACTCATTTTTGGTGAATCTTTGCAGGAAGTATTTCAGAGGTCCATTTCTAAAGTGAGGCTTTGGATGGATCAAAATCTTCTAACAATGAATGTTAATGGAACTTTCTATTTATCGTTTTTTTATGAATGCCCAAGGCGCTGTTCCTAGAAGTCTAAAGGTTCATTCAAACCATAATGCTTAAAGAAAGTATAAAATACTTGGGCATTGTCATTAATAAACACCTTAGATACGAAGGTTATATAAAATATTTGACTTCTACAATAGGTTAAAATATTTATAAATTTTATCAAATGAGGGAATTTCTGTCTAAAAAGATGCTACAAGGCGCCTGTGGAATCACTGTTGGTCTATAAAATTGGCGAATGGGATAATGTGAGTGTTGGGTGCCTAAAATCGTTGAATGTTATGTAAAAATATATAAAAAAAATAATTATGTACAAAACTAAAACATTTGCATTAGACCTGTTATTTAGAGAACGTAAGCTTTTAAGTGTTCCACAACTATATAATAAATGTGGCACTATATCTGTGAATGGTGGTAGTGTATTGGTCCCACTATCATCATATACTTCTTCATAGAGGCATGTTGTTTATTTGGGTACATAGATTGTACAATTTGTTGCCAGTGAATATAGGAATTATGGGTAACTTACGAAAATTCTGCATACAACTAATTGAGTGGATAAGGTTAAATTTATAAAATAACTTACACAATTCCACTCCTTTGTTAATATAGATTGATTGTACTTTTAGACTAATGTAATTAAGTCTAGGCTATTATATTGATCTGCTACAAAAAAATTAACATATTATGTGGGTCTGCTTTTAAATTGATCAAACCAAAAAACAAACATATTATTGAATTTTTTTAGGTTTTCCAAAATTAATGTCATATTTATTTGAGATTGAAATTATTTTGTTAAGTCAGATGCTACTCACTTAAGTAACTCACGGAGGTGTAATTTAATTATGTCACCATCTTATTTTAAATAATGTTATAATTCAAATTAATGTTTTTAATGTTATATTTTAAATACATTATATGTTTAATATGAGGGGCATCATGAAGTGATTATAAACTTTTGTTTCGTTAACCAAAAGAGACTTCTAAACTGGTCTTCAGTCATAAAAGAGGGGTCACTAACTTCGACGGAAACTAGTCGTCTCCCATGTACCTGGAGGGCCTAGGAATTTACACTCCCAATGATAGGTAAGTTGTCTCCGAAACCAAACTAATTCCAATACGGAAGTAAGAAATATTTCTAACATACTATGTGGATCTGTAGCGGGTTAGGTGGCGGAGCATGATAGCGCGTAGACATTATCTTTAAAGTCACAGAGTTATTATGACTTGAATTTTGGGAGATAATTTACCTATGACCTTTTTGAATAATCCTTTTATTGCCCCCCATAAGTGTGTGTAGTAAAAAGTATTTAACATAAAATAATTACCTGTTTGGAATCAATGTTGCGGGTGAGATATCTTTCTCATGACAGTCAGGACATTCATGTTCTTCACTTTCTAAAAGCACACTTCTGATACATTCATCACAAAAAGAGTTTCCTAAAAAAATTATAAATATCAAAAGATGTTTTACAATAACAAATGTTAAAAAAATTATAAACCAAAGTATCTTACAATACTGGACATTTACTCACAAAAAAGCAACATTCAGTTTTTTATTAGTTGTAGGTTATATTAATAGTAACAGGCGTAATTTCAAATTGAGGATATCATAAAACAACAAACACATTAACCAATAGGCCAAATCTAGCCTTTGCGATTTACCCCAAGATCTCACCCCAACCATTTAAACCATCTCCCATATTAATATAGGCCAGGATGTCCCTCCAAGTTAGGTTCTTAATAACTTTCCTTTGCAGCACCGCAGTCTGGCTCTAGCTTCACACCTACACAAAGTGTAGTGGAGTTTGCTCCTCCTCACCACATGCGTTACAGGTCAAGTCATCCTCTATTCCTAACAGTATTAGGTGTCTTCTCAAACAGCAGTGGCCCCTTTAGAACTGCTATGAGGGAGCTAATGGTTTGCCTACTTACTTACTTACTTAACGGCTTTTATTTAATTAATTTTTTACAATGGTGTGGTATAGTACAAGACGATAAATAGATGTAAATGGCGAAGTTTAGCCTAAGGCTACTCTTACACTTAACCATGTTACTAGTAAAAATTATTAATAAACTTACCTAAAATAACAAAATTATCTATAATAATAAAAAATAACAATATAAATAATGTAAAATAAATTATATATATACAATATATATATATATATATATATATATATATATATATATATATATATATATATATATATATACACATACACACACATACACAGAATTTCAAATAGTAATGTTAGTTTAATGAATAATTAGTAGAGTTGATTATGATGAAGGCCGATTTTGAAATTTCGCCGAAACGCCAGAGGCGGAAGTGATTTATTGTGGGTGCTTAGGGAATTATACAATTTTACAGCGTTGAATGTAAAAGAGTTTTGAAAGAGGGTGGTGGAGTGAATCGGCATTGTGAGAGTGGTAGACGAGCGTATATTTAGATCATGTATTGCGCTTCTAGCTATAAGTTTTTCACGGAGATACATTGGTTTAGAATTTATAAACAGCCTATGGAGAAATGCAAAGTAATGAAGGTGTACGATTTTGTTAAATTTTAACCAATTTAGTTCGACAAATTTAGGGGAAATATGATCATACTTACGTAGTCGAAATACAAATCGACAGCATGTGTTTTGAATACTTTGAACTCTTTTTTTTGTTATGACATCAAGGCAAGGATAGTAAACAATGTTGCAATAATTAAGGACTGACATAACTAAACTTTCCGACAATTTTTTGCGCACTTTAAAATTTAAAGTTAACTTGTTAGTATAAAGGACTCTGAGCTTACAATATGCAATTCTAACTAAATTTGATATATGATCATAAAACTTTAACCTCTCATCTATTGTGACACCCAACACTTTTACCTTCTGCGCATATTTCAAGACAACGTTTTCTATTCTTATAATAAGATTATCCTGTATATGCTTTCTCCTACGTTCCGAAGAAAAAACTATTATGTTTGTTTTGTTAGCATTTAGTTTCAAATTATGAGTTCTTGAGTACTCAAGTATAGTTTCTAAATCACTATTAATGATAATTTGTGCATTATTAATATCATTGTAGTCAAAAGGGAACAACATCTGGGTATCATCCGCGTATGAACGGAGGCAACAATTTAAGTCTCGTTCGAAAAGATGCGCCGTATAAAGAATAAATAGAAGGGGCCCTAAAATTGAACCCTGAGGGACACCCGAGATTACCTCTCGATACTCTGACCGTTCACCACTAAATACTACACATTGTGAGTGCCCCGAGAGATAGCTTCCGAAAAAATTAACTGCGGCTTCATCAAAACCATAATAGTGCAATTTTCCACATAGAAGGTCGTGATCTATAGTGTTGAAAGCTTTTGAAAAGTCTAAAGCCACCAAGACCGCAGCCATACCTTTGTCAAGGCTTCGAAAAATGTTGTCAGTCAAGTCTAAAAGGGCAGAGGTGGTGCTGAACATTTTTCTAAAACCGCTTTGATACTTCGGGAGGATATTATTTTAACCAAATAAGTTGTCATCTGCAAAGAGACTATCTTTTCCAGAATTTTGGATAGTGTCGGGATTAGGCTAATCGGACGAAGATCTCCGACAGACTGAGGATTGGATATCTTCGGCAAAGGACAAACAAGTGAGCGCTTCCAAGATGACGGGAAGTATCCCAATTCCAGGCAGCAGTTGATTATATGAGTTACATGATATAGGATTTTATGTTTGCAGAGTTTAATCATAGTTAGGGAAATGTTGTCGTTTCCACTACCATTTGACTTAATGGAGTCAACTGCTGCATTTACTGTTTGAAAATCGGTAAGTTGAAAATTGAAATTCAAACCATCTCGAAATCTATTATTCTGATAAAAATGTATTTTTTCAGTGGAATTGTTAGATTTGCAAAAAACACTGGTAAAGAAATTGTTTATGTTGTTCGGATTCATGAGATGTTGGGGTAATGAAGTATTTTTTATGGTTTGAATATTTAAATTCTTAAGTGCAGACCACAGTGATTTATCATTTTTCTGACGGTCCAAATGACACAGATAGGCAGCCTTTTCTTGCCGAATACATGAAAGTGAAAAATTTCTTAGCCTCCTATACTCAAGCCAATTAATTTCGGTTTTCTGTGATTTAAATTTAGACAAGGCTTTATCTTTATGTTTTAGAATAGCTTTAAGATTTGATGTTAGCCAGGGACAAGGGGGCTTGCTGACCCTCACTGTTCTATATGGCGCATGGTGTTCAAAAAGAATCAAAATCTGGTGGGTTAAGAATTCAATTTTTACATCAATATTATTTATATAGTAAATGAAATCCCAATCGATTTGCTGCAGGTCATGTTCAAAAGCCACCTGGTCAAAATTTTTAAAGTCGCGATGAGTAACAAACTTTTGTTTGAATTTAGTAACCTTTAATTTAAGGTTACAATAAACTAATTGGTGGTCCGAAAGACAACTGGTATCCAAAGTACCCGAGGCCGAAACTAGGTCAGACATATTCGTGCAGATTATATCAGTGAGCGTCCCAGTTGTATGTGTTATGCGAGTGGGCTCCTTAATAACCTGCACAAGCCCATATGATTCAATACATCGTGACAAAATATTAGGTCCATTTCCGAGAAAATTAACATTAACGTCCCCTAAAAGAATTATTTTATTATACATTGACGTAATTGTTGATAAGTTTTCATCAAGTGCTTCAACGATACTATTTAAGTTAGTGTCAGGAGGGCGATAGATTACACCTACAATGATATTTTCCCGATTTTTTAGATTTATCTGGACCCAAAGAGATTCCAGGCCGGAGGCACTATTAATAAAGAAATTTTTAATTTCACATTTAAAATAATCTTTAACATACAATCCAATTCCACCGCCGCGCCGCGCCGCGGCGCAGTCGTCCAGCGTCTAGCTTTCTATTACATCTGTAAAAAAAGTAACCCGGTATCGCAACTGTGTCCGAGGAAATTCCGTCATTAAGCCACGTCTCAGTTACAGCGAATATCTCATAATCAACCACAAGCGCGCGACTCTCTGCAAAGCCACTGATCAGAGATCTAGTATTTAAATGAGCAACATGCAGCTCGGACATTATTTATTTATATAAAAAAGTACGAAAATATGTTACTTATAAAATACAACAAAAAATGTTTTTGTAAAATTATACCTAGTTATAAATTATAGACACAAATGTATATTATAGAAGAAATGTGAAACAATTTATTAAACTGTCTATTTCTTGTTCCCCCTAGACCGAAGATTCAAATCTAACGCTCCTCCGGCGCGGTTATTTTTTGCAGTACGCGCATTAAACAGGCCAGACGAAGCCGGTGCTCTGCTACCATTCCCAGTACCACCAGAAACGTCGATACGCTGCGATGACTGTGAGCCGACTGTTGTAGGTGTAGTACGTAAACTACGTGTATTATTTTGAAAAGACGCTTTTCGTTGATGGTATGCGACTATATCATGTGGTTGTAGATGTTTTATTTCTTCAAAATTGTAAATATAGTTTTGCACCAACAATTTTTCGCCCCAATAACTTTGGCGTCAATTTGGTTGGTTTTAAAATTTTTACCAAATTCCAATAATTGTTTCTTGTTATTGTAGTCTTCCTTTGTGTAATCATTCGTCACAAAAATTGCAGAATTTTTAGTGTTGCATTTTTAAGTATTTCTGTCTTTCTGAAATGATTTAGAAATTCAACTATTATGAGCCTAGATTTGTCAGGTTGACTATTAGGTATACGGTATGCATCACTGATCTCAGAGTCGCTAAGAGACATCTTAAGATATTTATTTGTACTTTCTTTGATAATCAAATTAGCAACTAGGCCGTTTTGGTCTTATCAGGTCCTGCGACGAAATCTTTAATGGGCCTTCCTTTGTCGTAGGACTGCCACTCCCTACTAAGGGTCTAAAAGGCCCAATTATTTACACCAATAGACACCAAAGCATTAAAATTGCTTCATCAAAATGCAGGAAGCCTAAATAACAAAATGTTATCAGTCTCTGTTTTGCTATCAGTCGAGAGCCCAAATTTGTTTATGGTGTCAGAACATTGGATGCCAAAGGATCAGATATCATCAGTATATTTTGAAAACTACACACTAGCAAGTTACTCATCCAGAACAGACTCTAGAGGAGGAGGTACGGCAATTTTTGCAAAGCATAATTTAATTATAGACTGTAGAAACACAATAACTAAATCAATTCAAACACATTGTGAATTTTGTGTAGCTGAAATGAAATTTGATAAGTTGTATTTATTTATTTGTCTTTATAGATCACCATCAGGTGACTTTGATATTTTTATTTCCATTTTATGTGATTTGTTAGAGGAACTGTACAGTCCAAATAGTTATTTAGTAATTGGAGGAGACTTCAATGTTGATTTTTCTACGCATAATCCTATGTCGATAACAATAGTTGAATTAATGGCGAGCTATGGGCTGGAACCTCATGGAGTTGGGATGACAAGGGTAACAGTCACAAACGAGTCTCAAATTGACAATATATTTAGCAATTTGCCTATAGATGGCATCTCTTTTGATACCTGTTATACCCCTATTTCTGATCATAATGGTCAAATTCTGAATATCAATATTCGAGAAACGCAATGCTTATCATATACAAAAAGAAGGTTTTTTACAGAGGGTAATATATCTAGATTTAGAACATATCTACATAATGAATCTTGGCAGGATGTTTATCAGCAAGAGGGTGTGGATGAGAAATACGACTGCTTTTCCAATATATTATTTTATTATTTTAATATCTCATTTCCTATGTGCTCCAGCAGGCTTAGGGATAAAACAGACTGGGTGAGTGCTGACATAAAGAACTATTCAAGCTATATTAAGGATCTTTATGTTACTTATCAAATTACAAGGAGTGAACATCATTTGTCAATTTATAAAACGGAGAGAACTAAATATCGTAAATACATTTCTGACTATAAAAAAACTCTAAATGACAATAAAATACTAAATTCTAAAAATAAATCTAAAACTATGTGGAAAATCTTTAATACCAAAACAAATAAAACAAATTCTGTCTCAAATATTACATTAAAAACAATTGATGGTGAGCTGATTGAAGACCCATATCAGATCTCGAATACCTTTTCTTCTCAGTTTAATTTGCCAGTTTTAAATTCACAACCAAATTTAAATAATTTTTATCCGAAAATATTTCTACGACCAGTGGATCATGTGGAAATCCGTGGAATCATTATAGATCTTCCAAATAAATACTCCTCAGGTCTGGATGAAATTCCAGTTTATACACTTAAACATGTAGCAGATTTAATATCTTGCCCAGTTGCGCATATAATAAATGAATGTTTTGTTTCTGGTAAGTTTCCTAATGCACTAAAAAAAGCTAAGCTAGTACCTATCCACAAAAAAGGAGATAAACAAAGGAGTTCAAACTATCGCCCCATCTCACTCTTGCCTTCCATTTCAAAGGTTTTTGAGAGATCAATTTACAACAGACTTTTATTATTTTGTAACCAAAATCACATATTAAGTGACAGGCAGTTTGGATTTAGACCAACAAAGTCTACTGAATTGGCAATTTTTCATGCCTTAATATACATCTATGAAAATGTTGATAAAAACCACAGGGTAGCAGGTATCTATTTTGACCTTTCTAAAGCCTTTGATACTCTGGATCACAAGCAGTTATTGAGAAAATTGCATTGTTATGGGATTCGTGGTACATGTGCAAATCTAATAAACTCATACTTGGATGAAAGAACCCAAACAGTGTGCATCACACAAAATGGAACAAATTATTACTCAGATACTGTTAAGCTCAAAATGGGTGTACCTCGGGGCTCCATTCTGGAGCCACTTTTATTTATATTGTATGTGAATGACCTATTCGATGGATTTAGTGGGGGGATTGTTTGCCAATATGCAGATGATACATCTGTTTTAGTGGCTGATTGTTTGCATGGTTTGTCGAGTGGATGTTCACGTGTGGCAAAGTCTATGGCTGAATGGTGCGAGGGAAATTCTTTGAAGTTTAATGCTGACAAAACTGGTCTCTCCACTTTTGCCAAGAGGAGTAACCAGGAATCATTACTTGTCAGACTTAAACAAAAATCTATCTCAATGTCTGACTCAGTGCGGTTTTTGGGAGTGGACCTAGATCAGTGCTTGGCCTGGGGAGCTCACATTGAGTCTCTGGCCTCAAGATTGAGTAGTACATGTGCTATGATCCGTAGATTAAGACTCATCATATCTCTTAAGCCTATTCGTGAATATTATTTTGCCCATATTCAGTCAGTTATGTCCTATGGAATCTGCTTTTGGGGCTCCTCCAAGGATGCCAATAGAATCTTCATCATTCAAAAAAGAATAATTAGATGTATTCTTGGTTTACCACCGAGAACATCTTGCAGAGAACATTTTAAGGAGTTAGACATTTTGACCATACCATCCTTGTATTATCTATCTTTGGTAATGCTTGTCAGAAAACAACCTGAGCTCTTTACTCAAAACCGTGACCTCTATGCCCACAACATGGACATTGTAACTAGAGAACGCAATGAACTGAGCGTGCCTGCACATAGCTCCTCATTTTATAGAAATGGCCCATATTACATGGCCGTTAGTGCATATCGATCACTACCAAAACACATAAAAAGCTTAAATAGTGTCAAAATTTTCAGAAGATCTGTGATACAATATGCTAAGTCGAAATGTTTTTATTCCTTCAATTTTTAAAATGTTATTTATTTATTCATTAATTTAATTTTAAAATGTTTTGTCAAAATCATATTTTATTATCTGTTTGTTTGATCATTGAATGTCTATTTAAAATATGTATTATATATTAATGTTGTTATGCAACATATATACTTTCTTGTGTGACGTTGCCTTGTCCTTTGTGATTTAGCTGGCAATAAAGGATGTTTATTATTATTATTATTATTATTTTATTATTATTTAAGGACACCTTGACTTGCTTTCTAGACAATCCTAATATGGGTTCCGGTCCTATGGGCGGCAAGTTGGCTCCAGGCTTAGCTAGCTCATTCGCCTTATCGTAGCATTGCTGCCCGCAGACTAGGAACCCAAATGAGTTCTACTATTTTTGTCAATGCCAGTGTTTCCAGTGCACCACAGCAGTGGCAACCTTAGAGTAAGAATTAAAGTAGAGATCACAACTCATTTATAAATCACGTTAGGGGTATGCGCCAACATGGTTCTCCTATTTTTCACATTCTATAGACCAATGTTTACGATAAAACAAGAAGTGGGGATGGCCCATGCCCAAGCCGTGGTCATTTGTTGATGAATGCCAGTGACGGCGTGAGTTTTCACATCCCGCATAAGGAAATATCATTAATCGTGAAAAAATTATCGTTCCGGGTTTTTACAGATCCTCATGTTTTTCCATTACTGTCGATCGGTCGGTCTGTTCCGGTATAGCATAAAAATCCACTTACTCGATTAACTTTAATTTTATTTAATTTTCCACAAAAATTACGTCCGATATAAAAAAAAACTGGTAAAATATATAAAATATATGAATTCAGTATGGCGAAACAAAATGACAACCTCGGCCATGCTTTATTATCGTTGACAAAAAGAAGGATTCTTACCTATTCCTTAATAAGGCAAATAGGTATTTTTACAAATTTCACTATCTAAAATCAAACCATTAAGTTAGGTAAGTTTAAAAGGAAATTAGTTATTTATATATTATTAAACTTTAGTTTTTGGTTATGTTTGCCTTATGTCACTATCATTTTGTAATGACATTTAGAAAAATTGTTTGTTCAGTTGCTGAAAATGTCATCTTTAACCTGTAACTGTCAAGTTAGACCTTGTCTAAATTTAAACCTCTTTGAATACGGGTGTTAGAGTTTTAAATCAAAATCAATGCTTTTAACGCGCTTTTATTGGCTTCCTATTCGTCTGATTGTATGTTTGTATGTCTGGTTCAAATCTTGTAATGGATTTTTCAGCACTTCCATTACCGATTATTTTCAAATTTGACATGCATACACTTTCGGATATAAAAAATCCGAATTTTTTTAGTCAACGTTTAGAAATCGAAAATGCGGCCGACGAATTTTGTTACTTGTGTAGCCAAAACTGAACATCAGTGCCTAGGAAAATTTAAGTGTCAGCATTAAAAATTCAAAATCGCGGTGTCAAAATGACAATTGTTGATGCACAACAAAAATAAAAATGGTGGCGCCAATATAGCGAACGAATTTTCTCATTTGTAGAGATTCGGCTGAAATAGCAGTATCTAGAGGTATTTAAGAATAAAAGTTATGAAATTTTAGTCAATATTTGGGAATTAAAAATGGCGGCACCACCATAGCATACTAATTTTTAAATTTTTGCAGATTTGATTAAAATTCGGCATTTAGGGGTATTTAAGACTGCACATCATGAATTTTTGTCAACATTTTAAAAATTCAAGATTGTAATGCCAACATTGCGGTGGAATTTTAACATTTGTGTAAATTTGGCTGAAAGAAAGTAGGCATCTGGGGGAATTTGAAAATACATAATATACATTTTTAGTAAATATTTAAAAAATGAGAGTAGGAATGCCTAGAATGCGAGCGAATTTTAATATTTATACAAATTTGATTAAAAATCGATATTAAGTGAGCAATTCATACATTTTTAGTGATAAATATTTAAAATGGGGATGTCATCAATCAATCAGTCCGATAAGTACTTTTTTCAGAGATTTTTAAACATTTAATTAGGCCATCGTTTTGTTCCTCCATTTTGAATTTGTCTCAACATTTTTACCAGTTCATCCCTATATAATATTTGATTTTTGAGCAAAATTTGAACATATTCGATATAGTAGTTTTCTGGATTGACACACATTTTATTAGGTAGCCATTTTGGATTTGTAGTAAAACTTATCAGTTTATGGTCATGCCACACCCTCTGCAAAATTTGGATAAAATGGATAAGCAGTTTTTTAGTAATAATTTTTTAACATTTCAATAGGCCGCCATTTTGTTATGCCATATTGGATTTTTACCAAAATGATACTAAGTCATCATGATATGACTTTTAATTTTTAACCAAAACTTGAAGAAAATAGGACAAGCAGTTCTTGATCTTTGTCGCGGACAGACATACAGACTAACCGACGGAACTGCGAAAACTGATTTTTGCAACTAGAATACTTTCCCATTGCGAGGAAAGTAAGAAAAAGCGAGCGCTATAAGATAAAAATAGAATAGCCAATTGTCATATTGTTATTCCATGCTAATAGCTAAATTTAAAAAATAAAAGATGTTTTTTTGATTTTCAGTATCCTAAATCTTAAATTCTAACCAGTTTAGAACATGTTTACAAATACATTCTGACTTTTAATTATCCAAAGAATCACCATTTAAATTCCTTTGCCTCACAACACTTATATACAAAATTGGCCCAACTCAAGTGAAAATTAAAAAAAGGCCCGAAATCATCTGAAACTTTATTTCCCCAGATTTCATCCAAAATCTAGTGAATTTCGAAATCTCAGTACGTTTTTTTGAGCGTGAGACGCCTTGACTATTTTAATTCTCTGGTAGGAAATAGTCAAAATCATCACCTCAGAGTTTTTCTTGTATCATTATGCTTCTGAGGATTCTCACATGACCCCCGACGAAATAAACGTTCTATTGTACCGGATTGGTCAATACGTCATGTGACCCAAAATAAGTGATAAAGGTATCTTCCATTAGACGTAACAAGTTCCCTGGAAAATGAAATCTAGCTGTTTACTTAATGATTAAAAGACAATTCCAAACTTAAACTGCCATTTTTTTACAAACTCACATTGCCGCACCATAGTTAAGTCAACTAAAGCTTCTAGTTTCGCAATGTCCAAGATAAAGTAAATAAAACTTACTTATTAAATATATAAAAAATCAATGTTCTTCTAATGTCACTGCACCTTTAGAACGTTGCTTCTTGAAGTAAGGCAACATATAATTAGAAGATTTAAACCATATTAACAATTACAAAACAATACATTAAGACACATGCAGTGGTGAAGCTAAGAAAAGCTTAGTATTTTTTTTTTCAAAAAATTAATTTCTTCAATGTTAAAGTTTATTGTAATTCCACGACCCGCTATTGGTTTTTAAGCCACGCTGGTCACGTGACCCTGTAGCAATCTTTACTGTAGCCTATCATACTTTTTTACTATAAGGATCCCTTGTCAATGAAAGTGGGATGGTCTAATACATGGAGTTGTCATTATGGGTTGCCATATCTAACTAAAACTCTTGGTACTGGTGTAATCTGATCTAAGGCTTTGGGTATTTTAACTTGTATTTTACTATTTTGTAATAAAAGTAGTTTCTTTATACTGCTTAGAAACTAATACTGGGTAATCAGTGGCTAAATATATAAATAATGAGCTCTATTTTTATTCTTACTCTAAGGTGGCAACTATGTTGCGAGAAAATGAATTTATTATATTAAAAACTATTCTCAGTTTAAACCATCAAAAAAAGGTGACCCGAATTTTGACTGAAAACGGGAAAGTAATTATAATCCTTAAAAAACCACAAATATAAATAAAACCTTTACAAATAAGTGATAATTTAACAAAGAAAACAAGAATAGAAATGTATTTATCACAAATTTAAAATAATTGTCAAATAATACCCGCCGAATCGATGTTCTTAATATGTTTAAAACCAGACATTTTCAGACACATGTTTATATGAACTTTTTTACTTTTACTTAATTGGTCTGGGAATGCTCCCTTAAAATTATGACATACCATTAAGTAACAACCTGTATATTATACGACACACCCTGCAAGCTATGTCCGAAAGGGGTAATTATTTTTAGATTAATCCAGAAATGAAAAGTAGAGTAAAATATTATGAAAAGAAGAAAAATAATAGCCATTATCATTTAAAATTATATATCCTTTATATTATGTACCGGGTGCCAATTAAGAATGGTCTCAGGCCATAACAAGGGTAACCGTTGATCACACACTTATGGGGAAAATATTTATAGGTAAATCGACCAAAAAAAAATAGCTGGAAATTATTTTCAAGTTCGAAAAATGGCCGATAGGGGGCGTAACAGAAACTCAAAAATGGAAATGCCGATTTTCTCTTAAAGTTTCCTAACTAAGGTATTAAGGTTTGACAAAAATATAAGCATTATATTCTTCAGGCAATTATGCAACTTTTTGCTATTTAAGATTTTTTTTATTTGCAATAATAAAGTGATGGGGAAAGGTCAAACTTTTTTTCTTTCAAACATTTATATCTTTATTTTGGATGAATCGATTTCATTGTATGCTCTTCACGTAAAGCTATTAACTGTACTGTAATGACTCTATTAGTGGTCACTAGGTGACGTTGTTTCGTGATTCTTCAAACAACACGAATTTTCTCAAAACAATCAAATGGTATGATATGGCTTTTTTGTCATAATTTAATTTAAGGTTATAGTGAAATAAAAAATCCAAGTCCGTATCCAAATTTAAAAAAATTGATGAAGGTTGCCCGAATCCGAAACGTCGGATTGAAAAACCGTAAATGTTATTCTTTTGTGTTTTTTTTTAGTTTTTCTAAAATTGTAGGCTAGATCACAGATGAAACTAACTTTCCCTTCATCATTGTCACTTTTTCTCTTTACAAATTGGTGAGCCTAGTTTTTCAATCTGAAGTTTCGAATTGGGGCGACCATCATCAACTTTTTAAATTCAAATATGGACCTGTATTTTTTTACTTCATTATTCGATACCTTTTATAATCTTCAATTAAATTATGACAAACAAAAGTCATATCATACCATTCAATTTTTTTGAGAAAATCCATATTATTTGAAGAATTACGAAAAAACGCCATCTAGTGACCACCAATAGAATTATTAAGATACATTTAATAGCTCTATATGAAGAGCAAAAAAGGTGCTTTTTCTGACCCCAAGTTCGATGTAATCAATGCATCCAAAACAGAGATATAAAGGTTTGAAAGAAAAAAAGTTTGATCTTTCTCCACCACTTTACTAATGAAAACAGGAAAAAAAAAAGATAAATAGCAAAAAATTGCACAATTGCCTGAGGAATAAAATCCTTATATTTTCAACAACCCTTAATTATGAAAATTCAAGAGAAAATCGGTATTTCAATTTTTTAGTTGCTGTTACGCACCCCAGTGGCCATTCTTCGAACTTGAGAATAATTTCTCTTGGCCTATTTACCTATAAATATTTTTCCCCATAATTGTGTGATTAACCGTAATCGAGTTATGTTCAGAGACCATTCTTAATTGGACACTCCACCCCGTACAGGGTTATCCAACCTAAGGTTTACACCCTTATAATTTCTTTATTTTAAAAGATACTGGAAAATAGTGAAAACAAAAGTTGTAGGGATTTTAGAGAGAAATAAGGGCAATTTATCATAAAAACAATTGAGCATCAAATAAAAAAACTAAAAATATCGTTAATTTGCTTATTTTAAATGGAACATCCTATATATTGCATTTTTGGATTCTCCCGAAAATTCTAAACCCTTTTGATATAAAATGTTACACCTTTAAAGTTAATAGTTTCGGAGATATAAACAGTTAAAAATAAAAAATTATCAAAAATCATATTCATAGCTATCATCTAATGGTTATTACCATGAGTATAAGAAAACTGGTACTTCATCTGGTACTATAATGAGCACCACCATTAATTAAACTGGCTAACCCTCTGATCTTTACTATTAGCTTATATGAATTTGGGAATAATGAAGTGGTAACACATCTGTAATAACTAAAAATAGGTATTAATTAACGAGTGAACAAAACTTATTATAAACAAAATGTAAATTTCAAAAATGCCTCCATCAGCGTCTAAGTATATATCCATGCATTCTATAAAGTTATGTAACATTTAATTGTTAACAGCTCTAAAGGCCTCTTGTATAATCTCCTTCATTTCGTTTAGACCTTCACAAGGTGTAGCATCTACAAAATTGTTGATGAATTCCTACTAATCCAAAGTACCGATCCGGAGAACTAGAAAGACACAGAATCAGACTTTCAGCTTCCCTATTGGTGTACCATGGGTTTCTCCTATTACCTATATATTTCGATCCATGACGTTCAGTTAAAAATAATGTGCAATCACGTGTATCATGTCGCGGGGCCCCATCATGTTGAAACCCCATATTGTTTCTAATTTGAACTGTAACAATACTCCTTTCTGCTCACAGAAAAAAGCTTCCTTATGTAGGAGATAAAAATCTACAACCCTTGTAGAACTGCCAGTCTTTTTCATAGCTAAAGTATTCTAAGTTTTTCCTTAATTTCCCACTCCTCAAGATTTTCACAATTTTTTTTATAATATATACAAATTTTGGTTTCTTAATTGTAGGTAATAAACAAATGTATCATAACTTATTAAATATCTATTAAACTTACCACAACAGGGAATCATAACAGCATCAGTCAACAAATCAAAACAAATAGAACAAAGTAAGTCTTCAGGAATTTCAGGTTTTGGCTCCTGAACTGGATTAAGACCAGAATGTTTTTGGTTATAAGCTTGAAGATCCAAAGCAGGCACAGCATACTGACCATTAGCCATCATCATAGCCCCAGGCACTTGGGGTCCTTCAACAGGTACCATAAAACTTTGTGGTATACCTGTGCTCTTCTTTATTTCAACGGGATCCTGAAAAGAAGAACTCAAATTACTTTTAACATCTTCTAATATGTAACAAATGCATGTATTTAGATAAAGCCGCGTTGTAAATGTAAACCTAAATTGATCTGCTTTCCTTGTTCCTGGTAATACCAACATTTACATACCAAAATACACAAGATGGTGGCCCAGACTAAGAAACTTAAATTAAATTTGGTTTAGTTACATAAGACAATTCTTAATTTTCTACCATAGCAGCACTGTTCTATTTCCGAAATCCTGCTTCTAGATTTTGATTTTGAAATAGAACATCCATATATATTTATTTATTTTAATTTATTAAGATATTCTAAGTATAACCATTTGTCAAGACAGTTTATATATGCTAGGTAATTAGACATTGTCTGGACTTATAGGTATAACAAATATTAAAAACATTTCTAAATAAATATCAACTCTCTTTTACTTACAATTCCTTGTCCTAAAGGGCAATCCTTTATCCAGTGACCATTTTGGTGACATTTATAGCAACGATAAGTAGCAGGAACTGGACCGACTTGATTAGCACCTCGAATTTTCACATAACTGCAAACATCAAATTAAAAATTTATTAGCAAAAAGAATCACCAGTTCATGTCAAAATAAGTAAATTTAGAAGCAAACTATTTCTAAAATTAAAAAAGATAAAACTCTTTGCTTAATCAAATGATGGCTCTCGTAAATGGTTAATAGTAATAACAAGCAAACTAGTGCAGCAACATAGCGAATCACATTGCTCTGCCTCGGAATCTCAGTGTAAGGACAGAAACTGTAAATCTTGAAATATACATTCTTTGCTTAGTAGTTAGTTCCCAAAAAGATAAATAAAGCCAAAGATTCCAAAAATTAGCTAAAAACTTCGTCATGAATAATTAGGGAAACTTCAGTTCAAACCGATGGGGATTTTGGATGGCAAATCATGTACAGCAAACTGCAAGTTATCCTAGGTAATCCTCTAGTTATCTCCCATTAGAAGGTTGTTTTATAACAAATATAAAAATGTAGAACATTCTTTAAACACCAATTCTTTTAGTATTTTGTAGCTGAGCATCAGGTTTAATAAAGCACATTATTTAGTTTAAAAAACAAAATATATAATAAGAACTTACATTTAAATACAAACGCGAATACAAATAAAAAAAATATAATAAATAAACTTGCCTATCTTCTTTATGCCAACTGAAAGATGAATTTATTCCTCTTATATTCTTACCAAGAAAATATTTGTCAGGGAAAAAATTGTTGTAACAATATTATATCTGAGTTATCATTAATCGTTATTTATATTTTCTGTTGTTTTAGATTTGTCAATTATTGTCTTCCATACTCTTGGTAGTTTTATGAGTCGTCCTACGTCTGACTTTTCACAATCCTGGTGTATACTCCATGGTTTTCCAATTTGATTTTGTCTTTTGGGTTTCCAAATAGTTTACCTGTGGTTGTTTGTGTCTTGTGCATTATGTGTATGTTGTGTTTTCTAAGAATTCTTCCGATTCTGTCTGTTGTGCCTTTTACATGTGGTAAGACTACTTTTCTTACCATATGTATTTGCATAATTTTTGTTTCCCATGTTAAAGAACTTGTTTTGGCATTGGATCTTGGGTGTGTCACTGTGAGTGTTTTCTTCAATCTCTTCTCTCGTACCTCTGACCTGGTCAATCACCATATCTTATTATGTAAACTAGAACACTATGTTGTGGGAGGTATTTCACTCAAATGGATCAAGACATACCTAGCTAATAGAAAACAAAAAGTTGTGCTACTAGTGAATGGCAAGAAGTATCAATCCTTTTAGCAGATGTTCTTATTGGTGCTCTGCAGAGAAGTGTGCTGGGACCCTTGTTATTCCTTGTCTAAATTGCCGACATTGCTCACTCACTCAGTTTTAATTAGCCCCAATACCATATATACAGATAATACAACTTCTGTCATGACAGGTAGTTCCTCGGTTGAGATAGAGATTGGCTGGAGTCTGCATTGAGAGGGTGCTTGTTTATTGCAAGAACAATGAGCTTGTCCTGAATTTACAAAAAACACACTTGATGCTGTTCAGTACCTGTACAAATGACACCAATCTAAATTAAAATATTTATGTTAACAATATAAGCCATGTGGACACAACTAAATTTTTAGGAGTCATGACGGATAGTAATTTCAGTTGGTCAGCTTACATTGACCATATTCTTAAAAAACTACTGCTACTCATTCATTTGTGATTTGGAAGTTGAGAGGGGTGGTTAACAGAGGGATTGTAATGAGGTACGAATTGCACAGAAGAGGGTTATTTGAACAATTCTTTTCAAGAGCTCAAGGGAATCCTGTCACCCACTTTTCCTAAGTGTGTTTTTAATTTATATAATGCAGTGTGCCTTGTATATTCGTAAACATTTTAACTGCTGGTTGATGATATGCCCCCTTGCTATCTGCTCAGAAAAAAATTTGAAATAGGACTACCAGCTGTTGGACTGACTGCCTCTGCTAAAAGTTCCTTTATTATGCCATTAAAAATATACAATCACTGGCTGCCTGAACTTAAATGGACTTCAAATTTGAAATCATTAAAAGGAAACTATTTGACCTGCTTTGTAAAGACCCCATTTATAGATTGAACGAGTTCTTCTCTAAAAACCTTTTATAATTAAAAGCTCTGATTTATGTTTTGTATTTATATTAACTTTTATATTACTTTTATATGATTTTGACTTTACTTTTGCTTTAATATTAAAATTAATGTATTATATTAATCATATTTTTGTGCGAAAAAAACTTAATAATTCTATGCTTAAGTATCAATCCTTCATATTAGACTCTAACTTAACTGACTATTTCCCAGTCATGCTCAATGTAAGAAAGTGTAATCCTGACTACGACATACAGAGACAAGACAACATAAATAAAGAAACTCTTTAAATTGATTATAATGCTTTATCAAACCTTTTTGCAATGCAAAATTGGCACTATGTTATTGATTGTTCAACTTCTGAAGAAGCCACTAATATGTTCTATAAAATTTTTCAAACCTTACTAAATAAAGCAAAATCAATAAAAGTATCAATGAACAAGTCAAAAAAAATCAAACCTTGGATTACAATTGGTGTTATAAACTCCATAAAACAAAGAGATAAACTAAAAAAGAAAGTTTTACCAAATCTATATAATACTATAAGTCCGGTCACTCGCTTAACGGGACGAAAAACCCCCTCCTGCCGACTCCGCACCCTCACTTAACGCCCTGCCCTTGCCAGCCCCAGTCAAGACAAGGACTCGATCGCTAGAGCTGTTACATAGTGTCCTCACATAAGGTTAGACTTCGATTATATCGGGAGCGCCAAAGAATATTGTTGTTGTGTGTTATTGTTAATATTTTTTTTAAATTTGTTAAATTGTTATTGTTGCGTGGAATCTTGCAGAATAAATTCTTTAAATGGCGAAAACATTTCGTTTTCTCAAATTTTCCAAGGATCTATTTTTAAAGTTAAAGAAATCACATTACCGAAAGGAAATTTTCATATATACTTATTTTGACAATTTTAATTTAAGTAAAACAATAATACTATAATATGTGCTGCAACTAAACAAAACCATTGGCTTGCGAAACGTAAAAAATATACTTGATACTTACCTAACTTTTGATTAATTTCCAGTCAATAGTAAACCAAAATAATTTCTTAAAGAAAAATCAACTTATTCAAAATAAAAAAAAAAACTCCGTTTCCTCGATAATTTTACCACAGTCATATACCAAACGATTTATTTCATATGAAATATAAACACAAACGTTCTATCTTTCCAAGAATTTTCTAGTTTATGAAATAATATGTTCTCAATCCGTCGGAAACCGGTAGAATGTCGCTCTATAAATAAATATGCAGACTAATTGTACAACTTTCAGGCGTATCGCGGCAAAAAAATTTTACACAAAAAAACATAATGAACTTGTTTTTAAGGTCCTGTGTTAGCAGTGTTGACGTTTGAATATATTTTGATATTTATAATTTAACATAAATATAATTTAGAGCATATAAAGCATTGGAAATAAAATTGTGGAATTTCTGTAAAATGATATCTATTTAAATTTTTTAAGTTTTTTCCAATACTTTTTTCTCTACAAAAAATAAATTATGTTCTTAAGTATTTTCAAAAAAAAATGCTTCTTAAGAACTTTTCAAAAAAAAATGCTATTTAGCGAACATTTAAACATTTTATTACGCCGCCATTTTGTTTTATTATGCAGGATTTGCACAAAAAAATTACCAGTATAACCCTGTTAAATACTTTACTTTTATGCAAAATTTTAGGTCAATTGATAAAGCGGTTTTTGATAGTGAATTTTTTAACATTTCATTAAGCTGCCATTTTGTTTCCACATAATTAATTTCTACAGGGGAATATGTTATAAAAAAGGACATAAATAAAACACACCGTAGATATAGTAATAATAATTTTAACCAATTTACTTTTTTACTTTCCAAAGAGAAATGGTATAATGTGTATGCCTCCTCTAATGCTGAGGGAAAGTACAAAGCATTCCATGATGAATTACTTTATTATTATGAGATATGTTTTCCTATATGCCCACGAGTTGATGGTGCGAGGGCACGCGAGAGCTGGATCACTACAGAAGTGGATGAGGCTAAGGACAGACTTAGGTTCTATTATGAAGTTATACAAAAATATCCCACGGAGGGAAATAAGCAAATTTATAACGAATATAAAAGACATTACAATACAATTTTAATTAATGCAAAAAAACAATATAATTTGTCAAAATTAGCAAAATCAGATAATTATAATAAGACTGTCTGGGACATAATAAGTATTGAGACAGGTAGGAAAAATAAACAAAGAGTTATACCAGAAAATATATCCTCAAATGATCTTAATATATTTTTTGTGGGTCATGCTAAAACATTAATTAATAATCTTCCCTCTGCTAATGTAGTATATCAACACTTTTTAGATAATAAACTGATGCAAGCTAACTCTTTGTTCTTTAAACCAGTTGATCAGTATGATATAAAGGGTATTATTAGTAAGCTAAAAAACAAAAAAACAGAAGACGTTTACGGTATTAGTGTATTTAGTTTTAAGAAAGTATCTGATATTTTGCTCTTTCCCTTGGTGGATATAATAAATAAGTGTCTGGAGGAAGGTTGTTTCCCAACCCCTCTAAAACTAGCAAAAATATTTCCTGTCTATAAAAAGGGTGAAAACAATCTGCCTCAAAATTATCGACAAGTTTCGATGCTACCAGTGGTGTCAAAAATTCTAGAAACAGTCATATACAGGGTGTCCCAACTAAAAGTATCCACCCCAAATAACAAGTCGCCAAGACAAAAAAAAATAACACGCTCGGACCCGTCGATTTTGCTTTTGAGGGGGAAACATTTTGCGCCTATTTTCAATTTCGCAACATCACCCTCTGAGCGGGGGTGAGATTCACCCCCAAAATGTTAGATGGAAAGGGGGGTCGAGTGATACCTTATTTTGAAGGGTTTCCGACCCTGGTTACAACTGCCAAGTTTGAAGCCTCTGCTATCATTCCCGAAGAAATGGCAGCTTTTCAAAAAAAAAATATTAATAAATTAACTGCAAGAGTTGGCTGCTTTAAATTTAGGGGATGATGCAAGCTAGTGAAAAGATTTTAATAATAATTGCTCCGGACGAGAGGAAAATAAAAATAGTAAATGTAAATTAATGGGGAATTTTTGCGTTTAAGAAATGTTTTCTACAAAGACTAAATTATTTTATGAATTGTTCGAAATGTTCGCCATTTACTTCCATGCAATGATACAGACGAGCCTCGAATTCCTCTCGAACATTTTGAAATGTTTCAGGTGTTAACTGACGGCATTCAGCTACTATTCGCTGTTTTAAATCCTCAAATGATTCTGGCTGCACCTTAAAAATCTTTGTTCTCAAGTGTACCCAAAGAAAGAAGTCCAACGGCGTCAAATCAGGTGATCGTGCCGGCCATTCGATGGGACCTCTTCTTCCAATCCAGTGATCGGGAAAAGTATTATCGAGAAAATCTCTTACCGGCCGAGCGTAGTGAGGAGGTGCTCCATCTTGTTGAAAGAATATCTGATCTTCAGCTAAATCCTGGTCGTTTTCTAGAATCTCAGTAATCTGCGGATCGATGGCATTTTCAAGTAAATTTAAATAACTTTCACCATTTAAATTGCCTTCTATGAAAAAAGGTCCAACAACGTGATTGCCTAGAAATCCCGCCCACACGTTTACTTTTAAAGGATGCTGGCTATGGGTTTTCCTGAATAAATGGGGGTTGCTGTCGCTCTAATACCTGCAGTTGTGACGGTTTACTTCTCCATTTAAGTAAAATGTGGCTTCGTCAGAAAAACAAATATTGTACAATGAAATGGTATGGTTGTTTAATTTTGCAGAAATATTCTCACAAAACTCTACTCTGCGATCAAAGTCATCTTCGTTCATTTCGTGAAGCAATTGATATTTAAAGGGTCGAAACTTATGGGATTTTAGAATCCGGTGAACACTGCTTCGGGAGACTCCTGATATTGCAGCTGTTTCTCTGATGGGGTTACTTGGGACCATAGCAACATGGCCAAGGACTGCAACCTCAACATTTTCATTTCTTATTGGTCTTACTCTTTCATGCTTTTTATTGAAAACTGAACCGGTTTCGAAAAATTTGTTCCACAGTTGTAATACACTTCTATGAGTCAAAGAATGTTCGGGATGAGATTCATTAAAACTTACAGCTGCAGCTCTTGCACAATTATTGTTTCTAATGTAAAGAACAATAATTTCGATTCTCTCTTGTATCGTAAACGTCATAGGCAATTGTTAGAAACTTTCGTCTTTTAACACTTTCAGACAAAATAAATTTTAAATAAAATACACAAACTGTAATAAATGCATGAATGCTTGACACTAAATAAACGATAACAATGTGATTTTATTTTGTTTGTTGCTGATGTTTTATGATAACAGTAAGAATGGAATGCTGATATTTTTTTTAAATTTTGTACAGTGACAATTCGACAAGTTAGCTTAAACGTTTTGGCAACGGTCTGTTTTATTGCAAGGGAGTAAATGGCGAACATTTCGAACAATTCATAAAATAATTTAGTCTTTGTAGAAAACATTTCTTAAACGCAAAAATTCCCCATTAATTTACATTTACTATTTTTATTTTCCTCTCGTCCGGAGTAATTATTATTAAAATCTTTTCACTAGCCTGCATCATACCCTAAATTTAAAGCAGCCAACTCTTGCAGTTAATTTATTAATTTTTTTTTTTTTCGACAAGTTGCCATTTCTTCGGGAATGACAGCTGAGGCTTCAACTTGGCAGTTGTAACCAGGGTCCGAAACCCTTCAAAATAAGGTATCACTCGACCCTCCTTTCCATTTAACATTTTGGGGGTGAATCTCACCCCCGCTCAGAGGGTGATGTTGCGAAATTGAAAATAGTCGCAAAATGTTTCCCCCTCAAAAGCAAAATCGACGGGTCCGAGCGTTTTATTTTTTTTTGTCTTGGCGACTTATTATTTGGGGTGGATACTTTTAGTTGGGACACCCTGTATAATCAGCTTGTATCTTATCTTAATAAAAGCAAAATTTTAGTTCCACAACAATTCGGTTTTAGGAAGGGTATGACAACTATGGTCGCAATACTTAAGTAGACAAATTGTATAAGAGATGCTTTTGAAAATAAGGAAAAATTTTTAGGCCTATTTACGGATTTAAGTGCTGCATTTGATTGTGTGAATAGAAATATTTTATTGAGCAAATTAAAATTCTATGGAGTGAGGGGAGCGGCTCTCGCCCTGATGCAGTCCTAACTTTCGGGAAGATATCAGGTTGTGAGTTGTGCTGACACAATTAGTGACCCCATGATGACTGAAGTGGGAGTTCCTCAGGGGTCTGTGCTGGGCCCACTCCCTCGTTTATATTAACGACCTACCAAGAGCCTTTCATGACAATGAGAATGTCGTAAGTATTTTGTACGCGGATGATGCCACATTTGGTCTGGCTAGTGAGGGGGGAGTGGATACAGCTCAGATACTAGAGAGCTTATTAGAGGGTGCTAAATCTTGGTTCTTACCTAATCAGTTGGTTTGTAATGAGGGCAAGACTGAGTCACTCGTGTTTGAGACTAGGACTATGGGAGCTACTATTGAAAAACCTACTGTAAAATTTTTGGGGGTAACAGTGGACATAAATTTGTTATGGAATGAACATATAACTTTGTTATGTACTAAGTTAAGTAAATCTATATATGCAATCAGAAAAATCAATACAACTATAAATGAAACTGCAGCTCTCACTACCTACTATTCTTTTTTTGACTCAGTGTTGCGTTATGGTATCCTGGCATGGAGCTCAGCGGCCAATATACATCTTAATAGAGTATTTAGAGTACAGAAGGCAGCTATAAGATGCATTGTAAATATAAGAGGGGATGATTCGTGTAGGCCATATTTTAAATCATTAAATATAATGACACTATATGGTATCATTATATATAACAAATTGTTACATGTAAGGAAAAATATACAAAAATGTACTGCTGCAGCTGACCTGCATGATTATAACACTAGGAATTGCAGTAAACTTGTATTGCCTCAGAGTAGACTAGCAAGAACTAATCATGAAGACATCAAATTATATAATGCACTTCCGCAAGAAATGAAAATAATGGATTTTAAAACATTTAAAAAGAAAACTAAAGTAGTAATAACTGAAGCATGTCTTTATGATTTGGATGAGTATTATAATATAATGAGAAACACCTATATGTGAATACTTTGATGTATTTTTAAATGATTATATTGTAGGTAATTTTAATTGGCGTCATTTTATCACTCTTTATGTTTAGTGTTTAGTGATATTTAAACTTTGACCTGTCTTTACATTTACATTGTACTTTTCAGATTAATAAAGATTATTACAAAAATTTCACCAATTAATCTCTGTCATACTTTATTTCCGTACAAATTCGAACTAAATTTGACAAGTTTTTTGATAATGATTTTTTTACGTTATGCCGCCATTTTGTTCTGCCATACTGGATTTTAGCCAAAAAGTAACTGTGTCCCTTATAGCCTTGATTTTTGACCAACATTTGAACTCAATCAGATACGTAATTTTTGGGTTATGCCGCATACAAGCAGACAGACAAACCGACAGACCGACGGAATTGAAAAAACATCTTTTTCGATATCTAGGGACCCTAAAACGCAAAGATCTTCAAAAATACCGGAGGGTGATTTTTTCCCGATTACAACACTTCCCTGCAATATCTACCTATTCAATTTTATAATCGCCCCCCGTAAAAGAGACGTGAAATAATATTTTAATGATATCATCGCGAACAAACAAATTAACCCTCGTATATCGTCAGAAACTTGTCGGTGTGCACACACTTAAATGATTTACGACCGGCACGAGGAGATCAAAGTAGTGACCGGACTTATAGTATTATATAGACTTTGGTTTTACATTCAAATAATGAAGTTTTAAAAACTCAGTATAAACATTATAGAAACCAGTTAAATAAACTAATAAATAAATGTAAACTTGACTATTATACACGTGGTATCAGGGGCTCTGTGTTGGACATCTTTAGGTCATATTTAACAAATAGAAACAAATTTCTAAAAATAAGTAACTCATTAAGTGATCCTCTTAAAACCACTATTGGTATACCACAGGGAACCGTACTAGGGCCAATACTATTTATCATTTACATTAACTCAATGACATTTCTTAATATTGAGAGTTCCATCATTTCATATGCGGACGATACTGTACTAGTTTTCTCTGGCAGAGACTGGAGCAGTACTAGGGATAAGGTAGCCAAGGGCTTAGCTATTATTAAGAATTGGCTAGATTTTAACAAACTCACTTTAAATTTAGATAAAACCCATTATACAGCCTTCACATCTACCAATGTAAATCGACCTAATTTTTCCAACATCCAAATAAGCGAGTCAAACACCACAATAAAAGAGGTTTCTAACGTAAAGTATGTGGGCATAATTATTGACTGCTGTTTAAAATGGGATCACCACATTTTAAAACTAATAAACTAAAATAAAAAAAAGCCTTAGAAAACTTATATATAAATTTTATATTTTATGAGGGATCCTTCTAAAAAGCTTTTGTTCATTGTTTATAAGGCATTGGTGGAATCTTTAATTAAGTATGGAATCGTTATTTGGGGAGGACTTTATTCTTCTGCCTTGACACAACTCAATAAACAAAAAAGAAAAATTATTCTCAACAAACCTTCTATACAGTGAAAGAGTATTTAATGTTAGATCCTTATATATTCATTCTGTTTGTTCCTATGTCCATAAGATTGAAGGTCTTAGGAAGTACGTAAATCACTGTCATTTAACTAGAAGTCGAACACTTAATAAGTTGCAAGTTCCTATTAGTCATAAAAATATTAACCAAAGATTTATTGGATACTTAGGACCAAAATTCTATAACTTATTACCAGGTAATATTAAGGAAATAAAAAATCTAAAAAAGTTTAACTTACCCTGTAGGAACTATATTTTTGTAAATAACACAAAATTTATCACTTGGTTATAAAAGAAATAAATTAAAAAGAAAAAACCTCTAATAGTTTATTATTAAATTGTTTTTTTTTTCTTCTTGCATATTGTTATAGTTTAAATTAATACATAAATAATATTATTTTCTATTTTGGCACATACAGCTGTTAATTCCGCTAGGTGCCTTCTGATAGTGCCACCTGATATTATATTAAGAGTTATTATTAATATTGTAATGATATGTATTACTATTGAATTAATAAATGAAAAATTAAATGAAACTTGTACTTCAATAAACAGTAGTTGGTTCTTCAAGATTTCCCCTGATTTTTAAAACAAAGCAAAGGTTTCCAGTATTAGCAGTGATGGAAAAGTTAGTCTCACTACTCTCTTCTGCTGTACAAAGACAGGATTAAATAGCCCTAATCCACAGAAACTCAAAGAAACCCTAAAAAGCAATACCATAGTGTAAGTAAATTGCCCTAGCCACTTCATTTTTTACACAGATCTGAAACATGAGGAATAAACTTTAGGTCAGAAATATTGTTAAAGCCCAAAAATGTTGTGTTATATACAATTAAAAGATCAGTATCTCCAAGACTCAATTGGTCGATTTCACATGCAAAATAAACAATGCTGCTTTTACTGAGATTCAGAGAGACAGTTACTATCACAACATTCTTTAACCCTACAGAGATCTGCTCAATTACTGTTATTACTATTGCGCCTCAGGATGGTGATGTCATTCGCGTGTATTCTCCCTGGATGTCGAGAAAAGCAGATGGTTGATATATAAAAGAAAGAAAACAGGTTCAAGTACAAAACCTTATGATACACCAGATGCTATTCTCCCCTCCTCAAATCTAAGAGTTCCAATGCAGACTACCTGTTTACCTTCTTCTAGATATGACTAAAAACCATTCCAGTGATGTTCCCCTAAAGCAATATTTTTCAAGCTTAAGCAGCAGTATTCCATGGTTCACACAGTCAAAGGCTTTAGATAAGTAACAGAATACCACTCCCATCGCATGACCAATTTCTAGACTGTACTAAAGTTTTTTCAAAATTACAAATATGGCATTACCTGTACTTTTGTTGGCTTGAAAGCCAAACTATTCACCAGTTAGAACTCCACGCAGATAAATTATTATTGCCGTCCATGCCTTTAAACCACTCAGCACCATATTTTAAGTAAATTTACACCTAATAATCTAAGCTAATATATATTGGGTAACTAGTTAGTGGAATTAGTAATTAAATTAAATGGCAAAGCTCTATATCCCTCTTGCTTGTCTAAAATAATTAAAAAATTAGTGAGGAACAGATTTATGTCTTTTTTAACTAAATTTATTGTTCTAAGTATAAGCCAGTTTGGATTTCAGAGCGAGAAGGGAACAAATTATGCCATTTTTACCTTTCTGGACTGCTTATATGTTAGTCTAAATGAGGAAGATCTTGCTGCGGTGGAAGTTTATGGTTTCAGGGATGTGTTCCTGAATTGGTTTAAGTTCTACCTCTCACAGAGGTCGCAGAGCGTTTATATAAATAGATCATTGTCTGATAATGTCACAGTGAACTGTAGTGTTCCACAAGGATCTGTCCTGGGACCACTTTTATTTTTAATTTATATTAACGATTTGGCTGCACTTGATATTGAAGGCGAGTTCAGTCTTTTTGCAGATGACACTTCCATTTTGTGGCACACGTCTTGCTCAGATGAACTAGATGCAATGATATCTGAAGACTTGAAGAGGGTCAAAATCTGGTTTGACAGTAATTTGTTGACTTTCAATGTAGCCAAAACAAACATTATAACCTTTAGATACACTATTGACAAGATAGATTTAGACTCAATACCGATCAACAACGCAGATAATGTAAAGTTCTTGGGACTTAATATAGATAGGGTAATTCCGGGAGAGATGGCCCATCGGGTTAGATGGCCCGTTTTAATATATCCGATAATTTTAAACCCACGGTACCGTTACTTTAACCACCTGTTTTATACATTTCGTGTATATCGTGCCTCATTTTTTGTTGATTTTTGTGCAATTTTGGGTAAGTTATGTTAAAAACATTATTCTACGGACATGAAAAATATTTAAGACCTATAATAAAATTACATTTTTGACTCCCCATTGCATTTTTTGTTCGTAATTGTTGCTAATCTTTACTTTAGGATTCTTTGAGGTTATATTAACGTACCGAACATTCCATAATTGCATTGGGTTTTTGCGATATCGACTGGGCCATCTCTCCCAGACTTTTGGGATAGATGGCCCAACGGGTATCCGGGTTAGTTGGCTCACGAGCTATCTATCCCGGACTGTATAATAGTGTATAATTTGTATTGTATATTTTTATTCTAGTCATGCCAACAAAATATAATAGAAAAGGGACGGTGCAAAGAGGAAACTGGACTGAAGAAGATCTGGTTAAGGCTGCAGAAGCGGTCAGAAACGGTGTAATGGGAGTAAGGGAAGCGTGTCGTACTTTTAATGATATTCCTCCTCCAACATTTCGGAGACAATTTAAAAAGTCCGATTTTACTAAAAGAACTCTCGGGCCACCCTCTGTTCTTGGGAGCCAGAATGAATTGAAAATTAAGTTTCATATACAAAAACTACAAAAACATGGGTTTGCACCGACGTGTGAATGTGTAGAGCAATGGCGTTTTACTTAGCAGAACAGCTTAAGATTAAACACAGGTTTAATAAAGACAAGAAGCTTGCCGGCTATGACTGGTTAAATATGTTTTTACTGCGGAACCCTGATCTAAGTGTTAGAAAGGCTGAGGGTGTTTCACTAGCTCGCTGCAAAGGAATGAATAAAACAGAAATCTCGACGTACTTTAATCTATTGGAAACAACATTAATGGAAGCTGGTTTAATAAACAAGCCTGGTCACTTATTTAATATGGATGAAACTGGGCTTCAATTAAACAATAAGCCGGGTTACGTTATTGCACAGAGAGGCTCAAAAAATGATGCGGCAATTACTTCATCTGAAAAGGGAGAAACCATAACAGTGATTTCGTGCTGTGACGCAGAAGGATTTTATATACCACCTGCCTGTATATTCAAAGGAAAAAACAAGAAAGCCGAATTCGAAGATGGTATGCCACCGGGCTCAGTTGTATATATGAATGAAAAATCAGCTTACATTAACACAGATTTGATGTTTACCTGGTTAAAAGATCAGTTTATTCCATGAAAACCAGAAGGAAAGGTTTTACTTCTACTAGATGGCCATGCGAGTCATTGCAATTCTCCAGAAATGCTTGAATATGCCGATGATCATGGTGTTATTCTCTTTTGCTTACCTGGTCATACAACTCAGTTTCTCCAACCGTTAGACAGGTGTTTCTTTAAGAGCCTTAAAGCATATTTTAATAAAGCTTGTAATACATTTGTAAAAGCAACCCAACTGTTGTCAGAGGCATGGTCGAAATCAGCGACGGTTGATAATGCTGTCGGCTTTTAAATCAACTGGAATTTGTCCTTTTAATCCAGGAGCTATCCCGGAATATGCATACTTGGGGTCCGAAGAGGAGGAATTTAATAATACAGGTTAGTGCAAATTTCACGAATTTATTGTAAACCTAGGTCTAATCTTGATTTTTTTAATTTCAGTTAACGCGATGGAACCTAATAAAACTACTGAAACATCAGATCAAGAAATTCCATCTACCTCAGCCTCAGAACCAGAACCTCAACCAGAGATGCCAAATACCGATCAAGACAATCCCGATAACGCCAATCTCGATGAAGACACTCCCAGAACACTCCTTAATAAATTCTCTCCTGTACCCAGCACCTCTTCAGCTGCCATACAAAAAGTTCGAGGAAGGGCAAAGCAAGTAGCAGCTGTATTAACGTGCCAAGGTCACATCGAAAAAAGAAAATGCGCTGTTGAACGCAAGAAAGAAGAAGAACAGAAAAAAGAATTGAAGAGAAAGACCTTAACGATGAAAAAGAATAAAGGAAAAAAACAAAGAATGAAAATGGAAGAGTCCTCCACAGACGATGATATGTCAGATGAGTTGGTGACTCAGTCTGATGACAGTCCAGAAGAAGAAGACGAGACAGAGTGCCTTGGTTGTGGTGAACACTATAACGTTACCACAAAAAACGATGATTGGATCAAATGCTTACACTGCCAAAGGTGGTTCCACGAAAGTTGTTCGAAGTTTATAAACCTCTGTGACCTGTGTGGTAAAATATTGTTCAAAAAAAGGGGTTAGATCATAAAAGTTTCTTCGGGCCATCTCACCCTACATGCTTGGGCCAACTAACCCATAGTATGCGGGAGAGTTGGCCCAGGTGGCCATTTTTTTTCTTAATATTTTTTAAGCTAGTTGTTTGACTTAATTGTTAAATAATATTTATAACCTAATATTATATGTGTTTTAAAGTTAAATAAATATTTTGTGTTTGATTATCCCTTTGGAATTTAATTTTACGCCATTTAAAAAAAAGGGGAGCCAACTCTCCCGGACTTACCCTAAGTCACTTAATTTTAATATTCATTTTGAAGCACTTTTAAAAAAACTATCTTCCAGCTGTTATGCATTAAGAATGATAGGTAATGAACTAGAACCTTATTCTATAAGAATGGCATATTATGCTCTTGTTGAATCTCATTTGAGATATGGAATTTGCTTTTGGGGTGGTTGCCGTGCATACTTGTTTAACTCTTTGTTTATGTTGCAAGAAAGAGCTTTACGATTTATGTATGTATGGCATACGAAGAAGAGACTCTTGTAAGCCTTATTTTATAAATGCGAAAATAATGGCCCTTCCAAGTTTGTATATTGCTGAGTGTGTTCATCTAGTTTTTAAGAAGTATAAGTATTTAGCTACTGAGGGAGCATGTTGCACTAGACAGGCTCAAAATATTCCTTTGCCAATCCCAACAACTACTAAAATAAAAAATAGTTTTATATACAATGGGGAAAAGTTGTTCAATCATCTGCCTATTAATATCAAAAATATACAAAGCTTTACAAAATTCAAAAATGAAACAAAAAAAATTCTATCTCAACGGTCATATTATAGTGTCAAAGAATATTTTGAGGATCGGTTTTAATTTGTTTGTCTTTATTTGTGACTAATACTGTATCTCCGTTTTGTGGTCTGAATGTGTTGCCTTTTGATTGTATAACAGTAATTGGTGTGTATGTATGTATATATTAATTTTTATAATATAATAATTAGCATCTTGTTTTATGTGTATACAGGGTGTCCCAAAAGTGATGGATCAAATTAAAGTAGGAGGTAGGGGGGTTTATTTCTAACAAAAAAAGTCCTATAGACATATGTCTGATTCCTTACCGTTTCCGAGTTATAGCTATTTTTGTAATTTTTATGATATTCTCACACTTCATCACAAATTTTTTGTTTCAAAAATTATCTGTTAATTTTTTTTCTCACATAAATTTTTAATAGCATTCCTATTAAGGCTTCTTTATTGTGCAGAGCACTTTTTTATTTTGCTCGCTAATTACACAACCTACTGCCATTTTAAAGCACATTTTTGGGATTTTAATGGAAAAACATTAATTTTTGTAGTAATTTTTCTAAAAAAATAATCAATTGAAAAGGTGTCCCATAACATAAAAAACTACAGTCAGGAATTCTGTTTTAAATAGTGTACTTTTTAAAAATAATCAAACAATTGTTATTGCTGAAATTTGTTAAACATAATTGTAATGTCAAAAAACTGAATTTAAATAAATACATAATATTGATTAATATCGGAGAAATAATAAGACAATGTGATAGTAATGAGTAAGTTTATTTATAACGTAATTATTTACATAAAAAAACTTACAATAATTAGGTTACAAAAGGTGTTGAAAATGTCCCCCATTGACTCTAATACACAATCTGCATCGACGTATAAAATTTCGTTTTATACGCCTTAAAGCGGGAACATTGTTACGAATTTGCTGTGCCACTACTCCTATTCTTTCACGAAGTTCATCTTCGTTATGGATTTCATGCGAATAAACCTGTTCCTTGAAGTATCCCCACAAAAAAAAATCCAACGGATTTAAGTCCGGCGAACGTGGTGGCCATCTTATTCTTCCTCCTCGCTCTATCCACCTGTTGGGAAATGTTTGGTCAAGAAACTGTCTCACATTGCGAGCAAAATGAGGGGGAGCCCCATCAAGTTGAAACCACATATTCGCACGTATAGCAATCGGAATATCCTCCAATAAGATGTTTACATCGTCTTGTAAAAAATTAAGGTAATTTGCTCCATTCAGTCTTCTGGGTATTTCAAATGGGCCTATCAAAGTGCCGTTAAGTATTCCAGCCCATAAATTAATACAAAACTGATGTTGAAATCGATCAGCTCTAATCGCTCTTGGATTCTCCATTGCCCAGTAATGTAAATTATGAATGTTAAAAATTCCAATTCGGCTAAAACTGCATTCATCTGTCCATAAAATGTGTTGGAAAAAATTATAATCGTTTCTGGTTCGCTGCAACATTTCTCTACAAAATTGTACTCTTAATGGGTAGTCTGCAGGTAATAAGGCTTGCACTCGTTGAAAATGGAATGGATGCATTTGATTTTGTCTTAATATGCGATGGATTGTTGATCGTGGTATTCCCATAGTTCTTGCAATGCCACGAATACCTCTTGAAGGATCTTCTTCTAATTGAATTAACACGTCTTCCACATCATCGTCATATTGCCTTGGCCTTCCTATACGTTCTATTGGGACTCCAGGTAACCTTCCAGCAACATATGCATTATGTACCCGAATAAAAACACGATAATCGGGATAATATTGTCGGTTCGGGTAACGTTGACGATAAAGTCTCGCAGCACGTCGAGCACGTCCATTACACAATCCATAAACAAAATGCATTTCTGCATATTCTTGCGAGGTAAAAGGCATTTTGTTAATCTTGTTAGAACTGAACACTTGTCAATACACGACTTAAATACTCTTAAAGGCAATGGAATTTTGGTAAAATAAAAACTGTAGGTATTTTCCTCGGTATTTGCAGAATTTAACTAAGCTGATAAACAGATAATTCAATTGGCAAATAAATATTTGACCCATCGAGTTTGAAGAATGTTTAGGCTATAAATAAACTTACTCATTACTTATTTCTCTGATATAAATAAATATTAAATGTATTCATTTAATTCAGTTTTTTGACATTACAATTATGTTTAACAAATTTCAGCAATAACAATTGTTTGATTATTTTTAAAAAGTACACTATTTAAAACAGAATTCCCGACCGTAGTTTTTTATGTTGTGGGACACCTTTTCAATTGATTATTTTTTTAGAAAAATTACTACAAAAATTAATGTTTTTCCATTAAAATCCCAAAAATGTGCTTTAAAATGGCAGTAGGTTGTGTAATTAGCGAGCAAAATAAAAAAGTGCTCTGCACAATAAAGAAGCCTTAATAGGAATGCTATTAAAAATTTATGTGAGAAAAAAATTAACAGATAATTTTTGAAACAAAAAATTTGTGATGAAGTGTGAGAATATCATAAAAATTACAAAAATAGCTATAACTCGGAAACGGTAAGGAATCAGACATATGTCTATAGGACTTTTTTTGTTAGAAATAAACCCCCCTACCTCCTACTTTAATTTGATCCATCACTTTTGGAACACTTTGTATATAGTTAACATTTTTTTTATTATTTTTTTTTGTATATGTGTTTTTTATTCTCAGTAGTTTTAATTTAATTTTTCTATACAGTTTTTTCGCTTTGTCAATGAGATCTACATCTTTTGATAATAAAGCATGTTTGACTTTGACTTTCATTGCATAAAACTTTAGTATATAATTTTATTTATACAATTTTCTTAACTTCAATTTATACAAAATTATCATATATGAAAAAAAACTTACTTGGAAGGATCATAATCTTGAGTACTCTGGGACATCATAGCTTTAATTTTGTCATCTTCTGGGGCATCAAGGCTGGTTAAATCCATTGCTTTACCAACAGGGCCACCTTCATCTAGCTTGGAGGGTGGAGTATCATTGCCTCCATAACCTTCCCACTGTTTTAGCTTCGGTGAGGTAATGGGCATTCTTGCAATAAGCAGCGATGTATTTTTAGGTATGAGAGCATTATCATCTTCATAAACTGTAAAAATAAGTTTATATTGAAATGTAAAGAAAAACAGGTCTGTAAAAACTAGGTAAATAATAACACATGCCCCCATATTCAATAAAAAGGTTTATGAGTTAGACTAGGTCTAGTTGCCATGGTACTTAAACTTTTCGCTTATGTCAATATCATTTTGTAATTTAGATATTTAAAAAAATTATATGTTCAGTTGTTACTTATGTCATTTTAAACCTGTAACTGTCCAGTTATACCTGATCTAAATTTAAACCCTTTAGTGAATAGGAGTGATGTAGTTTTAAATTAAATTTTTTTTTAATTTAAAACTTTTTCTATGGAACAGGGAGTTGTTATGATTTTATATGCTTATGTGAACACTGGCTATCAGAAACAGCGATTGTGAATTACAATATACCAAACTATGTTTTAGCTAGCCATTTTTGTCGTACACAGTCAGCAGGTGGAGGTGTACTTATTTACCCCAAAAATAACTTTCAACCAAAGAAAATACTCGCCATAGACAATATCTCAGTGGAAACACATTGTGAAGTGACTGCGATTGAAATTAAGAACACAAATATTATCATTTTGTGTACGTACAGATCTCCTAATGGTAAATTAGATACCTTTTTTGAATTATTAACCAAAATATTTGATATTCTCTCAAAGCAAGATAAACCCACCTTTATTTATGGTGACTTTAATATTGATATTCTCTTGAAAGAACGGGACTCAGTTGAGTTTTCCCAATTACTTACATCATACGGCTTTAGGTTTTTGGTGAATGAGGCAACTAGGATATCAAAGACTTGTAAGAATAGTTGCTTGGATAATTGTATCACTAATTCATTTGATCAGTGTAAATATTCACTATGGGACACTTACTTGTCCGATCATATGGCAATATCAAACACATACAGATTTTTTTCAAATATTAGAACAAATAACAGTACTTCTATTATACACTTTAGACCTTTCTGTAAAGAAAGGATTGTTCGTTGCATTGACATTTTAAAAAATGTCAATTGGTCAATACTTTTAGGGGCTTACAATGTCAACTCGGCATTTGATATTTTTCTAAATGAACTGCTTTCAATTATTGAATCCTGTTTTCCCAAAAAGACAAAAACCATACATAATAGAAACAAAGCTAATGGGTGGTTCAACTATGAACTAAAAACCTGCAGAGATACCCTTAACTTTCTAACTATGTTTAATAGGCAAAATGAACATCTTGACATCACTGATTTAATAAATGAACTTAAAAAAGAATATAAAAATAAAATATTAAAAACAAAAAATAATTATTTTTCTGAAAAGATAAGAAATAGTATCAATAAGTCTAGGACAATATGGAACATTATTAAGAACTCCAAAAATAAGAAAGCTGAGAATAGTACTCTCCTCACATCAGAGGACTTTAACAATTTTTTTGTTGGCATTTCAGACAAAATAACTACTTCACTGCAAAAAACTGGAGAAGACCCAACAATCATACCCTTTTTCTCGATCCAGTGGACACAGATGAAGTTGTTAAAATAATAGAAAGTATGAGTAACAGTACAGCTCGTGATGTCTATGGTTTAAGCAATATATTTTTAAAGGAATTTAGCGAAGGAATCGCGTTTCCACTTTCCTTAATTTTAAATAAATGCTTTCTTTCTGGCACTTTTCCATTAAAACTCAAACTAAGTAAAGTTGTTCCCATTTATAAAAAAGGGGATGAGAATGACCCAGGAAATCGTCGACCAATCTCAATAACCCCAGTCTTGTCTAAGCCTATAGAAATCTGTCTCAATAAAAGACTAGATCCCTTCTTAGAGAAGAGCAATTTACTATCCAATTTTCAGTTCGGTTTCAGAAAGAAGAAATCTACAGAAGATGCCTTGAGTGAGCTGGTGGGTCACATAGTCGGATGCTTTGAGGGGAGGGAGACTGTATCTGCAGTATTCTGTGACCTCTCAAAGGCTTTCAACTGTGTGTCACATCAGATCCTCCTCGATAAACTAATATACTATGGTATCAGAGGTAACTCCTATCATCTTATAAAATCTTACCTCTCTGAGCGAACACAGAGAGTTGAATATGGGGCAAGTGTGTCTCCACCTCTTCATGTGGTTGCAGGAGTACCACAGGGGTCAATTCTTGGCCCTCTATTGTTCATCTTGTATGTTAATGAACTTCCAGCCCACTTCTCTGAACTTAAAACCATCCAATATGCAGATGATACCACCCTACTTGACCATCATGTTGATCCAGCCCTGCTTCAAATAAGAACCAATAATACGTTGCAAAAATTACATTCCTGGTTTGCAGACAACAATCTTTGCCTCAATTTAGATAAAACTGAAAAAGTTACCTTTTCTCTAAAAGAACTAGAGAATAACAGTGTTCGTTTTCTCGGTGTGCAAATGGATAATAGATTGACCTGGAAAAGCCATATTGATCAACTAACAGGCAAACTATTGTCCACATTATTCTTGCTCCGTAGAATTGCTGAGATGGCTCCATTAGAGGTGACCGGAACTGCATATATGGGTCTTTTTCAGACCAAAATATGTTATGGGCTTCTCCTCTGGGGAAACTCAACTGAATGGCTGAGGGTGTTTAAGATGCAGAAATCTGCACTGAGGATTCTCGGAAAAAAATCCTCAACAGAGAGTTGTCGACCACTCTTTAAAGAGTACGGATTGCTCACCATGCCAGGTCTGTACATTTATCAGTGCCTAACTTTTGTTAGGTCACATGAAACAGATTATGCAGCAGTTAATAGTAGGCATGGATACAATACTCGGTATGGTGAAGATTTATTACTACCTCAACATCGACTTACACTAACACACAAAAGCTATGTTAATGTTGCTATTAAACTGTATAATTCCATACCTGGGGACCTAAGAGCTCTACCCATCAATAAATTCAAAACAAAAATAAAACAATTAATTTTGGAGATCTGTCCATACACTATTGAAGAGTTTTTGTCTTTCCTTTGTATGTGATAATATACTTCACTTGGTTTTTATTTATTAGTAACTGTATTGTCTTAGCATCTATAATTTTATTCTAAAGATTACTAGCTTTATTTAGTTTTAGTGTATGTATATTTTTGTTTTAGTGTGTTTTACCTAATACCTGTAATTTTTAATCTATGTATATATTAACCTTTTTTAATCTATGTATGTATTAACTTTTAAATCTATTATTATTTTTTTTTATATTTTAATCTTAACACCACTGTTGACAATGCTAAACATCTTTTGTATGTATTTGAGCAAATAGAGAAATTTGAATTTGAATTTGAATTTGAATTTGTAAAAAATTCAAAATTAATAAGATTAAATTTTTTTATTATAGAGAACAATGTAAAAGATTAGTGTTGTTTAAAATCTTGAAGATAACCAAGCATAAGTAGCAACAAAACTGCTATTTTACTTTTTTTATATTTCAAGTAACATTTATTTATTGCACATTTAGTGACATCATACGTGTATCTTACATGTAACAAACTTGTGGCAATATTATGTTTTTTTTTTATTATAAGCTGCCTTTGGAAACAATTATAACTTATTGTAACTTTAAGGTAGGCAAAGTTTGAAATATTATAGTCCCTGGGCAAAAACGAGAGTTTCAATAAGAGCCTTATGGGAAGGAAAATATCACATATACAGGCTGTTCAACAAACATAGCATCTTGAAACAAAAATTTGTTTAACAAAAATGATCAGGAGCAATTGACTGACAATATTTTTAAGTTTCAAAATTGACTGCAAAGAGGAGCAGTTGCTGGGTAGAACAATAAATCTCAAAAAATCTACAATAACACGCAGACCTAGATATAACTTTTATTACCTCATTGGAAAGCTGAGTTAATTCCCTATCACTTTGGTTCTAAACTTATTGTCATATCACCCTTAGTGAGGGTGGTGGGACCTGTTGACTTATGAATGATCTAAATGCTATATACCAAATTGAAAGAGCTTATTTATTTATTTATTTATTTATTTATGTATTTATAGCTTGTTAAGTAGAAAAGTATAAACAATGTGAAGAATTTCTAAGCCTAGAAATACAAAATACACGCTAGAATACATTTGATAAAAACAAAAATTTAAATATTCTAAATATTAATCATCATCTGAAAAATAGCTATTAATTCACTTATTTCGCAATATCTTAAAAAGTAATAAAGATATCGATGTGCAGTTTTCGCAAAAACTTCGGTCCTTTATTACTCTTTATAACTAGCTAAGAGAAGCATAATTCAATCAAGAAAGAAATCAAATTTTAAGAAAATTGGATAAAACCGTAATCAAGTCAAAGTCAAAATTTAGCTTTATTACCAGCTTTCCAATGAGTAAATAAAGTTATAGCTATTTCTGGGAGTTTCTGTAGAATTTTTAAAATATATTGTTTACCCTTGCAACTGCCCCCTTGCGGACAATTAAAAATATTTTCTCTCCTAAAAGCACTTCGCATTATCAAAATTGCCTAGCCAACTAATCCCATTTACCAATTAAAGCGCTTAAGATAATCCAATTGACTGCCTAGGTCGAATGATGCAAGACGGTCAAGGATGTGTTGGCCAGGTTCCATCCCACAACTTACAACCACAAAGAGATTGACAACACGGGAGATCGTTAATATATACTAAGTAAGGAACCCAAAACAGACCCCTGCACTAACATTAAGGAGCTGAGATTCCCTATTCGCTAATGAAACACTCTGTACATACTGAGACAAATATGATTTAAACCATAATAATAGCACATCCCTTATACCATATATTTCCAACTTACTCAGTAGTTTTCTATGATCTACATAATCGAAGGAAACCCTTACTAAGATCACAGAACACTGCTGCAGCAGACTCTCTAGTTTTTTGCTTTCTGAAAGCCAAACAGCACTTCACTCAATAATCCATGTTTGCTCACGTAATCTACAGGATGCACTCTTATCACTTTTCAATCATTTTTGCCAATATGTTATTCAATGAAATTGGTCTATAATTAGATAGATCATCTGTACTTCCTCCTTTAAATAATGGCATATTTTTTGCTCTTTTAAGGCACTCAAGAAATTTACCTGTGGCAAAAGAGTAATTAATTGCATCTACCAAAACTTTCCATGCACACACTTGCAATACTCTCAATGATACCTATATTGTCCCCACCACAAGACCTAGGATTTTTTATATCTCTGATATATCAACAACAGAATGCAGGGCTGCTACTCTAGGCCAAAGACAGCCACATTTTTCTACTGTCCAAAATGTGCTGATGCAGCTAGGAAATTGCCACAACAACAAAGGAGGTAGAAACGCTGAAGAGCGAATTGAAAAAATGTAAAGAAATTTTACAGAAAATCCCCTCCTCTTTGGAGATAATGGGGAACAAAGAAACACTTAAAGAAATACCAACAATTAAAAAAGCATTGTCAGATAGGAACAAGCAGTTTGATACAAAACTAAAAGAAGCCAACAACAACCTTGAAACCTTAAAAGTAGCATGTGAATCATTTAAGACCGATTTTGAAAAAGAAATGTCAAATCTGAAGGCTGACTTTGATAATCTTCAAGTGAAAATATCCGCTGGTAATATAGAAGCTCAACACAGTGAACAGAGTGTTGAATCAAATATAACGGAGATGCAGGAAAGAGAGATAAGAAAGAAACACATTATAATATTTGGAATTGACGAATCGGATGCACCAACTGCTGAGGAACGTATTGCACTGGAACAAAGGAAAGCTAAGCAGATCATTAAAGATATTGATGTGTCAGTAAGGCTTGATAACATAAAAGTATACAGAACAGGAAGATATGACAAGGAAAAAAGAAGGCCTCTAAAGGTTATCACTGAAAGCTTTGAGGACGCTATGAAGATCCTGAAACAAAAATCGAAACTACGGGGGGACATCTGCATCAAGAGTGATCAAACCAAAATGCATCGTAAGTACTTGAAAAATACAATTAAGACAGTAGAAGAGAGAAAACAAAAAGGTGAGAAATCTTATTATAAAATACATAAAGGGAGTTCCTAAAATAATTCAAGGTGATGTCTCAAAAAAACAGTAATAACCCCCTTTGCCTCTCTCACTCTTTTCTATACCAATATTAGCTCCCTTCTATCTAAATTTGATGAGTTTTCTGCAGAAATCAGAAATTTGAAACCCGACATAATACTTCTAACAGAAACGTGGCTTAACTCCAGAATCACAGATGCACTTGTTCAACTGCCTCAGTATATTTTGTGGAGAGAGGATAGGGTGGGAGATAGAAAGGGAGGGGGTGTGTGTATTTATGTTAAGGAAACAATTCATGGTTATAAAGCAGAAATTATTAAACAGAATGCTGATGAGCTTAGAAATAGTATTATCGACTCAGTCTTCATTAACCTGAAAATAAGATCAACTGAAATGTTACTAGGTTGTGTCTATCGTCCACCACCATGTAATAATGTTGATAATCAGAGCCTGTGTGATGTCATAAGTGGTCTGTCTGAATATCGTCAAAATGTACTTCTTTTTGGGGATTTTAATTATCCCCATATTAATTGGGCTGGCTCGCAAGTCCAGAGACCATGCAGTATGTCTGACCAGTTCCTCATGTCATATCAGGATAGCAATCTTCATCAGTTGATTACTTTTCCAACAAAGTACTGTGACAATAACATACCATCATTACTTGATTTGCTGTTAGTGTCAGATGAAAAGCTAATCATGTCTGTCACGGGACATAATCCTATTGGTCTCAGTGATCACATAACTGTAGTGGTTCATATGCAAATAAACTTAGTCCCAAATATTGCTACCAAACCAGAAAGGCGCGAAATTATTGGAAAGCCAGTATGAAATAGTGAATGATCACCTTAGGAACACAGAGTTAAATCCAAACATCACAAAATATCAGAATTTGAAAAATATTACTGATAATATAATTGAGAAATACATACCATTGGAAAAACCAAAAGAGATTTTTAGGAAACCGTGGATTACAAGGCAGCATAAGAAATCCATCAATCAAAAGCGTCGCCTGTGGCATAAGTATCGGAATTCCAGAAATGCAGATGATTACTCTGCTTACCAAAGAGCAAACAACAATATAACCATGTCACTGAGAGAAGCGAGAAAAACTTTTGAGAATGGTCTGGTCGATAAGGGACCTAGACAATTCTACCAGTTTGTGAACAGTACCCTCAATTCCAAGTTGCAGTCCTTTACACTGAAGGATAGCAATGGTTGTGTAACATCGGACTCAAGCCAGGTGGCTGAAATTTTTGCAAAACAGTTCCACCAAACCTATACAAGAGAGAGCCTTGCAAATATTCCTCTACTTCCAGAAGAAACTAGGTCTGGGCCATCTATAGAATTTACAGCAGAAAAAGTTGGAACTGCATTAGAAAAGCAAAAAATTCACTCAAGTCCAGGCCCTGATGGTGTATCGCCGATTCTTCTAAAAAACTGCACAATATCTATAAGTCCTCTACTTGCAGATGTAATGAGTGAATCTTTTGAGTCAGGCTATCTTCCCTCAGAATGGGAATGTGCGGTGGTAATACCCATCTACAAAAAGGGAGACAAACTCTCAGCTGCTAACTATAGACCAATAAGTCTGACACAATACCATGCAAGTGCATGGAACGAATTATAGCACAGGAATTGACAGCTTTCCTAATTAGGAACCACTCACACAAACTTTACAACCAACTTGTGTTTCTACCACACAGATTTGTGAATACCAATCTCATGTACAACTTGGAAACGTGGACAAAAGCAATGGACGACGGATACCCAGTGAATGTCATCTATGTGGACTTCGAAAAGGCATTTGACACTGTGCCAACTAGGAGGCTGCTTAAGAAACTCGAGCATTATGGAATCAGGGGTAGGCTGCTGAGATGGATAGAGAATTATCTGTCAAATAGAAGGTTTGAGGTCAGGGTTGATGGATGTCTCTCTAAGAAGTACAGTGTTGACAGTGGAGTCCCACAGGGCTCAGTGCTGGGCCCACTCCTGTTCATCATCTACGTGGCCGACCTATCCCAGGACATACTGTGCAGAGTGAGTTTGTATGCTGATGATACAAAGATTTTTTGTGATCCCACCATCCACCATGGGGAAATGAATGAAGATCTGGCAACACTGGATACATGGTGTAAAAATTGGCTAATAAAACTCAACATCAGCAAGTGTGCAGTGTTACATATTGGCTATAACAACCCTCAGCTAACATATTTTCTCAATGACGAACCACTGACAACAACTTTTGAACAGGTGGATTTGGGAGTCACAATAACATCTGACCTGAAATGTGAATCTCAAGTGCTCAAAGTGGTAAAAAAAGCCAATTCTCTAAACTACCTTATAAGAAAGGCCTTTAGAAACATTTCTGACAAACTGTGCCTACACCTTTACAGAACCTACATACGGCCTATACTTGAACATGCAGTGATCTCATGGTCTCCTTACTTTCAAAAGGACATCGATCTCGTTGAGAGAGTGCAGAGATGAGCCACAAAACTTCCTCTGACCCTGAGAAATAAACCTTATGAAGAACGGTTAAGAAAACTAAAACTTACAACACTTGTTGATCGGCGAAGAAGAGGAGACCTCATAGAGACGTATAAAATACTACATGGAGTCTACACGTGCGATATTAACGCATTTTCCATCAGTGAAAATCACCACCAACGCGGCCACTCTCTGAAACTGGTCCCAGAACTTCGCCATAGACTTTGTCGGAAAAACATTTTGTATAACCGCGTGATAGAAGACTGGAACAAGCTAAGTGAGGACATAGTTTCCGCTCCAAGTGTGAATGCATTCAAGAATCGACTGGACAGCTGTTGGCCTAATCTATGAGCGAAACTGACGTGGACTAGAAAAATGACTAACAATACTAAAGTGCGAATATGAAAAAAAAAAAAAAAAAAAAAAACTCTCTAAACAAGTGTGCAGTCTATCGGACTTTTCCGCCTACTGCCGGACACCTATAATAATAATAATAATAATAACATAAGGGTCATTATTATTTGACTCGCTCGGGGTACTTGAAATTCAAACAAATAATGCTTCATTCAAAATCTTCATGTATATTTATTAGCATTCCTACATCATTTTTTATGCAAGTATTGGACGTCTGAATCTCTCTCAAAGCAGAGTGTGCAAACTTGACCACAATTAAAACAGTTAATTTACTCAACTTTGATACACTATATAATGTATAATGTTTTTAGTTCACTATCACAGAAAACTACTCTTTCTCACTCTGCCCAAAATTTTGTGTAGAGGCCGCGACCTGGTTTTGTGTAGCCACCTAAGAATAATTATTGAAAAACATTTGAATAGGGATAACTATAATACAAGAAATAAAAATAATCTGGTGCCTGCCTACTGGTGACTGAAGAGGTGTCAGAGCAGAACTGGTTACTGAGGATTTAAATTGTTTAATGTTTTACCAAATGAAAATAAAACATTAGATTTTAGAAGTTCCCAGAAAATGAAACTTTTCATAGTTATTTTAATAACTATAGAAGTAGAATGGAAGCTTTCACGGCTTTGATCAATTAAGAAATCATGGTTCTTGGGATTAGACCGTGTCAAATTGGAATTACTATCCGACGTTTCGCCTTCGATTGCACGAGGCATCTTCAGGGATCTTCCACAAGATCTGAACACTGAATAAGTGTTCTCATTCAGTGTTCAGATCTCGCCAGTATTCAGTCTCGTGGAGTAAAGATCCCTGAAGATTTTTTTTTTCAACAAATTTTAATACCAAATGATAGGCTAGTTTATTTGGATCTTATATTCACCACTAGGAATAATTTATTAGTAACTGAAGCTGTGGACTATATTTTTGGTAAATCGCTGAACCACAAAGCATACAACTTTGAAATTGTCTTGGACATAGAACAAGAAATAACTTGTAATTATATTGAATTTTTCTATGATTTTAAAAATGGCGATTATTTGGGCATCAATAATTATTTGTGTGAAATTAATTGGGACCAGACTTTAAATTCATATGATATTAATGAAGCTGTTTCTGTTTTCTATCATATAATAAGTATGGCCATAGCATTGTTTGTTCCTCTCAAAAATACAGAACTTCACATTTTCCCAGTTGGTTCTCAGCTGAACTAAAATATTTAATTCAGCAAAAGAAAATTGCCCATAAAGCTTATCAGTCCAGTCATGGTATATAGTCGACTATACCATGAGCTCTTTTCCAATCTCAGAGCTAGGTGCAAGGCCCTTACGGATATTTGCTATCAAAATTATATTTTAAATTTAGATCATTACTTTTTACTAATCCTAAGAGCTTCTGGTGTAAGTTCAATGATAAAAGAGCGATACATAGTATTCCCAATTGATATGAACAGGAGTTTTTGGGCTGTGAAAGTATTGCAGAAGGGTTTGCCCAGTTTTTTGAGACAGTGTATAGTCAGGTTAATAATTCCTTTAATAATATGCCTTTTCGTCAGGCTAATGAGAATATGACCATTCCTAATCCTCTGCTGTCACTTGAACTGGTTTTTGATAAAATCTCCCGACTGCCACCCAAGGTTAGTTCAGGTCCTGATGGTGTACCCAACTATTTTTTGAAGAACTGTGTGTGTACACTTACCTACCCTCTTTTTATTTTGTTCAAGAGATCCTTGGATTTATCAATATTTCCGACGCAATGGAAACATAGCTTTGGGTTACCTATATTTAAATCAGGGGACAATAATATAATATCTAATTATAGGAGCGTGTGTATACAGTCTGCAATTCCAAAACTTTTAGAACAGCATTATTTATGACCATATCTATTTTTATAGTAAGGAATTGTTAATAAGTGAACAGCATGGTTTTAGTCTTGGTAAGTCTACTGTGACCAACTTGTTAGTGTTCCGGACTGATCTGTTGAATGCTATGGAGAGAGGTCAACAGGTGGATGTTGTGTACACGGACTTCTCCAAGGCATTTGACAGGGTCATCCTGAGTATTTTGCTAAGGAAATTGGGGCTCTTTGGCTTCTCTGATTCTGTGGTGTCTTGGTTTACTAGTTTCCTGTCTGGAAGAACTCAGCAGGTGCGTCTAGGTAGTTCAAGGTCAAGGAGTATTAGTGTTCCCTCTGGTGTACCTCAGGGAGGTCATTGTTCACCTTTACTATTTAGTATTTTTATAAATGACATTAAAATGTGTTTTAAAAACAGTAAATTCTTGTTATTCGCAGACGATTTAAAATTTTACAGGGAAATTAGTTCAAAAGAAGATATGATTCTATTGCAGGAAGACCTGAATAGGCTGAATGAGTGGTGTGTTAGTAATGGATTATCCTTAAATGTGGGAAAATGTAACTTCATTAGTTTTTACAAAAGAAATAAAAAACTAGATTCGTCTTACAGTATAGATAGCATTGACCTTGAGTACACTGAAGTTATAAAAGATTTGGGTATTTACTTTGATGAGCAATTGAGTTTTGATTACCAAATTAATACTATCATACTCAAATCTTCTAGAGTCCTTGGCTTTGTTCTGCGTAATTGTAAGGAGCTGTCTTTAGAAACCTATAAAAAGTTATACATGTCACTGGTTGTCTCTTTATTGGACTATGGATCAATAATCTGGTCTCCCTATTACATGAACAAGTCTCTGGCTCTGGAAAGAGTACAGAATATATTCATTCGATTTTGTCTGTATAAACTTAATATGAGAATTCCTGATGATCATGTATATGATGATGCAATGAATGTATTAAATATTAAAAGTTTGCGTGATAGGCGGACACAGAGTGATTTATTGTTTCTGTTTAAACTTTTAAATGGGCACATAATTTGTCCTGAACTTATTGGTAGGATTTCATTCAGTGTTTCATCGCGTAATCTGAGGGTTAACCGACTGTTTTCTTTGCCTCATCATGGCACCAACTATGCTATGCATTCGCCTGTCGAGAGAACACTAAATCTAATTAATTCTAAAGATATCGAAATTTTGGGCATTCCCTTATCTCACTTTAAAAATCTTATCAGGGAAATTATCTGATAATTTTGTATAATATGTAATTGGTCTAGTTTTTATGTTAATGTAGGTACTTAAATACTGTTTATTTGATGCTGTTATAAATACCTTACTTATTTTAAGACTGTTGTTGGTTAGGTATTACTAGTTTAGTTTATCTAAAATTGTATTTTTTTTTTTTGTAATGGGGTTGATCCCATCTATTAATAAATAAATAAAATAAAATAAAAATAAAATAACGATGCCTCGTGCAATCGAAGGTGAAATGAATGAGTGTTCTCATTCAGTGTCCAGATCTCGTGGAGTAAAGATCCCTGAAGATGCCTCGTGCAATCGAAGGCGAAACGTCGGATAGTAATTCAAATTTGACACGGTCTAATCCCAAGAACCATGATTTCTTAACTATAGAAGTATTTACAGACATATGATTAAGCAGGTCAAAAACATTTATTAGTCAGAGCAAATAAGGAAGGCCCAAAATAAAAGTCACAAATATTGAAACATCATTAATGATCTCAGGGGTGGAATAAAAATTCGACTTCGGTTAATATAGATGATAACACTTACTATATCTACATCTATCAGTTTGTGACTCTTTTTATATGGCTCATACTAACATAAATGAAATAAAAACAGTATTTAGAGATATTAAGAATTAAATTAGAATAAAAACTCTTCGGGCATTGATGAAATACCAACGCGTGCGCTTGAAAGCTTGTCCGAACAGGCAGTGTCTGTTTTGGCTGATGCAATAAACCAGTTGTTTGACACTGTCATATTTCCTGATTGCTTCAAAGTGGCAGTAGTGCAGCCACTATACAAGGGCAATAATAGTGAGGACTCTACCAATTTTCGATCAATTTCTTCACTGCCTTCACCGTCAAATTGAAAATTGAAGCTAGTCAAGGAGTTATTTGGTTTCTGAAACGCCACAATATCATAAGCAAACACCAGTATAGTTTTCAGGAGGTCAAGTGTGCAAGAGATGTTATTTTAGGCTTTTTGGAAAATCTGTACCTCAGACTGAACGAGGGTGTCATTGGAGCAGAAGTGTTCTGAGATTTTTCCAAGGTGTTCGATTATGTGAATTATGAAATACTGTTGGGAAAGTTACCTCACTATGATTTCAGATTGGTTACATTAAACTGGTTTAGGTCCTATCTCTCTGGTAAAACCCAGATTGTGGGATCGCAGCATGGAATATCTGATATTTTGGAAGTCAGACATAGGGAACCTCAAGGGTCTGTGCTTGGAATGATCCTGTTCCTAATCTACATTAACGACCTTATTACACTCGAAATTCATGGACGGTTTACAATTTTTGCGGGCGAGACTACTATTTTATGGTCTCACAAAATAGCTGATCAATTAATCACATATTGTTAGCGACAATTTGTATTAAATTAAAAAGTGGTGTGATTCTAACCTCTGGTGCTTTAATGTCAGCACAAGTGTGTTAGTTTTAAATTTAATTGTTTTAACATCAGTCTGGTAGGTGATAACATTGAAAGTAGGACATTCAGTAAGTTTCTTGGCAGTACAATTGACCATAAACTAAAATTCCATGAACATATATATTCATTATAACTGAAACTTACTCAAGCTACTACGCACTCAGAATTATCCAATGAGAGTTGGGAGAATCAGCAGCAAAATCTGTCTATTTTTCACTAGTTGAAAGCCATCTGAGATATGGAATTGCTTTCTGGGGATTTTCTAGTCAATATCTATAAACCTCAACTTTAATTCTCCAAAAAAGAGCTCTACACTACATCTGTAAAGCTAATGCAAGAGAGCATCGCAAACTCTTATTCGTAAGTCAAGGTATATTAACATTGCCGTGCTTGTTCATTTTGGAGACTGACTGTCTCATTTTAACAAAGTATGGTAATACTAATGAGGCTCTAAATAAATACAAGACAAACAAACCATCTACCAAGAACTCTCTAATATACCAAACATTAGAGATTCTGAGTCAAATATTAAGTTCAAGAGATATATGTTTACCTATGTTATGTTTTTGTTTGTTGCATATTATTTTTGTTCTTTATATACATTTTATTTATCAACTAATTTGTTTTTGGTATCCTGTTTGTTTCTTCTCATAGTGTTTTTTATTAATATATTTCTTGTTTGCCTTTGTAGTTTTTTTTTATTGATGTTATGTATAGTATAAGATATAGCTATTGTGATTTAAATGAATTTTTTTCTTTTTACTAATTTTACTGTAGATATTTTAGTCATAATACCTTTGTTAACAAATACTATGTGTTTAAACAATATAGCATGTTGGACTTTAAAAAATAATAATAATAAAAACCAAGATGAACTGCATGCCGAGGACTTTTGCATCTAGGCCTCTCTACTCTAGAACATTTAGGGAAAATTGCAAAAAGGGTGGTGAAACATTAATAGCACCTTGAACCAATTTCGCCTGCAGGCAACTTCCGGGTAGTAGTAACATTTTATTTGATGACCTGTGGATGTAAGTAAAACTTCCGGAAGTGGTAATCATAATTAGGTCAATTTATGTTCCTCCAAATTCACCTCAACATGTGTTTCAGAACCTTGTAGATACTATTGAAGATCTTTGATGAATCAACAAGAAGGCAAAATTAATTGTGCTAATGGAAATTTCCTGGGAGCTCGAGGATTAACATTGGATACCCAAAGGAATAAGCACTCCATCAGCTGAAATACTTTTTAATAATATTTATTGTTTAAAAATGGAGCAAATCAATCAATAATCACTAACTGCAACAGTAAGCTCCTAGATTTGGTGTTTTGTGATGATTTTGAATTTAATAATATAAATAAATGTTAGAGTCCACTAAATAAAGTTGATCTGTATCACCCTCCACTAGAAGTTTCAATAGGTCCAAAGATTATAACTTTCTTGGAAATTAACACTGAAACAATAGCTTATTTGTTTTCCGGACTATGAAAGAATTACCAATTTTTTTGTACAATAACTTGGGATTGTTTAAATGTAAATGAAAATATTGAATGTCTTATACAGAAATTCTATGGGATTATTTTTAATGTTGTAAATAAGTATGGAATATGAGAAGATAAAGAGAGATACATTCCCTAAATGATATACTCCCAAACTGAAACAAATCAATAACTTAAAAAATAAATTATAAAAAAAATCCAAATTGGGGACTGATTATGAGAGAGATATTCAAAATTGCGAAAGGAGAGTAAGTATCTTATAAATTTGTGATATCTTGTCTTCGTCTCCAATACATTCTTAACACACGACAATTTGGATTTCAATCATCATTGTCCACAGATGACTCCATATTCTCTCTTCTTGAAACTGTATACGAACGTCTAAATGACGGAGAGGTTGCTGCTGGGGTGTTCTGTGATCTATCTAAGGCATTTGACTGTGTGGATCATAGAATACTTCTCAGCAAGCTTGAAGTTTATGGATTTAGGGGGAAAGCTTGTGCCTGGTTTAGTTCCTACTTGGCTGATCGGTGTCAAATTGTAAGTTTTAAAAATGACCAGTCAGGCAAACTAAATATTGCTGCAGGTGTTCCACAGGGATCTGTTTTGGGACCATTGCTTTTTTAGCTATATGTTAATGATTTGCCAAGCATTAACATACAAGGTTTGTTTACCATGTTTTCCGATGACACAACTGTTTTATGGCACCACCATGATCCCAAACAGTTGGAGCATGTTGTTAAGAGGGACTTGGAAATAATAAAAGACTGGTGTACCTCAAACTCACTTACACTGAACATAACAAAAACCAACATTATTTCATTTAAATGTTCAGTTGGTGATGTTAGGATGAATGACCAACCAATAGACAGTTTACGTGTTAAAGTTCTTGGGTCTCTACATAGATGATAGGCTAAAATTTGAGAAACATATTTTGAACGTGAATTCTAAGATTGCAAGAGGTTGCTATGCCCTAAGAATTGTCTCTCGCGAGCTAGATTTATCAGTGGCAAAGAGTGTATATCATGCCTTGATAGAGTCATATTTGCGCTATGGCTTGTGTTTCTGGGGAAGCTGCCCTAACTATGTATTAAATTCCACATTTATTATACAGAAAAGAGCAATTGGATACTTATCTAAAGCTAGGACCCCTGTTTCTTGTAGGCCTTTATTTAAATCCTTGAATATTTTGACCCTCACATGCATATTTATTCTTGAAACGGTGTGCTTAATTCATAAAAAATTTCATTCAGAAATCCTAACTGAAAATGCATATCCCACAAGAAGTACTCAAGTATCTAGGTTACCGATTCCTTCATCAGAACTAATAAAAAAATCATTCATTTACAATGGAAGGAAAATGTTTAACAAACTGCCTTTACATATGAGAAAAATTTCTTGTGGGAGAAAATTTAGAAAGCAAGTTAAAGAACTTTTAGTTGGGAAGGCCTATTATACAGTTGACGAATATTTTATTGATAGATCCTGAGTGCATTTCTGTCTACCATATTTCTTTGACTATGTATAGTTTTACTTTTAACTTAATGTATTGTTCGTCTTATCTGTCATTTTCAATACATTTTGCATGTTATCACTGGATTTATTGGCTTTTAAGCTCTTTTTCTGTTCTTCTTCTTTTTTTCTTTTTATTTTAAATTTTATATACAATTCTTTAGTTTTAAGTTAGTATTTTACAGTATATACAAAGAACCAAGCAAACATGGTCATATCTATTTATATATTTGTGCTGATACATCTATATCTATAATTTTTTTATTTAGTGTTGTCAATAATACAGTTAGGTATATGTTTGTTCTAATATATCTTTTATCTTTTTTATTTTTTATTTAGCTCTGTCAATGATGCTTTTATTTTAGACAATAAAGCTTTTTTGAGTTGAGTTGAGTACAGACCAGACTAAAGTAAAATATGTTTGGTCTTTTGTCAACTCTATGAGGAAAACCCAAGGAATCCCTAAAAGTAATGGAATATAATAATAAAGAATACCCCGAATACATTGTAGAGGCCTTTACCTAGCACTTTGAATCTACATAGACCACACAAATCCCAAAAAATTTTAAAAGCATCTTGATGAAGTATTTAATGTTCTTACTTTTCACAACTTTACAGAAGATGAAATTTTGAGAAAGATTGACTCCTTTGATAGAGATAAGAACTCAAGGTCCTACCTCCTATATTTATAAAAGGTTGTGCATTGTAGTTGGTCAAGTCCCTGTGCATTATTTATTTATTTAAGTAGTACATTACAGACATAAACTTAAACAGAACATAATACATATTTCAATGATCTTTTAATATACTTTAATAACTATGTGAAGGAATTTAATAAAAATATCCTTAACCCCAACCCCATATATTTACTAATAATGTCAACAAAAACTGGGCACCCTGTAGAATGTAATTATTATAAAACTTTGTAACCCTGTTTACCAGGTAATATAATATATGTGTGGCAAACATATTTCAAAATTGGCCATTAAATGCCTAATCTAATTTATTTTGAAAAAATATAAAAAACAAAAAAAATGTCATAATAAAAGATTTGTCTTCAACAATGCCGGTCCTGCCTAGCTGCTTCGAAATAAAAGAAATTACATTGCGTTTAGCCATTTAGCAGCTGCCGCATATCTGGGTCGGTCGGTGCTTTTAGCCAGACAAGGACAGCCGTAGTTTATTGACGTGAATAGGGACAGGAGATCACAGTAGTAAATCATTGCAGACCTGATCTGACGTAATACAAAGCTAAATGAAATTCTCTAGATTATCGATATTTTCTGTATCGGTTGTTCATTCTTAATGATAGTTATTAGTACCTGACTGTTAAAATAAATAAAAACATATATATAAAGAAAACATATTTTTGGTGATTTTTATAATCAAGTTGTCAATTTGGTGTTTGTTTGTTTAATCCCACTTGGGGGGACTAGACTACTAGACGATGGAGGACTCATAACGAGGGGTGGCATTCCAGTGAAATTACCATGTAAAAAAGTGGAATTAATGTGTAAAAAATGGAATTAGAGTGTACTTATTTTCAACTGAGGTTTACCTCTCGCATCATAATTAACCTGGATTATCAACTGGGACTTTTACAATGATATGATGCAAATACTCTAAATAATCAGAAAATGTATTTTTGTAGGTTCTCAACAGTATTATAAATAGGGAAATTGTCAAAATACTTTTTTTTAAGTAATAATCTAGGGTTAAAATTGTTGTTTGTGCAAATTTGTAACAAGTACCCTACACTGCTAATAAATTCACTTACCTTCCTGAGTTTGTGCATTAGTTATTCTTAAACCAAAGTCAGTGTTTTTACCAATGCGTTTCTGCTGCATAATAGCGTTTTTCAGATCTTTGACTGATATGTGTAAGCCATCAAAGGTAATTGTATCATACTCCAAAGCAGATTTAAATCTGTAGTGCACAGACATTGTTTTTCATTTGTAACCTCACGCGCGGTGTAGTTTAAATAAGTTGTATTGAAAAACACTGGAATGATATCGGCAAGCACATTTCACAAAATGTATGTCTACGTTACATTTTCAGACACGTAAAATTAAATTCGGGCGATTAGGTATTTTGTATTTAACTACAGAATAGTATATTTATTAAACACTGGACCGGAAATTATTTAAGTTTCGCTTTTCGATAAATAAGTCAAACCCAATAGAACAGCACATCACAATATGGCGTACACAAATGACACAATCACAAATTTGCTTGCTGGGTTGTTAGCTTCTGTTCCTAATCCCTATTCAAACTATGTGCCAGCTCCTTCCAAGGCGTGGGGTTAAGATTGAAATCAGCCTTTTTGTAAAAAAAAGATAATTATTTACTTTTTCACCATTGCCGATTTTGATGATTTTTAGGTATGTAGATGAACTTTGGCTCACAGATCCGAAATCAATTTTTTTGGTTACGTTTTATTTTTGAGTTATTGGGCCTCAATATTCATAAACATCCCCACCCAGTTTACTTTTTTTCTTTGTTCTTTTTTATGAAAATTCGCTGGTTCTGTATGAAACTACTACAAATAATTATAAAAGGAACACTCAAAAAACAGCCGTACTTCATAGTTTTTGACTAGCAACTTTTTCTTCATGTTGGCATCAGAAAAAACTAACGAGATGCAACTTTAAAGAGAAACATTAATTAATACAAATTCATAATAGTCAGTTACATACATAGGGGGAACGGTACCAGCAGAAGAGTGAAAGCAGTAGGTGGATTGGTACCGGGTTAGGTGCCATAGACATGCGTATAGCAGCGCAGTGCACCGCTGGCGAAAGCCTTAGCTAGAATGTTAGACTTAGTAAAGGGACAATCGGATGATTTTTAGAATCGGATATCTTACATTCGTGTACTTTTTAGTTAATGTATAATGCTTGCTATCTTTTCACTGATCTGTGAACTAGATTAGCTGCTAAGAAGTTCACAAATGACGAGAATGTATTCTTTTATTTTAGGTTCATTTTAAATTTTATTCGAAATAGGAGGAATTTAAAATATTTAGAACAGATAGCAGTAAAATTGTTCCTATTCTAAATTCTAATTTATATCTGGTATATCTAGAAGGTGTCGTCATTAGCTTTAGATATGTACCATAGGCCATATGAAACACGTGCATTAACTAGCCTCCAACACGTTCTCACAGCTGATTTTTAATTTGTATATATGCAACTTTTTCAGAGATTTTTTTGGATACGTTTTTGAACTACATTTAAAACTTAGAGGACACACACGCACACACGTGCGGATGCAATGAAACAAAGAATTCTGTATAATTGTATATTATTCAGCAAAACGATATCGGATAACAAGGCATCTTCAGTGCTACTACTCGTCAGAAAAAACAAACAGAAAAGTCAAATGAATCAGTGAAATTAACATTTTATAACATACAGTAAAAGACAAGTACATACTGACAAACACACAAACTTATTTTAAAAAAATTTTCTGCAGAAGCAGCACTCCTTACGGTACTATTCAAGATGCTTACTAATTTAAGTTTGACAACATTGTAAGATAGCCTTTCTTGAAACTAATAAGGAGTTTTTGCATCGGAATGCAGTGAAAATGTCGATTTTCTTTGTTTTATTTTTTAAATAGAAAAGAGTGGTTCATCCATTTATTTTTTTTTTAAATACTTAAAAGACGGTAAAATTTTTTCTTTATATTCAAAAATTATCAAATTCTGTGGGTATAATTGTTTACAAAACCCCACAAAAAGTTGCACTTATTTTCAAATTATAACCATAAAAACTAAATTTTTGGAAGGTTGCACTTAACTTGTTTTTAGAGTACCGCTAAAAACATATTTTTTACAAAATATAAGTTATAAAATAGGTAAGATTGATTATATGATGCCTTATAATACGGAAATGTAATATTTTTAACTAATTAAGTACCTAATTAATATGTTAGATATTCAGCGTTGACCATCTTTGATAGCCGCTTGACACATGATTCAGCTGAGTGGTAAATAAACAGAGAATTCATGTGTAGGGGTGCCATAATGCCAAGTTTGTTTTTAACTTCTATATAAATTATGTAAGAAAAACGGAATAAAGCTTTGGTAATTATTTACACCACCGCCTACTACAAACAATTAAAAAAAAACGTAAAATAAACTCATGGAATGGAGACTTTTGTTACATACGTAAGTGGACCGGGCTCAGCAGCAAACGCGCTGAGACCAAAAAAAGTTTATTCAAAAATACTTAATTTCGTCGGCCAGACGTAAAGAAGTTTTTTTTTGGCCGTGTTTATTTTTCCTACGTGTTCTTTCCGCTATTAAATTATTTTAGTGTAGTTGTCTTTGGCGACCTTATTTATGATTATGACTTCGGATTCTTGATCAGAACCCCAAAAACCACCTATATACAAAAAATCATCAAAATCGGCGGTGGTGTAAAAGTCGCACTGTTGTTTTGAGTTTTTTAAATTTATATATCATTAAACTTATTTATTATGTTAGGTTAGAATTGATTACGTTTGCCGTAAAAACAGCGCGCGGTAATGCGTCAATTACTTGTAAAATACCATTCAAGATGCTTATTATAACGTAAGTTTGGCAACATTGTAAGACGGCCTTTTCTAAAACTGTCATAATAAGGAGTTTTCGCATCGAAATGCAGTGAAAATATTGAACTACTTTTTATTTTCTTTTAATCATTGTGTGGTTCATCCATTTATTTTTTGTATTAAAATAGTTGTTAGAACATAAACTTTATATTTTATATTCAAAAATAATCAAATTCCGTGGATAATTGTTTGCAAGACCCTATTTTGATTGTTGGTAAACTAGGCCAAAATATTTTTTTACAATTTGAAGAGACCTTTGCACTTAATCTTATTTAAACCTAAAAAAACGCAAATTCATTTGAGATGCATTTAAAACTAAAAACCGTATACCACGAACATCTCTGGTAAGGTACTGAAATATACCTTAAACGTGTGCATCCGTCACTAGGTTCTGTCAAATAATTCAACCAAAAATAGTTCAAGTTAAATGTCATATTCAAAATTTTTTTTTTATCTAAAATTATATCTGACTGCAAAAAAAACCCTTCACTCACTGATGGGCAGTCCTAAAAAGTGAGGTATATAGAAAAAACTATAAACAACATTACAGTAAGACTATTTCTTTTGCAGGACTGTCCATATCATGCCACAATATTAAAAAATGCATTTCCTAAAACTAAAATTTGGAAGTAAACATAATAGTGGCAACACTAGTGGTAATTCTGAAAGGGACAATAAAGTGGTAAGAGAAGTGAGACACCTTCCTGTTGTTCAAGGTAAAACTTTAATTTAAGAAATTATTGTTTTATATGCTTCATTTATTGAAATAATTCATTTTCAGTGCTTGATGATGCTTTGAGTAAGGGTAAATATACAGTATAGTGCCTTCTCTTTTACGGCATTGAAACTTTGTTGTTTTGTATCGATTTTCTTAGGACAACATTGATTTTCTGCTAATACAAAAAATGCGGAATAAATGAGTTAAATCTGTAATAAATAACCTACGCTCATTAAACATTTGGCTTAACTTTCGTTTAGCTGAAACAAGTTATATAAAAAGCAATTTTTTTTTCGCCTCCTAGAAGTTTCTTCTAATATAGAAAATTAAAAATTTTCTTGCGGAAATACGCCATTTCCGTGTTTCAGACTTTAGAATAGTAGCTTAACTTTCGTTTAGTTAACACCAGTTATATGAAAAGTATTTTTTTCGCCTTCTACAATCTTCTCTCAATTCAGACAAATAAAAAATTTCCTGAGAAAATTCGTCATTTCCGTTTTCTAGACTTTAGAATAGCTAAATTTTATTTAAAATTGCTAACGTGGGATTTATTTACTTTTTAACTAAAATTAATAAAAGTGCAGTCTAGGTTAGGTTAGGTTAATTAGCAAAAATGTTCTTGCGGAAATACTTCATTTCCATTTTCCGAGGAAATTTAATTTCTATTTCAAATTTAGAATATTTGAAACCAGTTGCGTGAAAACTTTGTTTTGCTTTGCATTCTAAACATTTTTCTAAATATAAAAATGAAAAATGTTTATGCGGTAATACCTCATTTTTTCCATTTTCCAAGAAAATTTTGTAAAATTAAATAACTGAAATGTGATATATTCACAAAATATTTTTTTGACTTATCCTGAATGCGGCAATAAAAAAAGTTCTCTGCGGAAACTCCCAATTTTTATTTTTTTCATTTAATTATTTTTTAACTATAATTAATAAAAATGCGGACTAGGTTAGTTTAGGTCCGGTTAAGTTATGTTATGTTAGGTTATGTTACATTTTGTCTTCAAAAATATTGCTGGATTTAAACAGGCAAATAATATTAAATAATAATAATAAATTAGACCATTTATACAGATAAATAAGATAAAATAATATAACAGATTCCATTTTTTATTTTTATTTTATCTGAAAATCGATCTCTGCAAGTAGTTATACGCAAGCGGCCGACAGCAGCCTGTTTGATTGACAAAACTGACAGCAATTACGCGTTTAAAAAGATGTCTTATTGGCCTGAGTTACTTTATTTTTATTTGCTATATAAAAGGCCAAAATCACCAGTTTTGATTGTATTATTTCTTATTTTATTTTTATTTTATGTTTGTATAAATCCAGCTGAAAAAAGGAGAAACAAAACGGCTTCATCTATGTAGCCGGAAAGAGGACCCTCATTACACCAAAAAGGTAAGGGGAACAAAGAGGACTTAATCCGTACAAACTAATTCAAGGTGCAAACATGCTGGACCAGACAAAAAAAATGAAAAAACCTTATGACTTTTCTTTTACCGATTAACAGCTGCCTGAATTAGGGAGAAGTCATATTATGTAGAAAAATATGCAAATTAAGGAAATCATAAATGAAAATCTATGAAAATCATAAAACTCACAAGATAAGCTAAAGAATCGACAACGTTGTAAATAAATGTCATTTGAAAGTCTGATATGTCCGTCGTTAGGTGTTTTCGTTGACACTAGGGCTTTTCGGAAACTAGAATCGAGTTAACTCGATCCCTGAACTATGCGTTCGAGAACTGAACTCGATTCAGATACCTGACGTTCGGAAAATATAAAGATCCGTCCTTAGTCAGTCATATTGTATGATGTTTTTTACCCTGGCTAGAAGAAAATCCGAAATCAGCTGTGTCGTAATAACTTCCAATAAATTTTAAATTCATCTAGATTTAAAAAGTTTGTTTAATTTTAATCCGATATTACTTATTTTTTCTTAAACGCGTCCATACCGACAGCCGTTATAAAATTAGAAAACGAATATTGAATTACATACAACAAATAGATCGTGAAAAAAAATAAATGGAGTAATAAAATAAATTTACATATTACGAGTTATTGGCTACATTTATTATTAAGTAGTATATTTTCATGTTTTATAACCTATTTTTAGATTATAGCAAATACATTTTTGAAACAACGATTAGTTAACATAATAAATCGTTCGAAAATGTGATCCAAAATCGGGATTTCGATTCGCATCTGATTTTAGCTATGAAAGATCCTGAGAAACCTGATCCGAGATTTCTATTTCTGAAAAGCCCTACTAAATAACGTAATTTTCCTGCCACAGGGTTGTGAATTAACGTCGAAAAGAGTGCAAATTAAAATCAATATTTTAATTTCTCACTAACGAAGCTGGACTATAAACAAATCGTAGAATTTTAAAATTAAAATGCTACAAGTATACCTTAATAACACGCATTTAATACCTTCTATCAATATTTCGATTTGCATTCCGCGTTTTTCGATAATAAGCCAGGGGCGTCGAGTTTGGGATATCCTATACAATAAAAATAAGCTTTTTTACTTCCCTGGAAAAAGGAAAGTATTCTGACCGTGAAAAAATCACCCTCTCATGTATTTACAGATATTTACTTTTCAGGGTCTCTAGATGCCGAAAAACATATTTCCTCAATTCCGTCGGACTGTCCGTCCGCCTGTTCGCGGCATAGCTAAAAAACTACTTACCCAACTAACTTCAAATTTTGGTCAAAAATGAAAGGTCATGTGAGGAGAACCTGGTAACATTTTTGTGAAAATCCAATCTGGAGGAACAAAATGGCCGTCTAGTGAAATGATAAAAAAATGATTCCTAAAAAACTACTTATCTAATTTACTTCAAATTTTGCACAAAATCAAGTATTACGTAGAGATGAACTGCAAAAAATATTTTAAAAAATCCGATGTTTGTAATCGTTCAAAAATCACTCTCCCAGGTTTTGACAGATCTTCAGGTTTTAGGGTCCTTAGATGTCAACAAAGATGATTTCTCAGTTCCGTGGGTCTGTCTGTTAATTCGCGGCTAAAAAATTACTTACAGGGTTAATTTCAAATATTTGTCAAACATTAATTGTCATATGCGGATGGCCTGGCCATATGTTGATAAAAACCAATATGGCGGAACAAAATGTGTTCGAAATGTTAAAAAAAAATATTTAAAAATTCATATTTTTTGGCATCTAGGGACTTTGGCTAACGGAGTAAAATAATTGCACTTTAAGTGGAAAACATGTACAATTTTCAGTTGAAAATATTTAATGGAACAGCCACATGTTGAATACAAGAGATGGCAATTTTTGAGAGAATATAGAAGAAGGAGAAATGCAATGATAGCTTTCCTTTCGTTTTAAAATAAGTATGCCTGGATGAAAGCATTTAGGAAACGCTGGCAGGTACATTTTTTTAAATTAAAATGTTTATTTAATTCCTGCGTAAGCACTATGACCCGTATTTACTAAAGAGGTTTACATTTAGACCAGGTTTAACTTGACAGTTATAGGTTTAAGATGAAATTTTGAACAATTGAACAAATCATTCTTCTAAATGTCACAATTACAAAAAGGCAGTGACATAAGCAAAACATAACTGGCGAACTAAGAGTTTTAAGTACCATGGCAACTAGACCTGGTCTAACTCTTAAACCTTTTTAGTGAATACGGGGGAAGATGTTTTTAGGGTACATTGTATTGCACGCACGGTCCGAAAATGGATTTGTAGACAATGCAAGTTCAATTTTTAAATCAGGCAGTCATTTTTGATAATAATGGATAATGCATCGTACTATTCTGCATTTCTAGATAAAATTCCAAATCAAAGTTGGACTAAGCAGTTATTTATCCATTGTTTGGAATAAAAAGGAATTCTATACCCACCTCTGGCCATGAAGGATGACATTTGGAACGTAGTGACGATCATTTCACCCAAGCAATAACAGTACGTACTAATTATATATTTGTATAAAGTTGACCATCAAAAGTTCGGTTTTCAATAGGTTATCGGGAAGTATACTCTTACCAAAATCTTACCAGTTCATGCCTATGTAACACTTGTATTTTATGTAAAATTTGAGGAAAATTGGATAATTAGTTTTTAGGAATAATTTTTTAACATTATTCCGCCGTATTGGATTTTTACCATAATATTAACAAGTCATCCCTATATGGCTCTTAATTTTTGATTAAAATTTGAAGCCAATCTGATAAGTAGTTTTTAAGCTACACCCCGAACTGATAGACAAACAGACAGACGGATCGACAGAATTGATAAAAAATATCTTTTGGCATCTAGGGATACTAAAACGTGAAGATATGTAAATCCTGAGAGGGTGATTTTTTCACGAATACAAACATTTTATTTGCCCGCCATCTTGAATTAGTACCACAATTTTACTAGTTCATCTCTATTCCACATTTAGTTATTGCACACAATTTGAAATCGGTCAATTAAGTGTTTTTTGAGGCTAAATTTTTAAATAATTTATTAAGCTGCCATTTTGTTCCGCTATCTTGGATTCGTACCAAAAATGTATCCGTTGATTTCTACTTAATACTTGATCTTTGTACAAAATCTCACTTAAATTAAAAAATTAGTTTTTCAGTAATATTTTTTTAACATTTCACTAAACCGTCATTTTGTTTCGTCACCTGGATTCGTACAAGCATTTTAACAAATGATTGGATAAGTAATTTTTCAGTAATACATGTTTTTTAATTTCACTAGGCCACCATTTTGTTCCCCATATTATTATTATTATATTCTTTTATGATCTTTGATTTTTTTACCAATCGGATAAGTAGTTTTTGAGCTATGCCGCGTAAAGGCAAACCGACAGAGTTGACAAAAACAAGTTTTTTGGCATCTAGGGACCCTAAAACGTGGAGATCTATGAAAACCGTGGAAATTGATTGTTTCACGATAACAATACTTCTCTGTAAAAAGGTATTAGATGATTAGATGGTATCAGAAAAAAATCGTTGCCATTGCTTTACATTAAACAACACGTCAAAGGAAATTAAAACTTCAAAAAAATATGTATTCAATTAATTTTAATAATAACATATTACAATTGAAATAATAAAAGTATTGCTATTAATCTGGATATAAAACAGATTTCCATTTCAGTTGTATTTAAAAAAAAATCGGTAAATTTATTTTACCCGAAACTTCCCTCTTGACCCAATTTAGATCAGTACATAATCATTAAGTAACACATATACACTGTCTTCTCATGCGTTTTTTTTGGGCGCCATTTTGTTCTTATCAATATTTTATCAGTTTCTACCTATTCTGCACTTGATTTTTGGGCATAATTAAAAATTTATTCAATAAGTAGTTTTTACGTTGATACACACTGTCATTTTGTTAAACTCGTACCAGTTTAACCCTATATCACATAATTTTTCTGCAAAATTTAAAGCCAGTTTTTTTAAAATTTTATTTGACCGCCATTTTGTTTCGCCGTCTTGAATTCGTACCACATCTTTACCAGTTTATCTCTATATCACACTTAATGCCTGCATAAAATTTGAAATTAATCTAATAAGTAGTTTTTTCAGGCTGATTGTTTAAATATTTTATTAGGTCGGCATTTTGTTTTGCTACGTTGTATCCATACCAAAATGTCATACCAGGTCTCTGTAACACTTGATTTTTTTGCAATTTGAGGTAAACTGGATCATTAGTTTTTTAGTAATTTTTTTTAACATTTCACCTGGTCGACATTTTGTTCCGACATATTGGATTTTTATCAAAATATTAACAGGTTCCCCATATGACCCCCAATTTTGACTAAAATTTGAAGACAAACTGATAAGTAGTTTTTCAGCTATGCCGCGAACTGACAGACATACAAACCAGGGGCGTGCGGTGAAATTCTTAGAAAGGGAAGCAATTTTTAGAAACTTACCTATTTGTAATGTAATTCGATTCTTCGATCATTTTTTGCAAATTCGTCAATGACGTCATCATAAATAATCGACATAAATGTCGATGCTCCGACATATTTTGGAGAAATTTATTTTCAATGGACAACAGCGATGTATGCAAAAGTCTCTCCTGCCCCGTTGAATTTCTCACGAAATTTTTTATACGTTTAAGTGTTGAAAAATTGCGTTCTACTGATGAACTTGTGGCAGATATTGTCAATACTAATTCACACAACTTCGACACTTCGGTGTAAAATCTTCCAACTCCTTGTCTTTTAAAAATTGCATTAGTTCCTTAGCGTTATTTTTGCGCTAATGTCATCAGTTTCGTAAATCACTTTTAGTTCAGATCGCAGTAACACTCGGTCGAAGAACTGGCCATAATGAAGAAGAAGAGATTTAAACGCATCTTCTGGAAAAGTTTTTCCTTTAAATGCATCAAAATTGCAGAGCTCGAGGAATTTAAAATCATTTAAACAGTTAAATCCATAGTTTATTTGTTGCTGAATTTGATCGATTATTTCATAAAAGAGGCGTCTGTATGATGTTTGAACATCTCCGGCTTTGTCTTTTCGAAGACGCTTGGCTTGTGGATCTACATTTAACGTCATCGTTTTCTCCCAAAATAGGTCAGTCATCTCTTTTTTGGCTTAACATAGACTTAAAATCATCCACTTTTTTTAGGCAAAAAGTAATATCATTTGTTTTAGTTTGTAATATATTAAAACCATTGTCCGAGAATGGAAATATTTTTGAAAATATGTTCAACAAATAATTAAAATTAAAACTCATTTCAAACAGTCCAAAAAACTCCTCGAACTATTTATTGCTTCTGAGTCCCACATTTCATTATTTTCTATTATATTCTAATAGTTCAATCAGTGATTCACGATTTTTAGATACTGTTAACACAAGTCTTCCATTATAGTTCCACCTAGTAGGAGCTACTTTGAGCAATAGTTTGTGGACAATGGAGTCCAAAGCTTGTGTACTTTTTGTTGACTTGGAAAAAAAAGCAGCCATGCCACTTAAAGTAACGAAAAATATTTTACACTCTTGAATGTGCTTGATGGACTCGGATAAAACTAAATTTAATTTATGAGCAAAACAATGGACAAACACAGCACTTGGAAAAGTTTCTCGAACTTCAGCTTGCAGACCCCCGAATTGTCCTGCCATCACTACAGTTCCATCATAGCTTTGAGCAACTCTCTCCATAAATTTCTTTAGTAACGTTATAAACTACGGTATGTAATGCATCTGCTGTACGATTTTCGGACACATTCTTAAAACCTAAAAATCGCTCTTGAATACTTCCGTCTGTTTTAACATAGCCTATTACTATAGATAATTGGCTAAAATTAGTGATATCAGTTGTTTCGTCCAGAACAATAGCAATGAACTGCGCCTCGCCAATCTCCTGCTTAATTCTTTTTAGAATAATGGTTGCAACAGCGGAAATTAAATCATTCTGGGTTCGATTCGACGTTCCGCGGAAAACGCTAGACTGCTTTAAATAATTTTTTAAGCAATCATTATATTTAGCCATCAAACTAAGTAAATCTTGAAAATTTCCTCTATTTGAAGAAACCCTTGTTTCGTCATGACCTAAATCCCAATTCGTGCTGTCCGAGAAAACAAACAACATCGATAAGTCTTCTTAATATTTGCCTATTTTTATCGACTAGTTCATTGTGTTGGAGGTGACTAATTTCCAACTGTTTATTAAGGACGTGTTCAATTCTGGTTTTGCCGAAGACTTTTTCTTTTATGACGGCCTGCAAATGCGCTTTGGACATAATGTGTCTTTTTACAGCTTTATGGAAATTGTTTAAATCGCAAAAACCAGTTTTATTCCAGAGACCTTTTTCATTTTCAAAAAGTAAACATGGCCAACAAAATAATTTACTTATATTTTCACACCCTGTTAGCCATTTAAATTGTTCGTATTCGTTTTCCGGATAAAAATGTTTAATACAGTTTTTCATTTTTGTGGTTAAATTCTTTATAGGCGATTTTGCCCTTCCTTTGGAAATTATTTGAAGCTTATCAGTGACGTTTAATGTTGAAAATCCCTTTATTATTAAGACACACACCACAAATTCACACACACTCTTCTTACTAAATTCTCCAACATTTTCAACGTTATTACCGACAGCCGAAGTCGGCGGTATTTGCATATCTACGTCCGTATTATTGTGTTCCATATCGCACCATGCACGACGCGACGTACGTATCACACAACACACGGATAGCCGTTCAAACAAAGAACCTACTCCAACGATTGCTTCCTCCCCCACTTAAAGCACGCGACTGAAATGCAAAAATTGCAAACAGCAGGTGGAAAGTTCAATAACCTCTGGATCGATTCACAGGAAATCAGGCATACAGAACTTGGCTGCAGAGAAGCTAGCGGCCCTCGTTGATAATTAAGATAATGATTGGCTTGATAATTAAGATAATATTTTAGCATTTTTAATATAAACTAAATTAATGGTTTCCTATTTCAAAAATTACATTTTAGAAGATGTTTTGTCATTTTTTTTGGGGAATCACTGTTTCCGTTGCTTCCATGGACTACACGCCCCTGGTGAATTGTATGCGTAGTACATTCGTCTATAACACATGTGCAAAATTTGAAGTCAATAGCATAATTTTTTTTTTGATAATAAGACATACATTTTCAAGGGGCTTAGCACCCCCCAATCCCCCCCCTAACTTCGCCCATGTTAATGTTTCGAGAACTGGTAACATATGTTTATTTATTTCAATAGTACATTACAGGTCAATACCCAAATAGTACAATTAAGGTCACATAATATCCAGATAAAAACAAAACAATAGTAAAAGTATAAGCATTACAGCCACTACTTTGGGTCTCATGACTAAACAAATGTTTTTTATAACATTTCATTAGGGCGCCAGTTTGCACCAGAATTTTACCAGTTCATCTTTGTATCTCACATAATTTTTGTACAGATATCGGGGTTAATTACGTACATTATGTTCACTTCAAAAAATGCGTTTGGAAATCCATGCAGGAAAATTTTCTTCTTATTTTGAAGAGGAAAATATGCTATTTAAAGCTTTACATATAAAAATGTGTATTAAAGTTCCGATTTCTTATTTTGGTTCCTTAATTTACAGAACAAGATTACTATTTTTACATAGGCTCTCCAAAATGATGAAGATACTCTTTCCCAGACAAGTTTCTCCAAGAACCTCTGATTATACTATGGAATATTATCGGTAATTTTCCACAATTTTTTTAGAGTCAAAAAATATACCTCTGCCTAACATGAACTCTACTCACAATTCCTCTACATCTGGAGTGCTAATGGTTGGACCTAATTTTAGAGTTGGCAAGAAAATTGGTAACGGAAACTTTGGGGAGTTGAGACTTGGAAAAAACCTATATAACAATGAACATGTCGGAATTAAATTAGAACCGTTGAAAAGTAAGGCTCCACAGCTACATTTGGAATATCGCTTTTATAAGATGTTAGGACAAGCTGAAGGTAAGTAGTTATTCCATCTCTTGGCCCTTATCTCCTCCAACTTGTTTAGGTTTCCCCCTCTTCTACTCTGACGACATAAGTCTCCTCCCTTCTACTTCCTTATAAGGTAATAAGTTGTGGACTAGGCTCCTCCCCTTCCACTTTTAGGTTATGAGCGCCATCTCTGGGTAAGAGGAAGAAGCGATGTAAAAACCAGCTTTACCGGCAAGCGTTCTCCATTTTATCAAGACAATTATTGTTCACCATTAACTTTTCGAATAGCGTACTTCTTTTCCTGTACCTTCTCTTACATCCAACGCCATCCTTTAATACCTAATTGTGAATTAATATTTATTTAATTTTAAATAAGTCTACTCCATTTGGGAATTAGGTATGAACGTTTAAAGGATAAAAAAAATATATATATATTAGATATTTAGATTGATTAATAGATATTAATCTAATTATTATTTATTTATTTTTAAAAAAGTCTGGGTTTCTGTGGTTTCGATCTCGGGAACCTTGCGTTCAATGGACTCGAACCATTAGTGTCAGGCCACTTGAGAGCGAATGAAAAATTTAGAGAGTAGCCATGTTGCTAACGCCAACGGTCTACTTGTTCACCGACACCATCGAAATAACCGGGAGTTACCGAAAATGTTTTAAATATGTAAGTAAATAAGCGCAATGTAATAGGCTGATTAGCTGATAGTTTTAATACGAAAACAGCATGGACCATAACGATATTTTCAAATTGGATATACGTAAGTACTACCAAAATATTATTTGAATGATATTAATAGTTCTCTGCATTCTGAATATTTCGATAACAAATTTTATGGTAAACATGTTTATTTTTCACACAAGTATCTGCGTAAAAAAGTATTAGTAATTACCAGGAATAATTATTCATCTGTAGAGTTTCCTTTCCAGTGTTCAGATGTATCTTATTAGCTTTAATAATTTAAAAATAATATAAGCAACGAAAATATTTTATTTTACCAAAGAATAGATAATACCTAGCAGCTTTTCAAAAAGTTTATTAAAAATCAAACGTGAACTAAAATCTTTTTACAATCGTCAACTCCGTCGTGAACGCAACAAATTGAATAGATCAAAATTTTAAAATAGTTCTATGTTACAACAGAAATAGTGTATACAATAATAATTTTAAAATGGAAAAATACTAGAGCGTTATTTAAATAATTAATATAATAATTTAAATACGTTTTAAGCACAAATGTTTGATTGACTTATAAAATCAATAAAACAGACTATTTTTTCGAATTTGAAATTACAAAACATTGCCTAATACAACTATTTTTATGAGAGACTAATAATTTCTTTACAACGTTTCATGAAGCTGAAAAGTAGTAAAACATTTTCAACATCAGAGGTATCTTTCTCGTTCGAGGACGACATCCTGACGTGACATACCAAGGCGTGTCAATGAAAGAGCTAGTCTGGAAAACGTTCTGTATAACTTTTGAAATGTCATTTACAGTAGGATTTTTAAAGTTTAATCCGGGGACACTGAAAAAGTCTAGCCGAGTTGGATGAAGCATGGCCGGTTTTAAAAGGTGACGGGTCCTAAACGGAAAATTTTAATGATGCCACTACCACATGTAGAATTTATTAAAGGTTTATAGCTAAAAAATTAACTGGCATTCTGAAAAACGTTTATATATTCTATATACAGCACGTCTGTGACTAGAAGTAACAATAAAAACAAATTCGTGCTTGGTAATATATGGGTTGGATAGAGAATGCAAAAATGTGAAATAGTGTCGAGAGTAAACTGTTTTAGGCCAAACAAAAAACATGAAAAAAAATCCTCAAATTTAACACATAGGTTAAATACAAGACAGGTTTCAGTCGAATATTCAGAAATATAAAAGAAATTGCTGGATTATCATCATTTTGCAATTGCAATAGGGAAAATTTGCTGAATGTGGAGGCCTGGGTTTCAATAGGTACTTACTTTTTTTTGTAATTACTGTTCAATAAATGAATAAACAAATAAATAAATGTTAATAAATAACATTAACGACAAAAAATGTCAAATCTTTAAAAAAAAATTCTGAATATTAAACTAATATTTTGGATTTAACTTACGTATTGAATTTTAATATTTTCTTCATATATTATTTTGCTCTAAAATGAAAAATAAGGCTTCTCAATATTTTATATTTTTGCATTTTTTATGCACCATTATGAAAAAATTCTAAAATTTGCAATTGGAAACAGAAGCTTTTATTAAGAGTCGCTTTTTTTGTAACAAATTTTGTTGTTTTGTTCATTTACCACCTTTATACGAAGTATTTTAGTTCAAAGCTTAAACATTATTCAATTTGAAACTCTACAATGAAAATAATAAAATAACGTATTATTTTTTTAAATAGATTTAGAGAAGACCCAAAGTCACTCTTAATATTAAAATGCTCAAACAATAATCATTTTCATTACGAACCAATTCTTTAAAACTAGAAACTTTTATAAATATAGAAAAAGCATCCAGGGTTTTCTTCATGGCTAATAGTGGCTGTGAAGCAATTTTTTATACTCTTTAGGGTAGAGAATGAAGTCTTGCTTTAGTAGCACTGTATCGTAAAAAATGAAGTGACGGGGGCTGTGCATGCGTCCCTTCATCCGCCAGGCTTTATTAAAATCTGTGCCGTAACCTGGATAAAACAGAATTGGAAGGAGGGCTCGGACGGCTTTGAATTTTTTATTTGTAAAAATGCAAAATTTGCACACTTTAATTTTTATAATTTATTATACCTACATCACTGTACATAATATGACGAAAAAATAACGCAAAATTTATTAAATTACAAATGAAAACTATTTAGGCTCACAAAAAATACACTTTTTTGTAAGATTTTATATTTTTCAAAATTAGTTCATTTGCGGCTGGACATTTAAACTTAGCACGTTAGTTCAAGTAATCCGGGAACTTCTCGGGGACACTTTGTAACCGAGGACAGAATTTCTTATTCAGAAACGGTCCTCGGAAATTGGAGTCGTCTGGCCAGCCTAATTTACAGGCACTTTCGAGGCATCTTGAAAACGAATCCTGTCTGGCCCTTCTCGAAGCTTTATGGGTGGGTTGAGGATCTTCGGTTTCTTTTAAAATAATTTGAGTAATTACCTCCTTTACCCACGTAACCGGATTTTCATTCTCCGGTACAGGCTTAATGTTAAAATCAAGTGTTCTGACTTCTTCTTATTTAATTTCTTTGTAGACAGATAGCGCAGCGTGATATAATAAGTATTTTTTGACAGTAACAAACATACTAGTTTTATTAACGTTTTCAATAATAACACTGGCCGACAAAAAACAACTTTTTTAAATCAGAATAGCATAATCTAATAGAATGGACCTATCCAAATATGAAAATGACAAATAGAAAGTTGTATCACATAGGATTTTCTTGTTAGAGTTGAAGAACCATATCAAATGTTACCATACTTAATATCTATAGAAAAAATGATTTCAGAAAATTCTTATCCCTGTTTATTGACTATGTTTACAGTTTTCGCCTATTAAACATACCATACATCTAAGTTCTCTTAGCAACGAGCAAAATATTAACTTAAAACACTAATTAAACTTTTTTTTCCGTTTATGAGGTGTCCTATCTTCTCTCTTCAAAAACCAACAGTAGTCACATCATGGCTGGATCATCCTTGGTACCGAATTTCCATTGTTCTGATATCTTGGTGAAACCTTTCACCCTGCTTGTCACTAACAGCTCCCAAATTTTTAGAAAAAAATGATAGATGGGAATGGAGGAAGTGAATTTTTAATGACATTCTGGCACCAAGCGCTTTATAGGCATCTAAGAGTTCATTAACTAATTGTTCACAATTTTCATCCATATTGTTGCCTAAAAATCCTCTTACTACATTAACAAATAAATTCCATGCTCTGAGTTCCTTTCTGATTTGTGGCCCAATAAAAATGCCTTCTTTTAATTTGGCATCACTTAACTGGGGAAAGGCTTGTCTTAGGTATTTAAATCCATCACCATCTTTATTCAAAGCCTTCACAAAATTTTTCATCAGTCCAAGTTTAATGTGAAGAGGAGGCAAAAGGACATTTTTGGGATCAACAAGAGGCATAAATTTAACATTTTGAGATCTCTGTTACAATTCGCTTCTTTCTGGCCCAATTTTTGTTACATAATTGCTGATTTATTGCACGACTGTCCCATAAACAAAGAAAACAGCAATATTTTGTAAATCGCCCCCGAAGTCCCACTAAAATCGCTATAACTTTTAAGTCCCCACATATCGGCCATTTATACCTATTGTAGTTTATTTTATCCAAAATCGTGAGCATATTTTCACAATTTTCTTTCATTGCAACTGAATGGGCAACTGGTATAGAGGGTTTTAAATTTCCATTATGCAATAACACAGCTTTAAAGCTATATTTAGATGAGTCTATGAATAAGCGGGGAGAATGTTCAATATCAAGTTCCTGCATTAAACTGTCTATATTAGTACACGCGCACAACGAATTTTCCATACTGTAGAATTCAGAAAACAGCATTTCTTTTTCTTAAATTCGTAATTTTTGTTTCTTTGGCCAATAGGTTCAATTCCTTAAGACGGGAACCCAGAAGTTCTGACTGTTGCTTGGATAACCCCAAATCACGTACTAAATCATTTAATTCACTTTGAGCAATCAAATGTGGCTCGCCGGAACTGGGACCTATGGTAAAAGAGGGATCGGTGCACTGTTCTTCTGTGCTGCCTGATGATGCTTTATCTTCATTATCTCCCAAATCAATAGCTTGCCAATTTAAAGGTGCAATCGGCACTGGCAAATTTGCATTATGAGGAACAGGTCGTATGGCAGATTGCAAATTGGGATATTCTATATTGTGCTTTCCCTTTTTGGAATAACCTTCAGTCTTTGTCAGGCAAAAATAACAATCGTCAGAATGATTGGTGGGTTCTCGTCATACCATTGGAACTGCAAAAGGCATACTTTTTCTCTTTCCCTTCATCTACTGCACCAATGATATACTACAACTAACACAGCACATATGGGGAGCCCACCGCTTATTTTGATACCCAATTAACACACCAAAATATTTAAAGTAGGCTTTTTTTACACTTTCGGAAAATGGCCTGGCTTGTGATTTCACCAGAAATTCTCCACAAATATAACAAAATTCGTCAGGAGAAATTTTGCAACTTCGGCGCGTTTGACCCGACATTCTCGTCTTCACATACATTTGCTTATTGATACACAGAGAACCACTCAATTCGAAACTCAACAGAAGAGTGATGTTTAACGTTTATTTTATGTCTAATGTTGTACACAACCCAGTCTAGGTAATTTTTCCGTTGTAAAATGAACCCATTTTAGCCGCCCCACAATAAAATTGTTTACCTGCCAATATAAAAGGTTCTAATTAGGCTATTAAAAAATGGCACGTATTAGGGCTTCCCGAATATTTTTTTTATTATTGGGAGAGTATTTCCATTGTGAAAATAATGAGCTGGCCTGTGTTAGAAAAATCGGCCAGTGTAATCTATTCGATAAGGCAGGAGGTAAAAATAAAAACATATTTATGACACGCTGCAAAAAGAAAATTATAATTTCAAAAAAAATACACTTCTCTCTTTTTCAATATGAAATCGGTCGCCATTTTTTTGCTTTCAGCAACATTCTCCACCACAATCCGTAAATTGTTGAACGATACTATTATACTATAATTTATTGAATTAATTTTCTTGGTAAAGGCACATTCTTCCCGCTATCAAATAAAAATTTCTTTCAAAGCGACGCCGGACTCGTGGAACTTTCTGGTCACCGCACGATCTTTGGACTTATTAGATAAGTCTGTCCAGAGAAAGAATTCACAATTCCCATTACCCTAGGAATCTTCGTCTCACAGCGAATGGTCCGTTATATAGGACGTTTTCCCAGTGATGTTTCCATAACGGTCCAAATCCAAAAAAATGTATGCGTTAGGTGTAGAGAGTCAGGTTCTAGAGGTCTGCATTCGTCACAGGAACATCTGTCAATCTGTAATCGTAAAAACAATTTTAGGTAAATAACAAAATAAATCATTTGCGTAAAATGTATATGGGTATTTCGACCAAGTGGTTAGGGTAGTCACAGTTTTTAGATAATATGTGATAGTTCGTAGACAATCTATAAATATTTCCCTCCCTATTAGGGACTAGGAACCAACTGCTTAAAGGACTCGCCCAGAGCATTATCCTTTACCTAGGCTTTGTTTCGAAATTAATAGCTTACTATAGGTTGTTTAGATTGCTTATTATAGATAAATTTAAGATTATAATGAAAGATGATCTGATGAAACAAAGTTTCTGTTCTTCATTAAAACTAGTGTATCGAAATTCAAATTTTTAGAATTAACATATAAAAATAAAAAAAGCTGTCAAACTTAACGGACCTTGAGGACCTTTATTTGAGACCTAATTCTCATACTTGTAAAGTCGTACTGACAAGTTGTAATTAAACATATTTCTGACGACTTTTTCGACTAAATTTCGAAGCCTCACTTTCGAGTCTTTCTTCGAATGACATCTGTTGACTTATATTGGAGACAAAACGTGTAAAAACTTGTTTGTATAGGCTGTGAAAGGTGATACCCTGTTGGTCAAAACAACTCCAATACATAAAACAATCAAGGCAAGGGGAATGTAAAGCCCACTACTACCGTTCATTCGTTATTTGTTGATTCATCCGCATAGTGTGGAGCGTCCCGTTTGTCCGTGCAGTGCTGCGATTCCGTCTTTTGGGCGAATAATCAAGTAGGCTTTCACTTGGGCGAATCATTCGTCCACATCAAGTCTTTTGTTTTTTGTGTATCATGGCATCCATGCCAACCAATTAAAAAAAAATTGATGAATAGAGTGGATAAAATATTCGTCCATTCGTTGATTCGCCCATTCGTTCATTGACATTAATTGACGAATCAAATTAACGAATCGAACCGAATAGTGAGTACCCAGCTTAACGCTTGGAACACAATGGATCTCCCGTAAACGTTTAACATGAAAAAATATATAAAAAAGTATCTAACAAAACACGGAAAAATGCACAAAGAAAAATTAGGCTTGACGTAAATGGACAGAAACGAACGACATACTTTCCATTGTGTTCCACGCTTAACGCTCTCCTCGGAATGAACGAGAAGACAATATTATGGACTGGCAAAATATTTATGAGAAAATGTTTTGTTGTATGACAATTTTTTTAACAAGTGAACCATATTTTACTCGGAGATGGGGGTTAAAAAGATAATTGTTTTTAATCAGAATTTCAAGTTCAAGGTTATACAAATTTTTAATGAAAAAAAAGAGCCATTTTTCGTCTGTTCGGGGAAAGGGTGTCCCGAACATACTCGCCACTCGAATTAATATTGCATGTCCATTAACAAAGAACAGAATAAGGAAATGTTCTTCAGTTTAAGTTTTAGAGGGTGCACTATTTGTTGCAAAAAAAGCGCGATGCTCACAGTTCTAAAGCCCGCTACCCACTATTTGTTGATTCGTCCATTCGTTCATTCGTCCGAATTTTGTGAAGGGTCCGGTTCGTTTGATTCATTGCACATTGATTCCGTCTTTAGGCCGGATAATTGAGTAGGCATTGACCTCGGTGAACCATTCGTCTAAATCAAATCTTTTGTTTTTTGTATATTTTGAGTTGCACAACTTTTTAACGAAAAAAATAAATGTTAATTTATTCTCCCTCCGGGGAAGAGGATATCCCAAATAGAATTTTTAAAAAACCATAAACAATTGTTGATGAATTTAGTTTCAGTTCGCCTCTAGAAATAGTTTATAAGGAAATTTTAACCATCGCATTGTATATATTTGATCAAGCTTTCATTCAGATGTTCCATCGTTTTAGGTATACCGAAGGTATATCATCTAGGCACGTGTGGAGGACGATACAACGCTATGGTCATGGAATTGCTTGGCCCCAGTTTAGAAGACTTATTTACTTTGTGTAGCAGAAAATTTCGTTTGAAGACTGTGCTAATGATTGCTGATCAACTTATAACCAGAATTGAATACGTACATTCTAAAAGATTGATCTACAGGGATATAAAACCGGAAAATTTTCTTATTGGGAGATCGAAATCTAAAAAAGAAAAAATAATTCACATAATTGATTTTGGACTGGCTAAGGAATATATAGACCCTGAAACTGGAAAACACATACCATACAAGTAAGACAATGACACATTCATTTAAAAGCGATAGAAAATATGTAATTTTGAACAAAAAACTTATTTCTTAGGCCTGCCTTCGTTTTATTTTTACCCAAAGCCAGTGATTTGACTAGTATGAATTATTAGTTGTTATCAAGTGCGAAAAATGTAAATTTTAAGGCTAATATTCAGAATTAAGTTAATGACAAGGAAAATTTAATTAGAGGGCTTCCAATAAAAGTGCCAAAAGAACATATTTCGTAACCTATATCTATAATTTAAACAAGTATGAAAGTTGGGTTTCTGGCAAATGCCTAGAAGCAAAGCCATACCAGCAAACAACAAAGTTGGGTCGCAAAGAAAGGTTCTTGGAGTCCATTAAGTTTGTCAGCTTTTTTATTTTTTTAAGTTTATTTTCAAATTTGGAGTTTTACACACTATTGTTTATATAAAACAACCCTTAACAGCTATGCTTTGCTTCTAGTAGACCGGATATGTAATAGATCGCAAAGAACGTTCCTTGAGGTTTGTTAGGTTTGTCATTTTTTTATTTTTCTGAGTTAATTTTCAAATTTGAAGTTACAACTATACATTAATTTTTATGAAGCACAGCAACTTTGTTTTATCAGGTCATCCCGCGATAGAAAATAAAATACGAATTAAAGTAATAAAAAGTAGAAAATATATAACGCGGCAAGAACTAGTTTATAGTAGAAAATGGATTCTTTGTGATGAGCGCTATAGCAATAGAATTTGGCTTACCATAGACATGTATTTCTGACTTAAGGTCTTCATCAGTACAGTCATCTAGTTGAAAGACGAGTACAACTAGCGCCAAAATAAACACACAAACTATGCATATATATATATATATATATATATATATATATATATATATATATATATATATACAAGGCGTCCCACGACGAACTGCGGCGACCGATTTCTCAAAAAGTAGGCTTTGGAAAAATTTGAAAATTTGATGGCGGCACTTCCGGTTATACCGGAAGTAGACGTCAACTTTCTTTTTTTAAATAGAACACCCTATATACAGGGTGTTCCTTAATGACATGCTAATATTTAAGGGGGTGATTCTTGGACCCATTTTAAGAAAAAATCTTCATATGAACTGATGTCCTAAACGTCTTAACTTTTGAGATACAGGGTGCTAAAGTTTTCAGAAAAAAAATTATTTTTTTTAATAACTGTGATACTACTGTAGATATCTTTATGAAATTTGGTACACGTGTTCTATGCATCAAGATGCATTTTCTAATGTACAAGCAATTTTATTCTTTTTACCAGTGGCGTCCGTACGCGTTTTGCTTAGAATATTTTTGGAGAAAAAAATGGTACGCCACTGCTTTATCTTAAAATAAAAATTATTTTTGGAATTCTCATTCATTTCTGAGCAAATTCGATCTTTTGATTTTCTTTCGTCCGACGCATAGTTTTCGCTTAAAAAAATAAAAATCGTTTTACTTCAGGGTCAAATCGTTAAAAATCTGATAGGGTGACTGTTGTGTGGAAATCGCTTATTTATCGGGTGAAAGAAAATTATGACATCGAATGTGTTCATAAACGAAAAAGTTTTCTCGTCTGATGGTCCGTTCTTGATTAAATAATTGAGTTAAAATTGCTTCATAATATCTCAATACCAACTAATAATAATTTTTAAACCCATAAATCTAGTAGTCCTGGAATAAATTACGTTTTTACAAACGTCGATGTCAAATGACTTAAAGTAAGCTGTTGGTGTTCAAAACCATCTCAGTGTGTCATCTCTTTGGTTTTTAGTGTTTCATTGAAGTTATTGAAGTTATTTTCGCCGTTTTTTCGAATAATATCATTAAATATGGTAAATTATACGAATGCGGAAATGGCGGCAATGCATTACGCATATGGCCTCGCAGATGGTAATGCAACAGAAGCCAGACGCATTTATCAGGAAAGATATCCTAATCGTGCCTTGCCAGATAGCCGAACCTTTTCGAATATTCATCGCCGACTTAGCGAAACAGGTAGTTTCAATAAAGGTACTTCGGAAGGCAGACCTCGAACTGTCAGAACACCTGAAGTTGAGGAAGCGGTGCTGCAAGAAATCGACGAACATCCTGAGACGAGTACGAGGAAGATCGCTAGAGCTTTGAATATTTGTCACCAAATTGTTTGGCGTATTTTAGTTGACTTTTTGTTATATCCATATCATATTCTAAGAGTACAGGCATTACTCCCCAGGGATTTCCCACAGCGTGTGAACTTCTCTCAGTGGTATCTTCAGAGTATTACACTAAATCCGCAGTTTGAGTCACAAATTTTGTTCACAGACGAAGCAACTTTTTCTAGGAATGCTATTCAAAATTTCCATAACAATCATGTGTGGGCGGAAGAAAACCCGCATGCCATAACCGAAACCCATTTTCAAGAACAATTTTCGCTTAATGTTTGGGCAGGAATTATTAGTAATCATCTCATAGGCCCATTTTTCCTACCAGGACGTCTTGATGGACGGTCTTATTTGCATTTTCTCGAATAAGAACTACCTGGGTTGCTTGAAGATGTACCAGTTGCGTTAAGGCATCGCATATGGTACATGCACGATGGAGCACCGGCTCATTTCAGCGTAATTGTCCGAAATCATTTAGATACAGTTTATCCTGATCGTTGGATAGGTCGCGGAGGACCTCAGCAATGGCCAGCAAGATCCCCCGATCTCAATAGTTTGGAGTTCTTTTTATGGGGGCACCTTAAAACTCTAGTGTACAAAACTCCCGTTAACACTGTAGAAGATTTAAGAGAGCGAATAGTTGCCTCGTGTGAAACTATACGGAATACGCCGGGAATATTTGAACGAGTGCGCAATTCCATGCGTAGACGGGCGGAAGCATGCATATTAAGTGAAGGTGGCCACTTCCAACAATTTTTATAATTAATGTTAGTATTGTTAATAATTAATAAAATTAAGCCGTTTCTGTAAACTTTGTTTTCTGCAAGCTGAAATCCCCGCTGTAATTTATTGGCACATGAAAGTTTTTTAAAAATTGTTTCCTAAAGTAATCAATCCTAAAGTAAAGTAAATCAATTACTTATTTCTAAATTAATTAATATTTATTATTAAAAGAACTGAATAGCACGAAAAAAGAAAAAAAACGCTTTCCACACAACAGTCACCACATCAGATTTTTAACGATTTGACCCTGAAGTAAAACGATTTTTATTTTTTTAAGCGAAAACTATGCGTCGGCCGAAAGAAAATCAAGAGATCGACTTTGCTCAGAAATGAATGAGAATTCCAAAAATAATTTTTATTTTAAGATAAAGCAGTGGCGTACCATTTTTTTCTCCAAAAATATTCTAAGCAAAACGCGTACGGACGCCACTGGTAAAAAGAATAATATTGCTTGTACATTAGAAAATGCATCTTGATGCATAGAACACGTGTACCAAATTTCATAAAGATATCTACAGTAGTATCACAGTTATTAAAAAAAATAATTTTTTTTCTGAAAACTTTAGCACCCTGTATCTCAAAAGTTAAGACGTTTAGGACATAAGTTCATATGAAGATTTTTTCTTAAAATGGGTCCAAGAATCACCCCCTTAAATATTAGCATGTCATTAAGGAACACCCTGTATAATCGAATTTTTGGATTCCTCGAAAAATTTCTAGGTATACTTCTTGTATAATATCCTATACCTAAGTTGAACTGTTTTTGAGATATTTTGAATTTTATGTAAAAAATGACGTTTGCAGGTCTAGACATAAAACTATAAATATCTGCTTATCGAAGTCTATTATTTATTTGCGGGTGGCTTCCTTGTCCAAAAGGGTGTCCTACGACGAACTGCGATGATCGATTTCTTAGAAAGTAGGCTTTATAAAAATTTGAAATTTTGGCAGCTAATTAAAGTCGATGGGGGCAATTCGGGCGCAAAACATTTTCAAGATGGCGGCGCTTCCGGTTATACCGAAAGTAGACGTCAACTTTCTTATTTTAAATGGAACACCCTATATATAATTGAATTTTTGGATTTCTCGAAAAATTCTAGGTATATTTCATGTATAATATCCTATACCTAAGTTCAACTGTTTTTGAGATATTTTGAATTTTATGTAAAAAATGACGTTTGCAGGTCTAGACATAACTATAAATATCTGCTTATCGAAGTCTCTATTATTTATTTGCGGTTGGCTTCCTTGTCCAAAAGAGAACACTTTAGTGGCCTGTGCTCTTTTTTTTATAATAAATAAATATAGGGTGATCAAAAACTGATATTATAGATATACTTTAAAAAATCGTTAAAGTTACTTTTTTCAAATAGAAACCCCCGATTTTTATAATTTTATCTTATTTAACACTTAAAATATGGGTGACTTTGTATAAAGTTATCTATTCCAAAAATTTGTAGTTTTTGAGTTATTGACGATTTAACATTTTTTATTCTAATAATACCAGACGACTTCTAAGTTTTGTTGTTAGTTGGCCATGACGGGGAGGCCTGGCGGGAACAAAACCAATTGGTTACTATAGAAACGTAATATTTGTTGTCGTTTGACAATTACCTACTAAAATATTATTTATTTGTTATAGTAATTATAATAATTATTAAACTAATAATCATGCCGGGGCGATTAAATTACACACACGAGAATTATTTGAATTTGTTTTATCTATGGGGAATCTAACAGAGTTTTAACAAGAACACGCCAGATATTTGCTGATAGATATCCAGATAAACAGAAACCGTCACCGAACAGCGTTAAACAAATGTTGGAAAACTATAAAAATTTTGGAAACGTCAAGGCAAAAATTAATAAGAAGAAGCCCATTGTTGATAATGAAAATGTCGAGATTGCAATTCTGGGATATTTTGCAGCATATCCATTGACATCCCTAAGAAACGTGGAAAGACAATCAGGAATCTCGAGAAACTCAGTGCATAGGATTCTATTAAAACATAACTTCCAACCTTATTTAATATGACTGGTTCAACATCTAAAGACACTGATTTGCCAAAAAGAGTACAGTTTTGCGAGTTTATTTTAACAATGTTACAAGATAACCCTAGATTTTTGGACAATATAGTTTGGACCGATGAAGCAAAATTTACTATAATAAATATATATATATATATATATATATATATATATATATATATATATATATATAGACTTTATATTGTCTGCAGGACGTTTCGGCCGTGGGTACGGCCTTTTTCAACTGCGTTAAGCTAAATGACAAAAAGAATAAAGCCAATAACTTTTTAACTCAACAGAACATCACAATAAGAAACGTGAATTTTTTGAGATGATTTACATAAAGGAAAATCCAAACGCAATAAATAATAAGTCCGAAATAGCTCATTTAAATAAAATATATCACGATATTCTAATGTAACATATATAGTCAAATTGTGCCTAGCAATAAATGACCAAGAAAAAAACCAAATTCTTAAGATAAATATTTGCCGTGGAAAGAAGGAACAACTTTTAATTCGTTTCAGTACTCTTTGTCACCCGTACACGTATACGTTTACTGTTTTGTATATGTAAATTATTTTGTTTAACCTGTACGTGTTCAAATGTAGTGACGATTTTGTTCTATTTTTTCTCTATATGTTATGTGTCATATTGTAATGTTTGACTATTTGTCTATGGTGAGTTATGACTGTTTGTTTCTATTTTTTTTTTATATTGGTTTGTATGTAATTTTAGCTTAACGCAGTTGAAAAAGGCCGTACCCACGACCGAAACGTCCTGCAGACAATATAAAGTCTATGTAATAAACTCGTAATTGTCTATTTGAACCATGTTCCCAAGAAAATAACCCTACAATATATAAACACACTGGTTCAAGAATTCTGTGTTTTTGGTAATTATATATATATATATATATATATATATATATATATATATATATATATATATATATATATATATAAAACACTTTAAACCAGAAAAAAAGTAAAAAAACAATTTAGTCTTCTTTGTTCTGGATTTTGTGAGGATGAAAGAGGAGGCCTAGTATACGAAACTCTTTAACTCTTTATTGTATGATATAGCTTTCGAGACTGCTTATTTTCTTCTTCAGGAGCTTTCTCAATTAAGAACAAAGAAATTCATGATTTAAAAAAATTGCTTACGAATTTTAGCATAAATCTTACCAAAGTGAGTTAAATTTAAACAAATCCATTTCACAACATAGATGCGCTATCACTTTTTGTTTCACACGCAAAACTGACCTTACGTTTAATGAAACAAAAACATTTAGTATTCGCATTCCTAATTAATCTAAAGTAACCAGTAAATAGGAATCTAACGGCGAAAGATTTTAAAACCTCGCGTATGGGGGCGCTATAAGCTATCCCCCTCGTAGGAAATGCATCAAGAAACTGACACACGTCGCTGGGTTAGGAGATAGAGCACTTCTATTACTGGAAAAATTTATATATTGTGGAATTAAACTAATATCTGAGAACTTGCTAGCGAAATACTAAGGTACACTAGCAGAGGTGAAAATGTTATTTAAAAGTTGAATAGTCACTGCACATTGTCAGCTAAGAAGACAAATGTACAATATGAAGCAGAGGTAGCGAAAGAGAAGTTAAGGCCCTTGGATACACAAGAGTCTGGGGAACAGATTTGTGAGAGCTCCGAAAAAGGTCGGTCACACTTTTGTAGTCAGGGCGCCAGTGATAGATTCTGCTATGTTGTGTGCATGGTCATGTACCATGCGAGGGAAATAGACGTTTTAACTACTTTTTGCTAATAAAGAGTTAAATAAGTGTATCTATTAATACTTTTAACAAGTAGTATAATAAAACATAATAAAAACACGAAATAAATGGACATAATTAAATTTAAAAGTAGTAGATTAGTGTATGTTTATTAATAATTTTAACACGTACATAATAAAAAAAATAATAAAAATACGAAATAAAAGGACACAAATTTAAAAGTAGTAGAATAACGTGTATTTATAAATAATTTTAACAATAATAACGGGTGAGGATTTTAAAGTGTTACAAGGCGATATCAGGTTTGGAATTTTGTATAAAAATTTAATAAGTTAAGAGTGAGGCAGAGACACAGATTTTAACTTCATTCATTAATAACTAGATACAGCATTATCCACGAATTAAGGCAAAATGTGTGTCTGCAAAGTAAGAATTTGCTGCGATATTTTTACTTACTGATCAAAAGAGCGTTTTGGATAATCTATTTATTCGTATTACTCCAAAATACTACACACGAATAGTCACTGTATCAAACAGCGTCTCTAGAAACTTTACAAACAATAGGAAACACATGTAAATGTAAATATAAACACAAACAAATTACGGCGATCGACGGAGGAAAAGAACCGGTAACTACTGCACTTTTACACTCATTGATGGCGTTGCAAAACCTATTCAAGCAGCCATAATTAACGAATATTATCAACATAATGGCATAAACCCGATTGGTAGGCGGTCCAGGCACGATCTCCAGGTAAAAATATTATTAAAAACGTTAGGAGTAGGCTAAAATGCACATTTAAAACAGTTAAAAATCAACCACAAATCATTCCAGATCTAATACGTGCAGAGAAAATGAAAAAGTATTCCACACAAATTTATTATCTATAGTATGTCTGGCCGCTACCAGAAATTGTTGATAGTTCGGAGTGAACATATTAGCTTTTATTTTTCCTAGCTTGTACATTTGTAACCATCGTTTTATAAATTATTTTGAATTTTTTAACTGTTTCAATTTCCGTATGATAATATGTTTTTCTTTTTGATTTTTCCTCTATATATCGAGGTATACATCCTGTAAATGTTTGCCCCATGACCCCTTCTAGGAATAGCCTTTATTAATAAATAATTATAACTTTTTCTTCCAGAGTCAGTTTTTATTTTAACGAATATTTTTTACACAACCTGTATAAACACGCGAAAAATTTTAAGCTACAAAAGTATGGCTTTTTTCTTTTCTTTGATTAAAAAAATATACTTTATTGAATTTAACTGTGTCTACCTCAAAGTACGAACCAGCTGAAAACAAAAAAAAATCGTATTCTTTGTATTAAGTTCTGAATGACTGACGTTAATGAACTTCATTAACGTCTATAGTAACTTAGAAAACACGACCATATTTCTCAAAATAGAGTATATTTGTCGTACATATAGTAATAGTTACAATACAGAGTTCATGGACCTGAAAAAGACAACTTTACTCTTCAAAAAAATAAATATCTTGTCACCCTAGCTAGACTATAATTTCCTCAACAAGCTCCGCAGTTGTTTTTTTTTGTTTAACTTCCCTAAATTTTCGAAATTATAAAATAGATTATTAGAAAATTAAATTATAATTTGAGCCACCTCCTTAATACGTAACAAAAGGATTCCTTCTATATTTTGTTTTTTAAATTAAATCATGATGATCGTAAATAGTTTCGGTTTTTTAACACCTCTATGGTATAAACTATGCCTTCAATTATTGTACAATGAAAAAATGATTGTACGATCAAATCTTTCCACCAGTTGATCTTATTTCTCCTAGAAATAATGTCAATTGTACCTAAGTGTTGGGTAACGGAAAACTGAAAGCTTTTTAGGTATAATAATACGCACCTCTGAATGGTTAATCACTTCCGCCAAAACTAGTTTATAAAAGCAAATCTAATTTAATTTAGTACTTAACAGTGTTCTGTGATCTAAGATCTAATTGACAAGAGATTTAAACCTAAAACACTAAAATATAAGTATTCTCTGTACTCTACACGGTCGAACAACACAAGAGCATTACATGCGTTGTCGATGCCAATCGTGTAAACTCGGAGCTCTTACAAATCTGTTCCGCAGACTCTTGCCTTGGATACCACTTAGTCAGTAAGGGTTCTGTTACCTCAAGAAAATCCAATCTAGTAGAGCTCCAACATCACCAGCTTAAAGTAATTTTCTATCTGCGACATTGTCACCTAATCTACAAAGATTGTTTGAGTTTTGTTGTAATGAACAAAATGTTCTATATAACCCTAATGATATGGCTCTAATGCGAAAACTGAATGACAGTTTACTTTTATAATTTGATTTTTTACGTTGAATGTCAGGTTCTAATTGACAATAAAAGGAGATAAAGATATTAATTTATCATTTCAGAGAACACAAATCATTGACTGGAACTGCCAGATACATGAGCATAAATACCCATTTGGGTAGGGAACAGTCAAGAAGAGATGATTTGGAAGCAATGGGGCATATGTTCTTATATTTTTTACGGGGATCATTGCCATGGCAAGGGTTAAAAGCGGACACGCTGAAGGAAAGATATCAGAAAATAGGTGATACTAAGAGGACCACCACAATAGAATCGCTTTGCGAAGGTTTGTAAAACACAGTTTATTGTAGACGAAATTTTAGTTTAAATGTTCATTTTTCTTGGTCTACTTTGTTTATAAAAGGTTTAATTTACTTTTATGTAATTTAAAAGTTTCCGCTTTCGCAAAATCCTGGCGACAACGCCTCTGGGATACTGGTAATTTTTTTAAGGATTAAGTTAGAATAGAAAAACTACGTAGAATACCAAAAACTAGAAATGCAAACTTTGCGCATAAGTTCCATATCCATTAGCGTATGCTTTAAACATTTTTAACGTGCATTTCTAAATAAAAATCAACGTTCTAGGACAACCAGATGAAGTATCAACTTATATGAAGTACGTAAGAAATTTAGATTTTTTTGAAACACCAGACTATGACTACTTAAGGAAAATGTTTAGAGATCTTTATGCAAAAAAGGGATATCCAGATGATGGCATTTTTGAATGGACAGGTAACATTTTTAAAAAGTGGTTCTTAATGTTCCCGTTAAACTAAATTAATTTACATCTAAATTGTTGTTCTGCTACTACAGATATATACTTTTAAAATAGTTCTCGTTATGATAGACCGAAAGTTTTTACATTTACATTGTCGCAGTTTAGAAACAGTTGCAGGTAGGGCCTTGAATTTTGGTAGGTTTTTAGTAAACATCAGGGGTATATGATGATGCCAAACAATTGACAGCGAGGAGTCCTAGTAACACGTTGTGAGGCGTAAAACTAAAATTTCTGCGAATATTCCACTCATGTACAAATTTTCCCGTAAAACTGGTGGTGTTTTCGAAAAATTTTGGCGGAAATACCACGTCGTCTAGGAAACATGGTGTTTCCACTTACCTGGTTAGGTGTGGTTACATACCTAACCAAAAAATCTTGACAATATGAAACCTGCTTTTGAGAGACGCTAGAGTCCCTAGAAACTGATTTTTTTTAAGTATCTGTCAAACATTTTTGAAAAGTTGTCAATATGAATAATCGCTTTGGGCTAGTTCAAGAAGAGGAAATTGATGAAAATATAATTGGAAGCGAACCAAGAAACACCGTTAAATCCAAGAAGAGCATCTGGAGATAGTTTATGTCATTCTGCGATGAAAAAAACTATACGTTTGACCAAGATACTACAGTATCCCAACTAGCAATGATTTTGAAAAGCTGGCCCTATAATATGCGAAAAATGAACGAGGAGGAATATAAAGAAGGCACAATAAAAATTATCTGGAATGTGACGGCGAAATTATTGATGGAAAGGTATTTCAATAAATACAAAATTAAAATAAATCCCTTCGAGCAGATCGAATTCAAATCGGCCCGAGACGCAAAAAATGCCAAAAGGAGACATTTGCAAGGTATTGAAGGCAAACGCAGAGAATCGGCCGTTTTTTTAACATACAATGAATTAAAAAATCTAATCGAAGCTTGTGATGAATCAACTCCAGAGGTTTTACAAAAGAAGTGTTTTTTTCTGTTGGTCTATGAATTAGCCTGGAGAGGAGGAGAAGGCGCAAGAGCCGAAACAACTTTTTTCAAAGAAGAAACTGACAACTTCGGAGGAAAAACAGGTAGAATTCAATACAACCTTGTTTTTTCTAAAACATGTCAAGGTGGTGGCCGAAAACTCGCCGATTCGAAGTGGTTGGTGAGAAACGAGAGAAGTCGTAGCCTTTGCCCAGTAAGAATTTATAAAGAATTACAAGATAAAAGGAAAAGTATCTCCAACACTCGACTATTTTTAACGCTAAACCCCCATTGGAAAATTTCCCGGAAAATAGTTCAAAAACAGCCCAGTAGGAGAAAATGAGATTTCAACTTGGACAAAAAAACGAGCACAGAAATCAAGCCTCAATGCCACAAAAAAATTTACCAACCATTCCCTCAGAGCTACTGCCGTGTCCAAGCTGGCCAAAAGCGGAGTGTCGGAGCAAAACTTGATAAAAATTACAGATCATTCGAATGTGAAACCCCTATCAAGTTATTTGCAAATGGATCCAGATCACCACAAAAAAATTATTGAAAAAATGAGGGAACCTGGAAAAGAACCACCTCAACAGCACGTGCATCCAGCCCCTCGAGCAGCATCACCCAGCACAAGTACAAGTAGTGGTCTGACGGCATCTTCTACGTCGTCGCAAAACAACAATGTGGTTAATAATTATCAGAACTGTACCTTTTATTATACAATCAATAATTAAAATTGAATATTTAGATTTATATTAAGTACTTTTCAATATTTAGACAAATAATTTTATTAGTATATTATTATTCAATTTGTGTTCAGTTTGCTACAAAATTCAAATTTCTGAACTTGAAATAGTATGTATGTATTTAATATTCAGTTAATAAAGCTTAGTTTCCCTGTATTTGATTCCTGGAATATTCCTCCTAAATACCATTCGTGCTTAAAAATTAACCAGATAATTTTCCACTCATGCGTGTTTTCTCTACAAATTTGTATAAGATTATAAAAAAACACGCATTCGTGAAAAATTATCGGAAACTTTTAAGCACACGTGGTATTATCCCCGAACACTTTATTTTTTAAACTGCCCTGCGGATTATCTTACGCTTACGACATTTTTCAAAGGGTCATAGGCGTAGCTAGTGGAAGTGTAAAGAAGCATTTGCACCCCCGCCAAGCGCCAGCCGTAATCTACGTTCAAATATCTTAAAAAGCCGCATGACGCCTACCGAGTTTCTTTTTATATTTCTACAGTTTACACCTATTTTCTGTACTTACCGATGAATAATTCGGAAGCTATAACTACTAGAGCGAACAGAATTTGACACGATATTGGTCTGGCTTAAACATCAGATTTTACATTTCAGATCAAAGGCTTCAACGGTATCAGAGATAAGATTTTTTTTAGCGAAAGACAAGCTTTTCTCGAAGGTTCTGGGCTAACGCGGTCTTGTTTTTAAAAAGCTTTTTAGTGGACAGGTAGCTCAATTAATTAGTTTCGGCTCCAGTATTTAATATTCTTCGCTAGGTCTTCAAAAATACGTAAAACAAGCGTTCAAAGCAAAAATGACGGATTTTTTAAATTTTTGTATAATTTTTTGCTCACTTTCCATCAAAATATCATTAGCCTTGATTTTTAGCCTGCCTGTAACAAGGTGGGTTTTTCTTGACGTATCCTTGGAATAAAAATGGAATTTTTTTTTTAGTCTCAGAATATGACATTTTCAGACTAAGCACTTTGCAGCCAAAAAGCTAGATGAACGGACACTGTTACCTTTTAACCGAGATTTATAAAGGTTTATTGTATGAAATCTGGTTATAAATACATCTCAAGATTTTACAATGCTTTTATACACTACGCATCAAAATTAACGCACCACTATAAATTGCACAGCATTTCAATGTGGATTTTCTTGCGAACCGCTGAACGGATTTTGATGAATTTTTTTTTAAATGTAGATTTGTTTATCGCTAAAAACGCCGCGATGTGAGTTTTTATTAAAATGTTAGTTTTGAGGGTATACAGGGGCTAACAATGAGAGTAATTTTTCTCCAGAATATTTGAAACACCCTGTGGATCGTTTCAACCGTAACGTAATGTTTTCTTAACAATTTGGTTTTTGTTTCATGACAATATCTCTATTTTTAAATGAAATACAGAGCAAAATATTAAAGCGCACTAGTTTATTTTAACAATTCAACATCTTAAAATAGGGTAGGCCATGATATGAACAAGTTTGAAAAACTGTCATGTTGTGGAATTTGTCTCGTGACTAATGCGTAGCAGCAATTACATTGGCCGAGGAAGGATTAAGCTACCGTGCTATAGCTGGGAGACTGGGAGTTTCTCATTCATCAATATCGCGCATTCTCCAACGTCTTGAGCAAACTAACGATCATAACCGTCGCCATGGGCAAGGAATGCACAGAGTCACAGCCAACACAATGAACTAGTCGATACAAATAGGCAAATATTAAGAAGACTTATCGATGTTGTTTGTTTTCTCGGACAGCACGAATTAAGATTTAGAGGTCATAACGAAACAAGAAAATTTTCAAGATTTACTTAGTTTAATAGTAAATATGATGATTACTTAAAAAATCATTTAGAGCAGTCTAGCGTTTTCCGCGGAACGTCGAATCGAATCCAGAATAATTTATTTTCTGAAATATTTTTATGGGGTCACTGACTAAATGACCCTATGGAAGAGCCGCCACTGGATTCGTTTAGGATCAACCGTTTAGATAGTACATGGCTAAACGTAAAACACTAATGGAATATAAAAAAATGCAGTTTTATTGCTAAATGGCGGTATTTGAGATATAGGCATCCTATATTGATTTTGAATCTCCTTTATATTCCCCATCGAACCCCTAGTCTTACCTTGACAAAGTGTTCAGGGTTTCGACTCCGCCAATTGCCTTTAAAATTACTTCATATTTTACTCTTTATTTATTTTTTTTAAACGGCATTCCATGCCCGTTAACAACTTTTAGACCAGAAATCTGAAGAAAATGCCCCACCTAGTAAAATTAATCATAGCAGCCTGCATTTTGAATCATCACGGTATCGCAAAAGTGCCCACATCGGACACTACCGACTTATACGCCCCAAGAAACCATGTTTTTTTACCAAAAGAAGTTCCCACGCATCCTCTACGATCGACCTATAATAAAACATTTTCTCCGACTTACCGTTATCGAATCGCAGCCCATCGAAGGTCAAAAAACACAAATTTCAGGTACAGAAAGAGAAATGCTGGCATAGTAACAAAAGCCGCGTACACTACGGCTATTGTAGCAGTACTTACTACAAGATGGCCGACGGGAACGTGTTTGAAATATAATAAAAAATATATTAAATCACTGAAGGCTTTTACCTGTATTCAAAAATTTAAGATACAATTATTATAGAACAAAAAAAAAATCAGAAAATGTTGATACAGGTAACAGAAAGAAATTGAAAAAGTGAAGTGAATAAAAATTTAAACAAAATTGGTTTAGTGCAGTTTTATTATGTAAGAAAGTGATTAAGCTAGATTTTCATTTCTATATTAATTTTTCTTTTGTTCTAGACAGAGTTTCATGGCTCAACACCGAAGAGCGGAAGGAAGTTCACAAAACCAAGACATGACAAAATGTTTGTATTTATTATTTTTAAATTGTGTTCAAAATGTAAATAAAACTTTAATACATATTATTGATGCTTTATTTTAATAAGTAAGGTCGGCGGATACATTTAAGAATTCCAATATAAACTATTTATGATCTAAAAATTAAATACTTATTTTCTTACAATAATGATAGTTATTAAGGAATAAAAGTTCTTTGACATGTTTTATGTACTTTTAACACAAGTTAAATAAAAGTAGATTCAAAAATAAAATTATAAATCGCCTTAGAAACAACTGTAGTGGAAAGATTAATATCTTAATCATGGCGATACAGTGTTAATCTCATACTAATAGAATAACAATAACAATATTAATGATAATAAAAGTACTGAGCAGTGGAAAGGCTGGTTATTCCCAGAGAGTAAGGCGTCAGGCACCTTATAAGCTTATCCTTTATGCATGAAAAAGTAACTCAAGATCTTAGGAAAAGCAAGATATTTCCTATCTCCATAAAGCAGCTGTCATATGAGATCAGGGATATACACCATTGAATCTGAGTCATAATAATCCCAGTGAGACCACTAACCCAGCAGTATATTTGTGAACTTTGAAAAATGAGTGGAAGCAGAAGGCACTACACGGTAGACACTCGTACGACCTAAGTCAGGAAAATGTCTACAAAACAGCGTTGAACTATTGGTTGAGCCTTGGTGACGTCTTCCCAGAAACAGAGGCCTTCATGATGGCTATCTAAGACCAAAGTAATACCGATCAATATGGAACGCCGTTTTACTTTTTAGTCTGCTATATGCCCGGTATTAATTTAAATTGAATGAGACTTCATTATGGCAATTTATTTTATAATATTACAATAAAAATGCAATTTTAACTGAATCCTTGGAACATCCAGAACTAAAGCCTTCATATAGATTTTTAACTATCAATTAATTTGATTTAGCTATTAAAATGTATGACAGGATATTTGGATGGGCCTTTACAAAATTAATTCAATTTTCATTATATTATTATAATTAAAATGCATTTTTTTTATTATAATATGATTTTATTACTTACAAATTTGTTGATCTCAATATTTATCCAATATTTAACGAATATGTTTGTAGTATTCTGTGGGAAACAATATACCCGATTATCAATTTTTATGAATGGTATTTTCATTTACAGCAATTTCTATGATTATCTATTTTCATTGAAACCAATTTCCATTGATATCAATTTCGATTGAATACAAGACCCTCGAATGCATTTTTATTATCGGGAGTTTCGCCATCTATAGCCTTCCAAAAGAAATATAATGTGTTTTCGTGAGTGCGTTCGATAACCAAAATTAACTTGCGAATGTGTCGTCATACGAAAGAGAAGTCTTCGCGCCAAAAAAGTTTTGTAAAATTCTGGAGCCCCTCTGCTCTAGTATTCTGTATTCTGAAGTATAAGCCGACTTCGTTGGTTTGCGTATTGCGCTAACATTGGATTGCATTCTAATAATCTTGCTTGCTGAATTTTTAATATCATTTGTGCAATAAAAGACGATGATACGGATCGAATTCAAACTCGTCTTTCACGCGCAAATACGTCACATCGATGTACATCGTTTGGGAGTCAAATAGGCCGTATTGCATTGTCATTTGAAAACGTTTGTAGAATTTACGCTTCAATAAAATGTTTAATTTAAACTAATTATTTTGAATCTATAGATTTTATTTTTAATACTGTTTATTATGTCCTACCTGTGCAGTTGCAAGAAGTAGAAATCGAGATCGATAATCGAAAAACAAAAGTGACAGATATAAGAGATTTCAAATTTCCAAAATAATACATTTTCAAAAATGTCAAACCGTCAAGCTGTTAAGATAAATTTAAAAAAATGGTTAATTTAGGATATATTTACTATAAAAATAGTACAATATGATTTTAGCTACCTGTATTTGGTTGAACCTGGTTTGTATTTTTCAATTGCAAGTAAAAACTAAAAATGTCAATATACGGCACTAGTGCAGCAAGTCAAGTAACAAATGTTATAAAATATGAATGGAAGTTTCCCTTGCAATTATTTTACTTGCAGCATTCTTAACTTTTGTTTTAAATTAATTAATTATTTTAATCAAAATAAATTTCACGAATCCTCACGATGAGCACTTTAGATAATCTGATATTTGTAAACTTCAATTTCATTTTCTTGCTGAATGCTATATTTTATTTTTCCCAGGCTTCTTGGAGATAAGTTAATAGTTTTTGCCAAATCACAGCACTCTAGATTGAAAAATAAAAATTAATTCAAAAATAGCATTCAATGTGAGAATTACATATGGTTGTACTTGGAATATCTCAACCATTGAAGTGGTATACCGCAATGTTCCCAACGACAAAAAACACGCAAACATATACAGAGTGTTACAAATTCCAGGTACAAGTATTAAGATCTTGGAAACCGTAAGAGATACAATGTCGGTTAAAATAGGGCAAAGTTGCACAATTTAATATCGAATAATAAGTAGTTGACAAAGTTAGACAATTCTGACTACCTCCGAGGCTATACGTACGTAAAATCAGCTTATATTTTTTTCAGGCTGCATTTGAAGAGATATCATAAAATGAAATGTATATCTTTATAGCTACTTTTTATTGTCAACAAGATGGTGCACATAGATTTGAAATTCGACGTTTCTTCTTCTCGGTCAGATCAACTTGTTTTTTTAAACAGACCTGCATTTTTTATTTTGTTTGTTGACTTCTAAAAACCAATGATGTAATGCACTCATTCATTTAGGGTACTTAAAATTTTCCTTTGTGAATTTGGAGAGGTTCTGGTTTTCTGTGTCTCTCTAACACATTGTCCTTTATGGAAAAATCTTAAATCTACTGTTCAAAGATTAAATGTGATACATCGCTAGTTTAGGGAGGTCGAACGTTTCTGAATAATTAAATAAAAAATACAGTTCCGTATTTAAAAAGAATTAAGTTGATTTTCATTCTGAGTGTACATACTGTTTTTGTAGGTAAGTATTGGTTTCAATTTACAGCGTATCAAATTTTAATAAAGTGTCTCTAAAATTTTAAAAGGTGCATTATATAAACTAAAAAAAAAACAAAATCTTTGACACCCTGTATCTCTAAAACAAAGCATTTCTGCACATGTCTATAAGAACTTTTATTCATAATTTTTTATGTAAAAACTACCCCTAAAATTACATTATGACTTTTAGTTAACACCCTGTATTTAGGTTCAACATATACTATATATAGATACATATGAATATGATTCAAGGTTTGAATCCAGACAGTAATTACCATGTCGTGAATTCGTATCGAAAGATTCTCTAGTATCTTTACATGACAAGAAGGGTACACGTTGCTTTGAATATTTACCGTTATTACAGTTAGATGTGAAGGCATTAAATCTAATACAAGAGACAACCATCAATCGGTTTTTATGACCTATAAAACTATCAGATATTTTGCCCTGGCTTACATCCATAATATGTGCGTGAGTACCAGAATGTAAGAAGCAAAGGGACCTTGTGAACAAAATTACCAAGCTAATAGGGCATGCATGCTATGTTTTTGTTTTGGGTTATTCTTCAATATAATATGTTCTGCATTCCAACATACGACAGTTTCGGGTTTGGGTAGGTGCAGGAAACAAATGCACCTCGCACTCCCTTTCCCCCCGAGCTAATAACCCAAGAAAAAATTACATTATATAAAGCATTTCAGGACTTTTATCTCACAAACATTGAAAACTTTTTTTTACAATTAAATTTGGTATCAAAGACGCGTATGACAAAAAAGTACGGCGTTCCATAGATCAAGAACTACCTAAAATACAATTGTTAAGGACCCATATGACTAAGACATTTTCGCACATAGCTACGGGATCCACCACTTTAACTAACATCATCTTCTTCCTTTTCTTTCCAGCTATCCCCTTACCCCTCCCACTCCCGCCACATAGCGGCCATTACGCTAATATTCTATGTAGAACTGCGGCAGACGAACGGGATAGAATACAGGAACAACTAGGTCTCACACGTTCACAGCGTCTGCTCCCCTTTCTAGCGGGGTCGTTAGTTTCCACTCTGAGCGGTTGAGTCTCCCGTTTCCCCCCGAAATAAAGCAGCAAAACCGAACACGTGGCACCACTTATGTTATCAACACAGAGGTCTGCATTCGACGAGACGAACCGGAAGACTGTAACGAAACTTACAATTAATAAATATGCGGATTAGGTTGGGTTGAAATTGGTTAAGTTTGCCTTAAAGAAATCGCGGGGTAGCGCGCTAAGACGACTCCGAGTCTATATAAAAACAACTGTACTAGAGACCGATATCTCGAATCGTTCATTAGACGCTTTGGTCTACATTTCTCTGTAGAAGAATTTGTAGTACGTGTTATGGTTTTAATGATGGTTTTACCGACGACACTGAACTTACCTAACGGTAACGGGACAGATCCATTTGCCAGTCTTGGCTTTGTCACAAAAATCCTCGTTTTAGTATAGACTCGTAATTCGGATAATGCGCTACCATGCCCTTACTTTACTTCGTAGCAAACATATCCCACCCTAACCTGACATAATTCGTATTTTTATTAATTATAAGTTTTGTTAAAAAAAAGTTTTGGTACGAGTCGGGATTCGAATCCACATGCTGCACAACGTAAGCTAAGAACTTTACCAATACGCCAGTAAGTTTCACACCCAAAACGTACTAAATATTTTTTATACTCCGCCGAAATAAACCTATACGAAAAGATAACATCGGTATGTGAGCGTTAGATGTCTTTATTTGGTATTAATTGACAGCTTAAGTTTAAATCAATCTTTTAGGCACGAATAAAGCGATCGGGCTTTGGGAACCGCGTTAAGAAATGTTCCTATATTTGCGCCCCTAGCGGCCTTCCTCCAAAAAATATAGATTTATTTAAAGCGCAGTATAAACAAGTTCTGTCGAATTTCTCAGTGTAAACTTCCTGGCTCAGCTTTAGGATTCTTGGCTTTGAATCCAAGGCATGTGTGTTCAAATACACGTTCAAGCAAGTGATTTTTTTTTGTTATTTTGTTAACAAAACTTATAACTAATAAAAATTCGAATTATGTTAGGTTAGGTTTCTCGTAAAGAAAGAGCGTGAATTAAATTACGAACCTAACACACAGATTTTTCAGCACAACCTCTACTGTTAGGTGGAGCTGTCCCGGCGGCATTAGATGCGCCTAGGTTTGTCGATAAAACCATAATTACTAGTTTGTACAATGTAAAACGGGTCCTCAGTAGAGGCGCTAATGTAGGAACATTTCCACCTGCGACCGGCTCACCGCTTTCGAACGTTTTTAAAAATGGCCGTATAAATCAACGATTATATAACCATACATAAATGTTATACATATATGACCATAAGTGAACGAGCTATAAATATCATAAATGACTAATTTATACACGATGGGTCATTTGCCAACACTTGATTATATACACACCACCACACCACCTGTAAGCAGATTTTTTCTCCGCACGAGTCCTTGCTAAATCTGTAATTTCTCTTTTTTTCGAGCCCGCGCGATGTGCAAACCGACCACTAAGTGCACTGTTCAGTAAAATATATAAAACGATTTTGTTTCTTATCCGTCATGACTACTTTGGGACTTTGGCTTAGTGGCGTAATTCCTAGTGGTGGGTCTAGGCTTAGAGTAAGAATTACTCTAAGGGTCTAGGTCTGATGAGGGCTAACCAAAAACGCAGTTTGACTAAATTAAAAAGAAATCATCACTTGTGGCAAATAAAATCCAAGATGTCTTCAAAACAACTTAAATAGCCTACCGTGGATCTATGGGACTTTACAACAACTTAACGAATTTTGTTTTATAAATTTGATCATTTTAATCACAATCACTATTTGATTTAAATAACGATTTCAATAAGTCCAATAATTTAAGTACATTGGCGTCACTGTCACAGATAATAGTTTGAGAATTAATTGCTTCTAGAAGCAATGCCAAATGGCCAAATGTCTTTAATACTAAAATAAAATTAATACCAATAATACCTAAAAAATACCAAAAATTAATACTAAAATAGGTACTTTAAAAAATAATATGTTATGTTTTGTTCCCCCCGTGAAAAATAGTAACATTATTATTTTTTAGTAATAATTATCGTTTGTAGTATCTGCTATCTACAAATAGGTTTATTGTTCGGTTTTGGTTATATATTTTTATTTATTTCCTGGATTTTGTGTTGTGAGTGGTTCGTAGGATAAATTATTCGAACACTATGGGACGCAAAATACCAGGTCAGAAGCATAGAGGGTCAAAAGATCCTGAGAAGCAACGAGCAGAAAGATTTAATAAGTAAGTCGACAGCCAGCATGCATTTTCATAATATTCTACAAACGTTAAGCAATATCATTCGGCATTTGGTTAATAAACGGCCTTTTATTCGTTGCTGCGAATGTGGAAAATCACATATGAATAAATCTCAAATATTTAGATAGGTCTAGGTATTAGTTGGATATTTTCCGCACAAAAAATACAATATCCAGGTAGTATTTACTTACTACTCGATTTATGGTAATTGTTTACTCCTATATAATGACTGATCACTTTAATGAAAATTGACTGGTTGTATATGAAGTTAGGTATTATACCTAAATAGTATTAAAAACACATTTAAAAAAAAACTCTTTTTTCCTCGCCTTGTTTTAGGTACAAAATGGGAATTCTTAATATTCTCATACATGTTAGCATCTTCACAGCATGTAAAATATTAATTATGAATATTTGGTACATACATAGGTGTAAAGTTGTAAATGAGTTTTGCCGCATCTAGTGACTAGGGCTGCCACCTCTCCGGGTTTGAAGGGGGTATACAGGTTTGAATAATGCATATCTAGAGTTTAACATTGAGATCTCCAGGCGAGAAGATCAGTGTGAAAAATGATTTAATTTCAATAAATAATAACTATCTAAAAAAATTATGTTTTATTTAATAAAAACAGTGGCTTATTTAGGATTTAGTCTCAAGGAGGGACCTGAGTTCTATATACTTAGGTTTTGTTGTGGCAAAAAAAACTCATTAGAGATAGTGATTTTTCTTTATTCAAACAATAATTATTTGGCTGCATCGTTTGTGGATATCTTAAATGCTTACAAAAATGCAGTGTCAACCTAGACATTTTAATAGAAAAACTAGTAAACTTCAATATTTCAAGATGTTTTGCTAATAACCTGGTCAGGCTATTTCTCATTTAATAATAAAATTACTATAAAAATAGGTTATATTAGTGAAGTCAGAACTGTGCTTTCAGGACTTCATCAGGGCTCAACTTAAAGTCTGCTACTCTTTAATCTTTATACAGCAGACTTTCATTCATTGGACATTAATACCTCAATATTACAATTTGCAGAAGACTTTTGTATTTATTACAAAAATAAAACAATCCAAGAATGTAAAATAACCCTTAACCACATTATATATACTTGCAATTATTCTCCATAATACTATACATACCCTGGTTAAATTCATTTAAATATCTCGGTGTCATGATCGCATTAATTACTTTCTAAATAAGGCTGAGAAAAGCATTAATATTCTTAGAGCAATTTTGGCATGATCATGGGGTACAGATCCCAAATCTGCACTTATATCTATTTTATGTCATTTACTAGGTTATTGCTGGATTAAGGCTCTATATTTTATGGTTTGGCATGCAAAACTTGTCTCAAGAAAATAGATAGAAAATAATATGAAGTTTTAAGGTTCTTAATAGAAGTTGTGAAATCTTGCCCAACTCAGGCACTTTGCCCACCAATGCTAACAAAACACAGTTAGATAAAAAAATGTTTATCTCTCGGTTTATCCACTTAAGCAAGTTTCTATGCGCACCATAAAACAACAATTTTTTCAGTAGTCTTCTGTGTATTACAAAAGTTTATTCTTTATACAATAAAGTGATTTTTGGACGTTGACTTCAACTTTGAATCTCCACAAATTTGCTTATCGTTAGTAGAATATAAAAATACAACTGACAGCTGTTATATCAGTTTAATCAACTTTGAATACATTCTTTAATAGTATGATTACCTCATTTATACATGTATAAACTCAACTAAATGCATGAATTATCTGTATGTGTATAAGTATTTTAAATGTATTGATTTTAACTTACCTATTGTTACATGACAAAAAAAAGTATTAAGAAGACAAAACTATGGGCCAGTGCACTTAATATAATATATTGTCTGTTTTTTTTTTAAGAATCAAAGACAAAATCAACAAAGCTCCTTCAGACATTGATAATCAGCCTATTCCTCATAGTCTCTTAAGACTTATTGAATTAAAGAATAAAGTGAAGCAGGGCATTTTCAACAAAAGGAAAGGAAGCAAAAACAAAAGTCATGGAAATAAACCAGAATTTAAGAGATCTGAAAATAATTTGCCAAAACTTGAACAACAATTAGGAGAAAGTGATAGAGGGTTTAAACATAGAATGAACAGAGTATGTGGCCAGTTTATTAAAGAAGCTTCTTTTGCGGATAAATATAATGTCGATATCAAAAGAAATGAAGAAGGTGAGGTAAGTTAGGTACTTTTTTTTATACCATAATCAATGTTAACAATTTTTCATGCATATTGGCAGAACTATTTGAGCACTGTGTAGAACAGAAAATTAGCAAAGTTTAAAGAAATTTAAAGAAAATCGTCTCACAACAGCATGGTTTGGTGCTCAGGCTTTCTCTTGACATTGATATGTTTCCAGAAACTTCTTGAATTCCACCATCATGGTGTAATATATTATAATATCAATACAATGGTGTAAAAAAATAAATATATAATAATAGTTAAACACATTTATTGTTTAAATGTCATAAATGTATGTATGTGTAAATGTAACAGATCAATGTTTTTTGACCCGATTTATGGGATGTAATAATATTTAATACAGATTTCATTCTTACTGGGCAAATAAGATAAGTAATAAAGTATATGATTAAAGATTACAAAAGCCTATATTATGAAGATTTATTGGATTGAGAGTTGCATTTTTTGTATAGTGTGCAGTTTATTTAAACTTAATTTGAACCAAAACAAAGGCAAACCAAGCCATGTTGTTTCTGAAAAAACAACATTTAATAAAAATATATATATATATATATATATATATATATATATATATATATATATATATATATATATATATATATATAT